>CM060374.1:88516230-89192673 GCA_030545235.1 Helianthus tuberosus | reverse complement strand
AAGAGTTTAAGAGAAAAAGGGGTCTAGTGGCAAAAATCCGAAATGGCTCGGATGAGCAAATTGGTAATTAATAACCATGTTTTGCTACTTATGAAAATGCTTGGTCATATAGGCCAAACGGGTCAAATGGTGTGATAACACCATTTGACAATATCGACTAATGTGGTTGTCAAGTCTTGTGTTAACAGGAGTGATTAACGATTCGGATAATTGCGTCGCCATAGAATATGTGATAATAAAAGTGAGGTATAAATCGGGTCTATTTGTTGACCCGAGCCAGGTACATATCAATGAGATTATAGTTTAAATGTGCGATTTTGATCATTTTTTGTAGTGAAAGTCCTTCGTCGTAAATGAGGGACTAATGTTGATAAATACGCCCTTGATGGGTAAATCAGGAAAACGACCCTTATGGGTGGTTCGGGAATCACGTATTATAATCATGTAATCCTTAGATAAGCATCAAGGTTATAGGCATAAACCTTTGTGGGTCAAATGCCTAAGAATGGGTCTTTTCGTAAAATGACAAACCGAGATGTAAAACGAGACATAAATAGTTTACTACATCAAATCCACCACAAATATAATTGTGGTGGAAGACCATTTGAAAACTAATGTGAAAATTATGGTGCTAAAAATGAATGAGCGAGATTTATGCCTAAAAGGACATAAATACCCTTAACGGGTCAAAATAAGATTATAAGTAAAAATGGGTCAATAATGCGTAGAAATCCGTAATTGGAACCTAATATGATAGGTAATATTGGAATTAAAGGGTTCATGAGAAATGGGGTCAAACAAATATGTTTGTTTGATAAAATGCATAAACGGGTTAAAATTCGGTAAAAAGGTAACGAGTCGAAGGCTTAGAAGTCTCAAAGGTTATTATGTTGGATGTTGGATTTTAACTCCATATGATGGAGAATTAAATTACGGACGCGTAGGAAAAAGAATCGCGTAAAACGGATTAAAAACGAGAGAGTTATGCTCGTTTCCGTGAAATCGGGTCATGCTGGGAATCTGCAGCACCAGCAAACAACATTCTGTCGAAAACAAGTGCTAGCGTAGCGCGAGCATGCCGTAGCGCTACGCGAGCATGTGTCAGTTTCGCGAAATTTTTTTATTTTAATCAGTTTCGTTTCCCGGACTCGTTTAAATACGTTTTAAGATACGTATGACTAATCCAACTCATGTTTTATGAGTTTCAGGTATAATTTTAGCACCGGAGGACGATCAAGCACAACGAAGAACTGAACACGATCAAGAAATAAGCTTCCGCACTATGTATCGTTGTTATGTTAAATGACGAACTCACACATAATATGTTGTATAGATTTAATTCTGTAAAAAGTTTAATGAACCCGTATTTTCAATGTATTTGAAATCATAATTACCCGTTTATTTTCGTAATCTATACGAAAACCGTTAAATAAAAATAAGGGTGTTACAGAAGACTGGTACCAAGTTGTAGATACATAATTAGGGACGAGGGTTAGATCTAACGGGTACGACCGAACCCCACTCATGGTCACAACTAGTACCTAGTAGTGCTTCGGAGTCCCAGTCGAGGTTAATCGACACAGTCGAGGTTAATCGACACAGTCGAGGGTAATCGACACAGTCAAGGAGTCATAACAAGTACTCCCCATGTCCTCAAGGAGTCATAACAAGTACTCCCTATGTCCTCACATGCCTTAAAGGAGCCACTACGAGTGCTCCTTGTGCCTTAAAGTCCTTGTAAAACATTCATGTCCATACACACTTTTCATACCTATTTACAAAGGAGTCTCTCAAAGATTTACAAGAATTACGATATACAAACAAGATGCATGAACTCGCTCAACTTTATGTTGATGTTTTCCAAAATTACATGTATTTCAGGTAACAGGATGGATCTTGGGCGCAAGTGTCGTAACTAGAAGTAAACTCCAAGGTTGGATGTCATCCACTTTTGTTGATTTGTAACCTAGACGGAGGTTGTGTTTTAAAACTTAAATAACAAGTGTTTGTAATACTCAAATTTTATGAATGGATGAACATCGTTTTGATCATGTAGTTGTTTATTACAATTGAATGCAATGATATTAAACCAGTCACACATCATACGCTTCCGCAAAAGACAGGGTGTGACACAACAGGTTTTGCGGGGAATGGCGCTTGAGATGGTAGTGGTCTGATAATATTCGATAACGAAACGAGTGGCATTTCTGGGGTTAATTGGTGATAAGAAGGTGCGAATGGTGGTTCGATCAGTGGGTGTCACGGGGTAGTACCGTTGGGATGACAGTATTGACAGGTGATCAGTTTAGTTCATTTCGGTGTTGTTTAACTTCATAACATTAACAACTTTCAATCCATGTAATATCAAGACCATGTGCTTCCAGCCAAGGCTAAGAGCGGAAAAAACCGGTGTATGTTGTTCTTATAGGCAGAAGTGTCTAATTGGAATTTGTAGGTAGACGGACGGGAAAAGATTCGTCAAAGCAGGGAGGCTTTGAATCGTGTTGTGTCTAGCAAGAAAAAAATAAAAGGTAGAAGCGGGGAGCTTGTTTTTTTATTCTTTGATCGGTGGTCAAGAACGTGGTTGTTTTGGTGACCCAGGAAGATGGATGTCAAACTTAGTCAAGGGATTGAAGTTGTCTATAATGATGAGGATGTGATGAAACATTTCCAATTCAAGATTAAGAGGGAGAATGAAGACGTTAATCTTGAATTAATGAGATAGAAATCAGGACGGGTCATAGATAATTATTGGTGAATTATTTATTAAGTCTTTTATATTTTATTTAGGGATAATTATTAGTTTAAACTAATAAGGTTTATCTAGGAGTCTATTTATTTATTTATTTATTTAATAGAGTTTGAGTCGGGTTAGGAGTAGAATGAGTTTTAGTATAAATAGAAGGTTAGGGTTATTGTATTGGTGTGTTTTATTTTATAATAATAAAAAGAGTCAGACAAGATCGTTCAATCCCGGGTTTGTATGTATGATCAAAGGTCTGATTCTCCAACAAACAGAGCTGATCATAATGGACTAATTAAAACTTAATCAAATAATGGACTAATTAAAACTTAATCACGATTAACTAAAATAATATAATTAATATGTTTTTAGTCAAATTCACCCCCAACGGAATTTATGACTTCATTTATTATAAGTACATTTGTTTTGGATTGCTTCAAACTTTTAAATTAATTACCGCTATTCACTGATAATAAATATATGGTAACGTATTTTCGACAACTAATTACCATCCCGTTACAATTAGGATTTATAATTCAATTTTTCAACAAGTATTATATTCCTTTTCTTCCAAGCTCTCCTCTCTATATATAAAATCACATAAGAGTCATAGGTACATGCACTAATTCGTTTTCATATTGTGTTATTGAAATCAATTAAGTTGTTATATGAATAACAATGGGTATTCCAAAGAGAAGAAAAAAAATCACCAACAATGATACAAGTTTGAGTGTTCGTAGACATGCTGAAAAATCACCAACAATGATACAATCAACAACGACTGTTGGATCGCTTCCAAGAGATCTTTTAGTTGATGTCCTTGGCCCGGTTGCATCATCTTTTTTCCTTGATCTTTTTTAATGCTAAACTCAGTTTAGTTTCATAAAATGCAACTAACTTGGATTTTGTATACATTACTACTTTTATTTTTGTATGAATTTTAACTTTGCTATTATAAATACTAAGCGAGTATGATATTTAAATTAACTGTCTTACTCACATATGAGCTTAGAGTTAGTTAATGTTGAGCATGGAGTAGAGTATTTGAAAAGAGTAGTTGCGAAAGGACATTCAGAGGCGACGTACACATATGGCAAGATTCTTCTTTCAAGTGGCGATCAACAAGGATTAAAACTTTTAAATTCAATGCATTCTTTAAGGTCAAGGCATTGGAATGTGCGAGGCTATAAATATACAACTAATTCGATATTAAGTCAGATGTGGATTAATGATACGCTTACTCTAGCAAAAGTCAACACAAAATGCCAAGAACGAAAGCATGCCATTCGTTTTTAAAGAAGGGGTCCGAGTTTAGATGATCGTGAAGAAATTTCAGGTTGTGACATATGTTTATGGTATCGCGAACTTGTTTACTTTTGTAAAATCATGAATGTTATTGTTTAAAAATTTAGGCAGCATCAAGAAAAGAAAAGTGTAATTGAACTTATCATGTTATTCCTGTGTGGAGTGGAAGCTCAATAAAAACTTATATAAGTTCCATTACACTTTTCATTTCCTTTTCCTGATGCCGCCTAAACAAATAACTTGATAAGTTCAATTACACTTTTCTTTTCCTTTCCTGATGCCTCATAAATTTTTAAACGATAACATGCATGCTTTTACAAAAATAAACAAGTTCGCGATACCATAAACATATGTCACAACCTGCAATTTCTTCACGATCATCTAAACTCCAACCCCTTCTTTCAAAACGAATGGCATGCTTTCGTTCTTCGCATTTTGTGTTGACTTTTGCTAGAGTAAGCGTATCATTAATCCACACCTGAATTAATATCGAATCAGTTTTATCTCTATAACCTCGCACATTCCAATGCATTGACCTTAAACAATTCATCAAATTTAAAAGTTTTAATCCTTGTTGATCGCCACTTGAAAGAAGAATCATGTCATATGCGTACGTCGCCTCCCCTGAATGTCCTTTCGCAACTACTCTTTTCAAATACTCTTGTCCATATTCAACATTAACTAACTCTAAGCTCATATATGAGTAAGATAGTTAATTCAAATATCATATTCGCTTAGTATTTATAATAGCAAAGTTAATATTCATACAAAAATAAAAGTTGTAATGTATACAAAATCGAAGTTAGTTGCATTTTATGAAACTAAACCGAGTATAGCATTAAAAAAGATCAAGGAAAAAAGATGTTGCAACCCAGCCAAGGACATCAACTAAACGATCTCTTGTGATATACTTTACCCGTCCTTAACTTTACCTAGGTGTTACATCATCCGATTTTTTCAATTCTACTTCACCTCACCCCAAGGAAATGGTTTAATCATGTGAACTCCACTTAACCCTAATTTTTAGTGGTTTTTGGTTTAAAAAATAAAAAAAATTAATTCAATCTCTTAATATCCCATTAACATGTTATTAACAAATAAACTCTTTAACGCCCCTTAACACAAGAAGAGAGTCATGTGCAATGCCGGTTAACATGTCATGTCATCGTTAATGTTGCAGATGTTATGATACATCCCAATGCCTAATATGTAATAGTAGTTGAGGTGGAACTTTTTTTTGAACAACCAAACCAACTTTCATTACTTTTTAACATTACAATACAATTGAAGCCGAGCAAGGAGTTGGCTACAATTTGCATCTAGGACCAAGCACAAAAACCATTACATTCCTGACAACATACCATGAACTAAGACTCCACCTTTACAATACTAAATCATCATGATCTTTGACTCCACTTTACTCTACTAGGTAAGAACACCATGACACCTGACTATATAAGATAGGAAAGTATATAACCAACTAGTGGAATGCCCCGCCCGCCTTGTGGGGTGTTTCGATTACTTGTACATACTACTCATAACGCGATGTGAATACAATAATATTGAGACGTAGATAAAAATATCATATTCAAAGGAAAAAATACTACTCATAACGCGATCTGAATACAACAATAGAGTAACTTTATTAAAGTTGAGAAGTAGTAGCGTAAAGTGAGTTAAAAAAATTTGGGTAAAGTTGAGGTATTAAAATTAATATTTTCAGCAAAAAAAGGTATTAAATTTTGCCTTTCTTGAGTGTTGGACCTGGTCACTTCATTAGATTGAGTATACATCAACCACACACCATTTTAATACTAAGATTTGCTTTAAACTATATATATATTAAAAATGAAACAACCAAAAAAATATTAAGGATCTAGTAGGTGTCGCATTTTTTCACCAATAACAAAAGTTCATTATTCACGGCCATAAGGGGACTAGGGGTGGTAAATATTTTGCCCGTGATGATTGTTTTCCACACGTGATGAACTGATCTAGCCCACCGCCACCATACAACTTTAACGCGTGCTATCTTCAACGCGTGATGGTGTTTATGTTGTGAGGGTAATTGTTGGGTGTGGTGGTGAGTGATGACCATTGCCACTAAAAAAAGTTGTGGGTGATGAAATAATAGATGATGACAAGGCGGAACTTGATTGGATGTTGTGAGTGATGACCACCCCCACCCCCCTAAGAGATGTAATATAGGGAATAAAGTTTTTGTTGCCTGCACTTCGCGGCGGGAAAGCAAGACATGTCACTCATGTGGTAGACCATGTGCCATACTCTTAGTGGTATGGTTGTTATCAGAGGCGGACATAGGTAGAGGTTTAGGTGTGTGGGCACACCTCTTGAAAAAAGAAGTTTTGTGTATTTTATAAGGTAAAATCTTAATGTTATGGTATGGGACAATTTGAGTTGTCGGAACAATTTTTGTCTTTGAGAACACTATGTCTGTAACAACTGTGTTACTTTATATGTTATGGTATGGGACGTAATGTTAAATATTTGGTAATTTTAGTTGTTATGGATTTCTCCTGAACAATCTGTTTCGTTCAGTGCCTCACCCCGATGTTTCCACCATCGGTTGGGGTGTGACAACAATGATGCCAAAAGGGGGAGAATGATAGCATGAGAAAGCTTCCACCACAAGTTAAAAGAGCTCAAAATAAGATTGATACATCTTCAGCCAAAAAGGCTGATTCATCACTTGAAACTTCCACTATTATAATCCAAACCATGGATCCTTCACAACAAACATTTGTTGGCATTACAAAAATGACAACAAATTTTATACCCACAACAACACTTACCACACTACCAGAAATAAGCATGCCTATTCCACAAACCAGAAAAAGAAAAGCAATGACCTCACCCATTAAAATTACATGATCACTTCCATCTGCAAACCCACCAAACACCACAGCCAAAATCATTTTGACTCAATCTTAAGAAAAAGTGTCCACTACTACAACCCATGACCTTTAAAGCCATCTAGTGTTAGAGAATATTTGGAGCGAAAGAAACCAAGGAAAGGATAACAAGCAACTGCAACAAATCCTATCCAAGGAATATAGAAAAGTAAATGCCTTGGAAGGTTATGCAAGAATTTTTCCCATGAACCAATTAGAGACCCAGATCTCAAAAAGTTGTTAAGGGAATATTACAAAAACCACATCATAGAGAAGAAACCCTATGATGCAACCAAAGCTCAATTCACAGGATGGCCACGTGAATCTTTGCTAGATTAAATAGTAAGTATTGAAAAGATAAAGCTTTTTCATGAAATCAACCCTATTCCACTTAACTGGAAAACATGAAGAAAACCTAATGATAAGAGGACACTACAGTTAAGGAGGATGAAGGAAGAGATAGTTGCTGCTAAAATTAGCACCACTAAATCAATGGCAAAATGGGATGAGCCAACAATCTTTTAAAACTACAATAGATTAGAAATTTTAAGAGAAAAATATCCCTTAGTCCTAGAAAGCCAGATATGATCAAGTAGACTTCCCCATAAATACTTTAGTTGATCCTTCAGCGCTTCCATCTGCAAGGAACATCTCAACAGCTGTAAGAAGCTATCTCAAAAGACAATTTGAGTTGTTAAGAGAAAATGTAAAGATACAACAAGATGAGCTCACAAAAGAAGGCTTCAAAGGTCAGTTAAAGTATACGAGCTCAATTACAAATTAAGAAGATCTACTTGACAAAATTTTGGGAAGACTTGTTTCCACAAACTCATTCGCAATAACTCTGGCCCAACAAACCCTCCTAACCTCAGAATTCTAAGATGGAAGTCAAAGAAGACAATCCATGAATTGACTCTGCTCAGGGCTAGTGGGGAAGTGCAAAAGATCTCAATGAATAAGTCTTCCACTCGAAAGGGATTAAAAAGATAACCTCTCTATGAACTTCAAATTACAATTCAAGGGTCAGATTCAGAGAGAAGTTGATGAGAAATAAAGATTGATCCAATAAACATATGTTTTAGCATCATCCGTTCTAGGGGAGATTGTTGGACCTATAAAAGAACAAATGATATTCAAAATCCAAAACATGACCTTTTGATCAAGACAAAAACAATTATTGAAGCATTTTCCTCACAAAGATAATGACTCTTGAACACTAATCAGAACCTATGTCTAAAGACATTTAAAGATCTGTTTAAAGCCTTGGAAACACTGTTGAAGAAGAAGAAACCGTTGTTCAAGGCCAAAGCTCAGTTGAAGCAAAGCACTGATCATGAAGACCAAACATCTCTTGTGGCCAAACAAATGTTTGATACAAGCCAACAGTTTGAAGAACAGAGGTTTTCTAACTGTAATAGTGCTTAGCTTAAAACAAACTTTTCATGTAATAGAATAGATCTTAGATCTCCACAGATGTTAAACATCTGTGGAATCTTTTCTATTAGAAATGTTAGATTTCACTATCAGGGTAACGTCAACTGATTACAAACAGAGCTTTCGTACTTGTATAAATAGATCTCACCTATTAGAGATCTATGTATCACATTCATTCCTTTTATACGAATAGCAAAGTGTGTATTCATGCTGAAGGGGAGTCTGTATAATCATTGTACTGTATTTGTAATAATTTGATTTCAACAGAAATACAGTCTCGATAAGTTCCTGCATATGTGTTTATACTATTTGCATTACAATTTATAAGTTGTTTGTTCTTTGGTTCCTTATATTCCCAAGCTATATAAACTCAGATCCTACATAGTTATTCTCAGTCCGTCCGTTTGAATGTTATCCAGATAATGGGTCAGTGAAGTGGTGTTCTAGCAGAGCTCCAGAGATGTCAACATGTGTAAATGGGAGCTGTAGTAATGACAATAGCGATGTTGAATGGGATCAATAGGTTTCGCGGGAATGGCGCTTGAGATGGTAGTAGTCCGATAATATTCGATAACGAAACGAGTGGCGTTTTTGGGGTTAATTGGTGATAAGAAGGCGCGAATGGTGGTTCGATTAGTGGGTGTCACGGGGTAGTACCGTTGGGATGACAGTATTGACAGGTGATCAGTTTAGTTCATTTCGGTGAAGTTTAACTTCATAACATTAACAACTTTCAATCCATGTAATATCAAGACCATGTGCTTCCAGCCAAGGATAAGAGCGGAAAAAACAGGTTTATGTTGTTCTTATAGGCAGAAGTGTCTAATTGGAATTTGCAGGTAGACGGACGCGAAAAGATTCGTCAAAGCAGGGAGGCTTTGAATCGTGTTGTGTCTAGCAAGAAAAAAATAAAAGGTAGAAGCGGGGAGCTTGTTTTTTTATTCTTTGATCGGTGGTCAAGTACGTGGTTGTTTTGGTGACCCAGGAAGATGGATGTCAAACTTAGTCAAGGGATTGAAGTTGTCTATAATGATGAGGATGTGAAGAAACATTTCTAATTCAAGATTAAGAGGGAGAATGAAGACGTTAATCTTGAATTAATGAGATAGAAATCAGAACGGGTCATAGATAATTATTGGTGAATTATTTTTTAAGTCTTTTATATTTTATTTAGGGATAATTATTAGTTTAAACTAATAAGGTTTATCTAGGAGTCTATTTATTTATTTAATAGAGTTTTAGTCAGGTTAGGAATAGAATGAGTTTTAGTATAAATAGAACGTTAGGGTTATTGAATTGGTGTGTTTTATTTTATAATAATAAAAAGAGTCAGACAAGATCGTTCAATCCCGGGTTTGTATGTACGATCAAAGGTCTGATTCTCCAACAAACAGAGCTGATCATAATGGACTAATTAAAACTTAATCAAGATTTAACTAAAATAATATAAATAATATGTTTTTAGTCAAATTCACCCCAACGGAATTTATGACTTCATTTATTATAAGTACATCTGTTTTGGATTGCTTCAAACTTTTAAATTAATTACCGTTATTAAAACTGATAATAAATTTCCGGTTGATGAGCCTTGCCCAGTTTGCCGCAAGGTTTGTTTAGATACTTTTGGCGAGCATGCGGTGCATTGTAAGGAGTTGCCTGGTTTTAAATACAGACATGATTTGGTAAGGGATATTCTGTTTGATGTTTTAAAGCGGGCGGGGATTTCGTCGAAAAAGGAGGCTCCGGTGAACTTTCTGACGGATCCGCTTGATGGGAGGTCTACTCTTCGACCAGCTGATATTCTTGTGTTTGGGTGGGCCAGGGGAAAACACGCTTGTGTGGACCTTACAGGAGTGTCCCCTCTTGTTGGGCTCAGGGATAATGGGTTTGCTGCTGGCCAAGCTGCGTTGAAAGCGGAATCAAGCAAAGTCGCTAAACACGAGAAGGCTTGTTTAGAGAATCAACATGTGTTTATCCCTTTCGCTTTTGATACATTTGGTTCCCTAGCCCCAGAGGCTGTGGAATTTCTAAACAGGGTCCAATAGGTTGTGAATAGTAATCTCTCAACCTTTAAGGGTCGTTTCGTCTTTAGTAGGATTGGTTTTGCAATTCAAAAGGGGGTTGCGGCGCAGCTTGTTGCCCGTTTACCTGCCACTTGTTTGTAATTTGCTAATTTGGAATAATATTACTTCATTAAATAAAAAAAAAAAAAATTACCATCCCGTTACAATTAGGATTTATAATTCAATTTTTCAACAAGTATTATATTCCTTTTTCTTCCAACCTCTCCTCTCTATATATATAAAATCACATAAGAGTCATAGGTACATGCACTAATTTGTTTTCATATTGTGTTATTGAAATCAATTAAGTTGTTATATGAATAACAATGGGTATTCCAAAGAGAAGAAAAAAAATCACCAACAATGATACAAGTTTGAGTGTTCGTAGACATGCAGAAAAATGAGTTCTTAAGCTCGTTCATCAATCAACAACGGCTGTTGGATCGCTTCCAAGAGATCTTTTAGGTGATGTCCTTGGCCCGGTTGCAACATCTTTTTTCCTTGATCTTTTTAATGCTAAACTCAGTTTAGTTTCATAAAATGCAACTAACTTCGATTTTGTATACATTACTACTTTTATTTTTGTATGAATTTTAACTTTGCTATTATAAATACTTAACGAGTATGATATTTAAATTAACTGTCTTACTCACATATGAGCTTAGAGTTAGTTAATGTTGAACATGGAGTAGAGTATTTGAAAAGAGTAGTTGCGAAAGGACATTCAGAGGCGACGTACGCATATGGCATGTCAAGTGGCGATCAATAAGGATTAAAACTTTTAAATTCAATGAATTCTTTAAGGTCAAGGCATTGGAATGTGCGAGGTTATAAATATAAAACTAATTCGATATTAAGTCAGATGTGGATTAATGATACGCTTACTCTAGCAAAAGTGAACACAAAATGCCAAGAACGAAAGCATGCCATTCGTTTTGAAAGAAGGGGTTCGAGTTTAGATGATCGTGAAGAAATTTCAGGTTGTGACATATGTTTATGGTATCGCGAACTTGTTTATTTTTGTAAAAGCATGAATGTTATCGTTTAAAAATTTAGGCGGCATCAGGAAAAGAAAAGTGTAATTGAACTTATCATGTTATTCCTTTGTGGAGTGAAAGCTCAATAAAAACTTATATAAGTTCCGTTACACTTTTCATTTCCTATTCCTGATGCCGCCTAAACAATTAACTTGATAAGTTCAATTACACTTTTCTTTTCCTGATGCCTCCTAAATTTTTAAACGATAACATTCATGCTTTTACAAAAATAAACAAGTTTCCGATACCATAAACATATGTCACAACCTGCAATTTCTTCACGATCATCTAAACTCCAACCCTTCTTTCAAAACGAATGGCATGCTTTCGTTCTTCGCATTTTGTGTTGACTTTTGCTAGAGTAAGCGTATCATTAATCCACACCTGACTTAATATCGAATCATTTTTATCTCTATAACCTCGCACATTCCAATGCATTGACCTTAAACAATTCATCAAATTTAAAAGTTTTAATCCTTGTTGATCGCCACTTGAAAGAAGAATCATGTCATATGCGTACGTCGGCTCCCCTGAATGTCCTTTCGCAACTACTCTTTTCAAATACTCTTGTCCATATTCAACATTAACTAACTCTAAGCTCATATATGAGTAAGATAGTTAATTCAAATATCATATTCGCTTAGTATTTATAATAGAAAAGTTAATATTCATACAAAAATAAAAGTTGTAATGTATACAAAATCGAAGTTAGTTGCGTTTTATGAAACTAAACCGAGTTTAGCATTAAAAAAGATCAAGGAAAAAAGATGTTGCAACCCGGACAAGGACATCAACTAAACGATCTCTTGGAAGCGATCCAATAGTCGTTGTTGATCGATGAACGAGTTTACGAATTCAATTTTCTCCATGTCTACGAAAACTCAAATTTGTATCATTGTTGGTGATTTTTTTGTTCTCCTTGGAATACCCATTGTTATTCATATAACAACCTAATTGATTTATTTGAATAAAAAATATACTAGATTATGAAACTAATTGAGTTTAGCATTAAAAGATCAGTGAAAGAAGATGATGCAACCCAACCAAAAACATCAACTAGAAGATCTCTTGGAAGCGATCCAACAGTCCTTATTGATTGATGAACGAGTTTATGAACTCTATTTTCTACATGTCTACTGTTAGGGGTCAATTTTACGTGTTCAGGATCCTAAGGTCTTACTCACATATGAGCTTAGAGTTAGTTAAGGTTGAATCTGGACTAGAGTATTTGAAAAGAGTAGTTGCGAAAGGACATTCAGAGGCGATGTACGCATATGGCATGATTCTTCTTTCAAGTGTTGGTGCACACATCTGTCGTCTTCGTCTTATATCGAGTCTCGGGTTCGTTGCGGATCTGATCAAGCAGGATGTCATCTTATACAATGATGACATCATCAAAGTGACATCATCAATGACATCATCACAAGAAGACAAAACATAGTTGATGACTTTCACTTGAATAATCAGATTATAGAACTTTCGCTTGAATATGTCATTGCATGGGTTTCGCTTGAGAGTCTCGTTTGAAGCCGACGTGTATGCTTCAAGCGAAACCTAGGATACTATATATAGGGGTCATGTCTATTCATTTGTAACGATTTTCAGAATTGATACCGAGGTGCTGCCGGTGTTCCTTGTGATTGTAATCCATAGTAAATCAATACACAAGACGTTTAAAGTGATATTCAAGCTGTTTTTACATCCGTTTCTTAGTTTCCGCCTCTGAAACGGACTAGAGCTCTTTCGAACGACTCATTCAGGTCGCGATTCGATCCTACAAGTGGTATCAGAGCTCAGGAGGAAGATATCTCGCAAAAAAAGCCTGTTTTCGTCACTATTTCTGATTTCTACACCATTCTTTTTCAAATTCAAACATTTTTCACGGTTAAAAACGGCTCAAACTTTCATATATTGTGCGTAATCATGTTTAAACAAATCCTGTAAAGTTTCAGAACGAAAATCGACTTAAAACTGGTTAAAATCATGGTTTCGATTGAAAATTGGTTCGTATTTGCTGATGTCATCTGGCTTTCGCTTGAATTTACATGTTGAGTCTGCTTGAATCTGGCTCTCGCTTGAATATACATGTTGGTCCCGCTTGAAAATGACAACCGCTTGAATTACTGTTTCTCTTGAAAGTGCATCGTGTATTGTGTAGTTCATTGAACAAGGGTGTCAGTACTTCGGGAAAAGAAATCATGTGTGTAATGTTAGTTTGCACGTTGTGATCACATGTGATAAACAATAGTATTCGGTTCAATCAAAGTATTCTGAAAAGAGAAAATGGTGTCGATTCATTTAGATTTGCATGAGAATAGATAATTGTGCTGGCCAAATATAATAGTGTTGTGAAATTTAAAGTTGCGGCCCAATCAAAAGAGTGTTGAAAGATGATATTGTCGGCCATTACTAAACATTGAACATGATATTCAATTTGTGTGGTCCAACGGAATTTGAGTGGTGATCACAAAAGTTGGTCAACATTAATTGTGAATTTATTTGTCACGAGGCAGTTTGCATGTAAAATTGTTTGCGGTCCTATTAGATGCTTCTTTAAATTGTTGAATATCAAAGTTGTCGGCCACCATAAACTGTAGTCATAATACAATCTTGGGTCAAGCTCGTGTCTTTGTGAACCAGGTCATTGGAAAAGGTCGTTTGATTTTGATCCGGGTCATAGCAGTCTGCACAGTGTGTCAACTTTAAGTGCACACAGAATTTTCACCAGTTCAAGTACCAGTCTTATTCTGTTATTTGATAAGACTTTAAACTGATTGTATTTTTGTTTGGTTGTTGTCAGGTATTTCACGAGGTGAACGAAATCGTTTGAAATTGTGTGTTTGTGAATCTTTGAAAATTGAACAATGGACAACGAGTTCTATAATGCTTTTGCTAGTCCTATCACAATTACTCAGAATGCTTTGCTTGAAAATGAAACCGGAACATCACAAAAACCGCCAAAGCTCTTGGATATTGATGATTACAATGCGTGGTCCGAACGGTTTGGAAATTGGGTTGAAGCTTATCACTTGGATGCATGGGATCACACTGAAGAACCATATGTAAGGCCCACTAAAAATGGTATTCAGACAACAATCAGGGAAATGAGTGCTGATGAGAAAAAGAAGTATAGAGATGAAAAATTGATGGTGAGTCTACTTCATCAAGCAATTAAAGAGGACATTTTGATATTGCTTCAACATGATGGAAGTGCTTATTCGATCTGGACTGAATTGGAAGCAAAATCTGTAGGAAGTGGTGATATGCTTAAAAACAAGATGTCTCTCATGAAGAAAGAATTTGATCTTTTTCGAGGTTTAAAATCTGAAAACACCAAGCAAATTATTGAAAGATATTGTAACTTGGTGAGAAATATGTCGAAATTGGGAATAAAAAAGGATACTGATGAGCTAATTGAAAAACTTGGTGATGCGTTACCACATGAGACTTGGGGAACATTCCTGATGATGTTGAGAAACAATCGGAAAGAATATAAAAAGTTAACACTGGGTGAGTTCATCAAACATCTGGAAGCTCAAGAGATGGAGCAGAGGAAGATCGCCAGGATGAAGAACTACGATGGAGAACAAGACATCGGCTTGTATTTCAAGAGTGGTGTTAGTGAAAAGACAAATATTTCTCCAAAGGTTGAAACTGCTTATAATGCAAAAGATTCTTCTGAAAATGTATCTCAGGGATCAAGCAGCACAACAGGATTCTCTTCATTTCCAACTTATGATCCATAGTTTTCTACAACAAAGAGTGGCAAAGTTCTTCAATGCAACATTGCTTTAAAGCTTGAGAATGATCAGAATTATACTGAAGAAGTTGCAAAAAGTCATTTGTCTTTGTTGGTTACCGTGCTTGAATCCTATGGAGGCTTAGTTGCAGGGAGGATCGGAAATCCAATGCTCACGAAAGAGGATTACGATCAAATTGATGCAGAAGAAATGGAATTGATGGATATTAAATGGTGCATGGCTAGTGTGTTGAGACGGGCTGAAAAGTTTAAACAAATTACAGACAGAGATGATTTTCGTGAGGCACATGTTTCAACTTTAGGTTTTGATAAGTCTAAAGTTACGTGTTTTCGTTGCAGGGAAAAGGGACATTTCAAGAGAGAATGCACAAATCGAGAAGCGAGTGGAGCTCAAAATCCTTTCGGAAATAATGATTATCACAAAAAGGCAATTTATCATCAAGTCACACCACAGCCACATCAACAACAACAGGCATCGCATCAAGCACAAACTGCACATGGTAGGATGGAGATTAAAGATTCAAAGAGAGCTTGTTTGGGAAAGGATGGTGGATTCAGTTGGGATAATTACATTCCAACAAATAGCAAAGTGTGTCTGGCAGATCAAGATGATGAAAAGTTAGCTGAAGGTTTCAATTGGGACAATTTTTGCCCAGATCAAGAATTAATGGCCAAAGAGATGTCCAAAGACACGTCGAATGTTAAAGCTTTTATTGCTAATTCTTACGATCTAAAATGGGCAGAAAAATGCAGAAAAGTCAAAGAAGCTGAAGAAGAAAAATGGAGAAAGATTGAAGAAGAGGAAGAAGAAGAAGAAAGATTAAAAGCTGAAGCTGAGAAAAAGAGAAGAGCTGAGATGTTTCAATTGAGTAGAACAGTCAAAGAAGTTCTGGAATTTGAAATCAAAGTTGATACTGAAGCAGTCAAAGTTCCTGAAAAATGCTTAAATTGTGACTCTTTGATCAAACAAAATAATGAACTGCTACACAACATTAAAAGGTTGAAAGAATCATATGATACTTTGAACAGGGAGATCAACAAGTACACTGAGTCGAACAGTGAACAAGCTGTAGCATTGAACACACTCAAAGGAGCTTACATGAGACAGCTTGATGATGTCAATTTCTACACAAAGAAGTGTGCTGAGTTAGAATTGAAATTGGCAACACAAAAAATTGAAACTGAATGTGTCAACAATTTATTGAAAAGTTACTCATGTTCTACTTTTGTTGTTGACAGGATTTATCCAATTGTGGAAAGATTGAAGACTTTTGAAGAAGAGAAGACTTCGGAAGAAAAGAAGTCCGAGACAAAAGAAGAGGATGAAGTAGAAATTTCTGGTAAGAAACCAAGTGTTGTCTACAATAGATGTCCGCCCCCAGTCAAAAATGGATATTTGTCTCGAAATCCAAATTCCGAAAGAGTCAAAAAGGCAATTAACTTACAGTGGGAGTCAGGGTCGTCGGATAATTTGCCAGAAAATATTGATGTTACGTTCACATCATCTGATACTGATCATGAGTCTAAGTTGATAAAAAGTGTGGTCGATCAGGTGTTAGACAAAGATGACATAGAGGAGTCAAAACCGGAGTCCAAATCCGAGTCAAAGTCTGGGTCCGACAAGTCAAAGTCAACAATCAAAAGGGACAAACGGGTTTATGATAAGGAATTTTTGCTATCAAAATCTAATTTGAATGACGAACCAGTCAAAGTAGCATATACTTTGAAAGATTCTGACAAATTATATTCTGATGAGATTTTTCCAATAAGAGGTGTTAAAACTGAAATGATTAAAAAGGTTTTCAAACTAACAGAAATCAACATTTCTGAAATAAAAGATATTAATCTTTCTGAAAATCCAAGACCTTACACCTCAAGAGTGCAACAAAGATTAAACAAGAAAAAGGGTTACAGTTCTGGTTCTGGTATTCATAAAAAACCAAACCATAACTGTAATTTCAAAAAGAAAGGATTAGGATTTAATCAACCGAAAAATCATAAAAATGAAAAAGTTTATAAACCAAAAACTGTGTTTGTTTCAGGAAAATCTTTAGAAGATGAGAAAGAGCAAGCATTCAGAAAGCAGACAAATCAAGAATTCCTTGCCAAGAAGCAAGAGAACATGAAGAAAAATGGTGCTCAGAAGACTACAGAGACGAGAACCTGTTTTCAGTGCAAAACTGCTGGTCATATTGCTAGAAATTGTCCGAAAACATTCAAACCAAAACAGGAAGTCTCTGGAAAAATGAAAGAAAAAGTTGTTGAGAAAACTGAACTTACAACCAGAAAGTTTACATGCTTTGAAAATTCAACCTTTGAGATTGGTGAATGTTCAAAGAATGTGGTAAAAAGAAAAGAAAATCTGAAAAATCAAAAATGGGTTGTTAAGGGTTCAGGAAACAGTTCTGGTGATGAATCTGATTCCATAAAATCAGAGGAGCCAAAAGTTGTTAAAGAAAAGGTTGAGAAATCAGTTCCAAAAGTGGATGATGTGAATTTTCCACCTCTGCGGGCTGAAAATTTTAAAAAGAAAGTTGGGAAAGTTGAAATTTCAAATCAATTTTATTCTGATAAGAAGAAATTTGATGTTGATAAGGTTTTCAACAGAAATGTGAAACATATTTTTGGAAAAATGGTCGATGGTAAGGTCAAAGGAGTTAAAGAATTCTATGCTTCCAAAATGAATGTTCACAAGTCTGTTGAAAGTAAAGATGAAGAAGAGGTTGATACACCCAAGGAAGGTCAGGCTTGGGTGGATATATTTTTCAAAGAGTAAAAAACCTGACTTGCCGGAGCTCCCAAGTTAGTAATCGCGGAGCATGAATAGGCATCATTCATTGGTTATGAAAATTGTTTTTGTATAAATGTGAATTGCCGGAACTCCCAGGTTGGTAATTGTGGAGTAGGAATCGGCACTTTGAGAATTCAACCAACAGATGATGATTGGTTGAAAATGTTTGATTTTTTGATCTTACAAGTGGTTAATCAAGGTCATTAAGTTGAACTCGATTTAGCTATCATTTAAAAGTGTTGGTAAACAATGTGATGAGTTTTCCCCGAATTTACAAATGGTAAAATCAACAAAACTAATTTTCCGGAAAAACCATTTTGATTAAAACAAACTTAAGTGTTTTGAGATCATAATGGGAAAATAGTTTGTTGTGAGGGGGAGTTCTGATTGTTTATGCCAAGTGGATGGCGAATTGAGGCAATTCGATATCAGTTGTCATGTTCTTGTACAGTTTGTTTTCAATTTTCTTTAGATGTATTTGTATTTTAGGGGGAGTATACTTTTCAGAAAATCCAAAAACATTAGAAAATTTGAAAAAGCCAAAAACATGATAAAATGAAAAATGAGTTTTTGTTGCATAAAAGAGGAAATGATAGTACATCAGTGGACTGTCACAACACGCTAAAGAAATGGAAAGTTAAAATGTGATAAACGGTCTCACTAAGGATGTGACGATAGGCTCAGCTAGACTAGTAGATTTGCGATAACGATACAAACTTAAATGAAAAAGCCTAGTTCTAGTGGAAAACATGGTCGAAAGCATAGTACTTAGTTTTGTCCTTTTTGACTGTGTGCCTACTCAGTAATCGCTGATTGTCGAAAGACATAAAACTGGTTAAGTTTGTGAACTTTCACAACTTTGCTGAAAAGTCACTGTGATTGTGCATTTCATTTTGCAAAGATTTAAACTTGTTTTATTTCTTTATTTTGTTTAAGCATCGGACATCCTCTGCGTATACGTGAGTATCGACCTGGATGTTGTTGCCTAAACGTTCTGCTTTATTTTCTTTGGTGTTTCGTTTAAGCTTTGGACCTCCTCTGCGTATACGGAAGTATTGACCTGGTGGTTAAAGCCTAAACAACTTCAACTTGTTTTATTTTTCTTATTTTGTTTAAACATTAGACTTTCTCTGCGTATACGGAAGTATCGACCTGATTGTTAATGTTTAAACATTCTGTTTTGTTTTCGCACAAATCACAGTTGATAAAAGTTTAAAGGCATTGCTTGAGATAGTGTATTACATGATGAGGGGATACGCTGAGATCGTGGGGTCCATTAGAACTTAGTGCAAAATTAATATACCTTAATGTATCGGTAAGCATTTCGAAAGTTTTTAGATTGAGTTTAAGTGGATAACAATATCGTCAATCTATATGAATCGTTTAGAGCTTAAAATGTTTAAAGCTTAACGGTGTTGGTGATTGATGTCATAAACTGATATGATCCTCTTGCACAAACTCACAAAAATATTGTTTGTAAATATTTCTTTACTGCATTCTTATTAAAAATTCAAAAAGATTTTAGTGTGTTTTAGCATAAATTTTGAAAAATCCAAAAAGATTTTCGACAACTGATTTTGGAGAGCTGATTTTCAAAATTCCGAGTGCTAAACATGATGAACAAATGGTTTGGGTGAAAGTGTTTGAGGATTGTTGAAATGAAATGAGAAAAAGTTTTGCAATATAAACGTTATTCCTGGAAGTGGTTATCAGAAAATTTATTTTTGGGTAGAGTTTATGCAGGTTGGCCAGGTTTCGATCCAGAGCAGGATGAAAGCCAGGTTATAATCTTGTGAATTCCAGACTACGATCCCAGCCTAGTGACTGGGGGAGTCTGAAGACATCGAGAGGGAGTCTGAAGATAGTAGAGCCAGATTCAGATCCTGAAGATTACGAGAAAGAGTAAGAGATTGATTGAGGATGCTTACAATGGAGAATTTTGAAGAAAGTGAACAGACTGATAAAGACTGAAGATGCGAAGACTCGACACTTAAGACTCGTCAACATCTGAGGGGAGTCTGTTGGTGCACACATCTGTCGTCTTCGTCTTATATCGAGTCTCGGGTTCGTTGCGGATCTGATCAAGCAGGATGTCATCTTATACAATGATGACATCATCAAAGTGACATCATCAATGACATCATCACAAGAAGACAAAACATAGTTGATGACTTTCACTTGAATAATCAGATTATAGAACTTTCACTTGAATATGTCATTGCATGGGTTTCGCTTGAGAGTCTCGTTTGAAGCCGACGTGTATGCTTCAAGCGAAACCTAGGATACTATATATAGGGGTCATGTCTATTCATTTGTAACGATTTTCAGAATTGATACCGAGGTGCTGTCGGTGTTCCTTGTGATTGTAATCGATAGTAAATCAATACACAAGACGTTTAAAGTGATATTCAAGCTGTTTTACCATCCGTTTCCTAGTTTCCGCCTCTGAAACGGACTAGAGCTCTTCCGAACGACTCATTTAGGTCGCGATTCGATCCTACATCAAGTGGCGATCAATAGGGATTAAAACTTTTAAATTCAATGAATTGTTTAAGGTCAAGGCATTGGAATGTGTGAGGTTATAGAGAAAAAACTAATTCGATATTAAGTCAGATGTTGATTAATGATACGCTTACTCTAGCAAAAGTGAACACAAAATGCCAAGAACGAAAGCATGCCATTCGTTTTGAAAGAAGGGGTTCGAGTTTAGATGATCGTGAAGAAATTGAAGGTTGTGACATATTTTTATGGTATCGCGAACTTGTTTATTTTTGTAAAAGCATGAATGTTATCGTTTAAAAATTTAGGCGGCATCAGGAAAAGAAAAGTGTAACTGAACTTATCATGTTATTTGCTTATGTGCATGGTTATTAATGATTCTAGTTGATTATGTTTGTACATTATATTTTAAATTAGTTGTAGTTGTTTGTGCGTACAATAATATACGTAGAGAGTGATTGAACAAATGCGTATCTACTTAATGAGGAGGTTACAGAAAATATGCATGTCTTATGAGAAAGTAATAATAAATCTAGTAAACGTGTTAGTTATCATTACTTTTGTATGTATCACAAAAGTATTCAATTTATCCTCTTTTCTAGTTGGATCAATCAAACTATTGTATCCTCCCCATGCACATGTTCTCATACATTGAAATTAAATTTGATCATATTGTTATCCATTTTGGAGAAATGAAATTTACAATTCTTCTCCTGAATATGTTATAAGTTTTTTTATTGAGCTTTCACTCCACAAAGATGAGTGTTTTTCAAATTATAATTTAATTTAAAAAAAATAATATATGACAGTTGCACACGCTTAAAAAAGTAACAAAACTCGGTTTATAGCAATGAAATCAGTTTCTGAGAAACGAAAATTAACAAATCTCGCTTTAGTTTTTTCCAAATTGGGTCATCTATGAAGAAACTAATAGAAGTTGCGAATAAGGTTCTATTTCATTGTATAGCCCGATTTTTACATTGTACAAAGTTATATTAGTTTGAGAGAGAAACCCGCATGTAATTCATCTCAAAAACAAATATAGAAGAAAAACAAATTAATTTGAT
This sequence comes from Helianthus tuberosus, assembly GCA_030545235.1. Classification (NCBI taxonomy): domain Eukaryota; kingdom Viridiplantae; phylum Streptophyta; class Magnoliopsida; order Asterales; family Asteraceae; genus Helianthus; species Helianthus tuberosus. Next base: position 89,171,062 of record CM060374.1, on the reverse strand, counting down.
AAGGGTCGACCTTGAGAATTCGTGTACCCTATTCGATTTTGAAAAAACGTGCTCTTAGGCCTTAACAAAATTAGGTATTGGGCTCATTAAAGGTCTAAACCTTATGTCAATGGGCTAATAACTAATCTAAACCATAAGAATAGTTTTGTAAGTGGGCCTATCTTGGTGTTTGTATGGGTAAACCCTAGTAAATTTTTTATATATATACATATCGATTTTTTTAAAATAATGTGCCCTTCAAAATATCGGGCCCTAGCGGGTGGTCCTCCAACCCACCCTAGGGCTGCCCCTGGATTTGATAGTTGGATAAATGATCGGAGGGGATATGAATGCTCTTATAATTATAAATAACAAACGAAAGGTTAATATTTTGGATTTTCTTTCACAACTTAAGCCTACTAAAATTGATTGTAGTTTGATTTTCTCACTAGTAGTTTGCTTTTTCTTTCCTTGTAAGGTCTTGTGATATACTTTACCCGTCCTTAACTTTACCTAGGTGTTACATCATCCGATTTTTTCAATTCTACTTCACCTCACCCCAAGGAAATGGTTTAATCATGTGAACTCCACTTAACCCTAATTTTTAGTGGTTTTTGGTTTAAAAAATAAAAAAAAATTAATTCAATCTCTTAATATCCCATTAACATGTTATTAACAAATAAACCCTTTAACGCCCCTTAACACAAGAAGAGAGTCATGTGCAATGCCGGTTAACATGTCATGTCATCGTTAATGTTGCAGACGTTATGATACATCCCAATGCCTAATATGTAATAGTGGTTGGGGGTGGAACTTTTTTTTTGAACAACCAAACCAACTTTCATTACTTTTTAACATTACAATACAATTGAAGCCGAGCAAGGTGTTGGCTACAATTTGCATCTAGGACCAAGCACAGAAACCATTACATTCCTGACAACATACCATGAACTAAGACTCCACCTTTACAATACTAAATCATCATGATCTTTGACTCCACTTTACTCTACTAGGTAAAAACACCATGACACCTGACTATATAAGATAGGAAAGTATATAACCAACTAGTGGAATGCCCCGCCCGCCTTGTGGGGTGTTTCGATTACTTGTACATACTACTCATAACGCGATGTGAATACAATAATATGGAGATGTAGATAAAAATATCATCTTCAAAGGAAAAAATACTACTCATAACGCGATCTGAATACAACAATAGAGTAACTTTATTAAAGTTGAGAAGTAGTAGCGTAAAGTTAGTTAAAAAATTTGGGTAAAGTTGAGGTATTAAATTTAATATTTTTAGCAAAAAAAGGTATTAAATTTTGCCTTTCTTGAGTTTTGGACCTGGTCACTTCATTAGATTGAGTATACATCAACCACACACCATTTTAATACTAAGATTTGCTTTAAACTATATATAGATTAAAAATGAAACAACCAAAAAAATATTAAGGATCTAGTCGGTGTCGCATTTTTTCACCAATAACAAAAGTTCATTATTCACGGCCATAAGGGGACTAGGAGTGGTAAATATTTTGCCCGTGATGATTGTTTTCCACGCGTGATGAACTGATCTAGCCCACCGCCACCATACAACTTCAACGCGTGAATTGTTCAACGCGTGCTATCTTCAACGCGTGATGGTGTTTATGTTGTGAGGGTAATTTTTGGGTGTGGTGGTGAGTGATGACCATTGCCACTAAAAAATGTTGTGAGTGATGAAATAATAGATGATGACAAGGCGGAACTTGATTGGATGTTGTGAGTGATGAGTGAGTGAGTGATGAGTGATGACCACCCCCACCCCCCTAAGAGATGTAATATAGGGAATAAAGTTTTTGTTGCCTGCACTTCGCTGCGGGAAAGCAAGACATGTCACTCATCTAGTAGGCCATGTGCCATACTATTAGTGGTATGGTTGTTAACAGAGGCGGACTTAGGTAGAGGTTTGGGTGTGTGGGCACACCTCTTGAAAAAAGAAGTTTTGTGTATTTTATGAGGTAAAATCTCAATGTTATGGTATGGGACAATTTGAGTTGTCAGAACAATTTTTGTCTTTGAGAACACTATGTCTGTAACAACTGTGTTACTTTATATGTTATGGTATGGGACGTAATGTTAAATATTTGGTAATTTTAGTTGTTATGGATTTCTCCTGGACAATCTGTTTCACTCAGTGCCTCACCCGATGTTTCCGCCATCGGTTGGGGTGTGACAACGATGATGCCAAAAGGGGGAGAATGATAGCATGAGAAACCTTCCTCCACAAGTTAAAAGAGCTCAAAATAAGATTGATACATCTTCAGCCAAAAAGGTCGAATCATCATTCCACTATTATAATCCAAACCATGGATCCTTCACAACAAACATTTGTTGGCATTACAAAAATGACAACAGATTTTATACCCACAACAACACTTACCACACTACCAGAAATAAGCATGCCTATTCCACAAACGAGAAAAAGAAAAGCAATGACCTCACCCATTAAAATTACATGATCACTTCCATCTGCAAACCCACAAAACACCACAGCCAAAATCATTTCGACTCAATCTTAAGAAAAAGTGTCCACTACTACATCCCATGACCTTTAAAGTCATCTAGTGTTAGAGAATATTTGGAGCTCAAAATGAAGCACGCTAAGATGATTGTTCTGGAAAGAAACCAAGGAAAGGATGACAAGCAACTGCAGCAAATCATATCCGATGAATACAGAAAAGTAAATGCCTTGGAAGGTTATGCAACAATGATATGCAAGAATCTTTCCCATGATCTAATTATAGATCCAGATCTCAAAAAGTTGTTAAGGGAATATTACATAAATCACATCATAGAGAAGAAACCCTATGATGCAACCAAAGCTCAATTCATAGGATGGCCACGTGAATCCTTGCTAGATTAAATAGTAAGGATTGAAACGATAAAGCTTTTTCATGAAATCAACCCTACTCCACTTAACTGGAAAACATGAAGAAAACCTAATGATAAGAGGACATTACAGTTAAGGAGGATGAAGGAAGAGATAGTTGCTGCTAAAATTAGCACAACTAAATCAATGGCAAAATGGGATAAGCCAACAATCTTTCAAAACTACAATAGATTAGAAATTTTAAGAGAAAAAGATCCCTCAGTCCTAGAAAGCCAGATATGATCAAGTAAAATTCCCCATAAAGACTTTAGTTGATCCTTCAGCGCTTCCATCTGCAAGGAACATCTCAGCAGCTGTAAGAAGCTATCTCAAAAGACAATTTGAGTTGTTAAGAGAAAATGTAAAGATACAACAAGATGAGCTCACAAAAGAAGGCTTCAAAGGTCAGTTAAAGTATAGGAGCTCAATTACAAATTAAGAAGATCTACTTGAGAAAATTTTGGGAAGACCTGTTTCCCCAAACTCATCTGCAATAACTCTGGCCCAGCAAACCCACCTAACCTCAGAATTCTAAAATGGAAGTCAAAGAAGACAATCCATGAATTGACTCTGCTCAGGGCTAGTGGGGAAGTGCAAAAGATCTCAATGAATAAGTCTTCCACTCGAAAGGGATTAAGAAGATAACCTCTCTATGAACTTCAAATTACAATTCAAGGGTCAGATTCAGAGAGAAGTTGATGAGAAATAAAGATTGATCCAATAAACATATGTTTTAGCATCATCCGATCTAGGGGGGATTGTTGGACCTATAAAAGAACAAATGATATTCAAAATCCAAAACATGACCTTTTGATCAAGACAAAAACAATTATTGAAGCATTCTCCTCACAAAGATAATGACTCTTGAACACTAATCAGAACCTATGTCTAAAGACATTTAAAAATCTGTTTGAAGCCTTGGAAACACTGTTGAAGAAGAAGAAGAAACCGTTGTTCAAGGCCAAAGCTCTGTTGAAGCAAAGCACTGATCATGAAGACCAAACATCTCTTGTGGCCAAACAATTGTTTAATACAAGCCAACAGTTTGAAGAACAGAGGTTTTCTAAGTGTAATAGTGCTTAGCTTAAAACAAACTTTTCATTTAATAGAATAGATCTTAGATCTCCACAGATGTTAAATATCTGTGGAATCTTTTCTATTAGAAATGTTAGATTTCACTATCAGGGTAACGTCAACTGATTACAAACAGAGCTTTCGTACTTGTATAAATAGATCTCACCTGTTAGAGATCTATGTATCACATTCATTCCTTTTATACGAATAGCAAAGTGTGTATTCATGCTGAGGGGGAGTCTGTATAATCATTGTACTGTATTTGTAATAATTTGATTTCAACAAAAAAACCGTCTCGATAACTTCCTGCATACGTGTTTATACTATTTGCATTACAATTTATAAGTTGTTTGTTCTTTGTTTGCTTATATTCACAAGCTCTATAAACTCAGATCCTACATAGTTATTCTCAGTCCGTTTGAATGTTATCCAGATAATAGATAATGGGTCGGTGAAGTGGTGTTCTAGCAGAGCTCCAGAGATGTCAACATATGTAAATGGGAGCTATAGTAATGACAATGGTGATGTTGAATGGGATCAATAGGTTTTGCGGGGAATGGCGCTTGAGATGGTAGTGGTCCGATAATATTCGACAACGAAACGAGTGGTGTTTCTGGGGTTAATTGGTGATAAGAAGGCGCGAATGGTGGTTCGATCAATGGGTGTCACGGGGTAGTACCGTTGGGATGACAGTATTGACAAGTGATCAGTTTAGTTCCTTTCGGTGATGTTTAACTTCATAACATTAACAACTTTCAATCCATGTAATATCAGGACCAAGTGCTTCCAGCCAAGGATAAGAGCGGAAAAAACCCGGTGTATGTTGTTCTTATAGGCAGAAGTGTCTAATTGGAATTTGCAGGTAGACGGACGGGAAAAGATTCGTCAAAGCTGGGAGGCTTTGAATCGTGTTGTGTCTAGCAAGAAAAAAATAAAAGGTAGAAGCGGGGAGCTTGTTTTTTTATTCTTTGATATGTGGTCAAGAACGTGGTTGTTTTGGTGACCCAGGAAGATGGATGTCAAACTTAGTCAAGGGATTGAAGTTGTCTATAATGATGAGGATGTGAAGAAACATTTCCAATTCAAGATTAAGAGGGAGAATGAAGACGTTAATCTTGAATTAATGAGATAGAAATCAGGACGGGTCATAGATAATTATTGGTGAATTATTTATTAAGTCTTTTATATTTTATTTAGGGATAATTATTAGTTTAAACTAATAAGGTTTATCTATGAGTCTATTTATTTATTTATTTATTTAATAGAGTTTGAGTCGGGTTAGGAGTAGAATGAGTTTTAGTATAAATAGAAGGTTAGGGTTATTGTATTGGTGTGTTTTATTTTATAATAATAAAAAGAGTCAGACAAGATCGTTCAATCCCGGGTTTGTATGTACGATCAAAGGTCTGATTCTCCAACAAACATGGCTGATCATAATGGGCTAATTAAAACTTAATCAAATAATGGACTAATTAAAACTTAAGCAAGATTAACTAAAATAATATAAATAATATGTTGTTAGTCAAATTCACCCCAACGGAATTTATGACTTCATTTATTATAAGTACATCTGTTTTGGATTGCTTCAAACTTTTAAATTAATTACCGTTATTAAAACTGATAATAAATGTATGGTAACGTATTTTCGACAACTAATTACCATCCCGTTACAATTAGGATTTATAATTCAATTTTTCAACAAGTATTATATTCCTTTTTCTTCCAACCTCTCCTCTCTATATATAAAATCACATAAGAGTCATAGGTACATGCACTAATTCGTTTTCATATTGTGCTAATGAAATCAATTAAGTTGTTATATGAATAACAATGAGTATTCCAAAGAGAAGAAAAAAAAATCACCAACAATGATGCAAGTTTGAGTGTTCGTAGACATGCAGAAAAATGAGTTCTTAAGCTCGTTCATCAATCAACAACGACTGTTGGATCGCTTCCAAGAGATCTTTTAGTTGATGTACTTGGCCCGGTTGCAACATCTCTTTTCCTTGATCTTTTTTAATGCTAAACTCAGCTCAATGAAGGAGGTCTCTTCACGCCTATCTTTTTGGCAGATGCAAAAATAAAACTTCTAACGCCTTTGATTGATTTACTTCTCAAGATGTACAACCGTGATTCGAACGTCTTCGTGGTGAAAGGAAAAAGACTTTCCATAACGCTGGAAGATATGCTATATCTTACGCATTTGCCAATTGATGGCAAACCGGTCCTGTGCAAGGAGTCTCCGAGCAAGGAAGCTTGTGAAGAAGTTTTCGGTGATAGGGCGCCAACGAAGATCCAGGACCTAAAAAATATTGCGTTTGATAAGAATAATGATGAGAGGAAACACAAGGTTGCCGTGTTGAAAATGATAGTTGGTTGCTTCATCATGCCTGGCTATAATGGGTATGAAGTTTCCCCCACATATGTTGAACTTCTAAAGGATTTAGACGAAGTCCCAAAGTATGCGTGGGGTGCAGCCTTATTAGCATATTTGGTTCACGAGTTGCAGGGAATCAACAAGAAAAAAGATGGAATAAATGACAACCTTTGGATTGTCTTGGTAAGTTGGTTTTCAGTTGCTTGAGAATATATATCTTTTGTTTCTAGCTTATTTATATATCAGTTTCCTTGTTTTGTAGGCTTTTTCTTTGTTCGCATTCCCTCATTGTGGGATATTATGGGGATTACAACGTCAGAAAGAACGGACACGCAACCTCTTTTGTCATGGGTTCTTGAAAACCTGCAAAACAAATGCAATGACAACAAAGGCAGTTATGTCAAAGCAGTGGAAGCTTTTCTCAATGATGTTGGTGATGTTACGCATGAGGTCACTTCCAAGACCTTTGATTGAGAGATTTCTTAAGCTTGGCACCTTAGGTTGTTTGTATGAAACTAACTTTGATTGTTTCTATGAACAGTACATCACATGGAGGCCCTATCTTGGTTGTAAATTGCCAAGTACTTTGCAAAGCCAAAGTAATTCACAAAGATTCCTTAGGCTTGGCCCCATTTTCAACAACAACTATGTGGTGCATCATCGACCAGATCGTGTGTTAGCGCAATTCGGGATCCTAGATGATGAGATTAGTATATCAATGATTGGAGAGTTTGATTACGATATCAAGTTTAGGGATAATCGGGGCCAATTTAAATGCAATTATGAAGAAATATACAAGAAAGAGCTTGACTTGTACAGGAAGAATATTATGTTGGGAAGTGGCGTCATGGATGGGACTCCATCAGGGTCAAAGACGAAAGAGTCAAAGACTCATGATATGGAGGTTAAGATTAGATATGTCAGCATCAAAATTTCATGCCATATACCGTGTTAAGGTTGTTTTTTATCTGTATTTTGCAGCAAGAAGATGAGGAAGAAACGGCTGATGCTCATAATGTTCAAACTTCTTATCAAGATGTTCAAATTTCTGATCATGATATTGAAAGTGTCGCTCCTGAAGGATGCTTGACGGATAATATTATGACCTTTTACATTCAGTAATCTAATCAACTTTTATCCAATAATTTTGAAATCTAATCAACTTTTATCATGTAATTGAATTGAATCCTATTGCAAAGTACTGTTTTTTTTTAATAATAATCACATTATTTGTGCTTTTGGCCAGACATTTACAGCGGGAGGAATCTCCAACAAATGGAACGATAAGTGACTATCACTTCTGCAACACATTTTTTTACACTAGGTTGGAAAGATGTGTATCAGACAAGGTTTTGTCTTTCTTGTTCTCTTGTAGATGATTGCCTATTATGTAGTGTAGCCTTTGTTTAATTACCTCAACTGTCAAACTATTTGACTATTATGATTATCATTTCTCCCACTCATGCTTGTGTGGTCCGTGCATTCCTTGAATAGGGAATTGATGAAAATTCATTCAAAAAATTTAGAAGGTGGTGGGATAGCGATATATTTCAGAAAGCATATTTACTTATCCCAATTCATGAAAAGTAAGTTTTCCTAAGATATTTCCATTCAAAAGCAATTTGTTTTAAATCAGATATATTGATTCAGTTTCTTTTCTTTTATCCAGTGAACATTGGAGCTTGGTCATAATCTGTATGCCTGGCAAAAAGGCTAAATCAGGGCCAACGATCCTTCATTTGGATTCTTCATTAGGATTGCATGATAGAACTAAAATTGTTAAGAACTGTAAAAGGTGAGACAAAAATAAGCCAAATGATTATTTTATCAGAATATTGTAATATACATGTGTAACCAAAGATGACTGCTTCGCCACTAATAGACAATTTGAATCTTTGTTTTTAGCTTCTTGGAGGAAGAACTGAAGCATTGCCAAGGAAGTCACGTAAGCAGGATTGTTGACAACGAAGTACATGTAAGTTTTTTATTTACTAAAAACCATCAAATGGATTACGTGAAAGTGTGAAATGTCGGACACGAGATTCAAAATTCAACTTTTAAATTGGCTATTTCACAATTGCACCTCAAACCAAATTGAGCAAGAGTTTAAGACTTTAAGCTTTTGAAACTAGCTTCCTGTGAGTATATATGTGGCATGGTCAATATTGAGGTCTAAATCACCTATATGTGTTTCTCTTTCCAAAATGGAAAATTTAGGTTTTATGTGATTTGTTTTTTTCTGCCAGGTTCCATAGCAAACAAATGGTTATGATTGTGGTGTTTATGTTCTTCTCTTTATTGAAAACTTCATCAAACAGGCCCCAGAAAGAATGATAAAGAAACATATAAAAATGGTACATGTTGATTGTTGTCTTCCTCTGATATTTAGAAAAAAGATTCTCTTTCTGTCCGTCTTTTACTTGGTTAACCCGTTTCATATTTTCAGTTTCACAAGGGTTGGTTCACACCCAAAGAAGCAGAGGCCTTGAGAGCAAAATTACATACAGAGCTTACTAAAAAATTGCATAAGGTAGAAGGGACATTTTCAGATGCTTCAGAAACCGACTTGCAGCCGGTAGATACATCAAATGATGTCAAAGATCCATCAAATGGAGGTAAATCAAATGTTCTTGCATGCACGTTGTGGCAGGTTATAATTAGCAAATTATAACTAGCATTTTAATGCTGTCATTTCACCAATTACTGTTGATTAACAGTAATATGTGAGGGGAGCATGCTGCCATTTTGTTATATAGTATTGAATAGAATACTAGTCGTTTGTTATTTGCTTATGTAAGTTAAAACTTGAAGATGGTATACTACCTCTAAACCAAAATCACACCTAAAATATTTGCAAGCATATTTGACATTTTTATACTTTGCTGATTTTTCAGATGACAATGTGTCAATCAAAACTCCCTCTAAACCAAAATCAAAGAGGAAAAAGAGGACACTAGCCGGTTTGGAATCTGCAGAACGGTATATAAAAGACTTACCACCTAAACGTCAGCGTCATAAAACCTCCTAAACCATTTTATCCAGGGGCGTATCTATATTAAGCTGACCACGCCTCTCCTGCCATCCACCTCCATCTCCAGCTATTCACCTGCCCATCTGGGCTCCAGCCTTCCCTAAGGTTTTAATTTTCTGAAAGTTCGAGGAAATTCTAATTGTTGATGGTACTGTATGCAAATTCTGTTGCTCCACCATAGATTCACATTAGGTGATGTCTCTTCTAAGATGTAATCTCATTTGGTTTAAAAACTTTGAATTTGTGATTTTGACAAGATTAAAAATGCTCTTTAATTGTTTGTAAGGTGTTTTATTGTTTTGATGTGCACTGTAATGCGGCTACTCTAGTTCGTCTTGTGATATTTATACATAAAATATCGATTCGTTCGGGATTTTGTTGAATGAAGCTATGGTTTTGTAGCCACACTCGTCTTGTGATATTTTTCCATAAATTATGGATGCGTTCGGGATATTGTTGAATGAAGCTATGGTTTGGTAGTCATACCATAGAATGAAGCTTGATCTTTTAGTTAGGTATGTTTACTTCACCAGGTTTTGGTCCGGGACCTTGTTCTAGAGATATATATCACATTATATAAGTGGTTGTTGGTGGTGGCAGAGAGGGAGCGAAAACAGGTGCTTTGATATATATTTTGAGTCCTCCCCCATTATGATTTTGAGCATCAAAGTAGGCCATACTTGAGCTAAAGTTTCTTTCATTTTTTGCTTCTAACTTAGATACCCAATATACGATAAATTTAATATGAACTTGTTACTTATGATTTGTGGTTTTCATAGGATAGTTATTTGCTATGAACTTGTGATTTGATACTAAACATTAGGTATTTAGCACTTTTAGTTTTTATGAAACTTGAGTTTTAGGGCTAACACTAACAGAAATTTGATATGAAATATAGGTCTTTATTATGTTTCGTGACTCAACCCGACCCGATCCGAAAATTCTAACGTATGGTAGTGAAAATTTGACCACCCAAAAAAGTGAACCCATAGAAAAAAAATCTTGGATCCGCCACTAATTTTATCCATTAGTTAGATTATAACGTAAGTATTGTAATAATATTTGACACAAATGATTTGTGACAAATTTAGCATGTTGGGTCAACCGGACCGAACCGTGACTACTACAAAAGTTTGCCCCTTCCCCCCATCTGACCATTTTTCCACATCAAGTATGTCTTCAATTTTCAATCTTAGACATGCATATGCGAAAAAATATCTGGGAGTTTATCTCTACAAATTTGTGCAAGATAACTCCTAAGAGCCCACGTATGTTCAACATATAAGCAGATGCAAACCAGATTATGAACTGCTTCAGTTACTACATAAGTATAATTAAAACAAAATTATAACCGGGTTAGACACGCAGACCAGTGGAAGGGCTGCGTGCACGTAAACGTAAGGTCTCGAGTTTGAACCCGGTTGAGTGAGTGTTTGGCCCGTTTTGGCCGATTTATTTTATTTATTTTGTTTTTACTTGAAAGGCTACTTTTGTATCATTTTGTTAATTATTGCTATCAAACAGATTATGTTTATATATAAACCTCTTATATTTTAAGTTTGAGATAAACCCAAATTAATTTATATTTTAGTTAGGGTTCGACGAGCCGGTTCCAACGCCACTGAATTGAGTCCAATCGGAGTTCGTTTAAGTCGGTTCCCTATTTTTTTAGTGTTCCCCAATGAACCTTCCCACACACACACACACACACACACATATATATATATATATATATATAGGGGGCCGCTAAAATGAAAACTACCTCTAGTTGTAAGAACCGTGAGAACTACACCGTACGGATATATATATATAGGGTGAGGTTAGGCTACAAAGTCCATTTTTTCTACAAAGTGTACAAAGTCATAAAACTCCACAATTTTAGCCATAAAACACACTCAAATCCCACAAATAACAGAGTGAAGATCACTAAAACACAATATCCAAACCCTAACAGTCCAAAAAAACTTCAAACACACCATCGTAGAACTATGAATATAAAACACAACATGATAATCAACATAAAACACACGAATGTTAGTCATTCAATAATCAAAGCCTTATAATCCAAAACACAACACAAAACCCACAAATATGGCGTTTTAGTAATCTTCACTTTGCTATTTGTGGGTTTTGAGTGTGTTTTATGGTTGAGATTACGGTGTTTTATGACTTTTTACACTTTGTAGGAAAATAGACTTTCTATATATATAGAAACGGGATCAGGAGAAAACGCTAAAAAATGTGAGAACGGTGAGAACGCATCTTGGCCCAACACGTGTCCCGCGGCATAGATAAGGGCGGAGGGGCTTTTTTGTCTTTTCATTCTTCTTTTATTTTCCCTACGCGGTATAATATTTTATGGCGTCTAAGTTTTTTTTGGCGTTAATTGTATTTTTTAAACTTTTTGGCGTTTGAATTAATTTTTTTTGTGTCACATATATAAATTTTTTGGCGTTACAGCGTTTTCTGGTTAATTTTTTGGCGTTTTTTGGCGTTTTGTATAATAATTCACTACGAGTGATTAAAATTTGCACAAGATTACAGAAGACCAATTTTTTTGGTGTTTAGTGAATTTTTTGGCGTTTAATACCCCTTTTTACAAGGTGCTTTGCCAGCAGTTGTTCTCCCAGTTTTCATACTACCGGCGTTTTGGTGTTTGTAGTTTTTGGCGTTTTATGTAATAATGTATTTTATTTATAGAGAATTAGATAACAAAACAACATATTACTTGATATCAAAACAATATAAAATGAAAACAAAAATAATACAAAATGGTAATCTAATTTTTCTTCCGAATCTTCAATGTCATCAGCCTCTTCTTTCTTGAATTTGTTTTTGGCGTTTTGAACCTTTTTTAATACTTTAGCTAGATGCCAACTTTCCTTCATAAACCCCGTTTTTTTAGTAGAAGCTGCTTAGTGGCAACCTGTTTTTTGGTGTGATATTCTTGTTTGGTGGCATATCATTAAAGATCAACTTTTGCTTGATGCTATTTATAATAATGGAGTCCAAAATAGCATTTTACCCTTGTGTTGATCTCTTTATTCCATTCAAATAATCATCAAGAACAAAGCTTACATGATGGCATATCACTGTCATCAGTCTCTTTTTCTTGAATATTCGTTAATCTCATTCAGCAAAATATTATTGAGTTAACCCCCTCAGAAAAAGGATGCATTTCAGTGAAAGCTTTGTCATCTGTGGCGTTTTAAAGGGAGTGGTTTCTAGAGGATATGGCGTTTTTGTGTTTTTCTGGGTGTGTTTAATTTCATTGTGTATAGACCCTTCTCTTATAGGAGTTCTTTGGGGCGTAGTTTAGGCGGGACTTTTTATTGTAATAAATGATAGTAATAAAGTAACTGTCTTTTTAGTTTATGTTTTTTTTTTTTTGTATTTACTGAGTTGATTAGCTTTTATCAGTTTTATAGGTTATAGACATCCCATCTTCTAAGTTTGGCGTTTTTTTAAATGGCCTTATGCAGACCAACATGTCAAAATACAATAACCGAGTAAATAAAATATTAAGCAAGAAAAATATTTTTTGTTATTTTTGGCGTTTTGTTAGGGTTAACCATTTTTTAGTATTATTTTGGCGTTCTGCCAATAAAGATAGAAATATATCATTTAATTATCTTAAAAAAAAAGAAGATTACATAGAAGAAAAAAAAAAGACAAAAAAAAATTAAAATCCTTCGTCAGAAGGTACTTTATCTGAATAGTATCAATCAGTTGTGTCATCTTGATCTTCATCCATGTCATCATATTCACCTTCATCAGCTTCTTGTTCCTGAAGATTCTGAAGCCTCCACCTGAACATGTCTTGCATTAACTCCAATTTTGAGTATATTTCTGGGTTGGTACAAGTGGCGTTATGCAATTCTTCCATGAAACCCAGTCACTGCTTTGTCATGATGTTCTCTAGCCAGTAGACTTCCTGCTCTCCGCTGTCGTATGTAACTGTCACCATGTCTGTTTCATCATCAAAACGCCATGATGTCATGACAGGGTCTGGCTTCACATTTCCTTTTATTGGTCCAAATTTGCTGGTTAATGCTTTCATTAGCATATGCGTTTCATGGCATTCGTTGTCTATAGCGATGCCAATGGATAGGATTTGCCTCTGTATCTCTTCTTCCATCTTCAGAATAGCCATGACCGTCTTAACATACACCCTCCTTCTGTTGTCAAAATGGAGGATGTATCGCCTGATTCCTAGACTGTATCTCCACGAAACGATTGTTGCCATTTTTGGCGTTTTGTTTAATTTGGCGTTTTTGGTTAAAGATGTTTTTTTTTTTGCAGAAAATGGATAGATTGAAGTGATTATGGAAGCTATGTTTTTACGTTTGTTTATATAATGATGTTTTTGGCGCGTAATTTAGGAGGGAATTTCTTCTAATAAATGTTAATAACTGTAATTCAGTTATTTGTGTTGTTTCATCTTCCTGTAATATTCAACGCGTTTTATTTTTAATTTTTGGCGTTTTGTTTTTAATGGCGTTTTATTTTTTGTATGGCGTTTTATCATTTGATGGCCTTTTAAATATGAGCGGTAAAAGACCCTTTTACCCTTAATGAAGCGCGTCCCACATAATAAAATTGATGTTATTTACGAAAAACGCCACCCCGCAATCTAGTCCATGGATTGTTTTGATCGGACGATCCATAAGCGTTCTCACCGTTCTCACACTTTTCACCGTTTTCTCTAAATCCTGACCATATATATATATATATATATATATATATATATATATATATATATATATATAGGCCAGTTAACGTACAATACGGCTTAACGTACATCACGTACGACAGATAATTACACACGTCAAAATGGGTTCCCAAAATTTGACCCGTTTTGAAAATCCAAATCCTAACCTTTGAATCACAAGGACCAAAATGGCAGTTTACTCAATAGATTAAAATCAAAAAGAGAAAAAAGTATGAATAGTGGGTTTCAAATCCACACCACTCCCATATAAGTTTTCTTTCTTAACCGGTTGGTCTGAGAGTGGTTCGATGATGCAAGAAGATTTCTAAATCTTATTATTCTTTTCTCCAAATCTAAACCGGATATATCCCTTCATCGCAAGGTTCAATCGCAACTGCTTGTTCAAATCAGGATTGTTCATTGGGAGCGAGGGATTGCTCAAGAGGGAAGCTTGTTCAAAATTTTCTTCAATCGACCCAATGGACGCAACTGCTATTAAAGGCAATTGCTTTCCTTCAAAAAGGCTTAGTTTTGCTATTCAAAAAGGGTAGCGGCGCAGCTTGTTGCCCGTTTACCAACTATCTCGATGTAAATTATTATAAAATATAAATTCAGAATTATTTTAGTATATTTGGTGTTTAGAAATTGGTTATTGGTTCAAGAGGGGAAGCTTGTTCACCAACAAGCTTTAGTGCAAATGGGAAGCTTGTTCACCAACAAGTTTAGAAATGTAGGGTTTAGAAATTGCTAATATATTTGGTGTGTTTTGACTTATTTTATTTAATCACATAATTGTGTTGATCATCCAGATGTTGTACAGACAAGGAGCCCTCCAAGCTTGTTATGGCAAGTGATTAAAGAAATGACAAAAGGCCAGAGGAAAGTTGTTACCCGAATGGGATTTCGAAGTATCTTAGAACTTAATATCAAAGAAATACCCCCCAAGCTTGGATACTATGTTCTCTCCCAACTAGATACAGAGGCAATGGTAATCCGAACACCTCATGGTGATATTACGGTAAACGAGGAAGCTGTTCATGAGGTTTACGGTTTCCCTATGGGGACAACTACTCTTGACCTTTCTAGGATGGGAAACTCCAATAATGTTCCTACAATCAAAGCTTGGAAGGAACATTTAGGCTTGGGTGATAATGTGCGCCCTAAAGCTTTGGTGAAAAAAATGAAGGTTAGCAAAGCTGTTGATTATATGTTTAAGTTGGATTTTCTAGTTTTGATGGTATCAACATTGGTTCACACTATGCAAAATGGCCATGCCAACCTTAGGTTTTTGCAATCAGTGACGAATAATAGTGAGTTTAAAGAGTTCAATTGGTGTGAGTTTGTGGTGAAAGCGGCAAAAGAGTGCAAGGAAGATTGGAAACCAGATGATAAAAATTATAAGTTTGTTGGCCCGCTTACATTTTTGGTGGTACGTGACATTATAGTTAATTTACATATTCTTTGTTTATTTATGTATTCTGATTGTTTATTCTATTTTGGTTAAGCTTCTATTTTGTGATCACATCCGTGTTGCACCTGAGATTGAAAGGGTGCGACCCGTGATCGCTAAATGGAAGTCAGATGATCTAACAAAACTCGAGGAAAACAATGATTTTGGATCATATGAATTGTTACCGGCGTGGAGGGAAACGACATCAGGGAAGGCATATCTTGTCAAGGCTTTATATATAGAAAAGGATGTTCATTTTAATGGCTGTGGATGTTCTAAAAAAGAAGGGGATGGTGTCGGTGAAGACGCCAAGGAGCGGACGGAGGAGGAAGCTATTGAGGTATGAAGTAATTAGTTTCTGTGTGTAATCATACTTTTGTTATGTTCATTCTTTTAAATTTAGACCTTTTATTGTGTTACAAACATTTATCAGAGTGTAGTCAAGGAAATCAATTGCTTTCGTGATCACACGACGAGAAGATTAGATGATGTTGTTAGTCGTTTTGGTGGAAATGAAAAAAATCCAAAGCATCAAGGAGAAGTGGAATTCAATGTTTCCCGAACAGCCTTTTGTTATCGATGATGGTGAATACATTGCTACTGAAACAAGTAAAAGACGTTTAATCAATGTTGGTGATGCTGTTGATGGTGCGAAAGAAATGAGGTTGGAGATTGATGCAGCTACCAAAATGGGGGAGAAAGGGTCTTCTTCATCTAATGTTGTAAGGAAAGATGTAAAGATTCAATGGCCAGAAGATTGTTCTATTCAAGGGCGAGATGAAACTATGAATGTTGATATTCAAGTTCCAAAGAAGGCTCAAGAGACTGTGAATATTGAAGAAAAATCCAGTCAAGAAGATATATTCAAAAACTTGGAGAATCTGGAGAATGTCAATATAAATTCATAAGTTGAGGCTGCAAAGATTTTATATGTTGGTGATGATGTTGATGGTGTGAAAAAACTGAGGTTGGAGCTTGAGGCTGCTACCAAAATGGGGGAGAAAAGGTCTTCTTCTAATGTTGAGATTCAAGTTCCAGAGAAGGTTAAAGAGACTCTGAATTTTGAAGAAAAATCCAGTCAAGAAGATATATTAAAAAACTTGGAGAATCAGGAAAATGTCAATGTAAATTCAGAAGTTGAGGCTGCAAAGATTTTTTCTGTTGGTGATGATGTTGATGGTGTGAAAAACTGAGGTTGGAGCTTGAGGCTGCTACCAAAATGGGGGAGAAAGGGTCTTTGTGACACCCCAGGAAAACCATGCAACTTAACTAGCTTCCTCAGTGAGTACGTGCTAAATTTCGGGACGAAATTTCTTTCAACTTGGGGATAATGTGACAACTCGTATTTCCAAACCGATCTTTGTACTTTGATGTAACGTATGTGTACGATATGTGACTTTTATGAAAGTGAATGTTTATGTGAATGCTATGTTATTACGTGCTTGTGTAATGTATGTATGTTATAAGCGCACAACACACACTCGACCGCACAAGCCATTTGGGCTACATCTTGTGTTCGGATCAATTGGGCAGCCCAAGTGGGGGGTTCGGCCCACTCTCTTTTATTTCGCATACCACTTAGGAGATAGGGTTATCACTCACAACTTGCAACACACACACAAACCCTAGTGCTCTCTTCCTTCTCTCTAGAACTCGCCGGCAGCCAAACATCCTTTCCATCGAAGATCTTTCCTTGTTCGGATCACTCACATCCATCTTAAATCGGTTAGTGTTATATCTATTGATTTTGTGTTACTTGATATGATGATTATATGATTCGCACACAATGACTTATGAAGAATGTATGGTGAATTATGAATGATATTAGTTAATGTTGAGATTCGACTCATATGTAAAGTATTTTGATCGATATAGGGCTAATAGATAGTGATGATTAGTATTGCATGTGGTATTATAAAGTTATGGCAGATTTTTTGCATGTGAATTGTATTAAAGTTGCAGCCAAATTTAATGATATTCATGTCATGACATAGGAATTGTCGGCCAGTACATGTGATCCATTTAATTAATTGAGTATATGGTTTCTTGATGTTTGGGACGCCTAGATGTAGGGTTAGCCTATTTGTTGTGTAGCAATGGCATGGGTTATGTTAGGTAGATAATCTGATAAATCGAACAGTGGTGGTTGATCGATGATGATGTACATGATGCAACCCTAAGGCTTGAATGTGTTAGAGATTTATCTAAACGGATACATGATGTGTTTGCGTGTGATTGATAGTCATGTTAAGGATTATATTAGGGTTCATGTGAAATGTAAGATAAAAACCTTGTTTAATCGATTAAGGGATTGGCTAGAGTCTGTGATTGTGTTATTTGATAAATGGCATATTTGGAAACTATCGAATAATTGTAACTGATGGGCATGAAATTAGGAAATCCTAACTGACCACTAAAGCTGATCGCACAAGACCCCTAATCGCATAAGGGGTCCACTCGCACAAGGTCCTCAGTCGCACAAGAGTTACTGGACCGCACATATTGAATTGTTGTTTAACTGTTGGGCCTCAAAGCCCAAAACAAGTTGCACAATAGGATCCGGGCCGCACAAGATGCATGAACCGAACAAGTTGGATTATTTGTTTAGTGTTGGACCGTACATGTTGGGCTGTTTATTTATTGGACTGTATTTGTATGATTGGGCCGGGTTACTTTATTGTGTTTCATTTGGGGAGATCGCACAAGATACATGGGCTAATGAACTTGTGCGAGCCCAACCTCTTGGGCCGCACAAGTTGGGCGCTTTATAGACTTAACTGTTTAAGAGTTTACGTGGTTGCCATGATCAATACGTGTTCGTAACTGTTAGCTTATGTGTAAACATATGTGCGATACTTAAAAACCTAAACCTGAATTGTATGATAACCATGTTAGGACGTGGTTGACCACTAGCTGCTAGACTTGACCTTTCTGTGTAATCTGCCGAGCAAACCAAGGTGAGTTCACACTTCGTTACAAAGCATGGGATTCCCAGGGGTTGGGAATGGGTTAAGGAATAGGGATTCCTCGTCCTGTTGAGATGTAATCAGGAACATAGATTCCTCGTCCTGTTGAGACGTAATCAGGAACATAGATTCCTCGTCCAGTATGAGATGGATTTAACTATACTAGACTAGAACTCTATCAACAAAGTCCCTCCTTTTATATCGACTTAATCGCCGAGGCCAATGGCGAACGGGTCATTAGTTAAATAGCGCTATTAGGTTTAACAAACCTCACACCGTGCCGCAAAGGACGGGCGTGGACTAATGGACTATGGCACGTCAGTGATGATAGACACAGACGTTAGGGCACTTAAACATGACGAACGTTAGTAGTCGATATGGTAACGAGTCTGGTGAATTAAACATGGGGTAGCCCCCACGGCCATAGAGCCGGGCTGGAATAGCCAACGTAAGAACGGGTAACTAACAAACGTTTTTCGAACTATGGGGTAACCCCCACGGCTGGATAGCTGGTAAAGAGCAAACTGTGTTTTCGAAACAACTATAAACTGGACAACCAAACGTGAACTCACTCAACTTGTTGTTGACTCGTTACTACATGCTTTGCAGGTCTATAGGTACTTAGCTGGAGCTTGCACAAGGAAGAGTCGTTGTGGGACATGGACAGCTGTGTGCCATGTTAAACATTTGGATAATTAAACTTTTGATTTGGTTTTGAACATTATGCTTCCGCTCATAACTTAACTATGGTTGTTTTGGACACTAATTGTGTTGGTTGGACTTTTACATTTAATTATTTACTTGTTCAATATGATTAGTGGTTTGATCCTGGTCAGTCACGTCTCCAAGCGGTGATACTCCGCATGTGGATTTTGGGGGTGTGACAGATTGGTATCAGAGCCATTGGTTATAGAGAACTTGGTTTTAATAAAGGAAAACGTTTTTGTTAAAACCAGACTATAACCTGTACAGTGCTCTACGATCCACAACGACGCTTCACTCCACGTGCAAGGCTCGACATTCTAGGTGATATAATTTATGCTTACATTTCCTACTTGCTAGATTACGTAGAACTTTGCTCATGATATGCTTAGCTAGTATAGCTACTTTTGCTTGATCACGTGTGTGCTTACTCTCTTCTGTCATCGCACTTTCGCGAACCTTTCTCACTCATGTTTCCCTTGATATGAAGATCATGTCCGGACGCATTAACATGACTCAAGCCCAGTTGACGGCCCTGATCAACGAACAGGTTGCTGCGGCACTTGCAGCAGCACAGGCAGGAGGTATACCCTGCAGTTTATAATTCATTCTAGGATCTTTAGATCCTACTCTCGTGAACCTATCCTTGTGTTAAACTTTGTCCTTTCTTACACTCGCAACAGGTCAGCATGCTCAGCCACCTGTGTGCACCTTCAAAACCTTTATGGACTGCCGACCAACTACTTTTAGCGGCACTGAAGGAGCAGTAGGTATCCTCCACTGGTTTGAGAAATTAGAATCTGTGTTCGAAATGTGTGAATGCCCTGAGGCACGCAGGGTGAAGTATGCTACCGGTACTCTTGAGGGTTTAGCTCTCACATGGTGGAACGCCCAAGTCCAAATGCTGGGGTTGGTTGCTGCTAACGCCACCCCATGGAACAATTTTAAGGAAATGATCAAGGAGGAATACTGCAGTCGTGACGACATCCACAAGTTGGAAGTCGAGTTCTACAACCTCAAGATGACAGGGTCGGAAATTGAGGCGTATACTAAGAGGTCGAATGAGCTTTCTTTATTGTGTCCTACTATGGTGGACCCTCCAATCAAGTGTATTGAACTTTTTCTCAAGGGCTTAGTGCCAGAAATCCAAAGTCATGTGACTTCAGCGAACCTCGCCACCATCCAGCAGGTTGTTCAGTTGGCTCACCGTCTCACTGATCAGGCGGTGGAGCAGAACAGGTTGCCAAAGCGTATAAGTGCTACAGATACTTCGGATGCTCCTAGTGGCAACAAGAGAAAATGGGATGGAGCTTCAAGCAGAGGTTCGACTTCTGTTCAATCTCAGTCCCAACAGAGAAGGACTGACGACTACAAGAGTCCTAGTCAACAATCATCTGGTGGTCAAAATCATGGGGGATACAAAGGAAATCACCCCAAATGTAATCGTTGTAACTTACATCACAGTGGGCCATGCACCAGAAGTAACTGTCATCGGTGCAACAAGCCTGGTCATATTGCAAGAGAATGTAGGAGTCAGTTTCCTGCGAACCAAAATCGGCAACAACAGCGAGCCCCACAAAATCAACGTCAGCAGCAGCAACAACAGGGTAACAACAAAGGGTGCTTTCAGTGTGGAGCTGAAGGCCACTTCAAGAAAGACTGTCCCCAGCTGAACCAGAACAACAATAACAACAACAATCAGGGGAATGGGAACAATGGGGGCAATAATGGCAATGGGGCAAGGGGTCGTGCGTTCGTTATTGGCAATGGAGAAGCTAGGAACGATCCCAATGTTGTGACGGGTAAGTTCCTTCTCGACGAATTTTACGTTACTGTCTTATTTGATTCGGGTGCTGATACTAGTTATGTGTCCCAAAAAGTTAGTCAACTGCTTTAGCGTACCCCAACACCTTTGAACCCCAAACACGCTGTAGAGTTAGCTAATGGTAAAAGTATAGAGGTCACACACGTAGTTAAAGGTTGTAACCTAGTACTTGCTGATCATACTTTCTCAATCGACCTCCTTCCTATCACTCTGGGTAGTTTCGACGTTGTCATTGGGATGGACTGGTTATCCCAACACCAAGCAGAGATTCTTTGCAACGAGAAGATTGTTCGTATTCCTTGCCCAAGTAATGAACCTCTCATGATTCGTGGCGACAAGAGTGGTGCTGTTGTGAGCATCATTTCTTCCCTTAAGGCTCAAAAGTGTTTGCGTAAGGGCCACACTGCCTTTCTGGCTCTTGTTACTGACACCTCCAAGAAAGAGAAAAATATAGAAGACTTTCCGATTGTACGCGACTATCCTGAGGTATTTCCTGAGGAACTACCTGGCCTCCCGCCTCATCGACAGGTCGAGTTCCAGATCGAGCTAGCTCCTGGAGCAGCGCCCATAGCTCGTGCACCGTACCGCTTAGCTCCATCAGAGTTGAAAGAGCTATCTACGCAACTACAAGAACTCTTAGATAAGGGTTTTATTCGTCCTAGCTCTTCGCCCTGGGGAGCTCCAGTGCTATTTGTGAAGAAGAAAGACGGTACATTCAGAATGTGCATCGACTACCGTGAACTGAACAAGGTGACAGTGAAGAATCGATATCCTCTCCCACGCATTGACGACCTGTTCGACCAGCTGCAAGGGTCGAGCTACTATTCAAAGATCGATTTGAGATCGGGATATCACCAGCTGAGAGTCCGAGAAGAGGACGTCTCTAAAACAGCCTTTAGAACCCGTTATGGACACTATGAGTTTTTGGTCATGCCTTTTGGGATGACAAACGCACCAGCGGTCTTCATGGACTTGATGAATCGAGTGTGCAAGCCGTATCTAGACAAGTTCGTTATTGTTTTCATCGACGACATTCTCATCTATTCGAAGAGTCAGGAGGAACACGAACAGCATCTATGACTCATTTTGGAACTCCTTCGAAAGGAACAACTGTACGCCAAGTTTTCAAAATGTGACTTCTGGCTTCGTGAAGTCCATTTCTTAGGCCATGTAGTGAACAAGGATGGGATTCACGTTGATCCATCCAAGGTAGAGTCAATCAAGAGCTGGCCTGCACCTCGTACGCCAACGGAAATTCGCCAATTCTTGGGATTGGCAGGTTACTACAGGAGATTTATCAAGGATTTTTCTAAGATTGCTCAGCCTCTTACTTCACTAACACAGAAGGGCGTTGTTTATCGTTGGGGAAACGCACAGGAATTAGCATACCAGCACTTGAAGGATAGACTCTGCAGTGCACCTATTCTTTCATTGCCAGAGGGCACAGACGACTTCGTGGTTTACTGTGACGCATCCATTCAGGGTCTTGGTTGCGTATTGATGCAGCGGGATAAAGTTATAGCCTACGCCTCACGCCAACTCAAAGTGCATGAAAAGAACTACACTACACACGATCTGGAGCTGGGAGCGGTTGTTTTTCCACTTAAGATATGGAGACACTACCTGTATGGTACCAAATGCGCTATCTATACTGATCACAGGAGCCTCGAACATATCTTTAAACAGAAGGAACTCAATATGAGACAACGACGTTGGGTCGAACTGCTAAACGATTACGAATGCTCGATCAGGTACCACCCAGGCAAAGCCAATGTTGTGGCCGACGCCCTCAGTCGAAAGGACACTGCGCCTAAGCGCGTACGAGCTTTACAACTTACTATACAGTCTAGCCTTCCTTCTCAAATACGAAATGCTCAGGTAGAAGCATTGAAACCAGAGAACGTCAGGGCTGAAGCCCTACGCGACTCAAGGCAACGCTTAGAACAGAAGGAAGACGGTGCTTACTACGTAACAGGACGCATTTGGGTCCCACTTTATGGCAACCTACGAGAGCTTGTGATGGATGAGGCACACAAGTCTCGCTACTCAGTGCACCCTGGTTCGGACAAAATGTACCACGACATCAAAACCACATATTGGTGGCCTAGCATGAAGGCACACATAGAAACTTACGTTAGCAAGTGCTTGACTTGTGCGAGAGTCAAGGCGGAATATCAGAAACCCTCAGGCCCACTTCAACAACCAGAGATACCACAATGGAAATGGGAGCAAATTTCCATGGATTTTGTTACTGGCTTGCCTAGATCTCAACGTGGTAATGATACTATTTGGGTGATCGTGGATCGACTCACAAAGTCTGCTCACTTCCTGGCTATCAAAGAAACGGATAAGTTCTCCACTCTAGCAGAGGTATACCTCAAGGAAGTTGTCTCGAGGCACGGGGTGCCCATCTCTATCATCTCGGATCGAGATGCACGTTTTACATCAGAACTGTGGCAAGCAATGCACAAGTCCTTTGGCTCAAGGCTAGATATGAGCACAGCTTATCACCCGCAAACGGATGGGCAGTCGGAACGTACCATCCAGACCCTCAAAGACATGCTTAGGGCATGTGTGATTGACTTTGGCAACGGCTGGGAAAAGCATCTGCCACTTGTGGAATTTTCGTACAACAAAAGCTACCACACCAGTATTAAAGCTGCTCCGTTTGAGGCATTGTACGGGCGTAAATGCCGGTCACCTCTTTGTTGGGCAGAGGTGGGGGATAGTCAGATTACTGGTCCAGAACATGTGGTGGACACAACAGAGAAAATTGCTCAGATACGACAACGAATGGCGGCAGCTCGTGACCGTCAGAAAGTCTACGCCGATAAGGGCAGAAAACCACTAGAGCTCCAGGTTGGAGAGCGTGTACTACTCAAAGTTTCACCCTGGAAGGGTGTGGTTCGTTTTGGCAAACGGGGCAAACTTAACCCACGATATGTTGGACCTTTCGAAGTCATTGAGAAAATAGGCAAGGTGGCCTACAGACTGAACTTACCAGCAGAACTCAGTGCAGTTCACGACGTTTTCCATGTGTCAAATCTGAAGAAGTGTCTGTCAGATGAGACCCACGTAGTTCCTTTGAAGGAGCTCACGATCGACGAGCAGTTACGATTCGTCGTGGAACCTGTTGAAATCACGGACCGGGATGTTAAGGTCCTCAAGCGTACTAGAATACCTCTCGTTCGAGTTCGTTGGAACTCACGTCGCGGCCCAGAGTTCACCTGGGAACGCGAAGATCAGATGAAACAAAAGTATCCCCAACTGTTCGCAACCGGTACAACCACTACTGAGGCTGAAGCTACGGAATTTCGGGACGAAATTCTAGATCAACGGGGGGAGGATGTGACACCCCAGGAAAACCAAGAAAACCATGCAACTTAACTAGCTTCCTCAGTGAGTACGTGCTAAATTTCGGGACGAAATTTCTTTCAACTTGGGGATAATGTGACAACTCGTATTTCCAAACCGATCTTTGTACTTTGATGTAAAGTATGTGTACGATATGTGACTTTTATGAAAGTGAATGTTTATGTGAATGCTATGTTATTACGTGCTTGTGTAATGTATGTATGTTATAAGTGCACAACACACACTCGACCGCACAAGCCATTTGGGCTACATCTTGTGTTCGGATCAATTGGGCAGCCCAAGTGGGGGGTTCGGCCCACTCTCTTTTATTTCGCATACCACTTAGGAGATAGGGTTATCACTCACAACTTGCAACACACACACAAACCCTAGTGCTCTCTTCCTTCTCTCCAGAACTCGACGGCAGCCAAACATCCTTTCCATCGAAGATCTTTCCTTGTTCGGATCACTCACATCCATCTTAAATCGGTTAGTGTTATATCTATTGATTTTGTGTTACATGATATGATGATTATATGATTCGCACACAATGACTTATGAAGAATGTATGGTGAATTATGAATGATATTAGTTAATGTTGAGATTCGACTCATATGTAAAGTATTTTGATCGATATAGGGCTAATAGATAGTGATGATTAGTATTGCATGTGGTATTATAAAGTTATGGCAGATTTTTGCATGTGAATTGTATTAAAGTTGCAGCCAAATTTAATGATATGCATGTCATGACATAGGAATTGTCGGCCAGTACATGTGATCCATTTAATTAATTGAGTATATGGTTTCTTGATGTTTGGGACGCCTAGATGTAGGGTTAGCCTATTTGTTGTGTAGCAATGGCATGGGTTATGTTAGGTAGATAATCTGATAAATCGAACAGTGGTGGTTGATCGATGATGATGTACATGATGCAACCCTAAGGCTTGAATGTGTTAGAGATTTATCTAAACGGATACATGATGTGTTTGCGTGTGATTGATAGTCATGTTAAGGATTATATTAGGGTTCATGTGAAATGTAAGATAAAAACCTTGTTTAATCGATTAAGGGATTGGCTAGAGTCTGTGATTGTGTTATTTGATAAATGGCATATTTGGAAACTATCGAATAATTGTAACTGATGGGCATGAAATTAGGAAATCCTAACTGACCACTAAAGCTGATCGCACAAGACCCCTAATCGC
Organism: Helianthus tuberosus; assembly: GCA_030545235.1. Taxonomy (NCBI): domain Eukaryota; kingdom Viridiplantae; phylum Streptophyta; class Magnoliopsida; order Asterales; family Asteraceae; genus Helianthus; species Helianthus tuberosus. The sequence continues at coordinate 89,145,472 of CM060374.1, read as the reverse complement.
ATAAGGGGTCCACTCGCACAAGGTCCTCAGTCGCACAAGAGTTACTGGACCGCACATATTGAATTGTTGTTTAACTGTTGGGCCTCAAAGCCCAAAACAAGTCGCACAATAGGATCCGGGCCGCACAAGATGCATGAACCGAACAAGTTGGATTATTTGTTTAGTGTTGGACCGTACATGTTGGGCTGTTTATTTATTGGACTGTATTTGTATGATTGGGCCGGGTTACTTTATTGTGTTTCATTTGGGGAGATCGCACAAGATACATGGGCTAATGAACTTGTGCGAGCCCAACCTCTTGGGCCGCACAAGTTGGGCGCTTTATAGACTTAACTGTTTAAGAGTTTACGTGGTTGCCATGATCAATACGTGTTCGTAACTGTTAGCTTATGTGTAAACATATGTGCGATACTTGAAAACCTAAACCTGACTTGTATGATAACCATGTTAGGACGTGGTTGACCACTAGCTGCTAGACTTGACCTTTCTGTGTAATCTGCCGCGCAAACCAAGGTGAGTTCACACTTCGTTACAAAGCATGGGATTCCCAGGGGTTGGGAATGGGTTAAGGAATAGGGATTCCTCGTCCTGTTGAGACGTAATCAGGAACATAGATTCCTCGTCCTGTTGAGACGTAATCAGGAACATAGATTCCTCGTCCAGTATGAGACGGATTTAACTATACTAGACTAGAACTCTATCAACGAAGTCCCTCCTTTTATATCGACTTAATCGCCGAGGCCAATGGCGAACGGGTCATTAGTGAAATAGCGCTATTAGGTTTAACAAACCTCACACCGTGCCGCAGAGGACGGGCGTGGACTAAAGGACTATGGCACGTCAGTGATGATAGACACAGACGTTAGGGCACTTAAACATGACGAACGTTAGTAGTCGATATGGTAACGAGTCTGGTGAATTAAACATGGGGTAGCCCCCACGGCCATAGAGCCGGGCTGGAATAGCCAACGTAAGAACGGGTAACTAACTAACGTTTTTCGAACTATGGGGTAACCCCCACGGCTGGATAGCTGGTAAAGAGCAAACTGTGTTTTCGGAACAACTATAAACTGGACAACCAAACGTGAACTCACTCAACTTGTTGTTGACTCGTTACTACATGCTTTGCAGGTCTATAGGTACTTAGCTGGAGCTTGCACAAGGAAGAGTCGTTGTGGGACATGGACAGCTGTGTGCCATGTTAAACATTTGGATAATTAAACTTTTGATTTGGTTTTGAACATTATGCTTCCGCTCATAACTTAACTATGGTTGTTTTGGACACTAATCGTGTTGGTTGGACTTTTACATTTAATTATTTACTTGTTCAATATGATTAGTGGTTTGATCCTGGTCAGTCACGTCTCCAAGCGGTGATACTCCGCATGTGGATTTTGGGGGTGTGACAGTATTCTTCTAATGTTGAGATTCAAGTTCCAGAGAAGGTTAAAGAGACTCTGAATTTTGAAGAAAAATCCAGTCATGAAGATATATTCAAAAACTTGGAGAATCAGGAAAATGTCAATGTAAATTCAGAAGTTGAGGCTGCAAAGATTTTTTCTGTTGGTGATGATGTTGATGGTGTGAAAAAACTGAGGTTGGAGCTTGAGGCTGCTACCAAAATGGGGGAGAAAGGGTCTTCTTCTAATGTTGAGATTCAAGTTCCAGAGAAGGTTAAAGAGACTGTAAATATTGAAGAAAAATCCAGTCAAGAAGATATATTCAAAAACTTGGAGAATTAGGAAAATGTCAATGTAAATTCAGAAGTTGAGGATGCAAAGATTTTTTCTGTTGGTGATGATGTTGATTGTGTGAAAAAATTGAGGTTGGAGCTTGAGGCTGCTACCAAAATGGGGGAGAAAGGGTCTTCTTCTTCTAATGTTGAGATTCAAGTTCCATAGAAGGTTAAAGAGACTCTGAATTTTGAAGAAAAATCTAGTCAAGAAGATATATTCAAAAACTTGGAGAATCAGGAAAATGTCAATGTAAATTCAGAAGTTGAGGCTGCAAAGATTTTTTCTGTTGGTGATTATGTTGATGGTGTGAAAAAACTGAGGTTGGAGCTTGAGGCTGCTACCAAAATGGGGGAGAAAGGGTCTTCTTCTAATGTTGAGATTCAAGTTCCAGAGAAGGTTAAAGAGACTGTAAATATTGAAGAAAAATCCAGTCAAGAAGATATATTCAAAAACTTGGAGAATCAGGAAAATGTCAATGTAAATTCAGAAGTTGAGGTTGCAAATATTTTATCTGATATGGCTACAACAAAAACTGGTAAATATTCTTTCTAATGAATGTTTTATAGGAGACCCGATCTTAATTTAGAACAAAATGACATTTCAGAAACAGAATACAAAGAAATAAATACATTTATTCAATATATCACGGTGAATACAAAGAAATAAATACATTTATTCAGAAACATACGTTCTAAAGAATGTTCACTCAAGAAACCCATTTTAGAGATTCGATATCTCATTCACAAATTTCCAACATGTTTTTAATATTCAATGAATGTAAAGCAAAATTAACAAAGAGAAAAGAATGTTCACTGTCACGGCCCCCGTCCCGGTGTGACCCGGTCCAGGAGCCGCGGGACAGAAACCCGTGGTATTTATTAACTGAGTTGACAGCGGAAGTTTAACAGGATCTTTTAAAACTTGAAAATGCCCAATTATTTTATTTCATAATTTGGTACAAACCCCGTAATTTACAATAGAGGAATTTCACGTGGAAATTCCCTGTTTTACAAAACATGTTTATTTATTTAACTGAGCCACCACTTCAAGCTTTATTAGTGCTCCGTAGCACTTTTCCTTGATTCATAGTAGGTCACCTGAAACGTAGTTATAAATTACAGCATAAGAGCGATTACAATGGCTACTATCTTATTTTTATCCGGCGCCGTGTCACACCCTGGTGACGATGGTCATACCACTATTGGGTTCTTTCACCCAAGTAGTGATGATTATCACTATTAGGTTAATGAACCTAACCGTGAGAAATTAGTAATGTGCACAATACCCCACTTGCCAGTGATTCAAGATAACCAAGTCTTAATCCCTGTAATTATAACTTTTTGAAAATAATTTGAGTATTGTAAAACATTGTTGATAAAAAGAGAATGACTCACATTGCAAGTTTAGACGGGCATAGTTTAGCCTACTGATAAGCCTGATAACCTAATTTAAACAGCAATGCACACGAAACTAGGCCAGTAACTTAATACAACATTTACGATAACTCACGAAATCAAAACCTTCACAACGAATGACAAAGTATAGCCCAAATACGGGCATCACTTAAACATCCATCGGATCGGTTTCAATCAATTGGACATTATATCGTAGCAGTGATCGAGTTAATACCCTATAATCGTAGCAGCGTTTCCCTACTTAGAATTTCGATTTTGAGCAGTAGACTTCGTTTTTTAATGAAATTTTCGAACACAGATGAACTGCTCATGTACCATCAATTTATAGCAAACTTTTGGGTTTTACGCAGCCAGCGTAAACCCTTTCTTGATTCTTACGCGGCCCGCGAGGGCCTCCTAGTCTATGTGTAGGGCTAGCGTGTCACAGGTAGGGTTTCCACGTGTGCGACACGTGGCTTGAACGCTTATCCGGATGATTTTTAAGTTGTCGCGGCCCGCGTAACCTTACCTTAAGGCTTACGCGGCCCGCGTGAAAACCAAAAATCTGATTTTCTTGATTTGTGTTATGGATTAGGGTTTTAGGGGTCCGGGATATTACTTACGGGTCGTTTTTGGACAGCTTAGAGTTAGTTAATGTTGAATCTGGACTAGAGTATTTGAAAAGAGTAGTTACGAATGGACATTCAGAGGCAATGTACGCATATGGCATGATTCTTGTTTCAAGTGGCGATCAACAAGGATTAAAACTTTTAAATTCAATGAATTGTTTAAGGTCAAGGCATTGGAATGTGTGAGGTTATAGAGAAAAAACTAATTCGATATTAAGTCAGATGTGGATTAATGATACGCTTACTCTAGCAAAAGTGAACACAAAATGCCAAGAACGAAAGCATGCCATTCGTTTTGAAAGAAGGGGTTCGAGTTTAGATGATCGTGAAGAAATTGCAGGTTGTGACATATGTTTATGGTATCGCGAACTTGTTTATTTTTGTAAAAGAATGAATGTTATCGTTTAAAAATTTAGGCGGCATCAGGAAAAGAAAAGTGTAACTGAACTTATCATGTTATTTGCTTATATGCATGGTTATTAATGATTCTAGTTGATTATCTACTTCATGAGGAGGTTACGGAAAATATGCATGTCTTGTGAGAAAGTAATAATAAATCTAGTAAACGTGTTAGTTATCATTACTTTTGTATGTATCACAAAAGTATTCAACTTATCCTCTTTTCTAGTTGGATCAATCAAACTATTGTATCCTCCCCATGCACATGTTCTCATACATTGAAATTAAATTTGATCATATTGTTATCAATTTTGGAGAAATGAATTTTACAATTCTTCTCCTGAATATGTTATAAGTTTTTTATTGAGCTTTCACTCCACAAAGACGAGTGTTTTTCAAATTAAAATTTAATTAAAAAAAATTAATATATGACAGTTTCACACGCTTAAAAAAGTAACAAAACTCGGTTTATAGCAATGAAATTAGTTTCTGAGAAATGAAAATTAACAAATCTCGCTTAAGTTTTTTCAAATTGGGTCATCTGTGAATAAACTAATAGAAGTTGCGAATAAGGTTCTATTTCATTGTATAGCCCGATTTTTACATTGTACAAAGTTATATTAGTTTGAGAGAGAAACCCGCATGTAGTTCATCTCAAAAAAAAATATAGAAGAAAAACAAATTAATTTGATAAGGGTCGGCCCTGAGAATTCGTGTACCCTATTCGAGTTTGAAAAAACGTGCTCTTAGGCCTTAACGAAATTGGGTATTGGGCTCATTAAAGGTCTAAACCTTATGTCTATGGGCTAATAACTAATCTAAACCATAAGAATAGTTTTGTAAGTGGGCCTATCTTGGTGTTTGTATGGGTAAACCCTAGTAATTTTTTTTACATATACATATCGATTTTTTTAAAATAATGTGCCCTTCAAAATATCGGGCCCTAGCTAGTGGTCCTCCCGCCCACCCTAGGACTGCCCTTGAATTTGATAGTTGGATAAATGATGGGAGGGGATATGAATGCTCTTATAATTATAAATAACAAACAAAAGGTTAATATTTTGATTTTCTTTCACAACTTAAGCCTACTAAAATTGATTGTAGTTTGATTTTCTCTCTAGTAGTTTGCTTTTTCTTTCCTTGTAAGGTCTTGTGATATACTTTACCCGTCCTTAACTTTACCTAGGTGTTACATCATCCGAGTTTTTCAATTCTACTTCACCTCACCCCAAGGAAATGGTTTAATCATGTGAACTCCACTAAACCCTAATTTTTAGTGGTTTTTGGTTTAAAAAATAGAAAAATTAATTCAATCTCTTAATATCCCATTAACATGTTATTAACAAATAAACTCTTTAACGCCCCTTAACATAAGAAGAGAGTCATGTGCAATGCCGGTTAACATGTCATGTCATCGTTAATGTTGCAGACGTTATGATACATCCCAATGCCTAACATGTAATAGTAGTTGGGGGTGGAACTTTTTTTTTTTTAACAACCAAACCAACTTTCATTACTTTTTAACATTACAATACGATTGAAGCCGAGCAAGGTGTTGGCTACAATTTGCATCTAGGACCAAGCACAGAAACCATTACATTCCTGACAACATACCATGAACTAAGACTCCACCTTTACAATACTAAATCATCATGATCTTTGACTCCACTTTACTCTACTAGGTAAGAACACCATGACACCTGACTATATAAGATAGGAAAGTATATAACCAACTAGTGGAATACCCTGCCCGCCTTGTGGGGTGTTTCGATTACTTGTACATACTACTCATAATGCAATGTGAATACAATAATATGGAGACGTAGATAAAAATATTATCTTCAAAGGAAAAAATACTACTCATAACGTGATCTTAATACAACAATAGAGTAACTTTATTAAAGTTAAGAAGTAGTAGCGTAAAGTGAGTTAAAAAATTTTGGGTAAAGTTGAGGTATTAAATTTAATATTTTCAGCAAAAAAAGGTATTAAATTTTGCCTTTCTTGAGTTTTGGACCTGGTCACTTCATTAGATTGAGTATACATCAACCACACACCATTTTAATACTAAGATTTGCTTTAAACTATATATATATTAAAAATGAAACAACCAAAAAAAATATTAAGGATCTAGTAGGTGTCGCATTGTTTCACCAATAACAAAAGTTCATTATTCACGGCCATAAGGAGACTAGGGGTGGTAAATGTTTTGCCTGTGTTGATTGTTTTCCACGCGTGATGAACTGATCTAGCCCACCGCCACCATACAACTTCAATGCGTGAATTGTTCAACGCGTGATGGTGTTTATGTTGTGAGGGTAATTGTTGGTTGGGGGGAAATTGTTGGGTGTGGTGGTGAGTGATGACCATTGCCACTAAAAAGGTTGTGAGTGATTAAATAATAGTTGATGACAAGGCGGAACTTGATTGGATGTTGTGAGTGATGAGTGAGGACCACCCCCACCCCCCTAAGAGATGTAATATAGGGAATAAAGTTTTTGTTGCCTGCACTTCACGGCGGGAAAGCAAGACATGTCACTCATCTAGTAGACCATGTGCCATACTCTTAGTGGTATGGTTGTTATCAGAGGCGGACTTAGGTAGAGGTTTGGGTGTGTGGGCACACCTCTTGAAAAAAGAAGTTTTGTGTATTTTATAAGGTAAAATCTCAAATGCACCCTTTGAAAATTGAGTTAAACCCCTTGTTTACACCCCTTGAAAATATTTATTGGGTCCACCACTGGTTCTTATTCCCCTAGTATTGCATCACATGTACCACCGCTGAACAAATTCCACAAAGATTCCCTTTCACTTTCATTCTGTCTCCCCCTCTTCTAAACTGTAATTTCGGTCACCGAAGTCGTCAAGGAAAACATCGCCTTATGACCAAGTGCCACCAGGAAACTTGGCTGGCACTATTACGGGCTTCCTTCCAAGTTGCTGAATGACCAGGTACTCCTACCAACATGGTTGTAGTAGCAACGGCTGCATGCAAATTTAACGGACGTGAAAGTACGGCTCTCTCAGCATCTGTTAATGGTGGCCGGGTATGACTCTATCGGCATCTGTTTGTTTTTTTACTTAATAGAAAAGTATTGTATGAATTTTTAGTTGCAAATTGTTGCTTAGTAGTTGAACAACATTAAAGAAAAGTCTCAATTCCTGCTGGTTACAAATTGCTTCTTCAACGAGCTAATTTGCGTCCACTAAATAGAAAGAGTCAAAACGGGCTATATTTTTAAACTTGTTAATTTAAAATAGGTTACTACCACCCATTACCGTTGCTTATCTCCATCACCTATTTGTTGTAGTAGTTGCCACCACCACAAAAAGTCATCCACCATCAGGCCGCTGCCACCCCGACGTCGTTACTGTTGGAAATATTGAAGGTGAACATACAAGTTGGTATGTTTCCTCCATCCCACATCGGTGAGGGGAGTGAAGTTTGAGTGGTTTATAAGGGATTACTCCTTATGGGCCACCAAAGTGTTAGATGGGTTGAGAACTGGATAAAGCCCACACGAGCGAGCGCGGAGCCGAGCCAAGCCGCGAGCTCGCGAATGGTCGCGTTTGAGGCGCACTTTGCACTTCGATCGTCGCGAGGAGCTTTTATTTTTAGCTAGGGTCTGGTTCAGGTGTGTCAGATATGTGGATCGAATGAGATAAGGAGATAGAGGTGAATTCGAAACAGTGGGGGTTATCTAATTATCTCTAGTAATTCTAATTCGTATGGGATATCTCCAGCAACTGAATTTGGTTCTGGATGGTTATCCTACTCCCCGTTTTTCTCATTCTTTGGTATGATTACAGCCTATAAATAAAAGCCTCCTGCTACCCATTCAAAACACATAATTCGCAGCCTTCAGTTTCTTCTCCAGCTTCTGCGTTTTTTCTGGTTTCCATTGCTGTTGGAATACCGGATCAGTTCTGCATTAAATCTTGGGAGTTTACGCTGCAGCTCACAACAATACGAGCGCGTAAAATCCTTTAAGGATAGGAATCATTCGTGCAGTTCAAAGATCGCCTTTCTTAATCGCCAGTTCGAAGATCGCCTTTCTTAATCGCCAGGTTGGTTTTAATTTTGTGTTCTTTAATTCATCCGATAACGGGACAGTCTCCTTCTACCTTTCTTTAATCAGTTTGCTTAAGTTGGAACAAACTGGTTTGGCCAATAACTTGGTAATTAATAAAATTTATATTAATTTACTGTTTGATTGAAATATTTTCCAACAGTTACCACCATTTGCTGTTACTGCCTTCGTCAACAACACCACCACCGTTGTTGATACCACCACACCCGGCAACGCCAACGAAACTCGCTGCCGACACCACCTCATTATCATCGCCATCACCCCCACACGTTGCCACTAGCCACCATAAAAAATATAGCAGCTGACCTATGTTGATTTTTTTTCTTTCTTAAACCACTTATTTCAACTCGGATTAAAACGACTTATTTCAAGCTAGGGGAGTCTAGAAACAAACTAAATACTATTTGAGTTGTCGGAACAATTTTTGTCTTTGAGAACACTATGTCTGTAATAACTGTGTTACTTTATATGTTATGGTATGGGACGTAATGTTAAATATTTGGTAATTTTAGTTGTTATGGATTTCTCCTGGACAATCTGTTTCGCTCAGTGCCTCACCCCGATGTTTCCGCCATCGGTTGGGGTGTGACAACGATGATGCCAAAAGGGGGAGAATGATAGCATGAGAAAGCTTCCTCCACAAGTTAAAAGAGCTCAAAATAAGATTGATACATCTTCAACCAAAAAGGCCGAATCATCACTTGAAACTTCCACTATTATAATCCAAACCATGGATCCTTCACACCAAACATTTGTTGGCATTACAAAAATGACAACATATTTTATATCCACAACAACACTTACCACACTACCAGAAATAAGCATGCCTATTCCACAAACCAGAAAAAGAAAAGCAATGACCTCACTGTTATGGGTGATTTTCCGCTTATATATCCTGAATAATATTCTGACTATGTTCCTTTTGTTGTGATCAGGATACCGGATCAGGATATTGGTAACATCCTGATGCAGTATCCTGGTAGTGACTAATTAATTCACGAGCAGATTAATGATGCAAGTTTATAACGTTCAAGTGGACTTCTTCTCCCAAAGACTCGGGCCAATCTGTTGGAATAGGAATGTTGAAGCCGAAAGACGTGGACTACAACGTTCACAAAGGGAATATTCGTTTTATCCCGGATTTGTAGGCTAGTTAGTTAGCTTTACTTTACTATAAATAGGATTGATCGGATCAGATAAGAACACACACAATTCTTCGAACACTCTTGCTCTCTAGCTGCAATCACTCACAATACACTTACACTTGTATTTAAATAGCATTGTAACACCTCATCGATCCGTATCATACCCTGCACTGTATCCTGATATTTGTAGTAATAAGAAGAACAAGGCAGCTGCAATTGTCAGCTCCCGAGGTTTTGTGCCGGCGATCTAGATTGATCAGGGGCTTTCCTCATACATCTCGTGTCACCCTTTACCTTTTTGCTCATTGTTTGATCATAGATACAGCTCGATATCCTGAGCCGTATCCTGAAAACTGTTTTTGTTAACAACTTAATCAGCATATATTTTTCAAATACTTCTAGCACACTACCTCACTTAACTAATTTGATCACTTAATTGCTTCGGTAATTTTTTACCAAAACAATTTGGCGCCCACCGTGGGGCAAGTGGTGCTATTTCTACTAAAAGCTTTTGCAAAATCATTACTTGGTTTTCTATTTTCAAAACTTTTTACCACACTATTTTCAATGGCCTCAAGATCAAACATGAGCTCTTCTATCGTGTCTGCTACAACCTCTGCAACAATTGGTTCGGTGCTTCCACCACCTCCTCCAAGGACGCAAGTCTCTTCACAGCCTCAGGATGTTATTCCCACTCGGAATGTTCAGGGATCTGCTCCTGTTCTGGCCTCTAATGACGAAATTCTAACTTTGTTTGGTAGTATACAGGATCAGATGAAGCAACAGCTGGAGACCAACCAAATGCTGATGAGAGAGATACAACTCTTGAAATCCAGCTCAAGCAGGCCTGCTGAGGATACTGTCACTCCCTTGCAGCCCAGGGATTTAAACTTCAGTTCGGCAGTATATACCGAGGATAACAGGGGCAATATTGTGCCTAGTCATACTCAGAATCATACTCCTGAGATACCCTCTTTGGTTAGGGTGTCAACTGTGAGAAGCTCAGGATATGTTTCAGGATATGGCCAGAATCCTCAGACTGGTAACGTGTCTAATAATACTAATACTCTTGCTACTAATGGTATTGGGTCTTTGCAGGATGCATGTATAACATCAGCATTTTCTAGGGAGCTTCAGAAATTGAAGGACATGATATCCAGTGTACCTGGGGTGGTCCAGCCAATTCCAGAAGTGTCTCAAGACAGCCACAAGATATCTCGGTTTGCATATCCTATTTGTGATGCTGAAATCCCAAAAAGATTTCAAACACCCAACATGAAGCTCTATGACGGAACTACAGATCCTGAAGAGCATATTGCTCAGTATAGGGAAATGATGGAAATTAACCCTATCCCTCCGGATCTCAAGGAAGCTTGCCTCTACAAGGGTTTTGGTTCTACCTTAACAGGACCAACCTTAAAATGGCTCTTAAACGTTCCTCCTCATTCAATTACATCGTTTGCTCATTTAGTCAATTTATTTAATAGTCAATTTTCCTGCAGTCGAAGTTTCGAAAAGCTAACCAGTGATCTCTACAGGATAACTCAAGGACCTCAGGAATTCTTGAGAGATTATGTGAACAAGTTTAGCAGGGAATCTCTGGACATCCCACACCTTGATGTTGCAATAGCTATGCAAGCATTTAATATGGGTTTGCAAAAGGATTCCTAATTTTACCAGGATCTTGTAATGAATCCCTGCAGGAACCTGGATGAAGCTCGGAACAGGGCTTTAAGATATATTCGACTGGAAGATGACAAGAAGATGCAAGAAAGGATGAATTCATATTCATCCTACGAATCAACCAACAGGAAGTCAGAATCCTCGTACAAGCCATACCGCTCTAAGTCATATGGCAGAAATGAAAGCAAGAAAGTGAATGATGTTGAAGACGAGGATCCTGAGGAGTATCCTGAGTTATCAGAATATTGTTTTTCTATTAATATACTTGAACTGATGTATGCTATGCAGGGTTTAGGAGACAAAGCAAGGTGGCCTAAGAAGAACCAATAGAAAGCTGATTGGAAGGATAAATCCAAGTGGTGTGCCTTCCATGAGGATTTTGGACATGTTACAGAAGATTGCATTGCCCTGAGGAAAGAAATAAGCTATCTGCTGAGCAAAGGATATCTGAAGGATCTCCTGGGAAGAAAGAAGAATAAGGGTCAGGATACTGAGAAGGATCCTGAACGAGCAGCATCACCTCCTGCGGATGCCAAGATAAATAACTTTATTTCAGGAGGATCCGATATCTGTGGGACCTCTTGTTCTGCAGCAAAAAAGACATGCAAAGGAGGCTAAGGCAGAAAAGGGAGATAAGCCAACCAGGATGTCAACCCTCATAACTGATAAAGTGATCACGTTCAACAGTGATGACAGGGATACTATCCAGGATCCTCACCATGATGCTTTGGTAATAACTTTATATGTTGCTAATCATTTTGTGCGCAGGATACTGGTGGATAATGGCAGCTCCGTCAACATAATTCAGCTGGAAACACTGAAGAGGATGAATGTATCCCCGATGGATATTACTTTGTAATCCACTGTGCTTGTTGGGTTCAGTGGAGAAGCCAGGAATACCGTGGGAGAAATAAAGTTGCCTGTGTATGTTGAAGGGGTCAACTCAATGCAACGCTTCTGTGTCATGGACTCCTTATCCTGCTACAATATTATATTGGGCAGGCCATGGATCCATGATATGAAAGCTGTGCCATCTACCTATCACCAGTGCATCAAGATACCTACCCCTTGGGGGGTTGTCATAGTGGAAAGTGATCAATAAGAAGCGAAGGAGTGCTATTCTTCTTCGATGAAATCCTCAACAAAGCCCAACGCAGCATAGCAATTAAAGATGCGGGCCCAGGATATCGTGGAGGCTTCAGAGCAGGATGTTAAGAAAATTGTCCTAGATCAGGATAATCCAGATATCTCGGTGCTGGTAGGAACCAATATCCCTCAGGATATTGAAAGTCAATTAACTAACTTTTTGAAATGCAGGATGTCAACATTCGCATGGAAACATGAGGATATGACAGGTATTTCCAAGGATATTATAACTCACAAGCTTGGAATTGATAGGTCTTCCAAGCCTGTCCAACAGAAACGAAGGAAGTTTGCTCCAGAACGGAACGCGATCATTCAGGAAGAGGTTGAAAGATTATTAAAGAGAAAGATGATTAGGGAAGTTAAATTTCCCAAATGGCTAGCAAATGTAGTTATGGTGCAAAAGAAAAATGGGAAATGGAGAGTTTGTGTAGATTACACGGAGTTGAACAAAGCATGTCCTAAAGATCCATTCCCTCTGCCTCATATCTACTCAATGGTGGATGCTACTGCCGGTCATGAAATGTTAACCTTCATGGATGCATCCTCAGGATTCTAGCAAATACAAATGGAACCTTCGGACCAGGAGGATACCGCTTTCATGACATCAACAGGTATTTACTGTTATACTGCTATGCCATTCGGTTTGAAAAATGCAGGTGCAACATACCAGAGATTGGTGAACATGATGTTTGAAGACAAACTAGGGGACACCATGGAGGTATACATTGATGATATGGTGGTAAAGTCCAAGAAAGCTGAGGATCATCTCCGGGATATTGAAGGAGCATTTGATATCCTGGACCGGTACAATATGAAACTAAATCCTGCCAAGTGTCATTTTGGAGTGAGGGCAGGAAAGTTTTTAGGATATATGGTGACTAAAAGGGGAATAGAAGCAAGCCCGGAATAGAATAAAGCTATCCTGGATATCAAGTCACCTTCAAACATGAAAGATGTACAAAGATTAACAGGGTGAGTAGCAGCATTAAACAGGTATATATCAAGATCCTCGGAAAGATGCAAGGAATTTTACGATATCCTGAAGAAGAATAGGAAATTCGAATGGGGAGAGAAGCATGAAGCAGCCTTGCAGGAATTAAAAACAGTATCTATCAACTGCACCACTATTGGTGAAGCCCGAGGATGGTGAACCATTATCCCTATATCTTACAGTATCAGGGAACGCAGTAAGTGCTGTCCTGGTAAAGGATCATGAAGGTCAGCAGTATCCTGTCTATTATGTTAGCAAAAGTTTATTAGATGCTGAAACTAGATATTCTCATTTATAAAAATTGATATTGGCCCTAGTTATGGCATCGACAAAGCTTTGACATTATTTTGAGACACATAGGATTCATGTTAAAACTAATTATCCTATTAAAAATGTGCTTAGGAAACCTGAGATGTCAGGCAGGATGGCTAAGTGGCCAGTAAAATTAAGTGCCTATGATCTAGTATATGAACCTAGAAATGCTATAAAGTCTCATGCTCTAGCCAACTTTGTGGCTGATTTCAGTAGTGATATTCAAAATGAAGTAGACCTAGAAGTACAACAGCTAGGAGAAAACTTAGAATCCTGGACATTATATACTGATGGTGCATCTAATGTGAGAGGTGTAGGATTGGGTATACTACTAAAATCGCCACATGGGGACATATTACCCCAGGCTATTAGGTGTGAATTTCCTGCCACTAATAATGAAGCAGAATATGAAGCTTTGATTGCAGGATTAGAGTTGGCAAGGAATATGAATATTAAAATCTTACAAGTATTTGTCGATTCCTTGTTAATTACTAATCATTTTAATGGATCCTATGCAGTTAAAGGTGAGAAGTTAATCGAGTATCTCAAAATTCTCAAAAAATTAGCAGGATATTTCGATGTTTTTACACTTGAAAAGGTATCAAGAGAAGATAATGCTGAAGCAGATGAAGGTACTGTTTTGGTCAAAAATTACCGAAGCAATTTAGTGATCAAATTAGTAATGTGAGGTAGTGTGCTAGAAAGTTTATAGAAAATATGCGTGTTGAGTTATTTAGAAAATCAGTATTCAGGATACGGCTCAGGATATTGAGCTGTATCTGCGATCAAACAGTGAGCAAATAATAAGCAAAAAGTAAAGGAAACGACACGAGATGTACGAGGAAAGCCCTTGATCAATCTAGATCGCCGGCATAAAACCTCGGGAGCTGACAATCGCAGCTGCCTTGTTCTTCTTATTGCTTTATACTTCAGGATACAGTGCAGGATATCAACCAGATCGCTAAGTGTTACAATGAATTCGTGTGAGAGTACAATTTGCGAGAGAACAAGTGTTGGTGTGTAGTGAGTGTGATTGCAGTGAAATTGTTGTGTCCTATTCGATCTGGTGTTCCTCCTATTTATAGTAACGAAATACAAACAAATATCCCTATAAACATGGGATGCTCCGAATATTCCATCACGAACGTTGTAGACCGAGTAATAAGGCTTCAACGTCTTTCTTTGAACGGTTTGGACCGAGTCTTCCGTAGAATAAGTCTTTGTGAACGTTGCTAGCTTCCAGCCCACGTACCTGCACATAATCCGTTAGTGATCCTGAGGATACCATTCAGGATGTTACCAATACCCTGAATCTGCACCCCGGATATGAACAGATATTATTTAATCAAGATATAAGCCAAGATATTTCTCAGGATATGAGCTCAGAAATTAGCCCACAACAATTGTCCCCAAAAATGTTACCGTTTAGTATCCTCATTACTAACGGTTACATTTTTTTACGCAAACCGAGGCATTTAAGAGATAAGACCTGTGATGTGACCGTTTGCAACTACCCAGCCTATATCTACTCATCATACCCTATATCTTCTCATCCTCATCTTCTTTTTTAATCATAATCGACAAGGAAAAGGTACATTTTCTCTCTATCTTTCATACTTATCTTCATCTTCTCTCTCCGGCGAAAAATTCAGGCGATCAAATGCCGCGCCAAACAAGATCCAGTTCAGGTGACTCGGCCCCTACGTTCTACCAACAAAACCTTCTCCAAGAACCGGAGAAGGAAGCGTGTACCTTTGATAGTGCCCACCTGTCAGCCTTAAAATCCTCCGGTATCTTCCCGGAAGGAACCGTATTCAGACCGTTTGACCGTGAAATTCGGTCAGATATGGTCTCCAACGAGTGGATATGCTTTAGTGCTTTCCCTTTTACCCTAGGGCTACGATTCCCCTTTCCGGACTTCATCACCGAATTCTTTAAGATCACAAAAATCTCTTTTAGCCAGACAATGCCAATGCTCTGGCGTGTTTTATCTGTCCTTGACCAGATCAAGAGAAACCACATTCCTGATCTTTCCATCCATGATCTCCCCCTGGCTTACAAGCTTAGATGCCATGGATCATGTAGATTTCTGTTTTATTCTACTTCCGGTGATCCATTGATACTTCGTGCCACCAGGAACGAGGATGGTTGGCAATCCAAGTTTTTCTTTGTAAAAAGGGACTCAATCCCTGGTGGGACGGAATATCCGGTACAATGGTTGAAAAAGGGTAGGATTTAGGGTTTAAGAATGATCCTGTCGCTTATCCTGTTCCATATCCTGAACTAATTTATCTTCTTTATTGTGCAGCTGATTTCAGGAAGATTGCTCCTCCCCTTGCTAATTCCCAAGAAAGAATAGACGCCATTAGACTTCTCCCAGAGGCAGAAAGAAGTTTCAACCCTTCTCCACCAACTCCAAGTCCTCTTTCAAGTGCCAACATGTCTGGTAAGGATCCTGCAAGATATCCTGCACACATATGCTTCTTATCTGTTATTTGTAGGAGGGATTTAGAATTTACTCCCTGTGTGCAGATTCCAGCAAAGTCCCAGTCTATCTAGACCTGGATGAACTTGACAGCTATCCAACTCCAGCCATAGTCAAGAAGGAGACTCCTGCTACCACCAGCTCCAAGCCACTCCCGGCTCCCAAGGCCAATCCAAGAACCCGTGCTTCCGCAGCGAAAAAGAGAAAGGGCCTTGAGGTCAGTACTCCAGGCTCAGAAGGGTTCTCCTATGATGAACTCAGCTTCTCCGACTCCTTAGAGCCAATGACATCCTTCCTCAACAAGGTAATACCCTGCCGCATATCCTTCATGTATATCCTGCACATATATCCTGCACGTATATCCTAACAGGATATCCTGGTAGGATGTCTTAGTCAGCATATATTCTAACCCCATACCTGTGATCAATGTACAGGGCCTCCAGCATTTGCTCCACTTGTACAATGACGCTTGTGGTACTGTGGCACTTCATGAAGCCAGGATCAAGCAGCTCGAGAGCACCGTTGCTGACCAAGGTGCTATTACCGAAGCAAAGAGCCGGCACTATGAAAGCTTGCTGAAGAAGGTCACCCAAGATGCTGAGGTCAAACTTGTCAGCGTTCAAATGGACCATGATCAGGCCTTGATCAGCTTTCGAGAGGGAATCAAGGCTTCTGCTATCGTCTCCCTGCTACAAGCACGCATCAAGATGGCCTATGAGGCCAAGGAGACGGGCCTTGTTTGTCCATCTTGGCCAGTCGAATCCTGGGTGGCTAAATTGAAGGAGCTCGGAGGCAAAGCTGTGCCACTCCCTGCTGAAGCCGGTGAGTCTTCCAAATCAACGGAGGTGGTGGTCCAAGCTGGAGAGAAGAAGGATGCTGGAGGTGATGCTGGGATGGACATTGGTCAGGATGCTGCGCAGGATGCTGGTCAAGATGCCGGAGCGGAGAAGTCTGAGAAGGTTGGAGGTGATGCCGCTGTGTGAGGGCATTTAGGTGGGCGATGACGGATATACGTGCCAAGGCCAGAGCCCACCTTTTTGAATTTGAATGTTGGTTTGCAGTTCCACAAACAATTTACTTTTCTGCATTTTACTTTTCCGTACCTGAACAATTTACATTTCCTGCATGCTTTTTGAACAATACAACAGTTGAAGGTGGATGGGTCTCGGTTTGAGATGAAGCCCTCAACTGTTGGGTAAATATGGTTATGAACTACTAGTGCTCTTAGTGAATGGGCCTTGTTTTGAGGTGAAACTAAGAGCACATCTTTTGGTATGTTAATAATATAACTACTCTTTTGACTTTATTATTATTGTCACCCAAATTTTACTTGTGAAAATTGTTTGGTTTGAACATTCTTAGGAACACATATCATAAATGTATCCTGGGAGATATCATGAAAGATATCTTAAAAGGAATATTGAAATATAACCTATAAATTATCCAAATAAAAAGGAGAGATCATACCAGAGATTCTTAGAGAATCAGTTCCAATCCTTTATCATAAATTTGTCCCCAGTGCATACTTATAAACTTGGATCCATCCTTTGAATTAGGATAATGTGTGTCCCCTGCGTTTGACAAAGACACAAATGTATTTACCTTTAGACTCGAATGAATTCCGAATGCCCAAGGGCAAAGCCCCTGATATCCTGAAAAGAATCCTTAGCATATTGGGGATAAACCCTGATATCTGGGGATAAACCCTGAATTTCATGCGCTACAGGCGAGAGTGTATAAACTCCTAGACTTAGAAAGGTGAAGACCTTTAAACCTTTGAGAGTATGAAAATACTCTTTCGTGAGAGAGGGTGATCAATCCTCATATACCTTTAGGATCTAGGATATAGCCAACAGTAACGAAATTGTCAGCCACTTTTACATGAACTGGTCCCGCTACCTTGAACTACACCTAGATAACTTGCGCTCCAGGCGAGGTGTTTAAACCCAATTCGAAAGAAAGGTGAATACCTTTAAACCTTTGAAGGGATCAGGATCCCTTAAACGTGAGAGAGGGGGCCAATCCTCTAATCTTTCGACTTATCCTGAGTATATATCCTGGAGCTATATCCTGAAACATATCCTGCAAAACAATTGTAAACTAAGGTGGGTGTTAGCTTGGCTAACACCCCTCCGATGCTTAAGTCAGTATTGGGTTCAAGATAATAAACAAATATATTTCAAAGAGATAGAACACATACCATTCCGAGATAGAAAATAAATTCTACTCTTACTTGAAATAGAGCTTCAAATGTATTGCATTCCAGGATCTTGGTAGCATATCCCCTTCCACATTCCTGAGTCGATATGCTCCTTTCCCTGCTTCTGACTCGACTTCATAAGGTCCTTCCCATTTCGGAGCTAACTTGCCATCGGCAGGATTAGTGGTATTTTGAAAAGCCTTTCTCAGCACCCAATCACCAACTCGAAATCTCCTAGTCCTTATGTTTTTATTGTATGCTCTGGATATTCTTTGTTGATATGCTGCTACCCTTAGCCTTGCTGCATCTCTTTTTTCATCTATAGTGTCCAAATCCTGACATAAGGCTTCAGGATTCTGTTCAGGATCCTGTAGCATAGATCTTGCAGTAGGTATCGTCATTTCTGTTGGAATCATCGCCTCTGCTCCAAATACCAAGGAAAACGGGGTTTGGCCAGTTGCATTCTTCACCGTTGTCCTATCAGCCCACAAAACAAAGGGTAACTCTTCCGCCCATCTTCCTTTTTTGGCTCCAAGTCTCTTCTTTAAGTTATTGACTATTATCTTGTTCGAGGATTCGGCTTGTCCATTCGCTTGAGGATGTACCGGAGTAGATGTGATCATTTTGATTCCCCAACTCTTGCAAAAGTCAGTAGTCCTTTTGCTTATAAACTGAGACCCATTATCACAAATGATCTCAGCTGGTACTCCAAACCTAGTCAGGATATTCCTCTTTATGAAGGATACTACTTCTTGGTCTCTTACTTGAACGAATGCTTCAGCCTCGACCCACTTAGAGAAATAATCCGTCATTGCTAACATAAATACTTTTCCTCCCGGAGCTTTTGGTAACTTCCCTACTATATCCATCCCCCACTTCATGAATGGCCAAGGGGAAACTACAGGATATAGTGGTTCAGCTGGTTGATGTAGTATGTTACTATGCCTTTGACATGCATCACATCTTCGAGCATATTCTGCAGCATCTTTTCTCATTGTTGGCCAAAAGTATCCTGTCCTCAATACTTTCGAGAATAATGATCTGCCCCCAGTGTGATTACCACAGTCCCCTTCATGTATATCCTGAAGTACTTCTTTGGCTTCATGATCCTCCAAGCACCTTAAATATGGTCCTGCAAGAGATTTCTTGTATAGAATATTATTTATAATAGTGAATCGTGATACCTTCATCCTAAATGCCTTAGGATTTTCATTTTCGGGGATGTGTCCATCTTTAAGATATTTCAGAATTGGAGTTGTCCAGGATTTAGGAACCTGTTTAGGATATTCCACTCCAGGATCCCGAATATCCGCTACTTCTTTACCCTGAGGATTAGTTGCAGGATATAAGACATGTATTATTGGTATTTGGGTCCCTTCCGGTATCCTGATTGATGATCCCAGATTTGCTAAGGCATCCGCTTCAGCATTATCCTCTCTTGGTACCTGTTCAAGTGTAAAAACATCGAAATATCCTGCTAATTTTTTGAGAATATCAAGATATTCAGTCAATTTCTCACCCTTAACTGCATATGATCCATTAAAATGGTTAGTAATTAACAAAGAATCAACATATGCTTGTAAATTTTTTATACTCATATTCTTAGCCAATTCTAATCCTGCAATTAAAGCTTCATATTCTGCCTCATTATTGGTAGCAGGAAATTCACACCTAATAGCCTGGGGTAATATGTCCCCCTGTGGCGATTTTAGTAGTATTCCCAATCCTACTCCTCTTATATTAGATGCACCATCAGTATATAATGTCCAGGATCCTGAGTATTCTCCTAATTGTTGAACTTCTAGGTCTACCTCATCCTGGATGTCACTACTAAAATCAGCCACAAAGTCAGCTAAAGCCTGAGATTTTATGGCATTCCTAGGTTCATATACTAAATCATAAGCACTCAACTTTACTGACCACTTAGCCATCCTGCCTGACATCTCTGGTTTCCTAAGCACATTCTTGACAGGATAATTTGTTTTAACATGAATCCTATGAGTCTCAAAATAATGTCTAAGTTTTGTTGATGCCATGACTAATGCTAGTATTAATTTTTCTAAGTGAGAATACCTAGTTTCAGCATCTAACAAACTTTTGCTAACATAATAAACAGGATATTGCTGACCTTCATGGTCCTTTACAAGGACGGCACTTACAACGTTCCCTGATACCGCGAGGTATAGGGATAATGGTTCACCATTCTCAGGCTTCATCAGTAGAGGTGCGGTTGAAAGATATTGCTTTAACTCCTGTAGGGCCGCTTCATGCTTCTCACCCCACTCGAATTTTTTGTTCTTCTTCAGGATATCATAAAAATCTTTGCATTTCTCCGAGGATCTTGAGATAAATCTGTTTAATGCTGCCACTCGCCCCGTTAATCGTTGAACATCTTTCATATTTGAGGGTGATTTAATATCCAAGATGGCTTTGATCTGCTCCGGGCTTGCTTCTATCCTCTTTTGGTCACCATATATCCTAGAAATTTTCCTGCCCCCACTCCAAAATGGCACTTAGCAGGATTCAGCTTCATATTATACTGATCCAGGATATCAAACGCTCCTTTAATATCCTGGAGGTGATCCTGAGCTTTCTTTGACTTTACTACCATATCGTCAATGTACACTTCCATGGTGTCCCCCAGTTTGTCTTTGAACATCATGTTTACCAATCTTTGGTATGTTGCACCTGCATTTTTCAAACCAAAAGGCATAGCTGTATAACAATAAATACATGTTGGTGTCATGAAGGCAGTATCCTCCTGGTCAGAAGGCTCCATTTGGATCTGTTGAAATCCTGAGGATGCATCCATGAAAGTCAGCATTTCATGCCCAGCAGTGGCATCTACCATTGCATCAATATGGGGGGGAGGAAATGGGTCTTTAGGACAAGCTTTATTCAAGTCTGTGTAATCCACACAGACTCTCCATTTTCCGTTCTTCTTCTGTACCACTACCACGTTTGCTAGCCACCTTGGGAATTTGACTTCTCTAATCATTTTGGACTTCAACAATCTTTCAACTTCTTCTTGAATAATTGTATTGCGTTCAGGAGCAAACTTCCTTCTTTTTTGTTGCACTGGCTTGAATGATTTATTAATTCCAAGCTTGTGAGTGATAATATCTTTGGATATGCCTGTCATATCCTCATGCTTCCATGCAAACGTTGACATCCTGCATCTTAAAAAGTTAATTAATTGCTCTTCAATATCCTGAGGGATATTGGTTCCCACGAGCACCGAAATATCAGGATTATCCTGGTCCAGGACAATTTTCTTCACATCCTGCTCCGGATCCTCCACGATATCCTGGGCCCGTGTTTTTAATTGCTATGCTGCACTAGGTTTGGTTGAGGATTTCATCGAGGATGAGTAGCATTCTTTCGCCTCCTGCTGATCGCTATCAACTTTAACAACTCCCCAAGGGGTAGGTATCTTGATGCATTGGTGATATGTTGATGGCACGGCCTTCATATCGTGAATCCACGGTCTTCCCAATATAATGTTATAGCAGGATAGAGAGTCCATTACACAGAAACGTTGTATCGAGTTGACTCCTTCAACGTACACCGGCAACTTTATCTCTCCCACTGTGTTTCTGGCCTCTCCACTGAACCCAACAAGCACGGTGGACTTCGAAGTGATATCCATTGGAGATACATTCATTCTTTTAAGCGTCTCTAGTTGGATTATGTTGACGGAGCTGCCATTATCAACCAATATCCTGCGTACAAAATGGTTAGCCACATATAACGTTATTACCAGAGCATCATGGTGAGGATCCTGGACAGTATCCCTGTCATCAGCATCAAATGTGATCACTTTGTCAGTTGTGAGTGTAGTCATCCTGACAGGTTTGTCTCCCCTTTCGGCCTTAGCTTCTTTTGCATGTCTTTTCGCTGCCGAATACGAAGTCCCACAAATGTCGGATCCTCCCGAAATGAAGTTGATTATCTTAGCATCCGCGGGAGGTGAGGCTGCTCGCTCAGGATCCTTCTCAGTATCCTGGCCCTTATTCTTCTTTCTTCCTAAGAGATCTTTCAAATATCCCTTGCTTAGAAGATAGCTTATCTCTTTCCTCAAAGCAATGCAATCCTCGGTCATATGTCCGAAATCTTCGTGGAAAGCACACCATTTTGATTTGTCTTTCCAATCCGCTTTTTGTTGATTCTTTCGAGGCCATCTTGCCTTGTCCCCTAGACCCTGCATGGCATACATCAATTCAGGAATGTTAACAGAAAAGCAATATTCAGATAATTCAGGATATTCTTCAGGATCCTCATCTTCAACAGCATTCACTCTCTTGTTCTCATTCCTGCCATATGGCTTGGACCGATACGACTTGAATGAGGATTCCGACTTCCTGTTAGTTGACTCATAAGTGTTGGATGAGTTCATCCTTTCTTGCATCTTTCTGTCATCTTCCAACCGAATGTATCTTAGGGCCCTGTTCCGAGCTTCATCCAGGTTCCTGCATGGGTTCATTACAAGGTCTTGGTAGAATTGGGAATCTTTTTGCAACCCCATCTTGAAAGCTTGCACAGCTGTTGCAACATCAAGATGAGGAATGTCTAGTGATTCTCGGCTAAACTTGTTCACATAATCCCTAAGGGATTCCTGAGGCCCCTGCGTTAACCTGTAGAGATCACTTGTTAATTTTTCAAAGCTCCTACTACAAGAAAACTGACTATTAAATAAATTTACTAAATGAGCAAAAGATGTAATTGAATGTGGAGGAACATTCAAGAGCCACTTCAAAGCTGATCCTGTCAAGGTTGAACCAAAACCCTTGCACAAGCATGCTTCCTTGAGATCCGGAGGGATAGGGTTGATCTCCATCCTCTCCCTATACTGAGCAAGATGCTCCTCAGGATCCGTCGTTCCGTCGTAAAGCTTCATGTTGGGGGTTTGGAACCTCTTTGGAATCTCAGCATCACAGATAGGATATGCAAAGCGAGATATCTTATGGCTATCTTGAGACACTTCCGGGATTGGCTGGACCACCCCGGGTACACTTGATATCATGTCCTTCAACTTTTGAAGTTCCCTGGTAAGTGCTGACGTCACACCTGTATCCTGCAAGGATCCACTATTGTTAGTAGTATGAGTATTATTATTATTTAATATGTTACCCGTTGGAGGATTCTGCCCATATCCTGAAGCATATCCTGAGCTCCTTATGGTCGATATCCTGACCGAGGAGGGTATTTCAGGAGTATGATTCTGAGGAAGGCTGGGCACAATATTCCCCCTGTTATCCTCTGTATACACGGCTGAACTGAAGTTCAAAGCTCTGGGTTGTAATGGAGTGACAATATCCTCAGCGGATCTGCTCGAGCCAGACTTCAGGAGGTGTATTTCCCTTAAGAGCATTTGGTTCGTTTCCTGCTGCTGCCTCATTTGTTCCTGCACACTTCCAAACAAAGTTAAAATTTCGTCGTTAGATGCTAAAACAGGGGCAGATTCCTGAACACTGCGGGTAGGGATAATATCCTGAGGTCGTGTAGAGGCTGGCATTCTTGGAGGAGGTGGTGGAAGCACCGAACCTGTAGTAGCAGAAGTCGTAGCAGACATAGTAGAGGAACTCATGTTTGATCGTGAGGCCATTGTGGACAATGTAGCAAAAAGTTTTGAAAATAAAAAACCGATTAGCGATTTAACAAAAAATTTTAGTAAAGAGAGCACCACTTGCCCCACGGTGGGCGCCAAATTGTTTTGGTCAAAAATTACCGAAGCAATTTAGTGATCAAATTAGTAATGTGAGGTAGTGTGCTAGAAAGTTTATAGAAAATATGCGTGTTGAGTTATTTAGAAAATCAGTATTCAGGATACGGCTCAGGATATTGAGCTGTATCTGCGATCAAACAGTGAGCAAATAATAAGCAAAAAGTAAAGGAAACGACACGAGATGTATGAGGAAAGCCCTTGATCAATCTAGATCGCCGGCATAAAACCTCGGGAGCTGACAATCGCAGCTGCCTTGTTCTTCTTATTGCTTTATACTTCAGGATACAGTGCAGGATATCAACCAGATCGCTAAGTGTTACAATGAATTCGTGTGAGAGTACAATTTGCGAGAGAACAAGTGTTGGTGTGTAGTGAGTGTGATTGCAGTGAAATTGTTGTGTCCTATTCGATCTGGTGTTCCTCCTATTTATAGTAACGAAATACAAACAAATATCCCTATAAACATGGGATGCTCCGAATATTCCATCACGAACGTTGTAGACCGAGTAATAAGGCTTCAACGTCTTTCTTTGAACGGTTTGGACCGAGTCTTCCGCAGAATAAGTCTTTGTGAACGTTGCTAGCTTCCAGCCCACGTACCTGCACATAATCCGTTAGTGATCCTGAGGATACCATTCAGGATGTTACCAATACCCTGAATCTGCACCCCGGATATGAACAGATATTATTTAATCAAGATATAAGCCAAGATATTTCTCAGGATATGAGCTCAGAAATTAGCCCACAACAGGTACCAAGAGAGGAAAATCTCAAGGAAGGACACATCCCAAAGGATGAGAATCCTAAGGCCTTTAGGATGAAGGTATCACGATTCACTATTATAAATGATGTTTTGTATAAGAAATCTCTTGCAGGACCATATCTGAGGTGCTTGGAGGATCCCGAAACCAAAGAAGTGCTTCAGGATATACACGAAGGGGATTGTGGTAACCATACTAGGGGCAGATCGCTATACTATTGGCCGACGATGAGGAAAGATGCTGTAGAATATGCTCGAAGGTGTGATGCATGTCAAAGGCATAGTAATATATTACATCAGCCTGCTGAACCACTGTATCCTATTGCTTCCCCTTGGCCATTCATGAAGTGGGGAATGGATATAGTAGGAAATTTACCGAAGGCTCCAGGAGGAAAAGTCTTTATGCTGGCAATGACTGATTATTTCTCTAAATGGGTTGAAGCTAAAGCATTTGTTCAAGTTAGAGACCAAGAAGTAGTATCCTTCATAAAAAGGAATATCCTGACTAGGTTTGGGGTACCAGCTGAGATAATTTGTGACAATGGCTCTCAGTTTATCAGTAAAAGGACAACCGATTTTTGTAAGAGTTGGGGAATCAAAATGATCACATCTACTCCAATACATCCTCAAGCAAATGGACAATCATAATCCTCGAACAAGATAATTGTCAACAATTTGAAGAAAAGGCAAGGAACTAAGAAAGGAAGATGGGCAGAAGAATTACCCTTTGTTTTATGGGCCGATAGGACGACAGTGAAAAGTGCAACTGGGCAAACCCCATTTTCCTTAGTATTTAGAGCAGAGGCAGTAATCCCGAAAGAGATGGTAATACCTACGGCAAGATCCAATCTCCAGGATCCTGAGAATAATCCTGAAGCTTTGTGCCAAGAATTGGATACTATTGATGAGACAAGAGATGCAGCAAAGCTAAGGATGGCAGCATATCAACAGAGGATATCCAGAGCATATAACAAGAATATAAGGACTAGAAGGTTTCAAGTTGGAGATTGGGTATTAAGGAAGGCTTTTCAGAACACTACCAATCCCGCTGATGGAAAATTAGCTCCGAAGTGGGAAGGACCCTATGAAATTGAATCGGAATCTAGGAAAGGAGCATACCTGCTTAAGGATATGGAGGGAGATGTACTACCAAGATCCTGGAATGCTATACATCTCAAAGCCTATTTCAAGTGAGTTTAGAATTTAATTTCTAACTCAGGATGGTATGAATTCTATCTCTTTTAAATATAATTCTATTTTAATTTGTTTGAACCCAGAACTGACTTAAGCATCGGAGGGGTGTTAGCCAGGCTAACACCCACCTTAGTTTAAGGTTGTTTTGCAGAATATGCTTCGGGATATGACTCCATGATATACACTTAGGATAATTCGGAAGATTAGAGGATTGGCTCCCCCTCTCACGTTTAAGGGATCCTGATCCCTTCAAAGGTTTAAAGGTATTCACCTTTCTCTCTAATTGGGTTTAAACACCCCGCCTGGAGCGCAAGTTATCCAGGAATAGTTCAAGATGGCGGGACCAGTTCATGTAAAAGTGGCTGACAATTTCGTTATCATTGGCTATATCCTGGATCCTTAAGGTATATGAGGATTGATCACCCTCTCTCGCGAAAGGGTATTTTCATACTCTCTAAGGTTTAAAGGTTTCACCTTTCTAAGTCTTGGAGTTTATACACTCCCGCCTGTAACGCACGAAAACTTGGGATTTTCCCCAGAATACCTATGGGATTATCCCGAGAACACTATGGATTTATCTCCAGGATATTTTAGGGTTTATCCCCTGTAACACAAAAATTATACAAACAGTTGCAATTGAAGTCCAGAAAATTTCTAAGTATTCGAAAACATAATGCACAGGGGACATTCCTACTAAGGCATTGTGAAGAACTAAGGGGATCAAGCTTGGGCTTAGTTCACTAAGTGTCCCAGACCGGGGACATCTCCGGTGGAAAAGTTGCAAAAAGAATGAAGTCTGAGAATAGGGTTATGCTTTGTATCTGGTATGATCTTTCCTTTTTGTTTCTTCAAAAGCCTTATCTAAATTGTCTAAATTTCTGGAACTATATTCGACAAAAGTTTGATTAAAACATTTATGAGTATAATACTTAGATTGAAGATATTATGATCAGGATATATTCTCAGGATATATTTCAGGATATATTCTCAGGATATATTATCAGGATATATTCTTAGGATATATTTCAGGGAATTTGCTTAGAATGTTTAAGTTATGATAATTAGATTGAAAAATTTAAACTATACTTGAGTTAAACATCTGTTATCAAAACAAGCTTTGTAAAAATAAAGATGGATAACAACAGATAAGGTCATAAAAAGTTATATTATTAATATATCAAAAGATTGTGCTTTTGGTTTCATCTCAAACTGAGACCCATCCACCAAAAGCACAGTTAGTTTTCTACCATATTTACTTAACAGTTGAAGGTTTCATCTCAAACCGAGACCCATCCGCCTCCAACTGTTATATTGTTCAAAATAAACAATACTAACTGATGACCAAGGGCTTCATCCTGAAACTCAGGATCCCTCCACCTTTGGTCACCATATTGTCTAAATGCAGGAAATATAAATTGTTTGAAAGACAGGAAATAGAAATTGTTCAACAACCAACAAACTTAAAAAAGTGGGCTCCGGCCTAGGCATGAACATCCATCATTGCCCACTTCGCTGCTTTCAAGGAGCAGCACCTTCTTCACCAGCAGCGTCTCCTCCAACACCCGTATCAGCATCACCCTTAGGATTCTTCTCGGCATCACCACCAGCATCAGCCGCCTCTTCTGCCGCCTTGGAAGGCTCCTCACCAGTAGGCTTCGCAGAATGTTCCATGGGACTGCCTCTGAGATCTTTTAATTTCGCTTCCCAAGCGTTGACATTCCAGGAGGGGCATTCAAAGCCCAAGGCTTTGGCCTCATAGGCCATCCTTAACCTGGGTTGGAGAAGGGAAATTACAACGGATCCTTTGAGGCCATCCTGGTAAGAATTCATATCCTGCTGGTATTGAAGATGGGCAGCATCCAGCTTGGCTTGGGCGTCTTCGTTGGCCTTGTGAATGGCAACTTGATGCTCCTGGGTCATTGTCTTGAATTTGTCTTCGTAATGCTGAGACTTGGCGGCGGCATTCATCCCTTGATCAGCAATGGTGACTTCGGCTTTCTTGAGCTTGACCTCCAGCATTTTGTTGAGCCCACAAGCTTCTTCATATAAGTGAATGAGACGCTCGAGCCCTACAATCAAAAGAACAGGTATCAACATATATAGGTTGTCCAGGATAGTGGTTCAACATATATGTGCAGGATACCAGATGAGAGTTTTTACCTGATTGAGGAATGAAGTCATGAACCCGCTGGCTTCATTGAATCCATGGTTCTCGTAAGGGAAGGTCTCAGAGGTAGCCGGAGAGTCCATTTCCTTCCTCTTCTGGGCACTGGAGGCACGAGTCTTGGTGGCTGGAGGAGGCTTGGGGGTGGTAGCAGCTTTCGAACCGGTGGGCTTGGAAGACGTGATGGCTTTAGGACTTGGTTCTTTCTTCATCGAGATAGGAGCTGAATAGCTGTCCAACTCGTCGAGATCGAAGACCTCTGGAACTTTGACTGGTGCTGCATAAAAGGGAGAAACACTTAACTCTTCACTTAACTCTTGAATATTTATAAACTAAATTTTTTTTCATATATACTAATGTACTTACCAGACATATCGGAGCTAGATCTTTGGCTTGAACTTGCAAAGGATAGAGAAAAAGTTCTTTCACTCTCCGGGAGTTGGTAAATCTTTTTGATCCTCTGCTCTGATTCAGCACTTGGAGGGGCTAGTTCTTTGAAGTTTGATGCACAAGAAATAAAGATATTAGTTCAGGATATAACTTCAGGATACGTTTGGTGATATTCCTAAAACCCTAAATCCTACTAGAAGTTAACCACTTCACCGGAAGGTCAAAACCTTTAGTGATAGAATCCCTTTTTACAAAGAAGAACTTTCGTAGCCACTTATCCTTTGTGGCCTTGAGGATCAGGGGATTTTTGGAGGTTGAAAAGAGGAGAAAACGGTTGTTGCCGTGAGAACGAAGGCGATAGACAACCGGGAGATCCTCGATGCAAAGGTCGGGAATGAAACGGGATCTGATTTGGTCTAAGGTCACTAGCACACGCCAAACCATAGGCATGGTTTGGGCATAACTAAGACCGGTAAGTTCAAAGAAACGAGATGTGAAAGCTGGAAAGGGGTATCGGAGTCCTATGGAAAAGGTGTAAGCCAAGAAGCACACCCATTCGTTGGAAGAAACATCTGATCGAACCTCTCGGTCAAAGGGATGGATAATCACGTCAACAGGGAAAGCACCGGAGGCTCGAAGGGCGGCAATGTCAGCATTATCGAATGAACATACCTCTTTTTCAGGTTCTTTGAGAAGGTTTTGGGCTTCAAAAGTCAGGATCGAATCGGCTGTGTGTGATCTCGTTCTACTGGCCATGGAGGATTTTAGTAAAGAAAAACGAAGAAGAAAGGGAATAGAGAAATTACCTGGGAATTCTGGTGAAGATGATGGGTTATCAAGCAAAAAGAGAGAAGATATAGGGGCTAAATGGATAGCCATCGAGTGAAAAATGCGTTGGAAGTTGTAGCGTGTCACTTCAACCGTCATTTCGACTTAATAACCTCAATTCACGAGATAAGTTTTAAAATACATCCGTTGGAATTGGTATACCAACAGATATATTTTGGGGACAATTGTTATGGGTGATTTTCCGCTTATATATCCTGAATAATATTTTGACTATGTTCCTTTTGTTGTGATCAGGATACCGGATCAGGATAATGGTAACATCCTGATGCAGTATCCTGGTAGTGACTAATTAATTCACGAGCAGATTAATGAAGCAAGTTTATAACGTTCAAGTGGACTTATTCTCCCAAAGACCCGGGCCAATCTGTTGGAATAGGAACGTTGAAGCCGGAAGACGTGGACTACAACGTTTACAAAGGGAATATTCGTTTTATCCCGGATTTGTAGGCTAGTTAGTTAGCTTTACTTTACTATAAATAGGATTGATCGGATCAGATAAGAACACACACAATTCTTCGAACACTCTTGCTCTCTAGCTGCAATCGCTCACAATACACTTACACTTGTATTCAAATCGCATTGCATTGTAACACCTAGTCGATCCGTATCATATCCTGCACTGTATCCTGATATTTGTAGTAATAAGAAGAACAAGGCAGCTGCGATTATCAGCTCCCGAGGTTTTGTGCCGGCGATCTAGACTGATCAAGGGCTTTCCTCGTACATCTCGTGTCACCCTTTACATTTTTGCTCATTGTTTGATCATAGATACAGCTCGATATCCTGAGCCATATCCTGAAAACTGTTTTTGTTAACAACTTAAATCAGTATATATTTTTCAAATACTTCTAGCACACTACCTCACTTAACTAATTTGATCACTTAATTGCTTCGGTAATTTTCGACCAAAACACTCACCCATTAAAATTACATGATCACTTCCATCTACAAACTAACCAAACACCACAGCCAAAATCATTTCGACTCAATCTTAAGAAAAAGTGTCCACTACTACGTCCCATGACCTTTAAAGCCATCTAGTGTTAGAGAATATTTGGAGCTTAAAATGAAGCAGGCTAAGATGATTGTTCTGGAAAGAAACCAAGGAAAGGATGACAAGCAACTGCAGCAAATCCTATCCGAGGAATACAGAAAAGTAGATGCCTTGGAAGGTTATGCAACAATGATATGCAAGAATCTTTCCCATGATCCAATTACAGATCCAGATCTTAAAAAGTTGTTAAAGGAATATTACATAAACGGCATCATAGAGAAGAAACCCTATGATGCAACCAAAGTTCAATTCACAGGATGGCCACGTGAATCTTTGCTAGATTAAATAGTAAGGATTGAAGAGATAAAGCTTTTTCATGAAATCAACCCTACTCCACTTAACTGGAAAACATGAAGAAAACCTAATGATAAGAGGACACTACAGTTAAGGAGGATGAAGAAAGAGATAGTTGCTGCTAAAATTAGCACCACTAAATCAATGGCAAAATGGGATAAGCCAACAATCCATCCCATCAGTCTGCTCTACCTCATAATCTGCACACATCATCTGATCTACAAGTGACTCTTCATCAGATAAAGGACTCATTGGTGTGGTATTATCCTCCACAACCTCCTCCTTCATGTGAGAATAATCTCTAATATCGTCAGGTAATGGTGAGAGGCGTTCTTCTATCTCTATCTTCAATTTTAAAGTATGACACTTAGAAACTAAGCAGCTGATTCGGTCTTCATCGGACAGGTTGGGTGTTGCTAAATATTGCTCGAGTTTGGACAAAGTTACTTCCAATATAGCAAGCTCTTTTTCCTCCTCGGTCTCATAAACATAAACACCCTCGGGCTCAGAATATTCTTCGGGATGATATTGTCGATATCCCTGATACGGTCTATAGATGCGCGCTTCCATCATCTTTTTATTCCAATACTTCGGGTTTTCCGAATACACCGGGCACACATCATAATCATAAGTGTGATCGCGACCGCAACAAAAACATAGACCATCCATCCTTGCCTCATAATAAACTTCCTCGTCCCGCTCGTATCCATATGAATAATAGTCATCCTCCATTTCTGATTCATAATCGTCAACGTATGATGGAGGTGGAAGCTGTGAAACATAAGACACCGGTTTTCCATGTGCCCTCCTGTAGTGAGCCTCGTGGCAACCAATACATGGATGTCGTGGACCCCCGCACAATCTACACGTAAATAAGCTGAAATTTGTGTAATGCCCTGTCATCCTGCACAACACAACTCAACTACCAAGTGTAAATCATGAACATAAAAGAACTCTTTTTGTTTTTTTTTTTTTTGTTTTTTTTTTTCAAACTAACACACAAGATAACACACGTTGCGCACTACTCCCCGGCAGCGGCGCCAAAATTTGACGTGATTGTCGTGGTCACGCAAATTTAATCCCAAAAAAAACTATATAGATAGCGGTAAGTGGGTATCGAACACAGAGAGTTTGTGGAATGTGTGTTATTTGAAGATTTATCTAAGTTACCTAAAATTAAACTAATTGCAAGAAAAGAAAATTTCAATGTTGGGTTGAATGGTTTTAATTATCTAGAGTTACTAAATTAGAAGACAAATCAAAGTTAAATTTTGTAACAGGATAAGAGGGTAGTGATCATCCCGAGTTTCAGGTTTTATGTGACAATCAAGGTTTATGTTCAACTGGAAAGAACTACATAGACATAGCTCATGCAAGATCAATTATTTGTGATGAAAGGGAACTAAGTACTCGGATTCCTAGAACGCGAGGTTGTTACCCGATGACCAATTAACATATATCCAACCCTTATCCCTCCCATGATATCTCGATTGCCAACGGCACCAAGAACGTATGGTTTAGAACTATGATCAAACATACATCAACAATTTACAAACACCCAATCAAGCACCATAATAAACTAACAACACATGCACAGTTTAATATTCCAGAAATTCAAGAACAAACATAATTGTCACAAATAAAACCTTACACTCAAGACGATCATAAAGAGTTTAGCTATTCATGGCTAGAACAACCATCCTCCACCAAGTCTCCATCTTGTCTCCAAATTCGTGTGTCCAAAGAGTAATGTGTAACCGATTTTTTTTATGATTAGAACCCCCAAGTGTGTGTTAGTAACCGAAAAACCCCTCATGAGACATCTTCAAACTCCATAAAAAAAAACCATTAAATTCGATAAGTTACATATATCTCCACTCAAATCCAATGCTATACTTCTCGAAATCTGCCCCCCATGTTTGACAAAAGTCCACGTGACCCCCTCTCACTAAAGTCCAAAATGTGCCGCCCAAAAGAAGTCCAGCCCGCACAAGTTGTTCACGTGATGCTTGTGATGTTTGTCACTTCCTTGTTAGCGGCCCAATCAGAAAAATCAATTAAGTCTTCATCAATCGGCCCAATGTATCCAACCCACATGTGCCGTCAAAGTCCACGTGATGATTGAGATGTATGTGGCTGCCACTATGATTATGATGTTGTTGACTTTGTGTAAATGGCAGCTGTTAATCGATCCAAGAAGAAGCCCACTAAAATATAGATTTCGATTAATTGCACAATGGCCCCCTCAAAGCACTTTTAGCCATCCAATTCCCATGTCTGATGATGATGATGATGTTTGACTATTTCAAACATTTGCCATCAACTAATGATGATAAAGATGTGATGTCAGTTTAATGAAACCTCAAAGTCCAAAATGTTGTATTCATCTCCTCTTCACACGTGACCACCCATTTCAATCCCTCCAAGAATTAATTATAATAATGAATATGTAATTAATGTTGACTTCTTCTCAATTCTTTAGGATTCTTGTGATAACATATGATAATCATCATCATCATCATCATACTCAGTATATCCCACCAATAGCAAAGCAAAGGTAGGGTCTGAGGAGGGTAAGATGTAGACAGCCTTACCTCTACCCCGTAAAATAGAGAGGCTGCTTCCAGTGAGACCCCCGGCTCGATAGTAGTTTTGCATCAAGCCTTGGACATAAGGCACATAACACTCAGCAATCGGGACAAAGACCGATTAGTGCATGTACCCTTTTGTCTTTCAGCTATCAACGCCACCACATGATGCATGATTAACCGTCCTCAACTTTTAACGTTATTTTCACGAAATTAGTAAAATAACGTTAAAATTAGTGCACTTTCACTTTTGCCCCCCGATGGCACACACACATATACATTATATGCGCATACCGCAAGTGGGGCTTTGATAACATATGATAATGATGATGGAAATAATTAAACCCAAATTGTGTTATGCTGCCACAATCTCGTCCCTCAATATGCATCTTTTTTTTTCTTTAAACGTGTTACCTTCCTCGAATTAAGCAATTCCTGCACAAACCACCATTTCTCGTAGTTATCTTATTCGATACATATAACCGTGTAAATATGGGATATGCACGTATTTAGCTCATTTAAGGGGTGTCCTACGGACCACCCGTCACATCCCCACACTTACCCGTTGCTTGTCCTAAGCAACCCATTAAATCAATTTCAAAACAAGCGATCAATGTAAACCAAGCTAAATGTGCCGACCTTTTACTAACTTCCAATCATACCACAAGACACACCCCTCACAAAAATCTCTCGGTTACAAGAATTATTAGCATAATGCTAAACCACTCAATGCGTGTGTGTGTGCGCGACAATAAGCTTGTATAAAAATCAAGTCTCCTCCTATTGAGTATTTAGCATGCTTATGAATCAAAAGGACTTGCGGGTTGTAACGGGGCTAGGTGCAAAGGTATGAAAATGGTGGAACATATGCGAGAGCTAATTGATTTGACCCGGTTTTTTTTATTTCTACCACTAAACAAAGCAACCATCAAATATATACACAACTTCTTCAACATTCTCAACTACTATTGCAACTAAATACTTTTTTTTTCATATTTTTCACTTTCTCTTTTTTTTTTCATTATTTTTTTCATTTTTTTTTTCATAACACATCAAACTCAACAATATATACAAGAACATCAATACTACATACTAAATCTCCTAAACCGGGTCATCTCAATAGGTAAAATTTTGTAGGAAGTAGGTTTGGATCACAATCGAATGGTCTAAGGCTCAAACGTGGCAATCTAAAGACCAAACCCCCACCCCTCACAATACCAAGCTCATATATGTAAAGTATGAGGTCCAACCCACCAATCCCGCACTCTTCACACATCTAGACGAGGCTTCCTAAAAGTCCCCTATCATTTCCAAAAGCATGCTAACTCTAGGATTTAACAAGTATCCACACACAAGTTCTATTAACACACAACACACACCGCCACTCAAACAATGAAATCTCTATAATAATCATGTGTGGCTCAAATCCTCACCAAGAAAAAACTAGGAATGCGTGTCGGTGTGTCAAATGGCATAATATCAAGTTTTCAAATTTGAACAATTGTCGCTTGAGTTACAAATTTTTTTTTTTAAAACTCTCAAAAAATTTCCCTCATCCCCACACTTGGGATACATTGTCCCAATGTATGGCTTTGAGGGAAAGATCACTTTTAACCACAACATCAACCTTTGCTTATACTCTCAAACCCAAGTTTCTTTTTGTATTTTTTTTTTTTTTTAGAGACACCACCAACTTTCACAACCCAACAACATATCAACATCAAACACCATCCTACCTCCCAAACAAAAACTTAAACATGAATATATACAAAGGTGCAAAAGATGAGAACAAGACACGACCTGATTAGTAAATTAGCAGTGTTGGTAGTGATGCAGCTGCGGTAATCGGACCGGTTCAAAAACATCTCTTAGATTCGCTGATATCTCAACAGGGATGTTGCCAAACATCCCCACACTTGAATCATTGCATCCGCGAGGGTTGAAACGTAATAACCTGCCAAAACACAAACACAACACCAAAACAAAACCAAACAAAGCAAAACAAAACAAAACAAAACACAAATACAATACTCTACATCCTCGGGCTGCCTCCCGAGAGCGCTAAGTTTAAAGGTCTTCAGCCAGACCATACCTGATATGCGTTATGGTGGTCTTAATGCACACTTACCCGCAACATTTCCAACAAATGCCCGGAAATTTACATGCCATCTCCATAGATTTGTCAGTCTATTTGGCATGTTAAAGCTGCTCCTGCGGGCTTTGCTAGTCCACTTCATGACATATACCTTAATGTCTGGTAGTTTCACCCTTCTCATCTTGTTTCTCGAACCCTCTTCCCCACACTTGTTAATTTGAATTATGGGAAGAGGTTCGGTACACATATCCATCCCATCAGTCTGCTCTACCTCATAATCTGCACACATCATCTGATCTACAAGTGACTCTTCATCAGATAAAGGACTCATTGGTGTGGTATTATCCTCCACAACCTCCTCCTTCATGTGAGAATAATCTCTAATATCGTCAGGTAATGGTGAGAGGCGTTCTTCTATCTCTATCTTCAATTTTAAAGTATGACACTTAGAAACTAAGCAGCTGATTCGGTCTTCATTGGACAGGTTGGGTGTTGCTAAATATTGCTCGAGTTTGGACAAAGTTACTTCCAATATAGCAAGCTCTTTTTCCTCCTCGGTCTCATAAACATAAACACCCTCGGGCTCAGAATATTCTTCGGGATGATATTGTCGATATCCCTGATACGGTCTATAGATGCGCGCTTCCATCATCTTTTTATTCCAATACTTCGGGTTTTCCGAATACACCGGGCACACATCATAATCATAAGTGTGATCGCGACCGCAACAAAAACATAGACCATCCATCCTTGCCTCATAATAAACTTCCTCGTCCCGCTCGTATCCATATGAATAATAGTCATCCTCCATTTCTGATTCATAATCGTCAACGTATGATGGAGGTGGAAGCTGTGAAACATAAGACACCGGTTTTCCATGTGCCCTCCTGTAGTGAGCCTCGTGGCAACCAATACATGGATGTCGTGGACCCCCGCACAATCTACACGTAAATAAGCTGAAATTTGTGTAATGCCCTGTCATCCTGCACAACACAACTCAACTTCCAAGTGTAAATCATGAACATAAAAGAACTCTTTTTGTTTTTTTTTTTTTCAAACTAACACACAAGATAACACACGTTGCGCACTACTCCCCGGCAGCGGCGCCAAAATTTGACGTGATTGTCGTGGTCACGCAAATTTAATCCCAAAAACAACTATATAGATAGCGGTAAGTGGGTATCGAACACAGGGAGTTTGTGGAATGTGTGTTATTTGAAGATTTATCTAAGTTACCTAAAATTAAACTAATTGCAAGAAAAGAAAATTTCAATGTTGGGTTGAATGGTTTTAATTATCTAGAGTTACTAAATTAGAATACAAATCAAAGTTAAATTTTGTAACAGGATAAGAGGGTAGTGATCATCCCGAGTTTCAGGTTTTATGTGACAATCAAGGTTTATGTTCAACTGGAAAGAACTACATAGACATAGCTCATGCAAGATCAATTATTTGTGATGAAAGGGAACTAAGTACTCGGATTCCTAGAACGCGAGGTTGTTACCCGATGACCAATTAACATATATCCAACCCTTATCCCTCCCATGATATCTCGATTGCCAACGGCACCAAGAACGTATGGTTTAGAACTATGATCAAACATACATCAACAATTTACAAACACCCAATCAAGCACCATAATAAACTAACAACACATGCACAGTTTAATATTCCAGAAATTCAAGAACAAACATAATTGTCACAAATAAAACCTTACACTCAAGACGATCATAAAGAGTTTAGCTATTCATGGCTAGAACAACCATCCTCCACCAAGTCTCCATCTTGTCTCCAAATTCGTGTGTCCAAAGAGTAATGTGTAACCGATTTTTTTTATGATTAGAACCCCCAAGTGTGTGTTAGTAACCGAAAAACCCCTCATGAGACATCTTCAAACTCCATAAAAAAAACCATTAAATTCGATAAGTTACATATATCTCCACTCAAATCCAATGCTATACTTCTCGAAATCTGCCCCCCATGTTTGACAAAAGTCCACGTGACCCCCTCTCACTAAAGTCCAAAATGTGCCGCCCAAAAGAAGTCCAGCCCGCACAAGTTGTTCACGTGATGCTTGTGATGTTTGTCACTTCCTTGTTAGCGGCCCAATCAGAAAAATCAATTAAGTCTTCATCAATCGGCCCAATGTATCCAACCCACATGTGCCGTCAAAGTCCACGTGATGATTGAGATGTATGTGGCTGCCACTATGATTATGATGTTGTTGACTTTGTGTAAATGGCAGCTGTTAATCGATCCAAGAAGAAGCCCACTAAAATATAGATTTCGATTAATTGCACAATGGCCCCCTCAAAGCACTTTTAGCCATCCAATTCCCATGTCTGATGATGATGATGATGTTTGACTATTTCAAACATTTGCCATCAACTAATGATGATAAAGATGTGATGTCAGTTTAATGAAACCTCAAAGTCCAAAATGTTGTATTCATCTCCTCTTCACACGTGACCACCCATTTCAATCCCTCCAAGAATTAATTATAATAATGAATATGCAATTAATGTTGACTTCTTCTCAATTCTTTAGGATTCTTGTGATAACATATGATAATGATGATGGAAATAATTAAACCCAAATTGTGTTATGCTGCCACAATCTCGTCCCTCAATATGCATCTTTTTTTTTCTTTAAACGTGTTACCTTCCTCGAATTAAGCAATTCCTGCACAAACCACCATTTCTCGTAGTTATCTTATTCGATACGTATAACCGTGTAAAATATGGGATATGCACGTATTTAGCTCATTTAAGGGGTGTCCTACGGACCACCCGTCACCCGGTTACGTATTAGATACGCTGCCCGATTGATCCAGGGTTCCGTAACGGCTGTCGTGGTTCTGCCCCGAGATAAAACATTGTAATCGCTCTCAATACTGTTAAGAGATAAAACTCTTCTTGATTAAACTGGGATTCACTCACCAGTATTTCCCACTGACAAAATGTTTTAAACGTGTTTCAGGTAACAAAATGTGAAAGCCAACTAGAAGCCAGCTGGACAGCACTGAAGGCTTTGAAAAAGTGGCTATAAAAGTTACCTAAATAAAAGAAGATGTTTTATTTCAATAAAATGGGGTTTATCCCTATAAAACAGTTTGTAATGAAAACTTGGGTTTTATCCCAATATATTTATATAAAGTGTGGTATTTACTCTGATAAAATATTTCCTAACTACGGTCCTGATGTAATTTCCGCTGCCAAAATGATAAACACCTGTATACCACCGAAATTGGCCGCGGCCGCCCGTTCCCGGGACAGATAGGGGACGGGGGTTGTGACAGAAGGTGGTATCAGAGCTAAGACACTGATTCAGCCACATAAGTGTTTTGCTGACACCAAGATATTGTTCAAATCGTTAGGAAATTAATTACGAAAATACATGCATATCTGTATTTTATTGTTGTGCGTTATTTGACTATTTGTTAGTTTACAGTATGAGCGATCAAGGACCCTCCGACGCTTATCGTCAGTTGTCCGGCTCACCTAGGAGCGAATGACCTCTTCACAGCCTGCCCTCTCAGGGTATTCAGATGACAATGAAGATGGGATATTCGTGTTTAAGGCTCAGTCTGAAGAGCCATTCCCTCCTAAAAAGAGAGGATGGTTCAGTAGGGGAGCACATGAGCGTAGGAAGAGAATGAAAAAGTTACAACAGCAGCGAGTTCTAGCAGCCGCTAGGAGAGAAACAGATGCCCACACCCAAGACATGCTCAATAGGAGTTTAGCAAACTTCCACATCTTAGCAACCACAGCTGCCGACCCAAACCTGGAGCAACTTATAGCCCCTCAACCATTACCCTTATTTCCCACGCAGCCAATGGAGATTGAAAAAAACCCAGAAAATCAAATCCAAATGCATGATTTTAACCCAGAAGAGATACCTAGGATACCAGCACCCAATCCCTTAGACCCAGACTACGACCCGTGGTTCGATGATCATGGGGATTATGTACAACGCTACCACCTAACAGATGAACCCATGCCAAACCTAGCAGTTTACCCGGGTCTGGACCCTCTAGATCCCTAATATGATAATGATGAATACCTTAGGGAAATCCTAGAGAATCCATACTCTCAGGAAGAACCTATGCCACAGTACCCAGATCCAGTACCAGCACCTGCACCCCCAATGAATGCAGAAAATGTGCAAGAGCTCTGAACTTTCGGAGAAGAGATTTTAGAAAATAGTGACAGGATGAGGCAGATCGGAGAACGACTCGTCTGGAAGTACGACGAGCGTAATATGGAGTTCTTGATGAACGCATATGAGTGATGGTAGTGATAGTAATAGTAATAATAATAATATATATTATATATATAATATCTATCGTAGTATAGACCACTTTGTGGTTAGTGATGCATAATAGTATTGTAAATTTTAATTCCAGTTCCAGTTTGTATTAGATGCATAATATATATAAAAGAGTAAGTCGCAATGCTCGACGTTTTTTATCAACATGCGTGTTATGTGATTGGTTGTATTAAATATTATTTTGTAATATTAATAAGTGGCAAATGTTTAAAATTCAGATGGACAACGAAGTGAAACAGGAAAACCAGAATAATGAAAACCAGAGTAACAATAACCTGGATAACGATAACCCGAACAACAACAATAATGGACACCAAGTGGATAACAGTGCCATACAATACATAGTGGCACAAGGGATAATAGATGCGATGCCATATATTATCAAAACGGTTAAGGAAGCAGATAATAAAAGTAAACGTGACAGTAAACGACCCATTGAACCTGAACAGAGCGTAAACAATGGACCCATACTTCAAGCGCCCATTCCCAAAAGAAGAAGAACCATGTCTTATGGTTGTTCTTATAAAGAATTCTGGTCTTGTAAACCAATGGAATTCTCGGGCAATGAAGGGGCCGTTGCATCTTTACGCTGGATAGAAAAGACTGAGGTTGTCTTAAAAATAAGCAAGTGTGCGGAAGAGGATAAGATAATGTTTGCTTCCAATCTATTTAAGAACTCAGCCTTAGAATGGTGGAACACTATCCTTCAGTCTAGGGGAAGTGATAGGGTTTACAATATGGAATGGGAGGAATTTAAGAACATGGTAGAAAGGAAATTATCCCCTCCCAATGAAAAAGAACAGATAGCAAATAAGTTCCTAAACCATAGAATGACTGGAGTAGATAGTAAGGGATACACTACGTTATTCTTTGAATATGCTAGAATAGTGCCAACCCTTGCATCCCCCGAACCAGTATTAATCTCCCGTTATATTTGGGGATTAATCAGTGATATAAGGCATGTAGTCAAGGCAGCTAGACCTCAAACTATAGAAGAAGCTGTAGAACTAGCAAACACCTTAACTGATGAATTAGTTCGTACACGAGAAGAGGATCAGAGAAGGAACCTAGCCCAGAAGCTTACCCAAGAATTTCGTTCTGGAAATTCCGACCGTGGGAAAAATGTAGGATCTACTTCTGCACCCTACTGCAAGTATTGCAAAAGGAAGCATTCTGGAAGATGCTCCATATACTGGACACAAGGAAGAAGACTGCAGGAAAAAGCCTAACAACAGAATATGTTACAACTGTGGAGAACAAGGCTATATCAAGCCAAACTGTCCAAAACTAGCTCCAGCCACAAACACCAAGAATACTAAAAATGCTAGGGCATTTGTTCTGACTGCAGAAGAAGCATAGATGATCCCGGATGTGATCGCCGGTACGTTTTTAGTTAATGATATTTTTGCTAAAGTATTATTTGACTCTGGTGCGAACCAAAGTTTTATTAATACTTCATTTTGCAAACTTCTCAATCAACCATTAACTAAACTCCCACAAGAATGTC
The DNA here is from genome assembly GCA_030545235.1 of Helianthus tuberosus. Classification (NCBI taxonomy): domain Eukaryota; kingdom Viridiplantae; phylum Streptophyta; class Magnoliopsida; order Asterales; family Asteraceae; genus Helianthus; species Helianthus tuberosus. The sequence continues at coordinate 89,104,312 of CM060374.1, read as the reverse complement.
TAGTAGAGACAGCAAATGGATAAACCATTAAGATTTCTGAAATCTTGCAGGGAGCAAGAATAGAATTTCTAAATCAAAAGTTTATTGCAAACCTTTACCCAATGAATTTGGCAGGATTTGATATTGTATTAGGAATGGATTGGTTAATAGCCAATAAAGCCAGTATTTTATGTGATCAAAAGTCAATCCAAGTAAATTCACCAAAAGGTGAAAAGATCACAATTAAAGGAGATAAGCCCTTTAGACCCACAAAACTCATCTCTATAATGAAAACAACAAGTTACATACGAAAAGGATCATTAGTGTATTTGATTTCTATAATCACTAAACTAAAGGAAAAGAACCGAAGGATATTCCAGTAGTATCCCAGTTTTCAGATGTATTTCCAGAAGAGTTACCAGGACTACCTCCAGACAGGGAAGTTGAATTCCGAATCCACTTAGTACCAGGAACAGCACCAATTTCCAAAGCACCTTATCGTTTGGCACCCGCCGAAATGCAGGAACTAAAGAAACAGCTAGACAAATTGTTGGAAAAGGGATTCATACAGCCTAGCTCATCGCCATGGGGAGTGCCGATCTTATTCGTTAAAAAGAAAAACGGATCAATGCTTATGTGCATTGACTACCGTGAATTGAACAAAGTCACAATCAAGAATCGGTATCCATTACCGAGAATCGATGACCTGTTTGATCAATTGCAAGGAGCACGATTTTTCTCTAAAATCGATTTATGATCAGGATATCATCTATTAAAGGTACAGGAAGAGGGCATTCCTAAGACGCTTTCAGAACAAGGTACGACCATTATGAATTTACTATCATGCCATTTGGTCTAACCAATGCCCCAGCTGCATTTATGGACATGATGAACCGAATATGTAAGCCATATTTGGATAAATTCATAATTGTCTTTATAGATGATATTCTTATTTATTCTAAGAGCAAAGAGGAACATGCAAAGCATTTGCACGCACTTCTAAGTTTATTGAGAAGAGAAAAGCTTTATGCAAAGTTTTCAAAGTGTGAGTTTTGGTTAGAACAGGTACAATTTCTTGGACATTTAGTCAATCATGAAGGAATTCATGTAGATCCCACCAAGATCGAGGCGATTACCAAGTGGAAAACCCCTGAGTCACCAACCAAGGTTACAAGTTTCTTAGGATTGGCCGGTTATTATAGAAGATTTATTCGAGATTTTTCTAGAATAGCCATTCCCTTAACTAAGCTAACCTGTAAATCTGTTAAGTTTGAATGGGGACCAAAACAAGAAGAAGCCTTTAGAATTCTTAAGCAAAGATTAACCCATGCACCCATATTAGCGTTACCAGAAGGAACCGAAGACTTTATAGTCTATTGTGATGCTTCTAAGTTAGGCTATGGATGTGTGTTAATGCAACGTCAAAAGGTTATAGCCTATGCATCCAGACAACTTAAGAATCATGAAGAGAATTATTCAACCCATGATTTGGAATTTGGAATTAGGAGCTATAATTTTCGCCCTTAAGATTTGGAGACATTACCTTTACGGTAGTAAGTTCACCATTTTCACCGATCATAAGAGTTTAAGGTATGTTTTCGGGCAAAAGGAATTGAATATGAGACAAAGACGCTGGATGGAGATACTTAGCGATTATGATTGTAATATTCAGTACCATGCAGGAAAAGCAAATGTAGTAGCTGATGCTTTAAGTCGAAAGTATCATGAAAAGCCAAAAAGAGTACATTCACTTAAGCTAAATCTGCAAGTAGATTTAAATGAACAAATCAGAAAGGCACAAGAATTAGTAATCAAGGATGATACTGAGAAACTGAAAGGAATGATTATGGAATTAGAACCAGGAACAGATGGAATTTGGAGATTCCATTAGAAAAGAATGTGGATACCTAAATTAGGAAACCTATGCCACCGTATATTAGAAGAAGCCCATAAGTCTAAATATATGATGCATCCTGGAAGTGATAAAATGTATCAGGACTTAAGAAAGAATTTTTGGTGGATAGGAATGAAAAAGGATATAGCAGCATATGTTGCAAAGTGTTTAACTTGTTCACAAGTCAAAGCTGAACATCAGAAACCCTCAGGTTTATTACAGCAGTTAGAAATGTCTGTATGGAAATGGGAATTGATAACAATGGATTTTGTTACCAAATTGCCCAAAACAAGAAAAGGTAATGATACAATCTGGGTGATTGTAGACAGGCTAACCAAGTCCGCTCATTTCCTACCCATGAAGGAAATTTTCAGTATGGAACAATTAGCTAAATTATATGTAAATGAAATAGTCTCATTACATGGAATTCCTTTATCAATTGTTTCTGACAGAGATAGTCGTTTTACCTCTCATTTTTGGACAAGTTTCCAAAAAGCAATGGGAACCAAGTTAAATCTAAGCACCGGTTATCATCCTCAAACGGACGGACAAAGCGAAAGGACAATTCAGACAATGGAAGACATGCTTAGAGCTTGTGTAATTGATTTTGGAGGTAATTGGGATGATCACTTACCATTAATAGAATTTTCTTATAATAATAGTTATCACATAAGTATCAATGCTGCACCATTCGAAGCACTTTACGGACGAAAGTGCCGAACTCCAGTCTGTTGGGTAGAAATTGGAGAAAAGCAACTATCTGGACCTGAGATAGTACAAGAAACAACAGAAAAGATCATTCAAGTCAAGGAACGACTGAAAGCAGCATGTGATCAACAAAAGAGTTATGCAGATAACAGACGAAAGCCATTGGAATTTCAGGTAGGAGACAAAGTGTTATTGAAAGTCTCTCCTTGGAAAGGAGTGGTAAGATTCATCAAAAGGGGAAAGCTAAGCCCCAGGTATGTTGGACCTTTTGAGATTATTAGAAGAATAGGATCTGTAGCTTATCAGCTACAACTACCAGAGGAAATGGCAGGAATACATGATGTATTTCATGTATCTAATCTCAAGAAATGCTTAGCTGATGAATCACTGATGGTACCTCTTAAGGATGTAAAGGTAAATGAACAACTTAAATTTGTAGAAAGACTTCTACAGATTGAAGACAGGAAAGTCAAGAACCTCAAACACAAGAGATTAGTCCTGGTCAAAGTGAAATGGGATTCCAAAAGAGGACCAGAGTACACATGGGAACTTGAATCAGAAATGCAAAGGAAATACCCGCACTTATTCCAGTAGATCTCGAGGACGAGCTCTAAAACAAGGTGGGGAGGATATAACAACCCTCCTAAATATTTTCGACACCCTAAAAACAATTAAAAAGTCCCTATATGTCGTAAAACACACCCCGTATGCAAAAACGGACCCCAAATACCTTTATTTTTGTTAAATTTAATTAAAAACAAATTTCAAAGGGCTGTCGCAGGGCGCGTAGCCTTTGGCTACTTCCTACGCGGGCCGCGACCTAGTGCCACCAGGCGAAACCCTAGCCTGCCACGTGGCAGGCCACCCGGAGAAGCTAGTTTGTTGAATCGATGAAGCTAAGCCCTACACACCTACTACGCGGGCCGCGAAGGACCCCTGTGTAGTCTATGTGGGCTGCGAGGGAAGTCGAAAGGTCACCTATAAATAGGGGCCTTCAGTCTTCAGTCGAACTCGCTCATTCCTTTCTTTCTCTCTCGAATTTCTATAGAGTTAAAGTAATTTCCGGGCATAATACCCCCCTAATTAACGAAGTTCTGCCCCGTTGTAAGTATCATAACCCCGGTTACGTATTAGATACGCTGCCCGATTGATCCAGGGTTCCGTAACGGCTGTCGTGGTTCTGCCCGACGTAGTTCATTGGAATGCCGTCTCGGGAAGGGTATTACTAATGTAAATATTGGGTTATTATACTAACGCGTGTGCATTTGTGTATTTAATAGATAATCACCAGGAAATCTTTAAAGGAAACCCTAAAACAGCAATGTGAGTAATCTCCTTTTTGTAAACTGTTTTTACAAAACCTTAAATATTTTACAATGTGATTAGGAGTGATTGAGTCTTTGTAATTCTTCAATTACTGCCGGTATGTTGGGGTTTTGTATACAAAATGTGGAAGACGTTACCATTGGACAAAGAGTTAGCCAATGTGTAATATGACCCACCAATCATGATTGACAATACTGAATGAGTAATTGTGTAGATGAAAACATTGTAATTGCTCTCAATACTGTTAAGAGATAAAACTCTTCTTGATTAAATTGGGATTCACTCACCAGTATTTCCCACTGACAAAATGTTTTAAACGCGTTTCAGGTAACAAAATGTGAAAGCCAACTAGAAGCCAGCTGGACAGCACTGAAGGCTTGGAAAAAGTGGCTATAAAAGTTACATAAATAAAAGAAGATGTTTTAAACGCGTTTCAGGTAACAAAATGTTTTATTCTCCTCCTATTTTTCGGCTTTGGTTTCTCCTGGGCCTGGGCCTGGAATGTTAGTGGTTCCTCCGTATCTGCCTGAAAGCCAGATGGATTTCCTGTGGTATCCATATCTGTGCTATGGATAGTAAAGTTTCCGAGTGCCTCCGACAGTTCATTCATGCTGACAACACACATGAAGAAACATCCACAAAGTTAAAATTTTATTTATTATAAATTAAATTTTCACAAAATCACAAAATCGCAATCAGAAGATTAAGTATTTCTAAATACTTAATTGGCTTAAATCAGTGGCCCTGATACCACCTTTTTCTGTCACGGCCCCCGTCCCGGTGTTACCCAGTCCAGGAGCCGCGGGACAGAAACCCGTGGTATTTATTAGTTGATTTGACAGCGGAAGTTTAACAGGATATTTTTAAAACTTGAAAATGCCCAATTATTTTATTTCACAATTTGGGACAAACCCCATAATTTGCAGTAAAGGGAATTTTACGAGGAAATCCCTTGTTTTACAAAATATGTTTATTTATTTTACTGAGCCACCACTTCAAGCTTGTTAGTGTTCCGTAGCACTCTTTCCTTGATTCGCAGTAAGTCACCTGTAACATGTTTGAAAATAATTTATCAGCGGGGAAATACTGGCGAGTCACTCAGGTTATACAAAATGACACATCAGTTATAAATTACAGCATAAGAGAGATTACAATGGCTACTATCTTATTTTTTTATCTGGCGTCGTGTCACACCCTGGTGACGATTGTCATACCACTATTGGGTCCTTTCACCCAAGTAGTGATGATTATCACTGTTAGGTTGGTGAACCTAACCGTTAGAAATTAGTAATGTGCACAATACCCCACTTGCCATTGATTTAAGATAACCACGACTTAATCCCTGTCATGATAACTTTTGAAAATGATTTGAGATTTAGTAAAACAGTTGATAAAAGAGAATGACTCACATTGCAGGTTTAATTGGGCAGAGTTTAGCCTACTGATTTAGCCTTGTAACCTAGTTTAAATAACAATGCACACGAAACTAGGTCAGTAACTTAATACAACATTTACGATACATTCACGAAATCAAAACCCTCACGACGAATGACAAAGTATAGCCCAAATACGGGCAGCACTTAAACATCCATCGGATCGGTTTCAATCGATCGGACATTGTATCGTAGCAGTGATCGAGTTAATACCATGTATTCGTAGCAGCGCCTTGACACCTTAATACTTGTTTTAAGCAGAATTTGGACGTTTTGAAACTGAATTTTCGAACACAGAAGCAAGTCCCATGCACAGGCAATTTATAGCAACATTTTAGGTTTTACGCGGCCAGCGTAAACCTTAACAAGATCTTACGCGGCCCGCGAGGGCCCCCTAGTCTACGTGTAGGGCTAGCGTGTCACAGGTAGGTCCGCCACAAGTGCGACACATGGCTTGAACGCTTATCCGGAGAATTTTAGGCTTGTCGCGGCCCGCGTAGCCTTACCTTATGGCTTACGCGGCCCGCGTGAAAACCAAATTCCTTAATTTCTTGGTTTTTCATGAACATTAGGGTTTCAGGGGTCCGGGTTTTCACTTACGGGTCATTTATGGACATTTTTGCAGGTCCTTACACGAGCCGAGCCGCGAGCTCGCGAATGGTCGCGTTAGAGGCGCATTTTGCACTTCGCACGTACGCATCATCGCGAGGAGCTTTTATTTTTAGCTAGGGTCTGGTTCAGGTGTGTCAGATCTGTGGATCGAACAAGATAAGGAGATAGAGGTGAATTCGAAACAGTGGGGGTTATCTCATTATCTCTAGTAATTCGAATTCATATGGGGTACCTCCGGCAACCGAATTTGGTTCTGGATGGTTATCCCACTCCCCGTTTTTCTCATTCTTTTGTATGATCACAGCCTATAAATAAAAGCCTCCTGCTACCCATTCAAAACACACAATTTGCAGCCTTTAGCTTCTTCTCTAGCTTCTGCGTTTTTTCTGGTTTCCATTGTTATTGGAATACCGGATCAGTTATGCATTAAATCCTGGGAGTTTACGCTGCAGCTCACAGCAATAGGAGCGCGTAAAATCCTTTAAGTACAAGAATCATCTGTGCAGTTCGAAGATCGCCTTTCTTAATCTCCAGTTCGAAGATCGCCTTTCTTAATCGCTAGGTTGGTTTTAATTTTGTGTTCTTTAATTCGTCCGATAACGAACAGTCTCCTTCTACCTTTCTTTAATCATTTTGCTCAAGTTGAAACAATCTGGTTTGGCCAATAACTCGGTAATTAATAAAATTTATTTTAATTTACTGTTTGATTGAAATATTTTTCAACAGTTACCACCATTTGCTGTTACTGCCTTCGTCAACAACGCCACCACCGTTGTTGATACCACCACAACCGGCAACGCCAATGAAACTCGATGCCGACACCACCTCATTATCATCGCCATCACATCCACACGTTGCACTAGCCACCATAAAAAATATAGCAGCTGACCTATGTTGATTTTTTTTCTTTCTAAAACCACTTATTTCAACTCGGATTAAAACGACTTATTTCAAGCTAGGGGAGTGATGTGTGTAAAATGCAACATATAAATTACATCAAATGAGGCATAAAACTAACCCTTTTTAGTACTAATGCGGGAAAAAGTGTGCTTTTGTCTTCCTTTTGTATTTTCAGGATTAAATGAGCGTAAATAAACAAAAGGAGCAAATATGCAGCAAAATCTAACATAATTACAAGAAAAGGAATAAACATGACATGCCTGACCCCTAGATAGCATCTTCCCAAGCAAAAACAAGCAAACAGAAGGCTGACCATGGCCCCGTGCCCAGCGGACACGGGGGCGTGGTCAGGTGTCTGCAGAAAGGACAAAGCATAGAAGCTTCTATTTCCCGACATGGGGGCGTGCCCAGCTCAACACGGCCATGGTCAATGCTAAGATTCGCAGAATCCAAGCAAATCTTGATAGTACAGATACGCTTCTGCACACGGGTCCATGCCCAGTGGACACGGGGGTGTGTGGAGCTAATGCAGACAAATTGCAATTAATGAAGAAAGAGAAAGTGGATGGACACGGGGCCGTGTTCGAGCTTCTGTGCAGGCTATAAATAGAGGTGCTTGGTTCACTTCAAAGGCATGCCTTGGCAAACCACCTCTCTCCCACTTCACCCACACTACACCACCATCACAACCCACATCCACCACCATCATCCATCATCCATCATAGAGTGTGTGTAGTAGTCTCGGGATCCAAGATTGAAAGTAAGAGTTCTTGACAATCAAAGGCCATGTTTGCCTAAGTCTCTTACATCACTTGGTGAAGACAAGCATTTAGTGTAATACTTGTGTTTTTTTAATCTTTTCGCACTTTTTATTTGGTTTTGTATTAATGACTTTAATAACTAGTTTCTTATGTTGAAGGTGAAACTTCCTTATCATTTGTCCGTGAGTCTTGGCGTTATTTTACTGTCTATATAAAATAAAAGATTTACACCATTCATATCTCTACGGTCTATATAGAGATATGCTGGCTACCTGGTCGGGGGTTAAAGGAATGGTTTAGTAAGGTTCTTGCCTTGTTCAGTGTATAGATCCTGCAAGGACCTGGGTCAAGCTTACTAGGACCTCCTTCAATACCCACTGGTATTGGATGGCGGGGGTGCGAATGGCTTGATCCCCTCATATGTAAACTAATATTAATACATTAACCCAGCTACTTGGGATTGTATCCCTGAGGACTCAAACCACTTAGCCTAGGGTAACGTCACCTTCAAAAGAGGGGCCTACCACATTACGCATTAATAACTTAATTAATTATCTTTCAATATTCTGACCCTTTAGGATTGTATCATTGCTGCCTCAAACTACTGGGTTGAGGGTAACGTCACCTTCAAAAGAGGGGCCTACTACTATAACTAAGATAATCTCTTAAAAAGTGCAAAAGTGCGGAAATCATCAAAGGTTACACTAAAGGCGAGTCGGATCCAAGTGATTTATCTTGTCTATCTGTTTTTATTTTATTTTTATTTTCAGCATTTTTAGTTTTTATTTTCATGTTTAAAACTTTTTCTAAACTTTTGATTTGATTAGACGTTGAGGATAACCCGGTACTAAAAGCTCTTGTGTCCTTGGACGACCTCGGTATCTTACCAACGCTATACTACGCTCACGATGGGTGCACTTGCCCATATGTGTGTTTAGTGTTAGTAAAATATCGTGTTTTATAAATTTAAAAGGCAAATTGGAAATAAATAATCCCAACTCACTGTTATTGGCCAATAATAATCCCAACTCATTTAACACCAATAATAATCCGAACTATTCACTTTTGTTTGTAAAATACTCCCACGTTAAAAGAACACTAACTAGGTTAAAATATTGTTGATGTGGCTTAACATGTGTGGACTGACGTGGCTGGTTAACATCTTACCTGTGTATAAAATGATTATCAGCCTCATTTGCACACACAATCGACTGAATTTTCCCAATTTGTAGAATTAGGGTTTTGAAGGAGAGTGTGATTGTGTGTGCAAATGAGGCTGATAATCATTTTATACACAGGTAAGATGTTAACCAGCCACGTCAGTCCACACATGTTAAGCCACATCAGCAATATTTTAACCTAGTTAGTGTTTTTTAACGTGGGAGTATTTTACAAACAAAAGTGAATAGTTCGGATTATTATTGGTGATTAAATGAGTTGGGATTATTATTGGCCAATAACAGTGAGTTGGGATTATTTATTTCCAATTTGCCAATTTAAAACTTGACTAAAGTGTTAAAAAGGGCTTAAAATATAACTAAAAATTATATAACGCTACACACGCATCAAGTTTTTGGCGCGGTTGTCGGGGACACAAGGATTTTAAGAAAGTTAGGAATCAATGGCCTAATCGTTTTTCTTATTTTTCTATTTTTTTTAGGATTTTTCTAGAATTTTCAATTTCTGCAGAAGCTCAGCACGGGGTCGTTCCCGCTGAACACGCCATGTGCCCAATCTTTGGAACTGGCAATCCTATTTTAAGTCAGACAGTAGCTGAACACGGGGCCATGCCCACTAAACACGCCCCGAGCCCAAGCTTCAGATACTGAAAACAGAGCCGTAAGATCCCGACGGATGGTAATTTCTAATGCAGTCATGAGTGATACTGATAATTTTTACTTTCGCTCCTCTTATGGTACGTGGTGTCAAATATGTGGCGGAACTCATGAAGATTTAAAATGTAATTTTTTAAATTACAATCTCCACTATATAGACCCATTGTTTTCCTATAGCCTTAAGATGGGCGAAAGTAAAAACAATCCCTATCTCTCCCTCGAATGCTCTCAATCATCCCTTCGAGATGAAAGGATTCTTGAAGAATGATTTCAAATGGAAGAACTAATTCTCTGATGGATAAAAGAACTCGAGATGGATATAACCAATTCATCTCAAGACAACAATCAAGGAGAATTGTTGAGATCGCATTCGGATTATGACAACATCGTTGCTCCCGATATCACCTCTAACTCTTGCGAGGACTTGAGCGATAGTCGTCCCTGTGTCGATTGTGCCGTGAAGTTCTCCCCATCAGTTTCCGCCGATGCATACATAGAACTGAGCGATTCGACATATACCTTCTTTAACAAGAGCCCGGATAAGGAAAATAAAGGTTGGTTTTGCCCACCGGTATTTAGCTTAGGAATCACCCTTTCCGATAACCTCTTGCGTTCTTGTCTAAAACTAGGGTAACTTAGGTATCTCAGGCACTTCGGTGTTGTTCCGTCTAGTAAAGAACCGCCCGATCCGGATAAACTCCTTGAAAATAGACAAAACTTCATAAACACTTCTAGCCATGGGGCCGTGTCCAGGTCAGCACACCCCCGTGTACACCCAAAGATTCCCGTCTAACTTTTGGTCAGAATACGGATAAAAAAGTGTCAGAATTTTGTCTGCACACGGGGTCGTGTCCAGCCGACACGAGGTCGTGTCCAGCGTGCTGTCGTTTTCTATAAATACGGCAAGATTCCTGCACTCTTGGACACATTCCAAAGACAGAGATCTGGTGGGATCTTCACATATACCATACTAGGTATACTCTAAAGAAGGTTCTCAACAATCATCTTGTCTTTTCTACTTTTGTCATTTGCCTTCTTCTTCATTTTCTCCTCAAAACCTCCATTAGAGCTTGAAATCACCATAGTTTCAAGCTTTATTGTGATATTTGTTCGGTTTTTATTCAAGGAATCTTGCTAAAAATAAGTTTTGCAACACTGTTTTAAGTTATTTCTGCTTAAAAATGCTTCAAAAATCAGAAAAATAATTTAAAGCTCCAAGATTCCTTGTTTAAAAAATCTGCAAAGAGGTGAACACGGGGCCGTGCTCAGTGAGCTCGGGGCCGTGTCCGAGGTACTGTTTCATTTAAATTGAACTTTTCGACTTGTTTTTCGTAGAATATCAAGCCAGAATAGTGGAACATCTTCAGCACATTCAAGAAACAGTCGTAGGGAACGAAGGCCTTCCATCGAAGCAACTCTTGTGCGCTATGTGATGGCACTGCGGGAAGCTCTCGATGAAATGACATCCGTAGAAGAAGTCCTAATCGACCGTATTAATTATCTCACGGTGGGGCTAGAAAACAGTTTTCAAGAAATTAACATCTTGCACCAGAGGTTGAATATTCTTGTAACACCTCCCATGGAACCAATCCTTCCCCAAGAGGATTGGAACCTAGCACTTGGAGTCATTAACCCCACCGGGTGGGATGACATTCCCGCGGAACCTCCTCTTGAAAATCTACAAGAAGTTCCGGTGGAAGTCACACCCCCTTAAAATAAGGACGCCAATGAGACCGCCTTTCTTCTCCCTCGGGAGATAGAGGAATGGCTCAACGATGTATGAGGGCCATTCCCGGAGAAAAAGTCATCAAGCCGCATTCAACCGAGAGTTATCTTTCTCGGAAGTTTTGCTCTTAAAATAAACTATAGGTTAGGACTTCTTTGTGGTTTTAGATTTCATGTGTTTCCTGACCTACTTATCTAAGATTTAGTTTATGCTTTTATTTTCTAGGAACTAATGTAATTCACTCTTTAATGAATGATGGTTTTTAATTATTAAATGGTGTTTGGATGAAGTTGTAATGGGAAAAACACACTCAAGATGATGGAGGTTACTAAGGGAAACTTGAACCTACACCCCATGCACAAAAACAGAGTATCCCGACAATTTTTCTTCATTACAGCAAGTTCAGCACGGGGCCGTGCTCAGCCAACACGCCCCGTGTCCGATGATCTACAAAAAATGCCCAGTTTAGGTAACTAGACACGGGGTCGTGTTCACAGAACACACCCCCGTGCCCAGCCTTCTGTAAACTATGATACTGGAAATCTGAACACGGGGCCGTGCCCGGTCAACACGGGCCCGTGTCCAAATGCCCGGTAACATAAAATTTTGCTTTTAACACCTTTTTACACATTCAATCAACCTAGAAAAAAACTTATTTTTGGGACACATTGAGGACAATGTGTAATTTAAGTATGGGGGGATGCTAAAACGTTGAATTTTGCAAGTCCTAATAACAAGCCTTACACAAAACTCTATTGGAACCGCTAATCACCCCAATTTTTTTCAAAAACTTTTCATTTTTTTACTTGTCTTGGTTTAATTTGGGAATAACAAGTTCTAAAAAGATTATATTTTTACAAATTTACAACGATAGCGTCGTGATAAAAAGAATCAACATAAGAAAATTATGAAACGGCATGACAAATCTAGTTAAAATTTGATTATATATACTTGATCACATTATAAACTCATTCCCACAAAAAGTGAGTTTTGAGCCTTTATTGAGCATACAAATACACATCTTTAAACTAAATGCTCATTTTTCGTTTCTTGTGTGAATAGCCTTTTGGTCTCTTACAACTCTAGAACTTGCCATGACGATACATTCCCGATCCTTACCAACTTAAACCCAAGTAAGTAAATGATGGAGGCATTAGGACTAACCCTTTTTCTTTTCAACACCATTATTTTTCTTCTTTTTTTTACCACCTACCCAAAATCCCCCTAGTTAACCCCTTTGAGCCTAAACCTTTTCGTTTCTAAACCCACAAAACAAACACCCTTTACCCACCAAAACCTTTTTTTTATTTTTAACCCTTTATTTTAGTAAAAAGCATGGTTTTCATGTGAAATTCCTTATAAAAAAAGAGAGAAGAAGTATAGCAATAAACAAATAAGTTCCTCAAAAGAAACTTTGTTTGAAAATACTTCGTTTGAATAAAAGTCACAAAAACAAAAAGTTTTACGACGACCGATGCTTTTTACGCTTTTAGCCATTTTTACTAACCACTAACCCAAAACCACCTACCTTTAACCCAAACCTAACCCTTCCCAAGTCCTCTTGATATTTACAAAGGTGTATAGTTAAAAAGGAGGAGGATTGATTGCTTGGCAAGCATATGGTAGAAGTAAGTTCCATGCCGGTCTCGAGTGTTTCACAAAATACATCTTCGGCCGAGTGTTAAGTGATCTCCCGTGAGGTATGTGAACTTGTATATAAATGGATTTTAAAGACGCATGTTATGCCCAAATAAATAATTTCTTTTATGAAACGTTCTAAATAAATCATAACGAATAGGATTGTAAATAACATAAAAATAAAGCCTTATAAAGATCTTGGATTCCCGACACTCAAGACAAGCCCAAAAACTTCTCTTCTACCCATTCCATTTGGGAGTGTAAGCCACATTATAAAGAGTTTTGCTTGAGGACAAGCAAAGATTCAAGTGTGGGGGTATTTGATGTGTGTAAAATGCAACATATAAATTACATCAAATGAGGCATAAAACTAACCCTTTTTTAGTACTAATGTTGGAAAAAGTGTGCTTTTGTCTTCCTTTTGTATTTTCAGGATTAAATGAGCGTAAATGAACAAAAGGAGCAAATATGCAGCAAAATCTAACATAATTACAAGAAAAGCAATAAACGTGGCATGACCGACCCCTCGACAGCATCTTCTCAAGAAAAACAAGTAAACAGAAGGCTGACCACGGCCCCGTGCCCAGCGGACACGGGGGCATGGTCAGGTGTCTGCAGAAAGGACAAAGCATAGATGCTTCTATTTCCTGACACGGGGGCGTGCCCAGCTCAACACGGTTGTGGTCAACGCTAAGATTCACAGAATCCAAGAAAATCTTGATAGTACAGATACGCTTCTGCACACGGAGCCGTGCCCAGCGGACACAGGGGCGTGTGGAGCTAATGCAGACAAATTGCTATTAATGAAGAAAGAGAAAGTGGATGGACACGGGGCCATGCCCAATGGACACGGGGCCGTGTCCGGGCTTCTATGCAGGCTATAAATAGAGGTGCTTGGTTCACTGCAAAGGCATCCCTTGGCAAACCACCTCTCTCCCACTTCACCCACACTCCACCACCATCCTCCATCATCCATCATAGAGTGTGTGTAGTAGTCTCAGGATCCAAGATTGATAGTAAGAGTTCTTGACAATCAAAGGCCATGCTTGCCTAAGTCTCTTACATCACTTGGTGAAGACAAGCATTTAGTGTAATACTTTTGTTTTTAATCTTTTCGCACTTTTTATTTGGTTTTGTATTAATGACTTTAATAACTAATTTTTTTATGTTGAAGGTGAAACTTTCGTATCATTTGTCCGTGGTGTCTTGGCGTTATTTTACTGTCTATATAAAATAAAAGATTTACACCATTCATATCTCTACGGTCTACATAGAGATATGTTGGCTACCTGGTCGGGGGTTAAGGGAATGGTTTGGTACGGTTCTTGCCTTGTTCAGTGTATAGATCCTGTAAGGACCTGGGTAAAGCTTACTAGGACCTCCTTCAATACCCACTGGTATTGAATGGCGGGGGTGCGAATGGCTTGATCCCCTCATATGTAAACTACTATTAATACATTAACCCGGCTACTTGGGATTGTATTCCTGCTGACTCAAACCACTTAGCCGAGGGTAACGTCACCTTCAAAAGAGGGGCCAACCACATTACGCATTAATAACTTAAATAATTATCTTTCAATATTCCGACCCTTTAGGATTGTATCCTTGCTGACTCAAACTACTGGGTTGAGGGTAACGTCACCTTCAAAAGAGGGGCCTACTACTATAACTAAGATAATCTCTTAAAAAGTGCAAAAGTGCGGAAATCATCAAACGTTACACTAACGGCGAGTTGGATCCAAGTGATTCATCTTGTCTATCTGTTTTTATTTTATTTTTATTTCAGCATTTTTGGTTTTTATTTCATGTTTAAAACTTTTTCTAAACTTTTGATTTGATTAGACGTTGAGGATACACCTGTACTAAAAGCTCTTGTGTCCTTGGACGACCTCGGTATCTTACCAACGCTATACTACGCTCAAGATTGGTACACTTGCCCATATGTGTGTTTACTGTTAGTAAAATATCGTGTTTTATAAATTTGAAACTTGACTAAAGTGTTAAAAAGGGCTTAAAATATAACTAAAAATTATATAACGCTACACACGCATCTGGGAGTCTAGAAACAAACTAAATAATATTTGAGTTGTCAGAACAATTTTTGTCTTTGAGAACACTATGTCTATAATAATTGTGTTACTTTATATGTTATGGCATGGGACGTAATGTTAAATATTTGGTAATTTTAGTTGTTATGGATTTCTCCTGGACAATCTGTTTCACTCAGTGCCTCACCCCGATGTTTCCGCCATCGGTTGGGGTGTGACAACGATGATGCCAAAAGGGGGAGAATGATAGCATGAGAAAGCTTCCTGCACAAGTTAAAAGAGCTCAAAATAAGATTGATACATCTTTAGCAAAAAGGCCGAATCATCACTTGAAACTTCCACTATTATAATCCAAACAATGGATCCTTCACACCAAACATTTGTTGGCATTACAAAAATGACAACAGATTTTATACCCACAACAATACTTACCACACTACCAGAAATAAGCATGCCTATTCCACAAACCAGAAAAAGAAAAGCAATGACCTCACCCATTAAAATTACATGATCACTTCCATCTGCAAACCCACTAAACACCACAGCCAAAATCATTTCGACTCAATCTTAAGAAAAAGTGTCCACTACTATGTCCCATGACCTTTAAAGCCATATAGTGTTAGAGAATATTTGGAGCTCAAAATGAAGCAGGCTAAGATGATTGTTCTGGAAAGAAACCAAGGAAAGGATGACAAGCAACTGCGGCAAATCCTATCCGAGGAATATAGAAAAGTAAATGCCTTGGAAGGTTATGCAACAATGATATGCAAGAATCTTTCCCATGATCCAATTACAGATCCAGATCTCAAAAAGTTGTTAAGGAAATATTACATAAACCACATCATAGAGAAGAAGCCCTATGATGCAACCAAAGCTCAATTCACAGGATGGCCACGTGAATCCTTGCTACATTAAATAGTAAGGATTGAAAAGATAAAGCTTTTTCATGAAATCAACCCTACTCCACTTAACCGGAAAATATGAAGAAAACCTAAGGATAAAAGGACACGACAGTTAATGAGGATGAAGGAAGAGATAGTTGCTGCGAAAATTAGCACCACTAAATCAATGGCAAAATGGGATGAGCCAACAATCTTTCAAAACTACAATAGATTAGAAATTTTAAGAGAAAAAGATCCCTCAGTCCTAGAAAGCCAGATATAATCAAGTAGACTTCCCCATAAAGACTTTAGTTGATCCTTCGGCGCTTCCAACTGCAAGGAACATCTTAGCAGCTGTAAGAAGCTATCTCAAAAGACAATTTGAGTTATTAAGAGAAAATGTAAAGATACAACAAGATGAGCTCACAAAAGAAGGCTTCAAAGTTCAGTTAAAGTATAGGAACTCAAATACAAATTAAGAAGATCTACTTGACAAAATTTTGGGAAGACCTGTTTCCCCAAACTCATCTGCAAAAACTCTGGCCCAGTAAACCCTCCTAACCTCAAAATTCTAAAATGGAAGTCAAAGAAGACAATCCATGAATTGACTCTGCTCAGGGGTAGTGGGGAAGTGCAAAAGATCTCAATGAATAAGTCTTCCACTCGAAAGGGATTAAGAAGATAACCTCTCTATGAACTTCAAATTACAATTCAAGGGTCAGATTCATAGAGAAGTTGATGAGAAATAAAGACTGATCCAATAAACATGTGTTTTAGCATCATCCGTTCTAGGGGGGATTGTTGGACCTATAAAACAACAAATGATATTCAAAAGCCAAAACATGACCTTTTGATCAAGACAAAAACAATTATTGAAGCATTCTCCTCACAAAGATAATGACTCTTGAACACTAATCAGAACCTATGTCTAAAGACATTTAAAGATCTGTTTGAAGCCTTGGAAACACTGTTGAAGAAGAAGAAGAAGAAACTGTTGTTCAAGGCCAAAGCTCTGTTGAAGCAAAGCACTGATCATGAAGACTAAACATCTGTTGTGGCTAAACAAATGTTTGATACAAGCCAATAGTTTGAAGGACAAAGGTTTTCTAAGTGTAATAGTGCTTAGCTTAAAACAAACTTTTCATGTAATAGAATAGATGTTAGATCTCCACTAACATCTGTGGAATCTTTTCTATTAGAAATGTTAGATTTCACTATCAGGGTAACGTCAATTGATTACAAACAGAGCTTTCATACTTGTATAAATAGATCTCACCTGTTAGAGATCTATGTATCACATTCATTCCTTTTATACGAGTAGCAAAGTGTATATTCATGCTGAGGGGAGTTTGTATAATCATTGTACTGTATTTGTAATAATTTGGTTTCAACAGAAAAACAGTCTCGATAACTTCCTGCATATGTGTTTATACTATTTGCATTACAATTTATAAGTTGTTTGTTCTTTGGTTGCTTATATTCACAAGCTATATAAACTCAGATCCTACATAGTTATTCTCAGTCCGTTTGAATGTTATCTAGATAATGGTTCGGTGAAGTGGTGTTCTAGCAGAGCTCCAGAGATGTCAACATGTGTAAATGGGAGCTATAGTAGTGACAATGGCGATGTTGAATGGGATCAACAGGTTTTGCGGGGAATGGCGCTTGAGATGGTAGTGGTCCGATAATATTCGACAACAAAACGAGTGGCGTTTCTGGGGTTAATTGGTGATAAGAAGGTGTGAATGGTGGTTCGATCAGTGGGTGTCACGGGGTAGTACCGTTGGGATGACAGTATTGACAGGTGATCAATTTAGTTCATTTCGGTGATGTTTAACTTCATAACATTAACAACTTTCAATCCATGTAATATCAAGACCATGTGCTTCCAGCCAAGGATAAGAGCGGAAAAAACCGGTGTATGTTGTTCTTATAGGCAGAAGTGTCTAATTGGAATTTGCAGGTAGACGGACGGGAAAAGATTCGTCAAAGCAGGGACGCTTTGAATCGTGTTGTGTCTAGCAAGAAAAAAATAAAAGGTAGAAGCGGGGAGCTTGTTTTTTATTCTTTGATTGGTGGTCAAGAACGTGGTTGTTTTGGTGACCCAGGAAGATGGATGTCAAACTTAGTCAAGGGATTGAAGTTGTCTATAATGATGAGGATGTGAAGAAACATTTCCAATTCAAGATTAAGAGGGAGAATGAAGTCGTTAATCTTGAATTAATGAGATAAAAATCAGGACGGGTCATAGATAATTATTGGTGAATTATTTATTAAGTCTTTTATATTTTATTTAGGGATAATTATTAGTTTAAACTAATAAGGTTTATCTAGGAGTCTATTTATTTATTTATTTAATAGGTTTGAGTCGGGTTAGGAGTAGAATGAGTTTCAGTATAAATAGAAGGTTAGGGTTTTTGTATTGGTGTGTTTTATTTTATAATAATAAAAAGAGTCAGACAAGATCGTGCAATCCCGGGTTTGTATGTACGATCAAAGGTCTGATTCTCCAACAAACAGAGCTGATCAAAATGGACTAATTAAAACTTAATCAAATAATGGACTAATTAAAACTTAATCAAGATTAACTAAAATAATATAAATAATATGATTTTAGTCAAATTCACCCCAACGGAATTTATGACTTCATTTATTATAAGTACATCTGTTTTGGATTGCTTCAAACTTTTAAATTAATTACCATTATTAAAACTGATAATAAATGTATGGTAACGTATTTTCGACAACTAATTACCATCCCGTTACAATTAGGATTTATAATTCAATTTTTCAACAAGTATTATATTCCTTTTTCTTCCAACCTCTCCTCTCTATATATAAAATCACATAAGAGTCATAGGTACATGCACTAATTCGTTTTCATATTGTGTTATTGAAATAAATTAAGTTGTTTTATGAATAACAATGGGTATTCCAAAGAGAAGAAAAAAATCACCAACAATGATACAAGTTTGAGTGTTCGTAGACATGGAGAAAAATGAGTTCTTAAGCTCGTTCATCAATCAACAACGATTGTTGGATCGCTTACAAGAGATCTTTTAGTTGATGTCCTTGGCCCGGTTGCAACATCTTTTTTCTTGATCTTTTTTAATGCTAAAATCAGTTTACTTTCATAAAATGAAACTAACTTCGATTTTGTATACATTACTACATTTATTTTTGTATGAATTTTAACTTTGCTATTATAAATACTAAGCGAGTATGATATTTAAATTAACTATCTTACTCACGTATAAGCTTAGAGTTAGTTATTGTTGAACATGGAGTAGAGTATTTGAAAAGAATAGTTGCGAAAGGACATTAAGTGGCGACGTACGCATATGGCATGATTCTTCTTTCAAGTGGCGATCAACAAGGATTAAAACTTTTAAATTCAATGAATTCTTTAAGGTCAAGGCATTGGAATGTGCAAGGTTATAAAGATAAAACTATTTCGATATTAAGTCACATGTGGATTAATGATACGTTTACTCTAGCAAAAGTCAACACAAAATGCCAAGAACGAAAGCATGCCATTCGTTTTGAAAGAAGGGGTTCGAGTTTAGATGATCGTGAAGAAATTTTAGGTTGTGACATATGTTTATGGTATCGCGAACTTGTTTATTTTTGTAAAAGCATGAATGTTATCGTTTAAAAATTTAGGCGGCATCAGGAAAAGAAAAGTGTAAGTGAACTTATCATGTTATTCCTTTGTGGAGTGAAAGCTCAATAAAAACTTATAAAAGTTTCGTTACACTTTTCAGTTCCTTTTCCTTTTTCCTGATGCTGCCTAAACAAATAACATGATAAGTTCAATTACACTTTTCTTTTCCTGATGCCTCCTAAATTTTTAAACGACAACATTCATGCTTTTACAAAAATAAACAAGTTCGCGATACCATAAACATATGTCACAACCTGCAGTTTCTTCACGATCATCTAGACTCCAACCCCTTCTTTCAAAACGAATGGCATGCTTTCGTTCTTCGCATTTTGTGTTGACTTTTGCTTGAGTAAGCGTATCATTAATCCACACCTGACTTAATATCGAATCAGTTTTATCTCTATAACCTCGCACATTCCAATGCATTGACCTTAAACAATTCATCAAATTTAAAAGTTTTAATCCTTGTTGATCGCCACTTGAAAGAAGAATCATGTCATATGCGTACGTCGCCTCTGAATGTCCTTTCGCAACAACTCTTTTCAAATACTGTTGTCCATATTCAACATTAACTAACTCTAAGCTCATATATGAGTAAGATAGTTAATTCAAATATCATATTCGCTTAGTATTTATAATAGCAAAGTTAAAATTCATACAAAAAGAAAAGTTGTAATGTATACAAAATCGAAATTAATTGCATTTTATGAAACTATACCGAGTTTAGCATTAAAAGAGATCAAGGAAAAAAGATGTTGCAACCCGGCCAAGGACATCAACTAAACGATCTCTTGGAAGCGATCCAAGAGTCGTTGTTGATTGATGAACGAGTTTATGAATTCAATTTTCTCCATGTCTACGAAAACTCAAACTTGTATCATTGTTGGTGATTTTTTTGTTCTCCTTGGAATACCCATTGTTATTCATATAACAACTTAATTGATTTAGTTGAATCGAAAATATACTAGATTATGAAACTAATTGAGTTTAGCATTAAAAAGATCAGTGAAAGAAGATGAGGCAGCCCAACCAAAAACATCAACTAGAAGATATCTTGGAAGCGATCCAACATTCCTTGTTGATTGATGAACGAGTTTACGAACTCTATTTTCTACATGTCTACTGTTAGGGGTCAATTTTACATGTTCAGGATCCTATGGTCTTACTCACATATGAGCTTAGAGTTAGTTAATGTTGAATCTGGACTATAGTATTTGAAAAGAGTAGTTGCGAAAGGACATTCAGAGGCGACGTACGCATATGGCATGATTCTTCTTTCAAGTGGCGATCAACAAGGATTAAAACTTTTAAATTCAATGAATTGTTTAAGGTCAAGGCATTGGAATGTGTGAGGTTATAGAGATAAAACTAATTTGATATTAAGTCAGATGTGGATTAATGATACGCTTACTCTAGCAAAAGTGAACACAAAATGCCAAGAACGAAAGCATGCCATTTGTTTTGAAAGAAGGGGTTCGAGTTTAGATGATCCTGAAGAAATTGCAGGTTGTGACATATGTTTATGGTATCATGAACTTGTTTATTTTTGTAAAAGCATGAATGTTATCGTTTAAAAATTTAGGCGGCATCAGGAAAAGAAAAGTGTAACTGAACTTATCATGTTATTTGCTTATATGCATGGTTATTAATGATTCTAGTTGATTATGTTTGTACATTATATTTTAAATTAGTTGTAGTTGTTTGTGCGTACAAAAATATACGTAGTGAGTGATTGAACAAATGCGTATCTACTTAATGAGGAGGTTACGGAAAATATGCATGTCTTGTGAGAAAGTAATAATAAATCTAGTAAACGTGTTAGTCATCATTACTTTTGTATGTATCACAAAAGTATTCAATTTATCCTATTTTCTAGTTGGATCAATCAAACTATTGTATCCTCCCCATGCACATGTTCTCATACATTGAAATTAAATTTGATCATATTGTTATCAATTTTGGAGAAATGAAATTTACAATTCTTCTCCTGAATATGTTATAAGTTTTTATTGAGCTTTCACTCCACAAAGATTAGTGTTTTTCAAATTATAATTTAATTAAAAAAATTAATATATGACAGTTTCACACCATTAAAAAAGTAACAAAACTTGGTTTATAGGTGTTAGGATCGGAGGCCCTCATGATTGTGTTTGTTTGTAATATTTGAACAATAAAAGAATATTAAACAGAGATCTAATGCAGCGGAATTGAAAACAAACTTTGTAAACACAATCAAAGAGAAATAGTTTTTAGTAAACACATCCTTATCATTGAGTCGAATGATTACAATACAGAAATGATTACAGACATGCTTACATACGAAAGCTCCCCCTCAGCATGATGCTCACTGGTTGATTGCTCAAGATGAAAGGATTGGAGGAGAAGAACTCACTCAGTCAATCAAATGCAACAGTATAGGGTATTGTTCTATTTGTAGGCAAATCAAACCACTGAAGCATCTAAGCTAACGTCACCATAAAAGTGACATCTAACAACCTTTAACCACTATTCTTATACAAACACTGCTAACTTAACCACTGATTCTATACAATACAAGTGACACACTAAACTACTGCTTTCTCCTTCCATCAGCACTAATCTTTGACTATCAGTGCTTTCCTCAAAGTTGATCAGTCCTTGAGTGGGCAGTCCTTCAGTCTACAACAGTACTTAGATAGCATCAGTAGATTGAACCAGCAGTGTTTAATTCTTAACAGTCTTCAGGGCTTCATTAGCAGTTTGAAGGACAGCAGCTGTTGTATACGGACAGTGGATAGAGGACATCAGATGTTATAAGCACTTTCAAGGGGAAAGCCTGGTGTAAACTACTGCTTATGATGAATCCACTGTTGTGAACCAGTTTTGGCTTTTATTATTTGTTCCTCCGATAGGGTTCAATCCCAACAATCTCCCCCTGGAACAGATAATGCGAAAACCCTTCATTATTCTGGATCTTTATTGTCTCATCAGAAGTTCCCTAACTTGTCCTTTAAATTGCAGTTCAAAATCCATAGAACTTGTATCATCCTCATCCCTAAAAAGTATAAGCTCAAGGAGATCTTGTAGATCTTCAACACCCAGGCCAAGTGCTTGTTCCCTTGATATGTGCTTTACTTCTCCATTGGATCTGATCAGTGTCAATACATGGGTCTTTTGATCAGACATCCATTTTAGTATTTTTGAACCCAATGGGTTTCTTAAGAGAGGTTTATTTACTGATGAGTTGGGAGATTGTGGCCTTGTGAAAATTTGTTGAGCAGTACCCTGAGCTTTTGCTAGTTCAGAATTTTCAGCAGACATTTGTTTGAAAGCCAATTTTATGATGTCATTTGCTGCAGCTATGTCTTCTGCAGTTTCTTTTTCAATCTGCTCTTGTCTCTTTCTTTGATCTAGCTCAATGACTGAGACATCTGCTGATGTGAACAGTGGTTCAAAAGTATTGATCTGCTGTTCTGGCTTTTTGTAGTCAGGCCTCTTTGGGATGTTAGGATCTGTCATCCTTCTTTTCCTTAGCCTTTCATAAGCCTCATCTGTATATTGCTTTGTCCATTTTGATATGGCTTTAGCAGTTCCAACCTTTGCATTCACCAGCTCTTGTTTCTTCTTTTTGTACTCCATGGTGAGATCATCAATGGGCTTTTTGTATTTGCTCCAGTTTGGAGCTGACCTCTTCATTCCTGGATTGTTTTTTTTATAACCGGTTTCGGTTACTAACCGGTTTTTGAGGTCCAAAACAATAACCGGTTGGGACCGGTTTTTAACCGGTTTTTCCAAAAAAAAAACGGTTTTTTACCGGTTTTTTAATAACCGGTTCGGTTAATAACCGGTTTTTTAGGTCAAGAATAGTAACCGGTATAAAAACCGGTTATAAAAAACCGGTTAAAAAAAACCAGTTTCGGTTTTTTTTCTGGTTTCGGTTCTAAAACCAGTTTTTTTGTACACCTCTAACCTCATGCTTTAAAGCAATGAGTGGCCATTCACTTAATTGTTCTTCATTTGCTGAATAAAATTTTTCTTTCATGATGAATGCAAGATAATCCTTTCTCATCTCCTTTTGTAGGACAGCTTCAGGTGGCAGATTTGACATATCTTTGCTCAGGTCTCTTGCATAATCTTCCATATGTTTGACCTTAGTGAGCAGAAATTCCATTCTTTCAGAAATAGCTTTATCACCTTGATCTTTACATTCAAGTCTAGCCCTTATATCAGCTTGCCTGGCTTTAAGTTTTAGATACTCATCCATATTTGCTGGATTCCTGAAGCCTATGAGAGAAGGAAATTTTCTTTGTGAAGGATCATCCACTGTATAGAATTGTCTCATCTCATCCTTTACAACTTCCAATTCCAGTGGATAACTTGCAGCAGTGGATACAATATTAGCAGGGTTTATTGGTTTGACAAAAGTTTGTGGAATAGATTATTGTGGTTTGATGGCAATGTAAGGTGTGGAGGATAAAGGAATAGGTGCTGGTATATCATCATTACCCTCCTGAAATTTCCTTTTCCTTGTGTAAAGCTTTTTGGGTGAAGGGGGTTTCGGTTGTGATGTGACAATGGGTTGTATGGTGATTGTTGAAATGGTGAGGGCAGTGGTAGATGGCTGGCAAACAGCTATTGAAACAACTGGTGTTTCAACCTTTGTTGTTATTACAACTACTGATGTGTTAGTAGATGTCTTCTGCTTTTAAGCAGGTGGTGATTTGGTGGGTGGTGATGTAGTTGAAGTGATGGTTTTTGGTGGTGAAGTGATTTTAGGTGGTGGTGGTAGGGCAGTGGTTGTGCTGTGTGTTGTAGTGGTGACAGATGTTTGGCTAACAGTTACAGATGTTGCAGCAACTGTTTGGGTGGAAGATTGATGTTGGGGGCTTTTGGAAGGTGGTTTGGGAGTATGCTTTGTGAGTCTGGATGGTATGGATTTGGGTTCCCTCACTTTTCTAGTGGGATTCTTTCTTTTAGGCTCAGGATTTTTAACATCCTTTTGCTCAGAACAACCTTGCGCATTCAGCTCCATATAAGCTCTTTTCTCCTCATTCCACCTGGACATATCCTTTGCCTCTCTGTCCCTTTTTACACTTTCTTTTGCTTTGGCAAGTGCATTTGTGGTAACATCAATCTTTTTACTACCATCTGGCAAGGGAATATCTTTAGTCATAGCATCTTTTAGTGGTTCGATATAGAGGCCATCTTCTATTCCCTTCTTCTTCCACTGCTTGATTTTCTCCCCCTTTTTGGCATTATCTGGAGGGGGTTATCAATGAAGAGAACAGTGGGAGGAGCAGTGCCAGTGGTGTTCAGTATATGGGCCTTTATAACCTTGATATCTGCCTGAGTATCTCTAAATCTTGCTTCCATAGTATTTCTGGTCTTTTGAACCTGTATTTCATGTTTCTGATCAGCTACTTGGTTTTGATGGATGAGCAGTGGTTGAAACAGCTCCCAAAGAGCATCAGGGGATGGGGCAGTGGATGCAGATGGAACATGTGGTGGTGCAGCTGTGGGTGTGGACTTTTGTGAATTTAGCAACTGTTGCAGCATTTTCTTGATGTCTGTAACAGATGAGTCAATTCTGTCTAGCCTCTCCGTCAATTCTTGATATTTCAAATCATCACCCAAGTTAATGGGATCATCTGATTCCCCACCAGCAGTGGTTGTATCAATATGTGACTTAGGAAACGAATCCCAAAAATCATCCATTGATGCCCCTTGTTCTCGGTACTGGGGTCTTCTTCCTTCAACACTTGATAACTTTTTGATGGTACCAGTGGTCAAAACAAACTCACTAGTGGTTATCAGAGGTGCTATAGAAGGAATTGCCTTCAAGGGAGTCTGATTGATGAAACAACTGGCCAAATGTAGATCTATTGATCCAACACTTGTACTTGCTGCTCCACTTGAACTACTGACAGGAATTACTTGTAACTCCTGCAGTGTAACCTCCTCAATTGTTGCTGGGATAGCAAAGGTATAAACATCAGACCCAGTCACTTGTGGGAGTGTACTCTTAGTGACAGGTGATTGAGAGGAACTGGTTTGTGTCTGAGCTATAGCAACTGCATGCAACAAGGGTAGTATGGATTGTGGTAATGAGAGGGGTGAATATATGGGTGTTGAAAGAGACATGTCCTTGGGATCAGGACTGAGGAAGATGGATCCAATTGGATCCAGAGCTTCATGATGTGGGGTCCCTGTGCTTACAACCTGATCCTTTTGTGAGGATGCAGGAGGAGTTTCAGGCATGGGTTGAGATATTTCTACCAACTGCTGTGAGGAAGTAGCAGCAGTGGTTTCTTATGACTTTTGTGCTGTCACAGGCAGTTGCTCTGGTATCTCATCCTCTAGAGGTGCCTTTTTGGTAGGTTTGGGGGGCTTTTTGGATGATTTCTTTTTAGGCTTTTTGGTGATGGCAGGTGTGGGTTTCATAGCAGTGGGTGTGCTGCCATGATCACCTGGAGCAGTGGGCTCAGCAGCAGATACCTGAGGAGCAGTGGTAACTGCTAAAGTCTGCTCAGGTACCTCTGCTTGTGTTTTAGCAAGTGTTAACATTCTAGTGAATGTTTCAGATGTTAAACCATGTATTTGAAAAGATTCACCTTGGATGAGCAAATTTTCATTTTCCTTTCCAAATTTTTGCTTAAGATAGTAACTTAAAAACCTTGGAAAAAGTAGAAATGATTTGCTATCAACATTTTTTACTAAATCATCAAAGATCTCATGGGAATAGTTAAAATTTTCATTATGTAAAATAGCGAAGCCCGGGTTTTGGATCTTTAATGGTATTTCATTAAAAGCAGTTGTTTTATTTGAGACACACATCAAAAGGGTGTGGAATAAAAACCTTGGTGCAGAAGGGAAGAAACCTTTTTGTAAGGTGTCCCTTTTTATTTCCGCACCATACCCTCTTTCAAGGAAATCAATTTTTAACTCGTTTTTAGGAAAAGAGGTTTTACCTTCTTGATCATCGAGTGCAAAGACTTCCGAAATAGATTGTGGAGTGATTTGAATCTCTTTGCCCTTTATGGAAGAATTAATGGCTATAACTGTTTCACCTTGATACTCAAGTGTGACATTTTTCCAGAATTCTTTCTGGGTTTGTTCATAAATAGGAGCATCAGCAGTCAACAAAGTTTTGTACTTTGAAGCTACAAGAGTGTCAATGATGGAATCGAAGGTTTTGGTGGTGGTGGGTTTTGTGAGTAGACCCAAGTAGTTGTGAGGTGCTTTGTATGGGATTTCAATGGGTTCAGCGGCCTTTTGAGCGACCTTTTGGAAAATGAGGATGATTTTGATTTTGTCATTTTGGTGAAGAACGAAGAATGATTTGAGACGGAAGATTGGAAACTGCTTTGAGAAAATAATTTTGGAATTCAATTCGACAGTGTAAAACCCTGTTTGGGGGTTTTGATCAGGGTTTTATTTAGGGAAAAAGTGAATGCTAATGTGGCAGCGGTTACAAAGATCTGATGGCTAAGAACTGACCACATGCCAACCTCTGATGAAAAGATGAATAATGGAGGATAGTTGTTTAGGGAACCACTGATGAAGTAAATATCAGTGGTTGCAACGGTCAAAGTGAAGACAGTGGGTGATTTTAACTATCAGTTGATAGCTTCATCAGTGGATAAAACACTGATTTTAAACAACAGTGATTACCATGAAAATGAGAGAACAGGGATTGACTTTCAGCAGTGGAGAGCATTTACCAAAGCAGATGTTTGAACCAAAAGGACTTATTACAAAATTGAGGCTGCAGATGTGAATCATCTGAGCTAACAACTGTTGGTGATTTTAATGATCCAACAGTTGTTTGAAAAGGAATGTAGAGGAATGGATGAAGATGATATCACACAATATTGATATTTATCCATTTTTGATGGAGTTTTATCAACAGTGGTTAGGGATAATGCAATGATAGGGTAACCTGAAGGTTATTATGTCAGCAACTGTTAGCGCAACAGTGGGTAAACTTTTGACAAATGTTTTGAACGTCTGCTGCTATGATGAAAGGAATTATTTTGCCTTGTGAAACCACAGTATCATGTTCAGCATCTGTTGATGGTGATTATGAAATATCTGCAAGATTGCTATTTTCAACAAAATACATTTTAGATGCAAATTGTTCAAGTTTAACATTCCATCTGCAAACCCACCAAACACCACCGCCAAAATCATTTCGACTCAATCTTAAGAAAAAGTGTCAACTACTACGTCCCATGACCTTTAAAGCCATCTAGTGTTAGAGAATATTTGGAGCTCAAAATGAAGCAGGCTAAGATGATTTTTTCTAGAAAGAAACCAAGGAAAGGATGACAAGCAACTGCAGCAAATCCTATCCGAGGAATATAGAAAAGTAAATGCCTTGGAAGGTTATGCAACAATGATATGCAAGAATCTTTCCCATGATCCAATTACAGATCCAGATCTCAAAAAGTTGTTAAGGGAATATTACATAATCCACATCATAGAGAAGAAGCCCTATGATGCAACCAAAGCTCAATTCACATGATGGCCAAATGAATCCTTGCTAGATTAAATAGTAAGGATTGAAAAGATAAAGATTTTTCATGAAATCAACCCTACTCCACTTAACTGGAAAACATGAAGATAACCTAAGGATAAGAGGACACGATAGCTAATGAGGATGAAGGAAGAGATAGTTGCTACGAAAATTAGCACCACTAAATCAATGGCAAAATGGGATGAGCCAACAATCTTTCAAAACTACAATAGATTAGAAATTTTAAGAGAAAAAGATCCCTCAGTCCTAGAAAGCCAGATATGATCAAGTAGACTTCCCTATAAAGACTTTAGTTGATCCTTCAGCGCTTCCATCTGCAAGGAACATCTCAGTAGCTGTAAGAAGCTATCTCAAAAGACAATTTGAGTTATTAAGAGAAAATGTAAAGATACAACAAGATGAGCTCACAAAAGAAGGCTTCAAAGGTCAGTTAAAGTATAGGAGCTCAAATACAAATTAAGAAGATCTACTTGACAAAATTTTGGGAAGACCTGTTTCCCCAAACTCATCTGCAATAACTCTGGCCCAGCAAACCCTCCTAACCTCAAAATTCTAAAATGGAAGTCAAAGAAGACAATCCATGAATTGACTCTGCTCAGGGCTAGTGGGGAAGTGCAAAAGATCTCAATGAATAAGTCTTCCACTTGAAAGGTATTAAGAAGATAACCTCTCTATGAACTTCAAATTACAATTCAAGGGTCAGATTCAGAGAGAAGTTGATGAGATATAAAGATTGATCCAATAAACATATGTTTTAGCATCATCCATTCTAGGGGAGATTGTTGGACCTATAAAAGAACAAATGATATTCAAAAGCCAAAACATGACCTTTTAATCAAGACAAAAACAATTATTGAAGCATTCTCCTCACAAAGATAATGACTCTTGAACACTAATCAGAACCTATGTCTAAAGACATTTAAAAATCTGTTTGAAGCCTTGGAAACAATGTTAAAGAAGAAGAAGAAACCGTTGTTTAAGGCCAAAGCTCTGTTGAAGCGAAGCACTGATCATGAAGACCAAACATCTCTTGTGGCCAAACAAATGTTTAATACAAGCCAACAGTTTGAAGAACAGAGGTTTTCTAAGTGTAATAGTGCTTAGCTTAAAACAAACTTTTCATGTAATAGAATAGATCTTAGATCTCCACAGACCACAGATGTTTGCTAACATCTGTGGAATCTTTTCTATTAGAAATGTTAGATTTCACTATCAGGGTAACGTCAACTGATTACAAACAGAGCTTTCGTACATCTATAAATAGATCTCACCTGTTAGAGATCTATGTATCACATTCATTCCTTTTATACGAATAGCAAAGTGTGTATTCATGCTGAGGGGGAGTCTGTATAATCATTGTACTGTATTTGTAATAATTTGATTTCAACAGAAAAACAGTCTTGATAACTTCCTGCATATGTGTTTACTATTTGCATTAAAATTTATAAGTTGTTTGTTCTTTGGTTGCTTATATTCACAAGCTATATAAACTCAGATCCTACATAGTTAGACTCAGTCCGTTTGAATGTTATCCAGATAATGGGTTGGTGAAGTGGTGTTCTAGCAGAGCTCCAGAGATGTCAACATGTGTAAATGGGAGCTATAGTAATGACAATGGCGATGTTGAATGGGATCGACAGGTTTTGCGGGGAATGGCGATTGAGATGGTAGTGGTCCGATAATATTCGACAACGAAACGAGTGGCGTTTCTGGGGTTAATTGGTGATAAGAAGGCGCGAATGGTGGTTCGATCAATGGGTGTCACGGGGTACTACCGTTGGGATGACAGTATTGACAGGTGATCAGTTTAGTTTATTTTAGTGATGGTTAACTTCATAACATTAACAACTTTCAATCCATGTAATATCAAGACCATGTGCTTCCAGCCAAGGATAAGAGCGGAAAAAACCGGTGTATGTTGTTCTTATAGACAGAAGTGTCTAATTGGAATTTGCAGGTAGACGGACGGGAAAGGATTCGTCAAAGCAAGGAGGCTTTGAATCGTGTTGTGTCTAGCAAGAAAAAAATAAAAGGTAGAAGCGGGGAGCTTGTTTTTTTATTCTTTGATCGGTGGTCAAGAACGTGGTTGTTTCGGTGACCAAGGAAGATGGATGTCAAACTTAGTCAAGGGATTGAAGTTGTCTATAATGATGAGGATGTGAAGTAACATTTCCAATTCAAGATTAAGAGGGAGAATGAAGAAGTTAATCTTGAATTAATGAGATAGAAATCAGGACGGGTCATAAATAATTATTGGTGAATTATTTATTAAGTCTTTTATATTTTATTTAGGGATAATTATTAGTTTAAACTAATAAGGTTTATCTAGGAGTCTATTTATTTATTTATTTATTTAATAGAGTTTGAGTCAGGTTAGGAGTAGAATGAATTTCGGTATAAATAGAAGGTTAGGGCTATTGTATTGGTGTGTTTTATTTTATAATAATAAAAAGAGTCAGACAAGATCGTTCAATCCCGGGTTTGTATGTACGATCAAAGGTCTGATTCTCCAACAAACAGAGCTGATCATAATGGACTAATTAAAACTTAATCAAATAATGGACTAATTAAAACTTAATCAAGATTAACTAAAATAATATAAATAATATGTTTTTAGTCAAATTCACCCCAACGGAATTTATGACTTCATTTATTATAGAGTTAATTACTATTTTCGTCCATGTGGTTTGTTAAAAATCACTATTTCAGTCCATTAGTTTAAAAATTGTGATTTGAGTCCCTGTGGTTTCACTTTCGTAACCATTTCAGTCCACCTCCGTTAACCCTATCCATTTATTCTGTTAAGTACACGTGAATTTACCATAATGCCCTTATTAATAAAAAACAAAAAGATATCTAAATGAGTTAATTACTGTTTTCGTTCCTGTGGTTTGTCAAAAATCACTATTTCAGTCCCTGTGGTTTCACTTTCGTAACCATTTCAGTCCAGTCTCCTAACACCGTTGATTTTACCGTTAAGTTTTTAATGAAATACCTAAATTACCCTTGTGTTAATTAAATAAAAAACCATGGAAATTTAAAAGATTGTATTATAGGACCCACTTGTTAAAACACAACCCCACGCTACCCTACCCCACCCCACTCTATCCCTGCTCTTATTTCCGGCAAAAGTTTCCGGTCATCTTCTCCGGCATCACAACCCCAGCCTCTTAATTTCCGGTGACCCATTACCCCACCCCAATTAATATCTTCCTAGCAGCATCAATTAACATAATAACTTTGAAAAATAATGCTTACCTGGACATTTTCTCATTCTAAAATCCAAAATTAAAATTTTGGAACCATATATGTAAAAATAGTGCCAGACTTCTACTTCTACTGAAGCCATGGTGGGTCGAACCCTACAATCCAATTTAAGTCCATATGTCATACACCAATAAAATCATATAAATCCAATAATAAAATCATATAAGTCCATATTTAATTAACACAAGGGTAATTTAGGTATTTCATTAAAAACTTAACGGTAAAATAGACGGTGTTAGGAGACAGGACTGAAATGGTTACGAAAGTGAAACCACAGGGACTGAAATCGCAATTATTAAACTAATGGACTGAAATAGTGATTTTTGAGAAACCACAGGGACGAAAACAGTAATTAACTCATTTAGATATCTTTTTGTTTTTTAATTAATAAGGGCATTATGGTCAATTCACGTGTACTTAACAGAATAAATGGATGGGGTAAACGAAGGTGGACTGAAATTGTTAGGAAAGTGAAACCACGGGGACTGAAATCACAATTTTAAACTAATGTACTGAAATAGTGATATTTAACAAACCACAGGGATGAAAACAGTAATTAACTCTTTATTATAAGTACATCTGTTTTGGATTGCTTCAAACTTTTAAATTAATTACCGTTATTAAAACTGATAATAAATGTATGGTAACGTATTTTCGACAACTAATTACCATCCCGTTACAATTAGGATTTATAATTCAATTTTTAAACAAGTATTATATTCCTTTTTTCTTCCATCCTCTCCTCTCTATATATTAAATCACATAAGAGTCATAGGTACATGCACTAATTCGTTTTCATATTGTGTTATTGAAATCAATTAAGTTGTTATATGAATAACAACGGGTATTCCAAAGAGAAGAAATAAAATCACCAACAATGAATCAAGTTTGAGTGTTCGTAGACATGGAGAAAAATGAGTTCTTAAGCTCGTTCATCACTCAATCAACGACTGATGGATCGCTTCCAAGAGATCTTTTAGTTGATGTCCTTGGCCCGGTTGCAACATCTTTTTTCCTTGATCTTTTTTAATGCTAAACTCAGTTTACTTTCATAAAATGCAACTAACTTCGATTATGTATACATTACTACTTTTATTTTTGTATGAATTTTAACTTTGCTATTATAAATACTAAGCGAGTATGATATTTAAATTAACTATCTTACTCACATATGAGCTTAGAGTTAGTTAACGTTGAACATGGAGGCGACATACGCATATGGCATGATTCTTCTTTCAAGTAGTGATCAACAAGGATTAAAACTTTTAAATTCAATGAATTCTTTAAGGTCAAGGCATTGGAATGTGCGAGGTTATAAAGATAAAACTAATTCGATATTAAGTCAGATGTGGATTAATGATACGCTTACTCTAGCAAAATCAACACAAAATGCCAAGAACGAAAGCATGCCATTCGTTTTGAAAGAAGGGGTTCGAGTTTAGATGATCGTGAAGAAATTTCAGGTTGTGACATATGTTTATGGTATCGCAAACTTGTTTATTATTGTAAAAGCATGAATGTTATCGTTTAAAAATTTAGGCGGCACCAGGAAAAGAAAAGTGTAACTGAACTTATCATGTTATTCCTTTGTGGAGTGAAAGCTAAAAAACAACTTATATAAGTTTCGTTACACTTTTCATTTCCTTTTCCTGATGCCGCCTAAACAAATAACATGATAAGTTCAATTACACTTTTCTTTTACTGATGCCTCCTAAATTTTTAAACGAAAACATTCATGCTTTTACAAAAATAAACAAGTTCGCGATACCATAAACAAATGTCACAACCTGCAATTTCTTCACAATCATCTAAACTCCAACCCATTCTTTCAAAACGAATTGTATGCTTTCGTTCTTCGCATTTTGTGTTGACTTTTTCTAGAGTAAGCGTATCATTAATCCACACCTAACTTAATATCGAATCAGTTTTATCTCTATAACCTCGCACATTCCAATGCATTGACCTTAAACAATTCATCAAATTTAAAAGTTTTAATCCTTGTTGATCGCCACTTGAAAGAAGAATCATGTCATATGCGTACGTCACCTCTGAATGTCCTTTCACAACTACTCTTTTCAAATACTCTTGGCCATATTCAACATTAACTAACTCTAAGCTCATATATGAGTAAGATAGTTAATTCAAATATCATATTCGCTTAGTATTTATAATAGCAAAGTTAAAATTCATACAAAAATAAAAGTTGTAATGTATACAAAATCGAAGTTAGTTGCATTTTATGAAACTAAACCGAGTTTAGCATTAAAAAAGATCAAGGAAAAAAGATGTTGCAACCTGGCCAAGGACATCAACTAAACGATCTCTTGGAAGCGATCCAATAGTCGTTGTTGATTGATGAACGAGTTTATGAATTCATTTTTCTCCATGTCTACGAAAACTCAAACTTGTATCATTGTTGGTGATTTTTTTGTTCTCCTTGGAATACCCATTGTTATTCGTATAACAACTTAATTGATTTAGTTTAATCGAAAATATACTAGATTATGAAACTAATTGAGTTTAGCATTAAAAAGATCAGTGAAAGAAGATGATGCAGCCCAACCAAAAACATCAACTAGAAGATCTCTTGGAAGCGATCCAACACTCCTTGTCGATTGATGAAAGAGTTTACGAACTCTATTTTCTACATATCTACTGTTAGGGGTCAATTTTACATGTTCAGGATCCTAAGGTCTTACTCACATATGAGCTTAGAGTTAGTTAATGTTGAATCTGGACTAGAGTATTTGAAAAGAGTAGTTGCGAAAGGACATTCAGAGGCGACGTACGCATATGGCAAGATTCTTCTTTCAAGTGGCGATCAACAAGGATTAAAACTTTTAAATTCAATGAATTGTTTAAGGTCAAGGCATTGGAATGTGTGAGGTTATAGAGATAAAACTAATTCGATATTAAGTCAGATGTGGATTGATGATACGCTTACTCTAGCGAAAGTGAACACAAAATGCCAAGAACGAAAGCATGCCATTCGT
Source organism: Helianthus tuberosus (assembly GCA_030545235.1). Lineage (NCBI taxonomy): Eukaryota > Viridiplantae > Streptophyta > Magnoliopsida > Asterales > Asteraceae > Helianthus > Helianthus tuberosus. The sequence continues at coordinate 89,070,132 of CM060374.1, read as the reverse complement.
TTTCAAAGAAGGGGTTCGAGTTTAGATGATCGTGAAGAAATTGCAGGTTGTGACATATGTTTATGGTATCGCGAACTTGTTTATTTTTGTAAAAGCATGAATGTTATCGTTTAAAAATTTAGGCGGCATCAAGAAAAGAAAAGTGTAACTAAACTTATCATGTTATTTGCTTATATGCATGGTTATTAATGATTCTAGTTGATTATGTTTGTATATTATATTTTAAATTACTTGTAGTTGTTTGTGCGTACAATAATATACGTAGAGAGTGATTGAACAAATGCGTATCTACTTAATGAGGAGGTTACGGAAAATATGCATGTCTTGTGAGAAAGTAATAATAAATCTAGTAAACGTGTTAGTTATCATTACTTTTGTATGTATCACAAAAGTATTCAATTTATCCTCTTTTCTAGTTGGATCAATCAAACTATTGTATCCTCCCCATGCACATGTTCTCATACATTGAAATTAAATTTGATCATATTGTTATCAATTTTGGAGAAATGAAATTTACAATTCTTCTCCTGAATATGTTATAAGTTTTTATTGAGCTTTCACTCCACAAAGATGAGTGTTTTTCAAGTTAGAATTTAATTAAAAAAATTAATATATGACAGTTTCACACGCTTAAAAAAGTAACAAAACTCGGTTTATAGCAATGAAATTAGTTTCTGAGAAATGAAAATTAACAAATCTCGCTTTAGTTTTTTCCAAATTGGGTCTTCTATTAAGAAACTAATAGAAGTTGCGAATAAGGTTCTATTTCATTGTATAGCCCGATTTTTACATTGTACAAAGTTATATTAGTTTGAGAGAGAAACCCGCATGTAATTCATCTCAAAAACAAATATAGAAGAAAAACAAATTAATTTGATAAGGGGCGGCCCCGAGAATTCATGTACCCTATTCGAGTTTGAAAAAAATGTGCTCTTAAGCCTTAACGAAATTGGGTATTGGACTCATTGAAGTTCTAAACCTTATGTCAATGGGCTAATAACTAATCTAAACCATAAGAATAGTTTTGTAAGTGGGCCTATCTTGGTGTTTGTATGGGTAAACCCTAGTAAAATTTTTTCACATATACATATCGATTTTTTTAAAATAATGTGCCCTTCAAAATATCTGGCCCTAGCTGGTGGTCCTCCCGCCCACCCTAGGGCCGCCCCTGAATTTGATAGTTGGATAAATGATGGGAGGGGATATGAATGCTCTTATAATTATAAATAACAAACAAAAGGTTAATATTTTGGATTTTCTTTCACAACTTATGCCTACTAAAATTGATTGTAGTTTGATTTTTTCTCTAGTAGTTTGCTTTTTCTTTCCTTGTAAGGTCTTGTGATATACTTTACCCGTCCTTAACTTTACATAGGTGTTACATCATCCGATTTTTTCAATTCTGCTTCACCTCACCCCAAGGAAATGGTTTAATCATGTGAACTCCACTTAACCCTAATTTTTAGTGGTTTTTGGTTTAAAAAATAAAAAAATTAATTCAATCTCTTAATATCCCGTTAACATGTTATTAACAAATAAACTCTTTAACGCCCCTTAACACAAGAAGAGAGTCATGTGCAATGCCGGTTAACATGTCATGTCATCGTTAATGTTGCAGGCGTTATGATACATCCCAATGCCTAATATGTAATAGTAGTTGGGGGTGGAACTTTTTTTTGAACAACCAAACCAACTTTCATTACCTTTTAACATTACAATACAATTGAAGCCGAGCAAGGTGTTGGCTACAATTTGCATCTAGGACCAAGCACAGAAACCATTACATTCCTGACAACACACCATGAACTAAGACTCCACCTTTACAATACTAAATCATCATGATCTTTGACTCCACTTTACTCTACTAGGTAAGAACACCATGACACCTGACTATATAAGATAGGAAAGTATATAACCAACTAGTGGAATGCCCCACCCGCCTTGTGGGGTGTTTCGATTACTTGTACATACTACTCATAACGCGATCTGAATACAATAATATGGAGACGTAGATAAAAATATCATCTTCAAAGGAAAAAATACTACTCATAGCGCTATCTGAATACAACAATAGAGTAACTTTATTAAAGTTGAGAAGTAGAAGCGTAAAGTGAGTTAAAAAAATTTGGGTAAAGTTGAGGTATTAAATTTAATATTTTCAGCAAAAAAAGTATTAAATTTTGCCTTTCTTGAGTTTTGGACCTGGTCACTTCATTAGATTGAGTATACATCAACCACACACCATTTTAATACTAAGATTTGCTTTAAACTATATATATATTAAAAATGAAACAACCAAAAAAATAATTAAGGATCTAGTAGGTGGCGCATTTTTTCACCAATAACAAAAGTTCATTATTCACGGCCATAAGGGGACTAGGGGTGGTAAATGTTTTGCCCGTGATGATTGTTTTCCAAGCGTGATGAACTGATCTAGCCCACCGCCACCAATCAACTTCAACGCGTGAATTGTTCAACGCGTGAATTGTTCAACGCGTGATGGTGTTTATGTTGTGAGGGTAATTGTTGTTTGGGGGGATTTGTTGGGTGTGGTGGTGAGTGATGACCATTGCCACTAAAAAAGGCTGTGAGTGATGAAATAATAGTTGATGACATGGCGGAACTTGATTGGGTGTTGTGAGTGATGAGTGAGTGATGAGTGATGACCACCCCCACCCCCTTAAGAGATGTAATATATGGAATAAAGTTTTTGTTGCCTACACTTCGCGGCGGGAAAGCAAGACATGTCACTCATCTAGTAGACCATGTGCCATACTCTTAGTGGTATGGTTGTTATCAGAGGCGGACTTAGGTAGAGGTTTGGGTGTGTGGGCACACCTCTTGAAAAAAGAAGTTTTGTGTATTTTATAAGGTAAAATCTCAATCGCACCCTTTGAAAATTGAGTTAAACCCCTTGTTTACACCCCTTGAAAATATTTCTTAGGTTCACCACTGGTTCTTATTCCCCTAGTATTGCACCACACGTACCACCGCTGTACAAATTCCACAAAGATTCCCTTTCTCTTTCATTCTGTCTCCCCCTCTTCTAAACTGTAATTTCGGTCACCGACGTCGTTAAGGAAAACATCGCCTTATGACCAAGTGCCACCAGGCGGCAACTTGGCTGGCACTATTACGGGCTTCCTTCCACATGGTTGAATGACCAGGTACTCCTACCGACATGGTTGTAGTAGCAACGGCTGCATGCAAATTTAACGGACATGAAAGTACGGCTCTATCGGCATCTGTTTGTTTTTTTACTTAATAGAAAAGTATTGTATGAATGTTTAGTTGCAAATTGTTGCTTAGTAGTTGAACAACATTAAAGAAAAGTCTCAATTCCTACTGGTTACAAATTGTTTCTTCAACAAGCTAATTTGGGTCCACTCAACAGAAAGAGTCAAAACAGGCTATATTTTTAAACTTGTTAATTTAAAATAGGTTACTACCACCCATTACCATTGTTTATCTCCATCACCTATTTGTTGTAGTAGTTGCCACCACCACAAAAAGTCATCCACCATCAGCGTCGCCGCCGCCCCGACTTCGTTACTGTTGGAAATATTGAAGGTGAACATACAAGTCAGTATGTTTCCTCTATCCCACATTGGCGAGGGGAGTGAAGTTTGAGTGGTTTATAAGGGATTACTCCTTATGGGCCACCAAAGTGTTAGATGGGTTGAGAAGTGGATAAAGCCCACACGCGTGCCGAGCCGAGCCGAGCCGCGAGCTCGCGAATGGTCGCGTTTGAGTTGCACTTTGCATTTTGCACGTACACATCGTCGCGAGGAGCTTTTATTTTTAGCTAGGGTTTGATTCAGGTGTGTCAGATGTTTGGATCGAATGAGATAAGGAGATATAGGTGAATTTGAAACAGTGGGGGTTATCTCATTATCTCTAGTAATTCGAATTCGTATAAGATATCTCCAGCAACCGAATTTGGTTCTGGATGGTTATCCCACTCCCCGTTTTTCTCATTCTTTGGTATGATCACAACCTATAAATAAAAGCCTCCTGCTACCCATTTAAAACACACAATTCGCAGCCTTCAATTTCTTCTCCAGCTTCTGCGTTTTTTCTGGTTTCCATTGCTGTTGGAATACCGGATCAGTTCTGCATTAAATCCTGGGTGCCTACGCTGCAGCTCACAGCAATACGAGCGCGTAAAATCCTTTAAGGACATGAATCATCCGTGCAGTTCGAATATCGCCTTTCTTAATCGCCAGTTCGAAGATCGCCTTTCTTAATCGCCAGGTTGGTTTTAATTTTGTGTTCTTTAATTCGTCCGATAACGGGACAGTCTACTTCTACCTTTCTTTAATCAGTTTGCTCAAGTTGGAACAAACTGGTTTGGCCAATAACTCGGTAATTAATAAAATTTATATTAATTTACCGTTTGATTGAAATATTTTTCTACAGTTACCACCATTTGCTGTTACTGCCTTCGTCAACAACGCCACCATCATTGTCGATACCACCACAACCGGCAACGCCAACGAAACTCGCTGTCGACACCACCTCATTATCATCGCCATCACCTCCACACGTTGCCACTAGCCACCATAAAAAATATAGCAGCTGGCCTATGTTGATTTTTTTTCTTTCTAAAACGACTTATTTCAACTCAGATTAAAACGACTTATTTCAACTCGGATCCATTTTTTGTTAGAACCCATTGGAACTCGAACCAAATTATTACTTTTTAAAACCAGTCCGCTATGACTCAAATTCGTATTGAACAGTTGCCCAACTCGTCCGGTTTGCGCGACTTAAATATTATTTATGTCTCGATGTAATGTTATTTGTATAAGCTTGATATTAAATTTCCTAAAACAATTAGTAACCACCATATTCAATGGATACATTATCAACTAATACAAAGAAAAAAATGTATGATTTTGTTGTTGGTTGATTGAAAGAGGTTTAAGGGTAAGGGGCAAAGAAAGATATTGTTGGTCGAGTGAAAAATGTTGATGTTTTAGTAGAACTTGAAATCAACATTTCTTTGTATATAAACTTGAAGTGTGAGCAAAAGAAAGAGATCTAAAGTGATGAGGTAACGGGAGGACGGATTAAACAAGTGAAAGAAAGATAGACTTTTTTATGTATAAAAATAATCATTCAAAACTTTTAGATGATACCTTACTTTTTTTTAATCGACAAAAAATCTCACGTGTAAACTTATCTTGTTTGGGGCTATGTCTAAGGTCGACTCCTTATTGTCGTGTCATATTAACATATCAGAAATATATATATTCTGTCATATAAGCAACAATTTTTTTGTTTTGTTATTTAGTTTGGGAAGCTTTGACTCAAATACTTCTGAAAGAGATTTCGAAAACATGTCATATTTCCCTGTACTTACTTGAATAATCTTAGTCTTGAGACCTTTGAAAAGATTGTATGAATTGTCATGAGCCAAGAAAGAAACATCATTTGGTTGCTTTACAAATTGTCTTATCAACTTTTCTATGGCTTGAAATTGGGATGCACAATAGAAGATTATTATGAAAAGAGTTAATGAACATAGGAGTTTCTTCTTCTAAGAGTGTCCACAATAAGAAGATTAGAAGGGCTAAGGATGTTAGTCATCTCACCTCTGTCCACCCACTTCGGGCTTTGCCCCTCTTACAACAAAACAAAACTGCTTGTAAAAAGTGCACCGCTCTTCTCCTCTCTCACATAACCCGTTACATGTTTTTGCACAATTAAATGAAAAATATTTGTTATGAATATAGATTTATATTTATATTTATATTTATATTTATATTTATACTAGTAATAATTTTGCAAAACTAAAATATATTCATTCATTTAAAACAATTAAATTTCAGAATGAAAAATCAAAAAAAAAAAAAAAAATCCTAAGAACACACACTAACTAACAAGAAGCAATGCAAGATTTGAGGAGAAACTATTCTTTTGTGTTTCAAACAACTTTCAATACCTTCAAAATCCTCACAAACTGATATTATTAATATTATTATTATCTCTCCCTTTTTTGCCCTAATCTTCTTCTAACTCATTCTTCACCTCATCAAACCCTAATTCTCTCAATTTCTCACACATCTGCTCTTCAATTCTCAAAAATCACATCAATTTTCACTCAAATTCGATTACGTTTACATTGATCGGTTTCAATTTGCAGTTCGTTATTCATATTCTCCATTGATGATGATGATGATGATTTCAACCGAATGCATGTATGCAATCCAGTGATCTCCAATCATAACCGTTAGGTTTTGCTCTACACGATCTCTCTAAATGTCCGGCGAACCGTCAATATCTCCGATCCATTGCTCCGGCGATATCAAAACCGACAACAAACCTGCAGAAAACGACAATAACGGAAGCGGTTATGTAGCGAGGAGAGAGAGACCGTCACGCGCGTGTACTGCACGCTCCGCTGCTCGTCTCCAAGCGGCTGCGGTTGCGGAAGCGGTGGTTGCCGGTGGCCGGAAGCAGAAGTCAAAACGGCGGCCTTTCCGGCGAGAAGTGGAGGAGGAGGAGGAAGAAGATCCGCCGCCGTCTCCTCCAAATCCGTACAGTAGTATTGTGACGCCGTTGGTGCGAGAGCTTCCGTTGTCGCAGTTGTCACGGTTGAGTATTAGGTCTATGCCGGAGTTGGCTGCAATTCTTAATTTTTTTAATGTGAGCTATTTGAAACATTCAGTTTTGTGTTATTTTAAGTTGTGCTATTGGAATATGATGAATTGTTTTGGTGTTTTGGTGTTTTGTTGTGCAGGTTTTTAGGCCTCTTTTGAATATTAAAGTTGAGTTCTCTGTGGAGGAGTTTGAGACGGCTTTGATTACGCCGAATGGTACTTTGAGTGACATTCATATTTCATTGTTAAAGGTTGGTATGCTGTGCCTTAAGTATTATTGTCGTTCATTACTTTACCTTTGGTTTTGTCGTGCAAGTTCATAACTCATTAGAGCAGTTTCCCTGGAGTGTTTTTTGTTTGTTATTGAGGAGAGATTGGTGTGATGTGGAGGAGAGAGCGATTGGTTTTAAAAAGCCAAGAAAAGTGCAAAAGCTTACAGCTTTTCGTATGAGAATCACAATGTATTTGTGTGTGTGTATATATATTTCTGATAGGCTTCTAGTATCATCTACCCAAAGTTTATTTAGACAATGTATAAATAAGCTCTAAATATGGTATAATATCTAAATTTTAAATGACCTATATGTACAACCTAAAAGGCCTGTTGTACAACATCAACAACAACCGTGCCCAGTACAATCCTGCTGGTAGCCAAGCTATTGGTTGGGTCTGGGGAGGGTGGGATGTAGGCAAGCCATACCTCTATCTCAGGGGATAGAGAGAATGTTGCACAACATCATGATGCACAAATCTATTCTTGTACAAATAGCGCGCCTCAAGATTGCGCCTGATGTCTTATTTGTGTGAAAAGCGAACCTCACCTGTGCCTTTTGTGCAAACTGGTCAAATGGGTTTATGTGAGTGAAGGAAGGAGAGAGATTTTGTTTGGGGTTGTGAGAGTGGCAGATCGGGCAGCTGCCCACATGAACCCCTTTTTTTCAACTTGTCCGCTTTTCACTATTGTGGGTGCTCTAAGAGTGAATGTAACCATTTTGGTTTGTGTACCGTAATTGTAGCCAAGCTTTCATGTTGACTCCAGTCTCCAGATATAATATTGAAAGGGGCCCACATGTGCTCTAAAGTTTGTAGCTTTAGAGTAACAGCTCTAGGAATTAGGAAACAACTTTTTGTATGTATCAAAATGAAACGAGCTTGAATATTTGCCTATTTGGATCTAATGATTACTAAATGTATGTCAAGCTGATCATTTCTGAAGTGATAGAGTGTCTAATGGTAATAGTTTAGAAACTTGAAAGGTTCAGTGATGGACTAATAGGTTTGACTTTTTGAGTGGGGTTGGTCAAGTGTCGCCTTTTTCATGGTCTATTTCTTACCATCCAGAATGCATGACCTAGATCCTGTTGATTTTATGCATTAAAATTGAAGTGGATAACAAAGAAAAGAAAGCTTAAAAGCACAATTTAAATTTGGAAATAATGACTTGGTCAAATATGAAAATAGCATCTTGTGCAAATTTGGTAACCTTGTTTAAACGGTTGTCTACCAAAAGTTTATGCATAATCTAATAAGTCATTAACATTTACAATTTGGGTTGGTTAAATATTGATTTTATGTTTTAGTGTAAAGCTATCATCTTTTCTAAATTATGAAAGTAGGTTTAAAAAGGAGTGCATATAATTCTTATTTCTGATAACCATCTTACTACTGAAGTCTATTTCAAGCTTTTTATACCAAATGACTTGAATGTTCATTTTTTTTGATACTCAGTTTTATTTTCTACTAATATGTATGTCGTAAACTAGTACATCCCAACTTTGGTAAAGTTTTTTTGCTCGTTGTAAGCACCATAAACTTTCTAACTTGTGGTGCTTCTTTTGTGGTTTGATGGAAAATATCAATTTATATTGGAAGTAGCCGAATTGAGTCATCCATGTGACTGTAAAACCTTGTGGAATTGCCTTATGAGGATATGAGCTAAAACACGATTAACACACATTCACACAAGCTCTACTGTGGCCACCTATATAATGTCATAAAGTGTAATAATATGTACCTTTGCGTCTTTGCGATGCTCACATGTTTTTTTTTTTTTACTTTTTGTTACTGATTAGACTATATCTTCTTTCAGAATTTGCATTTGGTCATCTTGGCTTGTGTTTTCCATAATGTTGATGTAATTGATTTATAACATATTTCTTGCTTTGATGTTTTGTATTTAGGCAATACCCCCTGTTGCTCGGGCATTAGGAAGAAACACATGGGTTACTGTTCTATGCAGAAAGATAAGAGATTGGTGGCACTGGGTACGCTATAAAATTAGCACCTTGACGGAATTATAATTGTAATTTGTAACTATGTTCGTTTATAACCGAGTTCACTTTTGAAACCTATATTCCAGGTTGCAGAAGGGGAATTACCTATTGTTGCATCACATGGGTAAGTTATGGTCACAATATGACATATTGGCATTCGTTTTTATCAATAGTTTACCATCTATTTTTTGTTTCAGGGCAGAGATTGAAACGTACAATACACTTGATCCTAGTGTTCGTGTGATGATATTGAAAGCCTTATGTGATATTCGTGTTGAGGTACCCTTTATAGATTAATAATGTGTCAATTAACCATTATCTTTTTAGTTAGTCAACAGTCAACTGAATGTTTGGCTCAAATCTTGCAGCAAGAAGATATCAGAAGCTATATAGATGACTCTATAAAAAACGGTGTCCCTCTTTCAGCATTTCGTAAAGAACGTGCAGGTGGCGATTCTCATGGAGTTTATTTCTGGTAGTATGCCAATCTTTGGGATCAATTTGTTTCATCATTATTGTAATCACCCAAAAGTATGTTGTTTGGTTTGTTAACATCTGTAATGTGACAAATTGGTTAAATATTAAAACAGAACCAAAAGTTAAATGGATTGAAAGTCACCGAATGTGTTATTCAGATGGTTGATGTTCAAAGTTCAAACAATCATATTGTCTTTTGTTAACCATAGGGGCCCACCTTATTTTAATACTCAAAACACATATTGTCACCTCTAATTAGTGTGAACTTATTTGTCTTGTGTTTATTGGTGACAAGGTACGAGGATGATCCTATAATCGGGCAGAGATTATACCGTGAAATTAGGACAGTTGAAGTAAAGAAAGGGAAGGGGAAAAACGTACAGTGCGTTCCATCTTACCAGTGGGAAACCGTTGCTACTAATTTGGAAGAATTTCAAGACGTTTCAGTAAGTTATTGGTGAAACATTTCTGCTACTAAAAGTCTAGAACCGCAGCCGTTTTAATCTTTTCTAACTTTTTCTGATAGGAAAAACTATCTTGTAGCAAAAACCGAACCGAGGCTTCGCTCGGGGAGAAATTAAAAAATGACATGCTACCCGAGATTGAGAAGGTCCATAAGGTAATGGAATATATCTCCATTTTTAACTGGTTCTTGCATAACCTATGTTACAGAATATTTTACTTAATTTACATTGTCAAGAATTACATTAATAATGCGAAAAAATAAGTAAATGGGCCGATCCTATCAGGGCCCGCTTCAATCCGTTTCAACTTGTTCAGCTTGTTGTGATTCTTTATTGTTGCAGAGGAAAGAGAAGCTGCTCAAGAAGCAACAACGAGAAGCTCTTCTTCTTGATGGCATGATTATCGATCCACTTGGCACTGGGCGCTCCATGCGTGGCAGAAAACCCGTGTCCTACACATTTGGTAAGATTTCTTACTTGATTTGTTTATATATTAATTGCTCACCTTTATTTTCGTTTAAGTTAAATTTTCCATTCTCTAATTATGTCGTGTTATTGGACAAATTTGCAGATGATTATGACCGATCAATCAACGAGGCTATCAAGACAACAACGTACTTTTATTCTTTAATGTTTCCCTTCTTACTTTTTAACACTTAATATGTGTTTATATAGGTTATTATTTTTTATTTTTTTTTGAAAATATTCTGGTTCTATTTTCTTTCAGAGCGAAGCAACCATTGCCCGAACCTACCGTGAGAAGAGAAGGTTTAAGACACGCGACTTCTTCAAACGGTACAACGGGTGGTCCTTCACAAAGCTTTCATCAACCTGTGCTAAGTCCATCATCTCCCGATGCACTGAATTTTGATGTAACTGACGAGGACCATGCATCGGAACCATTGGATCGAAGGTAGCCCATGTTGCTTTCACAAGTTTGATGTGTGTAGATAGGGTCACTGTTTCAACCTGTTTACCTATTAATTGTCTAAAATTTTCAAAAAAATTGTCGAATGAGTAAAGTTCAAAATATTGTCTTGAATCATCGAATGAGTAATTTTAAAAAAGTGTAAAATGCCATTTTCGTCCCTGAGGTTTGGCCAGTTTTGCGACTTCTTCCAAAGGTTTGTTTTTCCGCATCTTGATCCAAAAGGTTTGAAATCTTGCCATTTTCATCCCGGTCGCTAACTCCATCCATTTTACTCCATTAAGTCAGGTATTTTTGTCTTTTTTGTTAACCTAAAGGATGGAGTTAAGTCAGGGGTATATTTAGTAACGGTATTTTAAATGCTTGTACATTAAGTGAAAAAACCGAATTGCCCTTTAAGTTAACAAAAAAGACAGAAATAACCCCGACTGAGTGGAGAAAAATGGATGAAGTTAACGAGCCGGATGAATATGGCAAAATTTGAAACCTTTTGGACCCAAATGCTGAAAAACAAACATTTGGACGAAAGTCGCAAAACTGGCCAAACCTTCAGGGACAAATAGCATTTTACTCTTTGAAAAAAGTCAAAAATATAAAAAAAGTGTCGAATTATTGAAGTTTTAACCAGTTGCCTCAAGGCCCTATGTTTGACCAATATTGACTTAAATGTGCATTAAGCGCCACCTCAAGGCCCTGAGGCTTTTTTTTCCAATCGCCTCATGCGCACTTTTCAAAACCAAGTGATTGACTTGTTTTCCTGTTGATGTATAGCAACAGGAAGAGACAGCGGCCTCAAAGATATTCAGCACACGACTTTGTAGAAACAGTTTCAGATAATAATGCAGGGATGTATAGTGAGGATGATATTGCTGGGGAAGCGGTATACGATGATGAATATGTGAAACAACGAAAAGGAAGGAGGAAGATGTCGAGTAGCTCCGAAGAGGAAGAAGACGAGTATCATTTGGAAGAAGATAATGCCGATGAAGATGAATATGAAGAAGATGAAGATTCTATGAGTGAAAGTGAAGACAGTGATAGGCCACAAAGATTTACGAAACTGCCATCCCGAACAAGGGGTAAAAAACTGAGGTCGGTTGGTGAACTTCAGCCAGGTCTTCGGCGCAGTAAACGCGCTACGCGTAACCGTATTGATTACACGCGATATGAGTTTTCAGAGTCAGAACCCGAGTTAGATAACAAGCCCAACAAGTCAAATGCTTCCGATAAAAGCTCAGAAGCAAATAATTCTCCAGGTTTTTCAGTCGGAAGTGAGGACACTGATGCAAATGATGACAATGATAACCATAATGACCATGTGGCCGATAGTGATAATCATAATGACGTGATGGTTGACCGGTCAAACATTATCGAGCAACACCCAAAGACTGAAAAGGAAGAACAGAGTGAACCTGAACTGCCGCCACCCATGAAAGTAGACGAGCCTGTCCAAGGTGATTTTAAAGACGGTGAAGAGAAAAGAGGGTTTCTTGATCTAAATGAGCTCGCACCAGGTTCAGGCTTTGATGAATGTTCGGTATTAAAGGACGGAAATACAGATAATGTATGATATCATATATAATATATGTTAGTTTTGATATTTAAGGAAAATTAGGAGGATGCTTCGTTGGTGAAATTTTATGCAGCCCATCTCCAACGTATGCTGAGAAAATATGTATCATCTTTCTTTTCTTCTTTTTATTTTTTTAGTATTTTATTTTATATTTAAAGAAACCTGAAAGTAAGGGCGATTTGTTGTGCTTTAGTGACTATTTTTGTTGGCCCCAAATAACATTTTACTTGACATTTAGTGATCATATGATGTTCAACCCTAGTTTATTTAAGATATATTGTGGAGGTTGTAAATTGCTTTTAATTTGTTGTGGTCATTTTGGAATTTCCATGTTGAAAGTAGGTTGTAAATCATTTTATTTGCCAATAGGGGGCTATTGCTATTTCGGTAGTGGCATATGGTTTTTAGACTTTAGAGTGTAAGTTAAAGGTTTTACGACCCGCTTGCGGTGTGCATATATAATGTATATATATGTGGGTCATTTGGGGGCAAAAGTGAAATTGCATTAATTTTAACGTTATTTTACTAATTTCGTGAAAATAACGTTAAAAGTGGAGGACGGTTAATCATGCATCATGTAGTGGCGTTGATAGCGGAAAGACAGGGGGGGGGGGGGGGTACATGATGCACTGATCGGCATTTTTGCGGAGAGTTATGCACCTTATGTCCAAGGCTTGATGCAAAACTACTATAGAGCCGGGGGTCTCACTGGAAACAGCCTCTCTATTCCTACAGGGTAGAGGTAAGACTGTCTACATCTTACCTTCCTCATAATGATGAGTGTAAGTCAAAGGTTTAAATCCAGGTAAACGAATGTTTTCATAATTATTAGAGTAAAGTTGAGTAGTAGTTTAAAAAAACATTTTATTTAGAGTTTATTTTATAGTTGGTATAAAATATTTTAAGAACAAAAAAAGATCAAAATATACCTTTTTACAAAAAGTAGTCATTGAGCACTTAAAAAAAATCATTTTGTTGTGTGGCAATGATAAAAAATGAAAGTTTGATTTTGATATGAAGATTCACATAGACGTGGGTGAGAAGTGAGAGCAACTAATGGAGTAGTTTATAATATGCCCGATAAGCTTTTTTACTTGTGTTTTACTTCAGCTTCTATGCACGTCAAGGGTGGTGTTTATGCAAGTGAGTTTTTCTCTAAATCTTAGTTTTTTTTTCCTTCTATGAAACTAAGCTAAGTTCAGAAACCACTCATTAGTGTCATTTTCATAAGCACTCACAATTTGAAAACCAAGGGTTGAGAAACCACTAAGAGGTAGGAGTGAGCATAAAAACCTATAAAACAAATCATAACAGAAAAATCGAAACCGAACAACCAATTTAATCGATTGGCTATCTAAATTTAATACTAGAACATGTGTTATGGTGTGTGATAGCAAAAGTGAAAAGCACACCACTTAGGCACCATGTAAGCATTGATTGGCTATCTAAATTTAATAGGAGAGGAGAGTGTGTCAAAAAACATGGATCAAACTCTTTTATTTATAAAACTCAACAAAAATCTAAGAAATATGTACAGAGAACGAACAATCAACTCACTCCTCACAAGCAGATCATCAACTTGACGATCTGCATACACTATCAACAAGATCTAACACTCTGACACTAGATCTCAACACGAGATCATCAAGAAAGATCGTACAAAGCGTAACCTAGGAGAGAGAGAACAAGTTCTCTGGACAGATGAAAACTAGTGAGAGAAAATATCCGGGGTGTGTATATTAAAAAATAAATCTTCTGGACGCAGCTGTATTATACGCATTCCAAGCCCATGTTGAGTATACATCCAGCCCGTATTACGCGTGAACCCATCAGCTAAGTTGAAGGATGCGTCGGGCCTTGTCCTGGCCCAGACGTTAACCCTTCAAAGCCCAATATCAGCTCCAGACTCCTTAAACAAGCCCAACTCTGTTCCAGATCTCATAAGCTCGGGCCCAACATACAAAAAAAAAACACAAAATATTAGAAGCTACAATATTAAAGTTCAACATATGTGTTTGATATTGAATTGGAAATATACATATATTTCAACAGAGTGAAAGGTTTTTGCCTCACTAGCGTGCGGGTAGCCACGATGAGCCTTCTCACGGCCACTCACTTGAGCCACTCACTTGAGTGAGACGATGTTTTTGTGATAGTGATGCATACATGATTTTAGGGCCGGCTTTGGGCCTGTGCAAGAGGTGCCATTGCACAGGGACCAAAACATTTAGGTGCCCAAAATTGTCTAAAAGTTAATATATATTTTATATATAAATTTGCTGTAGGAAGAATTGTACATAATAATCTTTTAGCTCAATGGATGCAACAATTAATTTTAAAGCTGGACGCTCCGGGTTCGATCCCCCCTGTTGGTTTTTCCATTTTTAATTCATATTTTGTTTTTCATTTCTAATTGATGTTTTTTTTTTCATTTCTAATTGATGTTTTGTTTTTGTTTGGGTCTCAATGGGTTGATTTAACTTGTTTTATCAGTAGGGGGAAAAAGTCTCATGTGCTCACACTAATTGCAACTTTGCAAGCTTATTTTTTAGTATTAATTTTGATTTATGCTCACATCAATTGCAACTTTCCAAGCTTGTTTTTTAGTTTTAATTTTGATTTTTCACATTTAAATTTGGGCCTTTATAAATTTGCAAGTTCATTTATTTTTTCTTCTCATTTAATCTTTTACGTAACAAACTTTACATGTTTTCTTGTAGGTTTTTTATTTCTCATTTAACCATTTACACTATAAACTTAAAATAACTCAGTATCTAGTTCTATTATTTTTATTTATATGAAAAGGTTCGTGTTGCCAAACTAATTTGGGTATGTTTACATATATTCAGTTCTTTTTGCTACGGTACTTTTGTTTTGTTTATGTTATAACAAATATAGTCGTATTGTGGTTTTTTGATATATGATTGATGAGTTTATATTATGGGAGGGGCCCAATTTTTTTGTTTCGCACAGGGCCCAAAAGTATTTTATCATTCTCGGGGACGACCCTGCATGATTTACCCTTCTCTCTTGTTTACGTACCACAACGAATACCATTAGGCAATATGTTGGATTTTTTTAATGGCTCCAAGTTTTATAATTTTTATCATTATGATTTTTAAGTTGATTGTCTATTGTATGAATATGATCTAATGTAACACCCGAATTTGACAAGAGCAGTTGAAAATACCTGAATTTGAAGATTCGTTTCAGGTCTTCAGAAAGCGTAAGTCGACGCTTGTTTTCTAGGTAATTGATACACATGTGTAACAAAATGTTATAATTTTTATCATTATGATTTTTAAGTTGATTGTTTATTGTATGAGTATGATCTAATGTAATGCCTGAATTTGACAAGAGCGGTTGAAAATACCTTAATTTGAAGATTCAGGTCTTCAGAAAGCTTAGGTCGACCCTTGTTTTCTAGGTAATTGATACACATGTGTAACAAAATGTTATTATCACCTTTGAAATTGTGTAACATTTTAAACAACGATATTTTGTTACATATGTGTAACAAATGCCTACAATTTTTTTAAATATTTTTTGTAATAACTATAATAACATATACGACATAAATAAAAAAAAATGTTTGATTGTTTGATAGGGTTTTCTTAACTCAAGTGAGTTTTCCAATTATAATTTCCCTATATACATACGAGATTCAATATAAATAGATTTTAATGTGAGAAACGTATAAATGATTAGTTATTATGCTTAAACCGGAGTAATTATAATTACACAATAATTTTGTACCAGGGTAATAATTATTTTCATTTTGTTGTAGTGGTGTGGTGTAATAATTATTTATACTATACGCAACAAATGAAGTTACAATAATAATCTTAATTGTTCTAGTTCAAAAACTATAGCGTAGTAGTTACTCTATTATTTGTATGTTACTCACATTATGAGTTGTTTAATTCGATCGTGTGTATATATATATATATAGAGAGGAAGGTTAACGTATATTACGGCTTAACGTACATTACGTACGACAGATAATTATGCACGTTCATTTGAAAATCACGCAAGTTATAAACTCAAAAAACCTAATCATGCATGTTGAAAACAATAATCACGCACGTTATCACGCATGCCCTACCTCCCGGTTCAAAAATCGCACCCCCTGTTCTACGATCTGAAACCATTGTTACTGTCCTCTGACTCCAATCGTGTCGCAACCCCGTCCCCTATACTACCCGGGAACGGGCGGCCGCGACCATTTTCGGTGGTATCGGTGTTTATCAATTTGGCAGCGGAATTTGCATCAGGACCGTAATTAGGAAATATTTTATCAGAGTAAAATACCACGCTTTTAATATATTAAACATATGGGGAAATCCCAAGTTTCAAGTACACACATTTTTCATAGGGATAAACCATATTTTATTTAAATAAAACATCTCTTTATTTTAGATAACTTTATAGCCACTTTTCCAAGCCTTCAGTGCTGTCTAGCTGGCTTCTATTTGGCTTTCATATTTTGTTACCTGAAACGCGTTTAAAAACATTTTGTCAGTGGGAAATACTGGTGAGTGAATCCCAGTTTAATCAAGAAGAGTTTTACCTTTTAACAGTATTGAGAGCGATTACAATGTTTATATCTACACAATTACTCATTCAGTACTGTCAATCCTGACTGGTGGGTCACATTACACATTGGCTAACTCTTTGTCCAATGGTAACGTTTTCCACATTTTGTATACAAAGCCCCAACATACCGTTTGTAATTGAAGAATTACAAAGACTCAATCACTGCTAATTATAATTTAAATAATTAAAAGTTTTGTAAAATAGTTTGCAAAAAGGTTTACAAAAAGGAGATTACTCACATTGATGTTTTAGGGTTTTCCTTAAGGATTTACTGGTGATTATCTATTAATTACACAAATACACACGTGTTAGTATAATAACCCAATATTTATATTAATGATACCCTCCCCGAGACGACATTCCAACGACTACGTCGGGCAGAACCACGACAACCGTTACGGAACCCTGGATCAATCGGGCAGCGTATCTAATACGTAACAGGGGTTATGATACTTACAACGAGGCAAAACTTCGTTATTTAGAGGGGTATTATGCCTGAGAATTACTTTAACTAAGTAGAAATTCGAGAGAGAAAAGATCTGTGAGCGATTGGAATGAACTGCCGATGCGTTCAATTTATAGGGCCTGATTTCAGGTCCCTCGCGGCCCGCGAAGGTTGTAGCCAAGGGCTACGCGGCCCGCGACGTAGGGTAAGTAGGCCCTAGCCGATCCGGGTCAGCGCTATAGGCTCCACACATTGCACGACAAGTGGCAGCACCGGGTTGCGCCTCATGTCCCTTTGCTCGCGCCCCGCGTAGACCTAGAGGTAGTCTTACGCGGCCCGCGACAGCCCTAAAAATCTGGTTTTTAATTAAATGTAATAAAAATAAAGGTATTCGGGGCTTGTTTTCGTATAAGGGGTGTATTTTAAGACATATAGGGGCATTTTAAATGCCGGGAAATATTTTGGAGGGTTGTTATAAATCGAATCAAAGCTTGGTCATGTTCCTACATCCTCTGTTCTACGGTCTGAATCAAAGCTTGGTCATGTTTCTTCATCCTCTGTTCTACGATTTGATTTCGAGGGTCGACGTTTTGATGAAACTTTTCAAAATCAACGTTGAATTTGAACCCAATTCGATGAAATTGATCGAAAAATAGCCAATTTGATGTGAAACGAAAAGAAAATTGAAACGAATTGGATGAAATTGATCAAACCTAGGCTAAATGAAAATTTGATATAATCACGCATATTATATCAAAATAATCACGCACGTTGTCTTACGTGATGTACGTTAAGCCGTAATGTATTTTACACTTTCTATATATATATATAGGGTAAGGTTCATGCGAGAACCACCCTTATTGCGAGAACCGCGGGAACCAATGTGAAAACAAAATAAAATCTAAAAAAAATCAAAAAAGCACTCAAATTTTTTTTTTATTTTTTTAATATTTAAAAAAAATCGCTATATTTCGTTACCATAAAAAAAATAAAAAATAAAAACTTTTTTTTTCGAGTAACAGTTATCCATGCACATGTGCATATGTATCATTACTTCAACAAATTCGGTAATACGTTATCAGGAATAGACAATTGCACTTTAATTACAATACCATTAGTAATACACTACTTTTTACATTACCAATATTCAAAATGCACATGTGCATCATTAGGTATAACCATGATATAACGTGTTTTGGTACAAAAAGTTTGTGATTTTGAATGGAGAAGTAGGCCCATATACATGTTTTTTGGTTAGTTATATCTAGTGGTTGATGGTTTGGTTATAGTTGTCAATTTTTGATGTAATATGTTGATTGGATGGTATAAATGGTGTTTACATACATGTAATAAAGTGAAAATATTGTTAATGGCATTGTATTATGGATGGTAGGAGGTAATGATATTGTATTATGGATGGTAGGAGGTAATAGTAGTGTATTATGGATGGTATGATAGATGAAAGAGAAAGTGTATTCAAAGTAGTGTACCAAAACACCCTATTTCATGTTGATACATATAAATTAACATGTGCATTTATAATATTGGTAATGTAAAAAGTAGTGTAATACATATGGTAGTGTAAATGAAAGTGCAATTGTCTAATATGTGTAATTAGGGCTGTAAACGAACTGAACGTTCAGCGAACAGTTCGTGAACAGTTCGGCGGGAAGTTCGTTTATGTCCGTTCGTTTAACAAACGAACGAACATGAACAAGAAATTTCGTTCGATTAGTTAAATGAACGAATATGAACAGAGGTCTTGTTCGTTCGATTGTGTTCGTGAACGTTCGGTTAGGTGTTCGTGGACGTGTTCGTGAACATTCGTTCATTTGCGTTTGTTTATGTTCGTATGCTTGTGTTTTAATTGAATATTTTTGTACTTTCATATATTTTGTCTATAATTTTTATATTATTAAACTTTTATTTATTTTATTATCCTAACCATTAAACTAGGAAACTCTCTTTCACCTTGTTTATGCAGCATTTCCCTTTCATTTCTTATTATTTACATCGGTGAATACGGTCGACCTCCGTTCCACAATAGGGGATTCAAGTTCCAGTGCTACTCTCTGAGTCATCTACCTTTATCCTTCGTCGCGTTCACCAAATTTATTTGTGTTTGTTTGTGTTCGTGAACCGTTCGCGAACACGCTCATTTCCTTGATGAACGAACACGAACATAAAATATCGTTCGGTAAGTGTTCATGAACCATTCGTGAACACATTTATTTCCTTAACGAATGAACACGAACAAGGCCTTGTTCATGTTCGTTCGGTTCATTTACAGCCCTATGTGTAATGAATTACGGAATTTGTCAAAGAAATGACAAAAATGCACATGTGCATGCTTGTGTATTATGGATGGAATGATAGATAAAAGAGAAAGTAGTGTACCAAAACACCTTATTTCATGTTGATACATATAGATGCACATGTGCATTTCTAACATTGTTAACGTAAAAAGTAGTGTATTACACGTGGTAGTGTAAATATAAGTGCAATTGACTATTATTTGTAATGGATTAGGGAATTTGACAAAGAAATGATACATATGCACATGTGCATGGATAACTGTTACTCGAATTTTTTTTTGATTTTTTTTATTAACAAAATATAGCGATTTTTTCAAAAAAATAGTAAAAAAAAAAAAAAAATTTGGGTGTTTTTTAGATTTTTTTTGGAATTACTGTTTGTGTTCACACTGGTTCTCACGGTTCTCGCAATAAAGTGTGGTTCCTAACGGATCCTTGTCCTATATATATATAGGATTAGGTTCATTTGTGAACAACTTCTTGAGAGTGAACTAAGTAAATTAATCTTGGCCCTTGATCATTTTTTTAGATTAAAAGGGTAAGATTGACATTAACTAAGTATTTTTAATTAAAATCCCTTAATTTTCTCATCTCTTAACTCTCTCTCATTTTTAATTATTTCTCCATTATTTTAATTATAAGAGATTGAAGGGCTAATGTTTTTTTAAATAAACTCTTATGTTCTTTTAAAATTAAATATTAAACCTAATTAAATTATGTTTTTTTAACATATGTGTATACAGGTCAGTATATACAAGACTTATACACTTGTGTATTATTACATCTTGTTCCCACAAGTCGGTATAAACCAGATTTATACACCTGTGTTATTCAAGTACATATGTGTATACAGGTCGGTATATACCATACGTATACACATGTGTATTATTCAAGTACATAGTATATACATGTCGGTATATACCAGACTTATATACCTGTGTATTATTACATCTTGTTTCTACTATGCATTTTTTCATCAAACATTGATCTAATACATATATGTATAGAGAATGTAATTAAATATTTTTAATCGTGTTCTAGATGGAACAATATTTGATAATGTTTGTATTTTTTTTTAAGTTATCAAATATTAAGTTAGGTAATTTGTGAGAGAAAAAAGTATAAAGATTGTAATTAAATATTCTTTTAAGTGAAAAGGGAAATCAGGAGAGAGAAAAATCAATTAATTAAATGATGAGAGAAAAATACAATTATACCCTTGTGTTTATTAAAATACATATAAGTTACAAAATATAATTACAATTTTACCACTAAAGATAAAATCTAGATCTACAAAATCAATGGTTATGATAAGTTCATTTTGTTCACAAATACACCATAGTTCACTCATGAACCCTACCCTATATATATATATATATATATATATATATATATATATATATATATATATATATATATATATATATATATATATATGATTAGAGTCAAACACAAAGTCTCATAAAAATAAGAAGTCGTAAGAAGTGTATCAGACAGACTTCGATTAACCTCGTTCAAGCATCATTGGAACCATCTCATTGAACTCTACGATATGAGATTTTAGGTTTTCACTTTTGGATTTATAGCTTGTAGATTTTAGAATTTTTGTTTATAACATTGTGTCTTTTTTATATTTGCGTCATTGTGTATCTTTTTTCGACTCATTAAGTCTCTTTTCCTCAACATTGTGTTATATTTTTCGTCATTGTATTATATTTTGCTCGACATTGTGTTATATTTTGCGATCCATTGTGTCTTTGTACATGATGTGTGCAAAATGCAACATATAAATTACATCAATTGTGGCATAAAACTAACATTTTTTTAGTACTAATGTTGGAAAAAGTGTTTTTGTCTTCCCTTTTTATTTTCAGGATTAAATGAGCTCAAATGAACAAAAGAAGCAAAAAGGCAGCTAAATCTAACATAAATACAAGAAAATGAACAAACGTGGCATGCCCGACCCCCCGACAGCATCTTCCCAAGCAAAAACAGGAAAACAGAAGGCTGAACACGCCCCGTGCTCAATGAGCACGGGGGCGTACCCAAGTGTCTACAGAAAAGACAAAGCTGTAGAAGCTTCTATCACCTACCACGGGGGCGTGCCCAGCGGACACGGGGCCGTGGTCAACTCTAAGATTCGCAGAATCTGGGGAAATCTTGATAGTACAGATACGCTTCTGCACACGGGGTCGTGCCCAGCGGACACGGGGGCGTGTTTAACTAATGCAGACAAACTGCAATTAATGAAGAAAGAGAAGGAGGATGGACACGGGGCCGTGCCCAATGGACACGAGGCTGTGCCCGAGCTTCTGTTCAGGCTATAAATAGGGGTGCTTGGCTCATTTGCAAACCATCCCTTGGCACACCACCTCTCTCACACTTCACCCACCCACCACCACCATCACAACACCATCATCCACCACCATCACCCATCATCCATCATAGAGTGTGTGAGTCATCTCGGGATCCAAGATTGATCGTAAGAGTTCTTGACAATCAAAGGCCATGTTTGCCTAAGTCTCTTACATCACTTGGTGAAGACAAGTGTCTAGTGTAATACTTTTATTTTTAATCTTTTCGCACTTTTTATTTGGTTATGTATTAATGACTTTAATAACTAGTTTCTTATGTTGAAGGTGATTCTTCCTTATCGTTTGTCCGTGGTGTCTTGGCATTATTTTACTGTCTATATAAAATAAAAGATTTTCACCATTCATATCTCCACGGTCTATATGGAGGTATGTTGGCTACCTGGTCCGGGGTTAAGGGAAAGGTTTGGTAAGAGTCTTGCCTTGTTCAGTTTATAGATCCTGCAAGGACTTGGGTCAAATTTAGTAGGACCTCCTTCAATACCCACTGGTATTGGATGGCGGGGGTCCAAACTCTTTGATCCCCTCATATGTAAGCTACTATTAAAACTTTAACCCGGCTACTTAGGACTGTATCCCTGCTGACTCAGACTACTTAGCCGAGGGTAACGTCACCTTCAAAAGAGGGGCCTACCACATTATGCATTAATAACTTAATTAATTATCTTTCAATAATCCAAACCTTTAGGATTGTATCCTTGCTGACTCAAACTACTGGGTTGAGAGTAACGTCACCTTCAAAAGAGGGGCCTACTACAATAACTAAGATAATCTCTTAAAAAGTGCAAAAGTGCGGAAATAATCAAAGGTTACACTAAACACGAGTCGGATCCAAGTGATTCATCTTGTCTATCTGTTTTTACTTTTATTTTTATTTTTCAGCATTTTAGTTAGTTTTATTTTTCTAGTTTAAAAACCTTTTTCTAAACTTTTGATTTGATTAGACGTTGAGGATAAACCGGTATTAAAAGCTCTTGTGTCCTTGGACGACCTCGGTATCTTACCAACACTATACTACGCTCACGATGGGTGCACTTGCCCATATGTGTGTTTGGTGTTAGTAAAATATCGTGTTTTATAAATTTAAAACTTGACTAACGTGTAAAAAGGGCTAAAAATATATATAAAAATATATAAGACCACACGGCATCAAGTTTTTGGCGTCGTTTCCGGGGACACAAGGATTTTAAGTAAGCTTAAAATCGGCGGCCTAATCAGTTTTTCAAAACTTTTTCAAAACGCGCGCATTTGTTTTTCTGCATTTTAGTTAGTTTTGCATTTACAGTAACCTGAACACGGGCCGTGCTCATTGAACACGGGGCCGTTCTGCATATTTTTCATAAAACACCCAGATACAGAGTCTGAACACGGGGTCGTGCTCACTGAACACGCCCCCGTGCTCAACGAAATCAGTAACTTTAATTCAAACGCCCAGATACAGATCTTGAACACGAGCCGTGCTCACTGAACACGGGGCCGTGTCCAGCCTCTGTTTCCGTTTTTATTTTTGTTTTCTGGTCTCAAGACTTTGTTGTGGTCTGCTGAGTGATTCTTATGGATCAATACTCAGGAGGCTTCAACTACACCTATGAGGAGGATGATTATAGGGAAGACTATTGCACCAATTGTGGTGACCCGCACTCGGTACAATATTGTGACTTATTTCAACCATCCACTTCATACACCTACTATGAGGAGCCCAGGTACGAGCCATCAACTTCATACACATCCTATGAAGACCAAAGGTATGAACCTTCTCCCTCATACTCATATTTTGATGAACCAAGGTACGAGCCTTCATACTCATACTTTGAGGTACCAAGATATGAGCCACCACCTTCATATGCTTATTATGAGGAACCATGGCATGAACAACCCACCTCATATGAGTATTTTGAAGAACAAAATTACGACCCATATCCATCATATACTTACAATGAAGAACAATGGTGTGAACCATCTACTTCATATGAGTACTATGAGGAACAAAGGATCGAACATCCGGATTCAAGCTTTGAAAATCCCGATCCTTATCCTATCGCCGACGTAACCGAAAGGATAATGGAACACCTTAAAACTATCGAGCGTTGCATAAAAGAATCTCGCGCAAGGGAAGAGAAGTCCCGCGCTAGAGAAAAATTAAATAAAAAAAAAGATAGTTGAAAGTGTAAAAATGGAAGAACAAATAAATGAAAAACCGACACATGAGTTAAACAATGAAAAAGGTGAGTCCGACAACGTTAAAATCCAAGAAGAGTCTAATTTTGAACAAATTAATCTCTTGTCACCTTCTTTTGAAAATCATTGTTTAGTACCCACTCATGCTAAGTTTTTAAAAGAGTTAAACACTAGCACTAAAATTGACGAAATGGTAAGTATTAAGTTAACAAATGATCAAACTTCGCTAATAAAAGAAGACCCATTTGAAATCAACATTAAACCGGTTCCATGTTTTTTTCAAAACTCCTTTATTAGTAATGTCACAATTGATAAAGATCTTTGTGTTAACATAATGCCCAACTACATTTTCGAAAAATTAAGTATTAGTGATTTTTCTCCACTTCAAATACCCATTTTTCTATCTAATCGGAAAATAATAAAATCAATCGGTGTAGTTGAGGATGTCTTGGTTCAAACAAATCAAATGGTAATCCCAACTGACTTTGTCATCCTTGATGACGCTCCTCTAGTGTTGGGACGACCCTTTGTAAAAACCCACGAAGCTTTGAAAAATTGGAAGTACAACAATCTATCTATTCAATTAGGGGCATTTAAAAGAAGCATTGATCTTGAGCGTTCAATGAAATATCCTTTCGGCAATAATGACCCCCTAATTGAAGATGAAGATGAACCACCCGATACAAGTGAAAAGATTGACCACTTTGTTGAAGAAGAGGTCACCATAGAACAAACTTTTAAAATTCTTGATCAAAATGAGCAACCAAATAAGGAGTCTCCTAAAGACCCACCTCTTGAGCTCAAAGAACTTCCAAAAGGTTTGGAATATGCTTTTCTAGACAAAGATGGTAAATCACCTGTAATTATTTCGTCTAAATTGAGTAGTGTAGAAAAAGAAAAATTAATTAAACTCTTGAAAAAACACAAAAATGCGATCGTTTATAAACTTGTAGACATTAAAGGAATAAGCCCTTCCATGTTCACGCACAAAATTTTAATGAATGATGACTATAAATCGGTAATACAACCACAACGTCGAATAAATCCAAATGTACAAGAAGTGGTTAAAAATGAAGTCATCAAATTACTTGACACCAGACTTATTTACCCTATCTCCGATAGTCCTTGGGTAAGTCCCGTTCAAGTAGTTCCAAAGAAAGGAGGTATGACGGTAATAACTAACGAAAAGAATGAATTAATACCAACGAGAACCGTCACATGATGGAGGGTATGTATAGATTATAGCCGGTTAAATGAAGCAACAAGGAAAGATCACTTTCCTTTACCCTTCATTAACCAAATGTTAGAAAGATTATCCGGTCATAAATTTTATTGTTTCTTGGATGGTTTTTCAGGTTACTTTCAAATCCCGATAGCACCAGAAGACCAAGAAAAGACAACATTCACATGTCCCTATGGAACTTTTGCTTATCGACGCATGCCATTTGGTCTATGTAATGCCCCCGCAACCTTCCAACGTTGCATGGTGGCCATCTTCCATGAAATGATAGAAAAGACAATGGAAGTCTTCATGGACGACTTTTCTATCTTTGGGGATTCATATGACCAATGCCTCGATAACCTTGAATGAATGCTATCCTGATGTGAGGAAACCAACCTCGCCCTTAACTGGGAAAAATGCCATTTCATGGTAACGGAGGGAATAGTACTCGGTCACAAAATCTCAAGCGAATGAATGGAGGTTGATCGAGCTAAAATAGACACTATTTCCCGATTACCACCCCCATCCTCCGTTAGAGCAATCAGAAGTTTCCTAGGGCATGCCGGATTTTATAGGCGGTTTATCAAAGACTTTCTAAAATCTCAAGGCCTCTAACAAAATTACTTGAAAAAGATGCCTCTTTCATCTTTGACAAGGATTGCAATCAAGCATTTCTAACCCTAAAGGAAATGCTAGTCAATGCACTTACCATGATAGCGCCTGATTGGAAAGCACCTTTCGAAATCATGTGTGATGCAAGTGACTTTGCAGTTGGAGCAGTCTTGGGACAAAGAAAAGAAAAGCATTTTCACCCAATTTATTATGCTAGTAAAACACTTAACGATGCACAAGAAAATTAGACAACAACTGAAAAAGAATTACCAGCTGTGGTATTTGCTTTTGATAAATTTCGTTCTTATCTTGTTCTTTCTAAAACAATAGTCTATACAGATCATGCAGCCATTCGATATCTCTTCAAGAAACAGGATGCTAAACCACGTTTGATTTGGTGGATTTTACTCCTCCAAGAATTTGATATTGAAATCAAAGACAAAAGAGGAGCAGAAAACACCGCAGCGGATCATCTTTCACGCTTAGAAGACCCAGCTTTGGAGGCAACCAGGGATGAACAAATCAACGAAAAATTTCCAACGGAGTCCCTAGAAATGGTGGAATACAGCGAAGAACCATGGTATGCCGACTATGCTAACTACCTAGCTAGCGGTATAATCGCAAAAGGTTGGCCACATCTGTGGCAACTGGCACCAAACCGGTAATTTCCGTACACTTTAATTATTATTTAATGACTGCAATTATGTGCTTACATGTCAACATTGTCTGATTACATACTATACAAGTGAATTCATGCACGTTTTATACTACAAGAATTACTTTATGCATTAATGAACAACGTTGCGTCATAGATACTAGTAAACTCACCGGTAAGACACACTGTGTCAACAATTCTGCAGAAAGCAGTCAGATAATAGAATTGGGGCCTAGGTGTAGGTCCAATGACAAGAATACATTAAAACCCAAGAGTACATACAAGGGTTAACATATAGACTTTCCGGAAGCTAAAATACGCACTAAAAAGCACCCGAAACGCACTTTAAGTGCAGAATTTTACAGAATTCTGCTATAATCAGCTTTTTAACATATAAATATTATGTAGAATTCATATTTTATTATCCAGAATACCCTCCTAAGTGTTGGGAATTAAAAGGGTTACAAAAGGGTACTTAAAGGACACTAAACGGTGCAATTTAGCACTTTAACGAACCGGTATTTAACCGAACAACCGGACATTACCCGGAACATCAAGATATTACTTGAAGCATTGTTTTAATGTTTCTGAACTAGTTATAGTCCCCGAACACCATAACACCCCTTATAACGTAATAACGCATTAAATCCCTAAACTTATTACTTGAAACCAACTTATTTATGAACTAGGGAGTAAATATTACACTTTGCCCCCCCCCCCCCCCATTATTGTTCACGGTTCAAAGTGGGTGGCCCCCACCAAATATTTGCCAAGATATATTTGGATCTTGCTTAGATTGCTTGTGATCTTCTTGATTTCCTTAGATATGATAAGATCTTGAAAGATTGGAAATGGATCTTGTAAGTAATATAAGATAACACTAGATCTCATTCATCACTTCACACCATCTTCCTTCCTTCTTCTCCCCTTGCTCTCGGCTGAACATAGAGCCAACACCACCACTATTTTTCAATTCAATCCAACCATTCCAAGTGCATTCCAAGGTGTAAGAAGCAAGGTTAGAAGGCTTGGAACTCTTGGAACTTGAAGTACCTCCTTAGCAAGCATTTAACCACTCCATATTCTTCATTGTTTCTTCCATAGCTTCAAGCTAGTAGTAAGATTCTTTTTAACCTTTGTTACTTCTATTTTTAGTGGTTAAAAGATGAAGTATGATGAGAATAACAAGAACACTAAAAGACTTGAACATGAATCTTGAAACATAAAGCTTTGCATATGATGATATATGAATGGAATGATATTGTTTAGTATATAAATGATATTTGTTTGTTGATTACTAGAGATGATGATGTTAATCATCACATGAAGCTTGCTAGATGGTGATTAAACACATAATCTAGCAAGTGGGAGGATGATTATGTAACAACCTAGAATAATCATCTTCTTGTAAAGACATGAACTTGATGAATAAGTGATTTCTTGGAAAATAATAAACAAAGTAAACTAGTAAACTAGTAAACTTATAGATCTAAGATGTATGAATGGTTTTTCTAAAAGAACCAAGTTTAAAATGTGATTTTTAGAAGATCTTGGTTTTTACTTGAACTTACACTATTTTTATTAGAAAAAAAAAGTGTATAAACACCTATGAAACAAGAAAAATACAAAAGAAGTATTTTTAGAAGAATCATCTTACAAGTTGTAAATGACTAAATCCTTCAAGAATGAGATTTACAAACAAATAACCATGTTTTTAAGGGTAACTAAACCTACTAAATAACATGGTAAATTACAACAAGTTTTTACAAAACTTCAAGTTCATGATGTAGTGTGATTTACTTGATTTTGGCACTTGATAAGTTGTTGATGTTTAATGATGATTTAAAAGAAAATAAACACATGTTTTGAAAACATGGGAAACCTCCATTTTTAGGGGAAACTCTGTCAAAATTTCTATAAATTTTGACACTTAAGAAAATATAAGTTTTTGAGAAACTTATTCCCTAAAAATGTATCCAAAAACATTTACCAAGGTTTCCCTAATTTTTGTGTTAAGAAATGATGATTTCTTCAAGATTAAAATTGATATTAAGTATGTATATTTTTGAGAAAAATATATATATATTTATTGATCACCAAATTTTGTGCTAAGTGTATGTAGTATGTATTACATGTAATAGTGTATCAAGACTTGAAAATACACTAAATAGTCATAAGGAGTGAAGATACAAAAAACACATACAACATGCTTAGACAAATACAAGAAAAATATATTTATAAAAATATATTACTTGATAGCATAAATAACTTGGACAAGTTATGAACATGAAATGAAGTTTTGGACAAGATACATAATTCGGGTGAAAAATACAAGATACTTATATTTATTTTTGAGAAAATAATATAAGTAAGACACATAGTTAAAAATATAAATTATTTTTTTACACAAGAACACATATACAAAAGATAGTGACTTGTACTTGTGCGATGCAAGTCTAGTGACTAACGTTAATAAAACACGTTTAGGACACGACGCTAGATAAGCAAATCCGGTGAAGTTTACGGCGCAAGGAACGCAAAGTTGTGAGTTCATGCTCCCCCTTTTCTTTTAACTGTTATCAGTTTTATAACTTCGGGGTGAAATACATGTTATAAATGTTACAATGTTTATAAATGGATACAAAAACAAGAAGCACTCTTGGTGATAACTAGTACCAAGTATGATGCGTGTTGAGGAATGATTCGAGAAATCGTGTCACGAATAGGGTACCATAAGCACCATTAATCGTGTACATACTTAGACCGCAGAACAAAAGGTTAGATCTAATGGGTTTTCGGGCAGCCACACTCTTGGTGAAAACCAGTACCGAGTAGTGCTTTTGCGTCTCCGTCGTGAATCAACAACCAGAAAAATGCCAATGGTTTGGATGCTTCCTATGTTGTGTCACATGTTAATGGCCTTGTAACCCATTAACAAATTGATACATACAGAAATACTTGACTTATACGAGAATACTTGACTTATACGAGAATACTTGATTTAGACAAGAATACTTGATTTATACAAGATACATACCATGTTTTTCATACAAGTATACAAACGTTCAATACAAGAACTGCATGAATTCACACCAACATTATGTTGACGTTTTTCCAAAACTCACATGTATTTCAGGTAACTAAAAGTGGATGTGCGCGCGGTCTTACTCATGCTCTTGGATGTCGTTTATGTTTATCGTTGAATAAAGTTGTAAACTTTCAGACAATATGCTGTCTTGTGATGTAAACACTTAAACCATGTTTTCCATTATGTAATGGTATTTGAAGTTATTTTTACAAGCATGTAGTATGTTTACCTTTTATATGTAATGAGAACCTTTCATGATCACACCTCGTGCTTCCGCCTAAGAAAGGGGTGTGACAGATTGGTATCAGAGCTGCGATTGTAGTGAACCAGGATTCCTTCTCGAGTCTAGACTACAATCCCTTGGATCCTTTCATGAAAACAATTTTTCAAAAAGTTTTCATTGCATAAAACTTTCCGCGACATCCACTACCTGAAACTGTTTATGAGAGTCGAGAAAAGACACTACGAGACTTAGGGTGCACTGGAGTAGCACTTGTCTGTAATTAAGGATTGCTTGCAATTATGTGTGATAATTGATATATACATGTACTAGAAGTAGAATGTCACAGGTATACGTGACTTTACCTGAAAACAGTGGCCTATCTGAAGGAAGAGATACGAGGACGAAACGAACTGTGCGGACTGTGCAAGGAGTTACGTAATTATGGATGCATACATAATTATGAAACTCAGTGCACAGAAACCACAGCAAGTCTTGTCACGTATAGATTCCCTCAGTACAAGAGAAAGTCAAATGTGAACACCCCTCCTCCAGCCTATTAAGTACTCTACTGGAGTAATAATTGTTTGATGTCACTTATGTGGTATATGCCAGTGTATATATATACTACTACTGTCTCGTATGACAATATCAAATAAATGACTAACCCTATTGTGTGATGTTCTTCCAGAATATGGCACCTAGGAGAATTGTGAACAATCGAGATTCTGATCAACCTCCTCCTCCCTCACTGCCAAGGACTGCTGAAGAGCTGAACGCTCTACTGGAAGAAAGAATCTCCGCAGCTATCGCCCAGTACGAGGCGAACCGTACGGAAGACAGTGGAGGACCAAGCAATGCCAGGCGTAATAGGAATGGAGATTCGTCTGGAGGAAACGCAGCTCAAGGTAACCTTAAGACAATTTGCTAAGCATGGAGAAATTTATGAACGGTCTTTGTTTCATTATTTCTTCAATTGCTCACGTGTGAGTTGGTTGGATCGATTACAGGCTGCACCTTCAAGCAGTTTCTCGACTGTAAACCACTGAACTACGATGGCACTGGAGGTGCAGTAGCATTTATACGTTGGACGGAGAAGACTGAAGCCACCATCCGTATGAGCAAGTGTACCGCGGATCAGCAAGTCACTTTTGCTACTGGGTTGTTTGTTGATGAAGCTCTGACTTGGTGGAACTTGCAAGTCCAAACTCTGGGTGATGATGCCGCTTATGGCCTGACTTGGGATGAACTAAAGGAACGTATGAGAGAGAAGTATTGCTCTCGTGCTGAACTCCAAAGGTTGGAGACTAAGTTCTGGCACTTGACCATGGAAGGTGCTGACATTACTGGTTATACCCGAAGGTTCCACGATCTGTCGAGGGTGATCCCCTATATGGTGACTCCTGAATTTAAGCGCGTAGAACGCTACATTTGGGGACTGGCCTCAGAATTTCGCGGCATGGTAACTTCGGCCAAACCTCAAACAATCACTGAGGCTGTAACTCTGGCTGTCAGCCTTACTGAAGATTGTGTTCGTATGAAGAAGCTATCATTGAACCCAACAGAAAAGACCGAGACGCATGCTGAGTCGTCTAGTGACAAGAAGAGAAAGCATTCGAATCTGAACCAAGCAACCCGCAATAACAACAAGGGTTTCAACAACAAGAAACGAGACTTCAACCCGCCTCAGGAGGCGAAAACTCTTACAACCATGAATGACGCTCCAGCTAAAGGATACATGGGCACTCTGCCCAAATGCAATCAGTGAAAGCGTCATCACGAAGGAGTTTGTCGTATTCCAAGATGCGACAAGTGTGGAAAGTTGGGTCACCATACTGAAGACTGTTGGGGTAAAGGAAACAGGAACGGAAATGGAAATCGCAACGATGCTGGTAATAGGAATGGTGGAATTGGAAATGGCAATGGTAATCGGAATGGGAATGGAGCTGGGCAAAACCAAGGATGCTTCAGTTGTGGAAGCAAAGATCATTTCATAAAAGATTGCCCAAAGGGAAACAATGCTCAGGCTCGAGCATTTGTGATTGGAGCAAGGAACGCACGCGAGGACCTTAATGTGGTCACCGGTACGTTTCTCTTTAACAATCACTTTGCATCCATATTATTTGACACTGGTGCCGATTATAGCTTCATGTCTGTGGAATTTAAACGTATGCTTGGAATAGAATCTAGTAGATTAGATATTCCCTACTCCATAGAGCTAGCCAATGGTAAACTTGTTGAATCAGGCGAAGTTGTTAGAGGCTGCTTATTAGAACTTGGTGAACGAAATTTTAGCATCGACCTCTTACCTATTCAATTGGGTAGCTTCGATGTAGTGGTCAGAATGGACTGGTTGTCCAAAAACAAATCTGAAGTTATTTTTCATGACAAAATCATTCGCATCCCTCTAGCGAATGATGAAACTCTCATCGTACATGGAGAAAAACGAGACGCGCCTCTGCGAATCATCAGTTGTATGAAGGCACAAAAGTGCTTAAGGAAAGGATGCGTCGCTTTCCTGGCACATGTTGTAGACAAGAAGGATGTGGAGCCGAAACTCGAAGACATTCCTGTGGTGAAAGAATTCCCTGATGTTTTTCCCGAAGATCTACCAGGAATACCTCCGCAACGACAAGTCGAATTCCGTATAGACCTGGTTCCAGGAGCCGCTCCTGTAGCCAAGGCACCCTATCGGCTTGCACCATCCGAAATGCAAGAATTATCTACACAACTCCAGGAGTTGTTGGATAAACGATTCATAAGGCCAAACTTCTAGCCCTGGGGAGCTCCAGTATTGTTCGTAAAGAAGAAGGATGGAACCCTGCGGATGTGTATTGATTACAGAGAACTAAACAAGCTCACTATCAAGAATCGGTACCCACTACCGAGGATTGATGAATTATTTGATCAATTGCAAGGATCAAGCTACTATTCCAAGATCGATCTTCGATCTGGATACCATCAGTTAAGAATCCAAGAGGAAAGCGTACCAAAGACTGCCTTCAGAACACGCTATGGGCATTACGAGTTTCTTGTGATGCCATTCGGACTGACGAACGCGCCAGCGGTATTCATGGATCTGATGAACCGCGTATGCAAACCATATCTCGATAAATTCGTGATTGTATTTATCGATGATATCCTGATTTACTCTCGAATGAAAGAAGAGCACGAACAACACCTCAGAACCATTCTGGAACTACTGAAGAAAGAGAAACTTTATGCGAAATTCTTAAAGTACGAATTCTGGATTCGCGAAGTACAATTCCTTGGTGACATTGTGAATGAAAAGGGCATTCATGTAGACCCATCCAAGATTGAAGCCATAAAGAATTGGGAAGCCCCCAAAACCCCAACAGAAGTTCGACAATTCTTGGGTTTAGCGGGCTATTACCGGCGATTCATCAAGAATTTCTCAAAAATAGCTCAGCCGCTAACTACCCTTACACAGAAAGACAAGAAGTACGACTGGGGTGACAAGCAGGAAGAAGCCTTCCAGCTACTTAAAAATAAGCTATGCGATGCACCAATACTATCCTTACCCGAAGGCACTGAAGACTTCATGGTATACTGCGACGCTTCACGTCAAGGTTTGGGTTGCGTGCTCATGCAACGCCAGAAGGTTATCGCTTACGCTTCAAGACAACTGAAGGTGCATGAAAGGAATTACACCACACACGACCTTGAACTAGGTGCAGTGGTATTCGCCCTGAAAATCTGGCGACATTACTTATATGGTACACGATGTACAATCTTCACAGATCACAAAAGCTTACAACACATATTTGATCAGAAGGAATTAAACATGCGTCAGCGACGATGGGTCGAGCTGCTAAATGATTATGACTGTGAGATTAAGTACCATCCTTAAAAAGCAAACATTGTAGCAGACGCATTAAGCCGAAAAGAAGGGTTAAGACCCTAAGGGTTCGAGCATTAGAAATGACTATTCAAACGAACCTCACTGAACGTATTCGCGACGCACAACAAGAAGCCCTTAAGATGGAAAACCGTAAAGCTGAATACCTCCGGGGTATGTTGAAATATATGGTGCCAAATGAAGAGGGAGCCTTATACTTTAAGAAGCGTATTTGGGTTCCGCTCTATGGCAGTATTCGAGAAGTCATCCTTGATGAAGCGCACAAATCGAGATACTCGATCCATCCAGGATCGGACAAAATGTATCAAGACTTGAAGGATTACTATTGGTGGCCGAGACTTAAAAGCGATGTTGCTATTTATGTTGGAAAGTGCCTAACCTGTGCTAAGGTTAAGGCTGAATATCAGAAACCATCTGGGCTACTGCAACAACCAGAGATTCCCATGTGGAAGTGGGAACAAATATCAATGGACTTCATAACAAAATTACCCAAGACCCCTAGAGGGCACGATATGATATGGGTGATAGTTGATTGATTAACGAAATCTGCGCATTTCCTACCAATCCGAGAAAAGGATAGCACTGGAAAGCTTGCTGAGATATACTTAAAGGAAATCGTGGCACGTCATGGAGTGTCAATCTCAATTATTTCAGACAGAGATGGACGTTTTGTCTCAAGGATCTGGCAATCCTTTCAGGAAGCCTTTGGATCCCAATTAGATCTAAGCACGGCCTTCCATCCACAAACAGACGGCCAGAGCGAACGAACCATACAAACGTTAGAAGATATGCTTCGCGCATGTGTTATGGACCTAGGCGGCAACTGGGATACTCATCTACCGTTAGTCGAGTTTTCCTACAATAACAGTTACCATACGAGCATAAAAGCCACACCGTTCGAAGCTCTATATGGCCGTAAGTGCTGCTCGCCCTTATGTTGGGCAGACGCTGGAGACAAACGCATGGTTGGTCCTGAACTTGTGCAAGAGACAACCGACAAGGTTATGCAGATCCGAGAGCGCATTAAAGCGGCTCGAGATCGACAAAAGAGCTACGCTGATAGAAGACGGAAACCATTACAGTTCGAAGTGGGAGACAAAATGTTGTTAAAAGTCTCACCTTGGAAGGGCGTAGTAAGATTTGGAAAGCATGGAAAGCTGAATCCACGATACATCGGACCATTCAAGATTTTGGAAAGAATTGGTACCGTGGCATACAAGTTGGAATTACTGGAAGAACTTAATGGAGTACATGATATATTCCATGTGTCCAACCTCAAGAAGAGTCCAACACAAGAAAACGTGATCATCCCTGCGGATGAAGTGCATATTGATGACACCCTCCGATTTACAGAACAACCCATTGAGGTTACAAACTGGAAAGTCAACAAGATCAGAATGAGCAGTGTCAAACTCGTCAAAGTACGTTGGAACTCCAAGCACGGACCCGAGTACACGTGGGAACGTGAAGACCAGTTTAAAGAAAAGTACCCCCACCTGTTCAAGAAGACTCCTGTGAGAGTTAGTTCAGCCTGAATTTCGGGTCGAAATTCTTTTAACGGGGGGAGACTGTGACAACTGGCACCAAACCGGTAATTTCCGTACACTTTATTTATTATTTAATGACTGCAATTATGTGCTTACATGTCAACATTGTCTGATTACATACTATACAAGTGAATTCATGCACGTTTTATACTACAAGAATTACTTTATGCATTAATGAACAACGTTGCGTCAGAAATACTAGTAAACTCACCGGTAAGACACACTGTGTCAACAATTCTACAGAAAGCAGTCAGACAATAGAATTGGGGCCTAGGTGTAGGTCCAACGACAAGAATACATTAAAACCCAAGAGTACATACAAGGGTTAACATATAGACTTTCCGGAAGCTAAAATACGCACTAAAAAGCACCCGAAACGCACTTTAAGTGCATAATTTTACAGAATTCAGCTATAATCAGTTTTTTAACATATAAATATTATGCAAAATTCATATTTTATTATCCAGAATACCCTCCTAAGTGTTGGGAATTAAAAGGGTTACAAAAGGGTACTTAAAGGACACTAAACGGTGCAATTTAGCACTTTAACGAACCGGTATTTAACCGAACAACCGGACATTACCCGGAACATCAAGATATTACTTGAAGCATTGTTTTAATGTTTCTGAACTAGTTATGGTCCCCGAACACCATAATACCCCTTATAACGTAATAACGCATTAAATCCCTAAACTTATTACTTGAAACCAACTTATTTATGAACTAGGGAGTAAATATTACACTTTGCCCCCCCCCCCATTATTGTTCACGGTTCAAAGTGGGTGGCCCCCACCAAATATTTGCCATGATATATTTAGATCTTGCTTAGATTGCTTGTGATCTTCTTGATTTCCTTAGATATGATAAGATCTTGAAAGATGGGAATTGGATCTTGTAAGTAATATAAGATAACACTAGATCTCATTCATCACTTCACACCATCTTCCTTCCTTCTTCTCCCCTTGCTCTCGACTGAACATAGAGCCAACACCACCACCATTTTTCAATTCAATCTAACCATTCCAAGTGCATTCCAAGGTGTAAGAAGCAAGGTTAGAAGGCTTGGAACTCTTGGAACTTGAAGGACCTCCTTAGCAAGCTTTTAACCACTCCATATTCTTCATTGTTTCTTCCCTAGCTTTAAGTTAGTAGTAAGATTCTTTTTAACCTTTGTTACTTCTATTTTTAGTGGTTAAAAGATGAAGTATGATGAGAATAACAAGAACACTAAAAGACTTGAACATGAATCTTGAAACATAAAGCTTTGCATATGATGATATATGAATGGAATGATATTGTTTAATACATGAATGATATTTGTTTGTTGATTACTAGAGATGATGATGTTAATCATCACATGAAGTTTTCTAGATGGTGATTAAACACATAATCTAGCAAGTGGGAGGATGATTATGTAACAACCTAGAATAATCATCTTCTTGTAAAGCCATGAACTTGATGAATAAATGATTTCTTGGAAAATAATAAACAAAGTAAGCTAGTAAACTTATAGATCTAAGATGTATGAATGGTTTTTCTAAAAGAACCAAGTTTAAAATGTGATTTTTAGAAGATCTTGGTTTTTACTTGAACTTACACTATTTTTATTAGAAAAATAAGTGTATAAACACCTATGAAACAAGAAAAATACAAAAGAAGTATTTTTAGAAGAATCATCTTACAAGTTGTAAATGACTAAATCCTTCAAGAATGAGATTTACAAACAAATAACCGTGTTTTTAAGGGTAACTAAACCTACTAAATAACATGGTAAATTACTACAAGTTTTTACAAAACTTCAAGTTCATGATGTAGTGCGGTTTACTTGATTTTGGCACTTGATATGTGTAGAATAAGTTGTTGATGTTTGATGATGATTTAAAAGAAAATAAACACATGTTTTGAAAACATGGGAAACCTCCATTTTTAGGGGAAACTCTGTCAAAATTTCTATAAATTTTGACACTTAAGAAAATATAAGTTTTTGAGAAACTTATTCCCTAAAAATGTATCCAAAAACATTTACCAAGGTTTCCCTAATTTTTGTGTTAAGAAATGATGATTTCTTCAAGATTAAAATTGATATTAAGTATGTATATTTTTGAGAAAAATATATATATATTTATTGATCACCAAATTTTGTGCTAAGTGTATGTAGTATGTATTACATGTAATAGTGTATTAAGACTTGAAAATATACTAAATACACATAAGGAGTGAAGATACAAAAAGCACATACAACATGCTTAGACAAATACAAGAAAAATATATTTATAAAAATATATTACTTGATAGCATAAATAACTTGGACAAGTTATGAACATGAAATGAAGTTTTGGACAAGATACATAATTCGGGTGAAAAATACAAGATACTTATATTTATTTTTGAGAAAATAATATAAGTAAGACACATAGTTAAAAATATAAATTATTTTTTACACAAGAACACATATACAAAAGATAGTGACTTGTACTTGTGCGATGCAAGTCTAGTGACTAACGTTAATAAAACACGTTTAGGACACGACGCTAGATAAGCAAATCCGGTGAAGTTTACGACGCAAGGAACGCAAAGTTGTGAGTTCATGCTCCCCCTTTTCTTTTAACTGTTATCAGTTTTATAACTTCGGGGGTGAAATACATGTTATAAATGTTACAATGTTTATAAATGGATACAAAAACAAGAAGCACTCTTGGTGACAACTAGTACCAAGTATGATGCGTGTTGAGGAATGATTCGAGAAATTGTGTCACGAATAGGGTACCATAAGCACCATTAATCGTGTACATACTTAGACCGCAGAACAAAAGGTTAGATCTAATGGGTTTTCGGGCAGCCACACTCTTGGTGAAAACTAGTACCGAGTAGTGCTTTTGTGTCTCCGTTGTGAATCGACAACTAGAAAAATGCCTATGGTTTGGATGCTTCCTATGTCGTGTCACATGTTAATGGCCTTGCAACCCATTAACAAATTGATACATACAGAAATACTTGACTTATACGAGAATACTTGATTTATATGAGAATACTTGATTTATACAAGAATACTTGATTTATACAAGATACCTACCATGTTTTTCATACAAGTATACAAATGTTCAATACAAGAACTGCATGAATTCACACCAACATTATGTTGATGTTTTTCCAAAACTCACATGTATTTCAGGTAACTAAAAGTGGATGTGCGCGCGGTCTTACTCATGCTCTTGGATGTCGTTTATGTTTATCGTTGAATAAAGTTGTAAACTTTCAGACAATATGTTGTCTTGTGATGTAAACACTTAAACCATGTTTTCCGTTATGTAATGGTATTTGAAGTTATTTTTACAAGCATGTAGTATGTTTACCTTTCGTATGCAATGAGAACCTTTCATGATCACACCTCGTGCTTCCTCC
This sequence comes from Helianthus tuberosus, assembly GCA_030545235.1. Taxonomy (NCBI): domain Eukaryota; kingdom Viridiplantae; phylum Streptophyta; class Magnoliopsida; order Asterales; family Asteraceae; genus Helianthus; species Helianthus tuberosus. The sequence goes on along the minus strand of CM060374.1, from coordinate 89,031,280 downwards.
TAAGAAAGGGGTGTGACAACATCATCAAAGAAAGAAATTCTTTGCTGATGTAAAGCATTATTTTTTGGAAGATCCTTATCTTTTCAAAATGTGTGCTGATCAACTCATCCGCCGGTGCGTACATGGTAGTGAAGCAAGAAGAATTCTCCGCCATTGTCATGAAGGTCCATACGGAGGACATCATGGTGCCGCTAGTACAGCACGAAAGGTATTTGATTCAGTATTTTATTGGCCTACCATTTACAAAGACGCCCAAAGTCTTGTCAAGACATGTGATGCTTGCCAAAGAACAGGTAATATTTCTTCCAAAAACGAAATGCCACAAAATGGCATTCTTGTTTGTGAAATTTTTGATGTGTGGGGACTTGACTTTATGGGACCTTTCCCACCGTCAAAAGGAAACAAATATATACTTGTGGCAGTAGATTACTTGTCTAAATGGGTCGAGGCCGAGGCACTTCCAACAAATGATGGAAGAGTCGTGGTAAGATTTCTGAAAAAATTATTCCCTCGTTTTGGAACACCTAAAGCATTAATAAGTGATAGAGGCACCCATTTTTGTAACCATCAACTTGAAATTTTTTTAACAAGATATGGGGTCTATCACCGGGTCTCAACAGCATATCACCCTCAAACAAACGGACAAGCCGAAGTGACTAATAGAGGTTTAAAATGAATACTTGAAAAAACCGTAGGATTAAATAAAAAGGAATGGGCCGATAAATTAGATGATGCTTTATGGGCTTTTCGAACTGCTTATAAAACAACAATAGGTACAACCCCGTATAAGCTCGTCTATGGAAAAAGCTGTCATTTTCCAGTAGAAATAGCTCACAAGGCCTACTGGGCAATCAAAAATGTAAACTTAGATTTAGATTTTGTCGGTAGAAACAGATTTTGTCAATTAAACGAATTAGACGAACTAAGGAATTATGCATACTCTAACTCTGAAATTTATAAGGAAAGAATGAAAACTTTGCATGATAAACACATTAAACCTAATGAATTTCGAGTAGGAGATCAAGTTCTATTGTTTAATTCACGACTTCGATTGTTTCCTGGTAAATTAAAGTCTAGGTGGTCAGGACCTTTTTCCATCACCCATATTTTCCCACACGGTGCAGTAGAAATTAAATCTCGAAATGGAATTCCATTCAAAGTCAATGGCCAACGGCTAAAGCTCTATCAAGGATTCATTGAGGATGAAGAGGAAGAAATCTCGCTTCAAACGGTCGATGAATGAAAACACCAACATCATACCTGGTAAGTTACGAACAAACAGGTTGACATCTAAATCGGTAAGTCTTCTAACCAAGTTTTTGGGAAACAAGGGCACTCACACGAGCACTTAAAAATAATAATAATAATAATAATAATAATAAAGTAGCCCGCCCACGGGGCCGCGTCCGCTGGACACGGGGCCGTGTCTGCGCAACTGTCGGGATAAAACCCCTTTTCCAAGCAGTTTCTTCATTTCCACACGCCCCGTTTCCCCGAAAACTCTCTGGTTCAGGCGATTTTTCTGTAAGATTTCGACATCTCCTCTACTTCTAACAACATCAAGGTATGATTCTATCATCATTAGTAGTTAGATTAAGCATTTGCATGTAGTTAAAACATCAAAAATTTGGGTAAAAATCTAGGGTTCTTGAACTTCATCCGGATCGAACCTCAAATTTTTGCTTAAATCTGTTAGCATTAGTTTAGATTCATGTTATAGGAAGCAAATCCACTTGTATTGTTCGTAGATTTGCCCGATTTCTCACAAAAACCCCAAACCCTTGTTTTTGAACCGAAAAAGATAAAATCGAAGGGGTAAACGGTTTGTTTTGGGAAAAACGGCACTTGGGGTTTCATTTTCAAGGAAAACCGCCCCTACTGGACCAAAAATTTTCAAGTTTTCAGGACCGGGTCGAAAAATGGGATTTTTGGGAAACAGACGCCTGGACACGGGGGCGTGTCCAGCTTTTTTCTGATGAACATGGGGCGTGTCCGCTGAACACGGGGCCGTGTTCAGCCGACTGTTTTCAGTTTTCTCCGAAAATTTCACTGTTTCATGCTAATTGTTTGGTGTATTCTTTCAGATGTCCAAGAAATTCACAAGTTTCAATCCAAATGAGTTGGATGCTAAAGCAAGATACGATGTGCTTCGAACCAGGCCGGAGGAATACCCACGACAAGTATGCTTGGATCTCTTAGTAGCAGTGAACCAGCTTGACCGGTTTAACAACCTAGTCACCGGCCCACTAAGAGCCGCCCTAACCACTCGACTTCGCTCAGTCCATGAGTATAATCTGGAATTCTATAGCACATTCATGTTCAATTCAAGAGCCGACCCATTTGATTTGATAATGATGGGGTAGAATTCAGATGTGGAGGGACTAGGTACTCTATCTCGATGGCACAATTTGGGTCGATAGTTGGGTTGTATGCGGAGGAAGATGCGGGTAATGAAGAAAACACTGGAGGGTTACATGAATTATCAGAAAACGAACGCCAAGCCGCTTGGGCTCAAATAGGAGAAGGGCACTACAACCCAAGCAGCACTAAGAGCACTAAGTTGAGGGACCCACTTTACCGTTACATCCATAGGGTCCTCGCTTACTCTCTTAGCCAAAGGCATGATAGCGGTGGCGTTGTAGGGTTGAGAGATCTGGTGGTCCTTCATTGCATTCATACCCGCACCCACCTCGATGTTCCATACCTCCTGCTCAGAAACATGCATTGGAACCGGCTTGCTACTCCACCAACTCCTATCTTCTTCGGGGGGGGGGGGTGGATATACCGTCTCTTCAAGCATTTCGTGAACATGCCCAGGTCTTTCCAAAAGAGCCCATGGTCGGGAAGGGTGGACATACAAATCTGCCACTCCATGAACTTGATTTATGAAGCCGAAGACGGGACGGTTAGCTTCCAAAGAGTCCAGGGACATGCATGGAACCCGCAAGAGGCACTCGTCCTTCATGCTCCACACTTTCAACCACCTCCTCAATACCAATACCAATACCGGCCCCATGGTGATCCAGGCCAATCCTCCTCATAAGGAGGCAGTTTTCCTAATTTTCAAAGCTTACATGACTTATTGCAGGAAAACCTCATGTGCACCAGGAACACCTATAACATGGCGAGCAACACGTACACCCGGGTTGGAGCAATTGAGAGAAACATCTCCGACATAGAGGATGACATTGGGAGCATCCGGGAGTACATGGCGGGGCATGGAGGAGGAGATGATGATGAAGACGAGGACATGGACTAGGCGGGAGGAGTAGAGGTAGGAGCAGTTGGTTGGTGGTATCACAGGTTAACCCCCTTTTCTTATGAACAATTTCCGGCCTGCGTGCCGTGTGTTGAACAATTTACTTTCCTTTAACTCTTTTTACTTTCTGCATTTATTTTTCTTTTTAACTTTGTGGTATGGATGTTTGAACATTGGTAATTTAGGATGCTTGCTATGGTTTGGTGTAGTGTTTACTGATAAAACAGGTACATACGAGGCTTAGAGTACTAAACTGTAGGATCGAATTCGGACCTAAACGAGTCGGTTAGAAGAGCTATTACTGATTTGAACGGCGGAAACAGACAAATCAGATTCAATTCAGCGAGAATTCAATTTAATCTGTTGATTCTATTAATCTGAATGACGTTTACAAACAAATCAACACTTCGGCAGCACTTCGTGTCTCACCGGAAGAACACACCTCTAACTATATCTGATTTCGCTCTTAAGGCCTATATATAGGACCATGATTTCGCTTATAGTGACATGACACAAAAGCGGAATCATCACTTGACACATAAGCGGAATCATCGTAACTACATAAGCGAAATCACATGAAGACAAAAGAGCGAAATCACATTTACAACTTTGAATGAAATCAGAACTTCATAATCATAAATGCTTTTGTCTTGTATGTAATGATGTCATGATGATGTCACTTTAATGATGTCATCATGACATCATGCTTGAACAACTTCGCAACGAATCGAGACTCGACATAAGACGAAGACGACAGATGAATGCACCAACAGACTCCCCCTCAGATGTTGACGAGTCTTAAGTGTCGAGTCTTCGCATCTTCAGTCTTTATCAGTCTCTTTTCTTTCTTAGGGGCTGTTTGGGTAAGCTTATTTTTTTGACTTATTTACTTATTTGCTTATTTAAAAAGCAAATAAGTCATAATGGAATGACTTATTTACTTATTCCTCTCACATAATAAGCTAACCCAAACACCTTTTAACTTTTCAAAAAGCAAATAAGTAAATAAGTCAAAAAAATAAGCTTAGCCAAACAGCCCCTTAGTATATACCAGGATCTTCTCTTTGGCTCTAACCTCGTCAGACTCCCCCTCTCATCATGATGGGATCGCCGTCTGGAATTAGCTATCACCTTGAGATCAATCCCTGGCTTTAATTCTGTTTAGCTCATCTCCTGTACAATCTTCTCACAAACTCATAAGTTTTTACTTAAAACTATAAGAAAAACTTATTAGAAATAGTTCCATCAAGTTCAAATTAATGACCCTGATTAACTAATCAAACTTTCTTTTTCAAAATAAATTTCTTCATTTAAGCACTCACTCCCAACCCTGTTCATCATGTTCAGCACTTGGAATTTTGAAAATCAGCTCATCAACATCAGTTGTCGAAAATCTTTTTAGATTTATCAAAAAAAAAAAAAAAAAACACAAATGCAATAACAGAAATTAAATGTAGAAATGAAATATGTACAAACTCTATTTTTGTGAGTTTGTGTAAGAGGATCATATCAGTTTTTAGACACATCACAAGCACCGTTAAGCTTTTAATCATTTTAAGTTCAAAACGATTCACATAGATTGACGATATTGTTGTCCACTTAAACTCAATCTAAAACTTTCGAAATGCTTACCGATACGTTAAGATATATTAATATTGCACTAAGTTCTTATGAACCCCACGATCTCAACATATCCCCTCATCATGCAATACACTGACTCAAGTAATGCCTTTAAACTTTTATCAACTGTGAATTGTGCGAAAACAAAGCAGAATGTTTAAACATTAACAATCAGGTCGATACTTCCATATACGCAGAGAAAGTCCAATGTTTAAACAAAATAAGAAAATAAAAATAAGTTGAAGTTGCTTAGGCTTTAACCACCAGGTCGATACTCCCGTATACGCAGAGGAGGTCCAAAGCTTAAACAAAACACCAAAGAAAATAAAGCAGAACGTTTAGGCAATAACATCCAGGTCGATACTCACGTATACGCAGAGGATGTCCGATGCTTAAACAAAATAAAGAAATAAAACAAGTTTAAATCTTTGCAAAATAAAATGCACAATCACAGCGACTTTTCAGCAAAGTTGTGAAAGTTCACAAACTTAACCAGTTTTATGTCTTTCGACAATCAGCGATTACTGAGTAGGCACACAGTCAAGAAGGACAAAACCAAGTACTACACTTTCAACCGTGTTTCCCACTAGAACTAGGCTTTTTGCTTTAGGTTTGTATCGTTTTCGCAAATCTACTAGTCTAGCTGAGCCTATCGTCACATCGTTAGTGAGATCATTTATCACATTTTAACTTTACATTTCTTTAGCGTGCTGTGACAGTTCAACTAATCTACTATCATTTCCTCTTTTTTGACAATAAAACTCATTTTGAATTTTTTCAATGTTTTTGACATTTTCAAATTTTCAAATTTTTTAAAATTTTTACTCCCCCTAAAATCAAAATATGTCTCAATTTTGATATTCTGGGAAAATTTGAAAACAAGCTGTACAAGAAATGTGACAACATGATGAGAATCACTTCAATTCTCCATTCACTTGGCTTGAACAATCAGAACTCCCCCTGACAACAAACTATTTTCCCATTATGATTTCAAAACACTTAAGTTTGTTTTAATCAAAATGGTTTTTCCGGAAAATTAGTTTTGTGAGTCATTTCTCAAACATGGGGATCATATTCATCACCTTGTTTTCTTTAACCACTTGTAAGATTAACATTTTTAAGATCAATCCACAAACATCACTTGTAGAAAATCAAGTACAATTTAATGTCCTTGATTTACCACAGTTAAATCGAAATATCACTTTCGTGAATTTCTCAAGAAATATGCCGATTCATGTTCCACGCTTACCAACCTGGGAACTCCGGCAAGTCAGGTTTTTCATTTAAACAGATTCACCCAAGCCTGACGGTCCTTGGGTGATTTTGAATTCTTGTTCAACAATGGTGGAAAATTTGCATCATCCATTGTTAAACCTGAATTCTCAGTTTTTACCTCAACTACCGGCTCTTCTGGCTTTACCGTACCAGAATCATTGCCTGCACATGGCTTGTCTGACTTTGATCTGTCAGATTCATCGTCTGAAGGTGGCTTGTCTGACTTCGACATGTCAGATTCATCGCCGACCATTTTCTTCTTCTTCTTTTCTTCTTTCGTCCGCAGATTTGTATCCGATGAATTCGTCTTGCTTGACTTTGCCATCGAGGGAGTCGATTCATCAGAACTCTTATTTTTAACAGATGAACCCGAGGACAAAATCTTCTCCAGATACTCTCTCGCCTTCTTTCTCTTCTTCCTCAGTCTGTCTTTCTGCCCCTGAGAAAGCTTCACTTTCGTTTCTTGAACTTTAGGTTCTTGAACCTTCTGTTCTTTGGGCTTGACATTGACTGATTTCTTCACCTGCTTCTGAGATTCAGCCCTCGATCTTCTCATTGATCTCATTGAGCAATCTCTAGCAATATGGCCAATGATGTTGCAGTTAAAGCATCTCCTCGATTCAAACCTCCAACTCTGGCAGTTAACAGCAATGTGTCCTTGATAGCCGCATCTGTAACACACTCTGTTATCGTACCAATCACCATTTTCAGTCCAAACATTCAGATCATAGCACTGTTTGGCTTGGTGATAATCCTTGCTCCTCTTGTTTGCTGGATTTGACTTTTGAGCACTGTGGTCCAACCTGCACCACTTATTACCAACAATTTTTGAGTTTTGATTTTCTAATTTTTGTGATTTTTTATTACGATTGGATGATTGAACTGGTGAGCTTTTATTCTTGTTTTGACCATTTTCTGAATTTTTAACTTTTTGTTTCTGTTCCACTTTCTTCTTCAAAGGTTTTTGCGTAGACCATTCTCCCTTTTCAGTTGATTGCAGAACAGTTTTCTGAAACTTTTCTTTTAATTTCATAAATATTTTCTTTTTCTCATTTTCAGCATCAGACTCTGACTCAGACTCATCTGCTGAATAAAACTCTTCATTTTTATCATCAGTTTTATCATCACAATCTTCAACTTTGACTTTGTCAAAGTTTGTGACATAGTCACTTATTGGAACAGAATTGATCGATTTTGGACATGGATAATTCAAACTATCTGATGAAGTCACAAAACCTTTCAATTTCTTTTCAAGTTCATCAATCTTGTTTCTTGAATTCTCAGCTTCGTTTTCAAGCTGAGAGATTCTTTCAAAATGAGACTTGATTGATTTTTTATTCTCATTCTTCATGTTTTCAAGAACAGACTTTTCATTTTCCAAAACATTTATCTGTTCTTGAAATTTTGTCTCATTTGCTTTCAGATTCTTATTCTCAAGCTTTATCCAGAAATCTTCCTTTTCTGAATTTAACTCCTTTTCTTCTAACTCTTTGATTTTCTTTCGAGCACATTCACCTTCTTTTTCAAGTTTGATGATTTTCTGAAGATGGGAATTTATCATTTTTTGCTTTTCGATGTTATTTTTGCTAAACACATCTCTCCCATTTTCAAGAATTTTTATTTGACTTTGAAATTCTTTTTCCATTTTTAATTTTTCTATTTCAAAAACTTTCAATTTATCTTCAAAATTTCTTGCATTTTCTTTCAACTTCTGATTTTCCAATGTCAAACTGTTCAAGTTACTTAACAGTTTGTCATTCTCAGATTTCACATTTACACAATTTTCCTGCATAACAAGAATCTGCTTATCATCAGCTTGCTTCTTATCATTCAGCTTTTTGACTTCCGATTTCAAACTTTCCACATCTTTCGAGAGTTTATCATTGTCAGCTTCAAGTTTATCACATTTAGAGCACACTGATGCAGAACTTGAAGATTCATTCTTCACAGATTCTTCATTCTTTGGAGCTTGCTCTTCCTTTGCCCTAAATGTACCTGCACAAAAGATTTTAACGAAATTAAGAGGATTTGCATACTCATCAATATAACAACCTCTCTTAATATCGTATTTTATCACATATTTTGCCCTAACACATTCAACAATCCTTTTGTTCATCTCATCAATCACATCTAAGCCCATATCCATCAAATGATTTTCTAAGACATTTATCATTTCTTTCCTTTTCTTTCCATTTTCAAATTCATGAGTTTTAAGTATGCTGATGAATCTTTTTAGATGTAATTTTGAAAAATTTGAATCCTTTCTTAAATTTTTCAAAAATTCACTCCATTCAATAGGTAATGCATCTGCAAACTTTTCTATTTTTTCAGCATCTGATGGAAATATCTCATGATTTTTTAAGTAACCAAGTAAGACTCCATATCGATTCTCTAAATTTTCCAATGTTTCATTTTTCAAACATGCAAAATATTTAAACCTTTTGACCCAAACATCCTTTTTCACATTTCTATAACTATCGTCTAAATACCCCATATACCAATCATTTAATCTTTCAAGATCATGATTTTCCATCTCATCAAACATTATTTCCATTTTTCAAATAATCCCGACAACAATTTCCAATTCAAAACAAAATCAATTTTGATGTCAAAATCCACTAACTCGACACCTTTGAATGCCAATAAATCTGATTGGACCGTACAAGAGTATTCACATGCAGTCGATTGTATCTTGTTATGTAAGACTAATATCACATGCAAACACAAATAATTCTCATCATTTCTTGCAAACTGACACAACACATGCAACTATGATATTATCACATAAAGTCTGAATATAGGCTGGACACTTATTTAATTCTAATTGGGCCTTTAGATCCACTATGCCGACAAACTATTTAATAATTCAAATTGTTTAATAACTAGCTGACACCTTTATCACCTTTTTCTTTGAATCACATGCACACCGATTTACACATGCAAACTGATATGATATTACTCAAAACTAAAACTAAACTGACACATGTAACAAGTATTGCTTCTTGGGCCGAGAGTTCCACTTAACTGACAATTTGTGAAAGAGCTACAACAGTTTACGTTAACCACAAGCAAACTGACACAAACATGATTTCTATTCCCAATCACTGACAACAATTCACGTGGTTATCCTGTTCGATGACAGACAAGGACTTTGATGGTCACAAGAGCGAAATCTCAAAGTGGTCACAAAAGCGAAATCTTAAATTGTCCAAATGAGCGGAATCAACTAAAAAGTGACCATAAGAGCGAAATTAGTTTGTTCACAAAAGCGAAATCTAATTGTACTGATGAGCGAAATCACTGAATTCCATGTTCACAAGAACGAAATCACCTATTACGTCACTTTTTGCACGAGTCCGTATAAGCGAAACCCTCAAAATTCAAGTTTTTAATTCGATTTTAGTTCTGAAACTTTTAAGGATTTGTTAACTATCAATTCCGAGCACACTGTGAAAATTTGAACTGATTCTAACCGTAAAAATTTTTAATTTTCGGAAAAGAATAGTGTAGAAACTGAATTATCGGCTGAATTGTGTAGAGCTCTTCTTCACTGGCTCTGATACCAATTGTAGGATCGAATTCGGACCTAAACGAGTCGGTTAGAAGAGCTATTACTGATTTGAACGGCGGAAACAGACAAATTAGATTCAATTCAGCGAGAATTCAATTTAATCTGTTGATTCTATTAAACTGAATGACGTTTACAAACAAATCAACACTTCGGCAGCACTTTGTGGCTCACCGGAAGAACACACCTCTAACTATATCTGATTTCACTCTTAAGGCCTATATATAGGACCATGATTTCGCTTATAGTGACATGACACAAAAGCGGAATCATCACTTGACACATAAGCGGAATCATCGTAACTACATAAGCGAAATCACATGAAGACAAAAGAGCGAAATCACATTTACAACTTTGAATGAAATCAGAACTTCATAATCATAAATGCTTTTGTCTTGTATGTAATGATGTCATGATGATGTCACTTTGATGATGTCATCATGACATCATGCTTGAACAACTTCGCAACGAATCGAGACTCGACATAAGACGAAGACGACAGATGAATGCACCAACATAAACATTAGTACTACTAAAGCCGGGACAGCAAAACCGAAGACAGAAACCTGTTTTTCACCTTTGCAGATTGTCTACACGGGGTCATATCCAACCGACACGCCCCCGTGCCCATTGCCCCAGACCTGCTGTTTGTAAAAATCCAACAGATTTTTTGCCAGACACGGGGTCGTGCTCAGCCGACAGGCCCCCGTGTCCACCTTCTGTAAGTTATCGTTACTGGCACTCTGACCACGGGGTCATGTTCATCCGACACGAGGCCGTGTCCAGATGCCCAGTAACATAAATTTTTGCTTTTTCACACCTTTTTACACATTCAATCAACCTAAAAACTTATTTTTGGGACACATTGAGGACAATGTGTAATTTAAGTGTGGGGGGATGCTAAAACCTTGAATCTTGCAAGTCCTAATTACAAGCCTTACACAAAACTCTATTGGAACCGCTAATCACCCCAAATTTTTTTTCAAAAATGTTTCATTTTTTTACTTGTCTAGGTTTAATTTGGGAATTTCAAGTTCTAAAAAAGTTATATTTTTACAAATTTACAACCGATAGCGTCATGATAAAAAGAACCAACATAAGAAAATTATGAAACGGCATGACAAGTTTAGTTAAAATTTGATTATATATACTTGATCACATAAAAACCCATTCCCACAAAAAGTGAGTTTTGAGCCTCTATTGAGCATACAAATACATATCTTTAAACTAAATGTTCATTTTTCGTTTCTTGTGTGAATAGACGCTTGGTTCTTACAACTCTAGAACTTGCCACGACGATACATTCCTGGTCCTTACCAACTTAAACCCGAGTAAGTAAATGATGGAGGCATTAGGACTAACCCTTTTTATTTCTACACCATTATTTTTCTTTTTTTTAACCACCTACCCAAAATCCCCCTAGTTAACCCCTTTGAGCCTAAACCTTTTCATTTCTTAACCCAAAACAAACACCCTTTTACCCACCAAAACCCTTTTTATTTTTAACCCTTTATTTTAGTAACAAAGCTTAGTTTTTCCTATGACTTCCTTATCAATATATATATATATATATATATATATATATATATATATATATATATATATAATTTTGATAAGGAATCCAAAAGAAATAAATGAACAACTTTATCAAAAAAGAACTTTGTTTGAAAAAGTGCTTCATCAAAATAAAAAGTTACAAAAAATAAAAAGTCTTACGAAAACCGACGCTTTTTACGCCTTTCGCCCTTTTACTAACCACTAACCCAACCACCTACCTTTAACCCAAGCCTAACCCTTCACCCAAAAGTCCTCTTGATATTTACAAAGGTGTATAGTTAAAAAGGAGGAGGATTGATTGCTTGGCAAGCTTATGGTAGGAGTAAGTTCCACGCCGCTCTCGAGTGATTCACTAAAATACATCTTCGGCCGAGTGTTGAGTGATCCCCCGTGAGGTATGTGAACTTGTATATAAATAAAAATTTTAAAAAGGCATGTTATGCCCTAATAAGTAATTTATCTTATGTAATGTTTTAAATAAATCATGACGAATAGGATTGTAAATAAATAAAAATAAAACTTAATAAAGAATCTTTGAAATCCCGACACTCTATGACAAGCCCAAAAACCTTCTCTTCTACCCATTCTATTTGTGAGTGTAAAGCCACATTATAAAGAGTTTTGCTTGAGGACAAGCAAATATTCAAGTGTGGGGGTATTTGATGTGTGCAAAATACAACATATAAATTACATCAATTGTGGCATAAAACAAACATTTTTTAGTACTAATGTTGGAAAAAGTGTGTTTTTGTCTTCCTTTTGTATTTTCAGGATTAAATGAGCTCAAATGAACAAAAGAAGCAAAAAGGCAGCTAAATCTAACATAAATACAAGAAAAGGAACAAACGTGGCATGCCCGACCCCCCGACAGCATCTTCCCAAGCAAAAACAGGAAAACAGAAGGCTGAACATGCCCCGTGCTCAATGAGCACGGGGGCGTGCCCAAGTGTCTGCAGAAAAGACAAACCTGTAGAAGCTTCTATCACCCACCACGGGGGCGTGCCCAGCAGACACGGGGTCGTGGTCAACTCTAAGATTCGCAGAATCTGGGGAAATCTTGATAGTACAGATACGCTTCTGCACACGGGGTCGTGCCCAGCGGAAACGGGGGCGTGGTCAACTAATGCAGACAAACTGCAATTAATGAAGAAATAGAAGGAGAATGGACACGGGGCCGTGCCAGAGCTTCTGTTCAGGCTATAAATAGGGGTGCTTGGCTCATTTGCAAACCATCCCTTGGCACACCACCTCTCCCACACTTCACCCACCCACCACCACCATTACAACACCATCATCCACCACCATCATCCATCATAGAGTGTGTGAGTCGTCTCGGGATCCAAGATTGATCGTAAGAGTTCTTGACAATCAAAGGCCATGTTTGCCTAAGTCTCTTACATCACTTGGTGAAGACAAGTGTCTAGTGTAATACTTTTTATTTTTAATCTTTTTGCACTTTTTATTTTGTTATGTATTATTGACTTTAATAACTAGTTTCTTATGTTGAAGGTGATTCTTTCTTATCGTTTGTCCGTGGTGTCTTGGCATTATTTTACTGTCTATATAAAATAAAAGATTTTCACCATTCATATCTCCACGGTCTATATGGAGGTATGTTGGCTACCTGGTCCGGGGTTAAGGGAACGGTTTGGTAAGAGTCTTGCCTTGTTCAGTGTATAGATCCTGCAAGGACCTGGGCCAAATTTAGTAGGACCTCCTTCAATACCCACTGGTATTGGATGGCGGGGGTCCAAACTCTTTGATCCCCTCATATGTAAGCTACTATTAAAACTTTAACCCGGCTACTTAGGACTGTATCTCTGCTAACTCAGACTACTTAGCCGAGGGTAACGTCACCTTCAAAAGAGGGGCCTACCACATTATGCATTAATAAATTAATTAATTATCTTTCAATAATCCAACCCTTTAGGATTGTATCCTTGCTGACTCAAACTACTGGGTTGAGGGTAACGTCACCTTCAAAAGAGGAGCCTACTACAATAACTAAGATAATCTCTTAAAAAGTGCAAAAGTGCGGAAATAATCAAAGGTTACACTAAACACGAGTCGGATCCAAGTGATTCATCTTGTCTATCTGTTTTTTACTTTTATTTTTATTTTTCAGCATTTTAGTTAGTTTTATTTTTCTAGTTTAAAAACTTTTTTCTAAACTTTTGATTTGATTAGACGTTGAGGATAAACCGGTATTAAAAGCTCTTGTGTCCTTGGACGACCTCGGTATCTTACCAACACTATACTACGCTCACGATGGGTGCACTTGCCCATATGTGTGTTTGGTGTTAGTAAAATATCGTGTTTTATAAATTTAAAACTTGACTAACGTTTAAAAAGGGCTAAAAATATATATAAAAATCTATAACACCACACGCGCATCAGTACTCTTCTTAGATTTAGAAAAATTTGTAGGATAACTTTACCGATAAATAATATTCTCAAGGACTTTTCTTTATACTAGTCATCCAATTTACAAATGTTGATTGCTATAACTATTTTTTTCATCGATTTTGACAGGAAAGAACTCAACCATATCCCCATCGTTTATCTCACAATTTCCCTTAACTTCGAAGAAGTTTGTGAAAACATATTCCCTTTGATCCCATCTAAACAATACATTTGCTTTGCTTTCATAGTTCATGTTGACCAATTCGACTTTAAAGGCCTCATGTTCTAATAATAACCTTCTTCGCAAATGTTCATCCATACACGCTATGACATATGCTTCAACGCTTGCACTTGGCAAACAAATTGTTCCATTCCCGCTTGGTTCAATCTCATATTTGATACTTATGATAAACTTCCTCCTAGAATCCGTATTTGCTAATGGTATGTGTGAATTAAAATTGAAAGTATACAATATAGGAAGCTATTATTAACCTTCCGCATGCACGCATGGGTATATTTTGTATTTTATGTTGTAGATTATCAAACTTTAAATGAATTTTATTATGTTATTATGGAACCGGTTTAATGTGGAGAATCTAGATATGTCTTTTTGTTAAAATTATAATTAAAGTTTTATGTTTGGTTATTAATTTTAATGACAAAAGATCAAATACAAATACCCTTATCATACAAAACATATGAATAGGGTGAAAGTGTAAAAAAAACGTGGTGGCATTTTCGTAATTATTTACTTGTAGAGTAATTATCAAAATTACTCTACAAATGATCTTGTAGGGTAATTTTGATCTCGTAGAGTAATTTTGTAAAATGTTCTTGTAGGGTAATTTTGATCTTGTAGAATAATTTTGCAGAGTATTATAATTACTCTAAAAATGATCTTGTATGGTAATTTTGATCTTATAAGGTAATTTTGTATAGGGTGAAAGTGTAAAAAAAACGTGGTGGCATTTTCGTAATTATTTACTTGTAGAGTAATTATCAAAATTACTCTACAAATGATCTTGTAGGGTAATTTTGATCTCGTAGAGTAATTTTGTAAAATGTTCTTGTAGGGTAATTTTGATCTTGTAGAATAATTTTGCAGAGTATTATAATTACTCTACAAATGATCTTGTATGGTAATTTTGATCTTATAAGGTAATTTTGTAGAGTATCATAATTACTCTACAAATGATTTTGTAGAGTAATTTTGAATTGTATGTTGTTTGATAAACTTGCAGAGTACTTTTGATATACTTGTAGAGTAATTTTGATTATTACCTTACAAGATCAAATTACTCTACAAGATCATTTTTAGAATAATTTTGATAATTATCCTATGAGCAAATAATTACAAAAATGCCACCGTTTTTTTTTTGACTTTTTCATGCATTTCGTACGTTTTTTACGATAAGACACTTTGTATGTGAACTTACCCTAATTTTAATGTCAGCATGTCCCGTATATAAAAACATGCACATCAATTCTCTATTGGTAATAATAAACTTGTTGGAAAAGTTGATAAAAATGAGTGATTTGTTGTGAAACTAACCTACTAGAAAAACAATATAAGAGAACAATAGGGAGGAAGAGATTGGTATTATTAATTGAGGTGTCTATTACAATAGATACAAGAGACTATATATAATAGAGGAAAACTTGTGGAACAAGCCTAATCTATTTTAGGTGTTGATAACCACATTAATAATAAATATATTCATAACACTCCCCCTTGGTTATCAACATACTACGCTTGATGCTGACTCGTTAAAAACCTTGCTAGGAAAATCTGGTGGGACAAAACCATAGCTAAGGGAAAAAGAGTGCAACGTGTAATGCGCATTATCTCTCCCTGATACTTCTGGACCGGGTATGTTGCCTCATTAAAAACCTTACTAAGAAAACCTAATGGGACAAAACTTAGTCAACCTTACTAAGAAAACCTAATGGGACAAAACTTAGTCAAGGGAAAAAGAGTGCAACTTGAATAAGTCTCCCCCTCATTTTAACATGTATCCTTTAAGTGACGTGTGTCCATCTTCCTTTCCTTGAAAGTTGAAGAAAGCTTTTGTAGCCAATGATTTGTCGCTCGATACCTTAATGTGGAGCAATGTTGTATAATATTCTAACGAGACTCTAGGTGCCCCATTTCAAAAAAAGTATCATATTTCCATGACTGTGTTTTGTTACAATCCTGCATCTACAAGACTAACCAAACTTGTTTGATGGGTTAATAAAATATAATCAAATATCGTTTATACCTGAAATATTTCTTTGAACTCATTCCAATGTCTCTTCGCTTGACAAAGGTTATATCATGACAATAAGCTCAAGTGAAAGATATTATAACTATACATATCTAGCAAATCATATTAATGCATATATGCATAACTATGATACTTCTAGACTGAAAATCTCTACTTTGGTATGAGATGATAATAGTCATTCTTATAACAAATGACTAAACAATCTTTAACATACTTTAAGGTTGAGCTTTGTCTATACTAAAATGTTCCAGCATCATCTAGATGTAGTTTGATTGATGGATAAAAATACGATCACAAATATACTCGAACTACAGGTTGAGTAGTAACTAGACTGTGCCAGGGTCATTCAAAATTTCCCCCTCTAAAAGCTTGATAGTTTCTCTTGATGGTGCCTAGACATTATCACTATAAACTGCGATTATAGCAAACTTTAGGAGAGGACTTTTGATAAAGATGGATAATATTATCAAACTCATATTTTTCTTTATCAGAAAATCTCATGATTTGTACAACACCCAACCCGACTATTTTATCCATAAGTTTAAAAAGATACATTCATGAGGTTTTGAAACCAATGCTTCAGGCATTTACCATCATTCACATACTTGTTTTCACTTTGAACAACGTATGTGCATATACTTTTTTAGGAGTTCTGTTACATAAACCTCCTTATTGATTTCTATATTATATGCAAGAATGTCTTGAACATTTGCTTCATTTGTAAAATCCATATTGTACCATGCTTGTACACTGTACATTGAAATGCTATAATTACAAGGTACAAGTTTTCTATGTATGTTTATTGGTGCACAAGAATTACGTCCATAAGATGTTTCAATTAACCTTCTAAGCACTCAATTGCTTTAGGATACTCATGCGGAGTTCTAGTTATATTCAATTCAATAGTATATACATGAATTTGACAATTTAAATCCATCAAGGACTTTCGTGTAAACTTTCAGTATCAAAATGATACATAACATTTCTAATATGCATGTCAATTCTCTCTTTATAGAGTAATAAGATATTGGAAAGTCAATACATCCACCATTGGAGAATGTGTCTCCTCATCATCAATCATGGGTCTTTGCAAATATTTTGTGCCACCAATTTTGTCTTATATCGCTTAATTTGATTTCAATTCATGTTTCACATAAAAGACCCATTTGTATCCAATATGTTTTACAACTTCAGTTGTAGGGACTGTTGGTCCGAAAACTTTCCATTTAGAGAATTCAACTCTACCTCATTTACGTCTTTCCATTTTGGCCAATCATTTCTCATAGGCAGATCTTAAATTTTGATCATCATCATTTCAAGCGCTATATGATATACAAAAGTATGAGGACGTCAATTTTGTTTTGATTCCATATATATTTCATAGACATGATACAGTATAATGAGATCTCTTTATTTTCAGGTACCTGAGGTTCTTCTAGAACCATCATGTCTAATGTCTCTTTAGGAGACCCTATTAATATAACCCTGACTTGACCATCTTAATTACTTGCTCCAACTTTCGAGGAATTTTATTATTGGAATCGATTAGTATACCACGCATTAGACATGTAATAGAACCATCATAAATATGTGGTTGTCCTTCTGGGACACTCATCTTAATTGGAGCATTAGCAGTTGGCATATGTGATATAAATCACCTCTTTAAGGTTGGTGAATGTGTCTGGTAATAGATTCGCTAATCTTTGTGAATGAGTTATTATCTGAACTTCTTGTTCACACTTTAAGTTTTTGAGGATGAATGATAATTGATACCAACTCATTTCTTTTCCAACTGCTTTTTATCTCCCCTGATGTTAGGAATGTTAATCCATTAATATGGATATCAAATAATTGAGCCGTAATTAAATATCTCGTCAATGGCTCTATTCATTATCATATATTCCCAACCACTTTTTAAAGTCCGGTCTTTGTGCATCGTGGTGGATCAATTTTAATAAATGTCGCGCAACCAAAATCTTTGATGGGACATCTTTGGTTCCTGACCAAAAACCAACGATACGGGGAGAAACCAACATCTTTGAATTAATGTTGCATGTAAAATAACATGTCCATAACATATGAACTTCTACTCTCATGATCATAGGTTTTGCAACCAATCATAGACGTTTAGCGATTGTCTCAACAAAACATGTATTCCAATGATGATTAATAACCTGGGAATACAATTCACTATTACAACTGAAATAAATATGTCAATCTGGAATAATATGCTTGTGATCACATTAGCTAAGCCACAATCACACAAACTTTAGGTTGTGGATTTGATAACCATTTAGACGATGCATCGATTTAAAATACTAAATGATATCATGTTTGGGATATGCATATCCTTTAATCACTTCTAGAATATTTAGGGATTCTTACCGTACTTTGGTTGGTGAATCATTAATTTCCCTTGAGAGCAAAGATGAAAAGTTTAATTGTCAGCAAGAATCTTTTGATTCTTCGTTAAGTTTCACAACATCATCGACTCAGTGTGGTCTAACCGGTCATGCCAACTAATTAAATAATTATGATCCGTAAACTTTTGGTTTATGATCGTATATGTCACACCCTGACTTTTGCGGAAGCGTGATTTGGTGTGACTTGCTTAATATCATTGCATTCAACCATAACAAACGACTATATGATACAACCAAGGTGTTCATCCATAGATAGTTTCAAAACGTCACAAGCAACATTGTTTTAAAATCCCAAAACACTGACTTCAAGTTCAAAATACAACACCAGCTAGTTTTAGATCCATAAGGACTTCACAAAAGACACAAATAAACTAGGTTTCGGGCCATGTATCTTATCCAAGATAAAATACATAACCCAAACCCTTTGATTTCGGATAACACCTTTTATTAGAGACATGACTTGTAACTTCAACGCCCGCCAGATCCATACTTAATTTCCTGAAATACATGTAGTTTGAAAACATCAACAAAAGTTGAGCAAGTTCATGTGTTTAGTATGTGTGCACGAATAAACCTTGGAAAAATTTGCAAGTATGTTTGTATGTACTTGAAAACCGGTATGAAAGCAACAAGGAAAAACAGATCAATTAATGTGTAGCTAATACATTAATATATGTGACGTGATGCAGGAAAACTCAAACCTAGCAGATTTTGTCTCCGGCAATAAGACATAGTCACCACATGGTCCACTCGGCGGACGTATGGGTGGGGCTCGCTACACCCAAATAGATCTATCACTCATGTCCCTCGGTCCTACAAAGAGGATTAATGGTCTTAAGCGTTATACCCACCACTCACATGATCTAGCAGTACCCTTCCTTAGCTAACCATACCAAATCAAAATGTTTGTAAACAGTTGTAACATGTATTTCACCCCCGAAGTTATAAAACTGAAAAAAATTAAAAGAAAAGGGGGAACATGAACTCACAGTTTTGCGTTCTTCGTATCCAATGTAACTCAAAGCTTCCTCTAGAACGCACGACTACCTACATGCGTACTATGGTCCATTAGACGGGTAGGTCGTGCCTTGACATTGGTCTTAATTAGTGTCTTGAGTCACGTTAGTTTGTGTCATCAATGTTTTTCCAAGTGTATAATTATTTGTTAAAATAATAAATATTTTAACTTAAATTATATTTATCAAATTTTGGAATATTGGTTAAAACAATATAATTTAACTTGATACTTCTCAAGCATTTATACATGTATTTCCTTCCCAAGGATGGGTATATTTGTATTCGTATTTTTATACTTGTATATTTTTGCCATGTATTTGTGTCGTATTCCGGTGTGTATTTATACGTGCGAAGACACGTATTTCTTGTAATTATTAAGTTTCCTTGTACTTAATGTTATGTCAACTTTTCCGGAATAATATTTTTAGTAAGAATACATTAATATATATTTCCAAAATATATATAATTTAGGAATATTACTTGGAAAAATTACTTACAATTTTCCTTTGGCAAAAATATTTGTATTTTTATGTAAACTTCAAAAATAATATATTTTCAAGTCTAACTTGGAAAATATATACACAAACTTATTTTTCTCCCAAATATAATATATTTGATGTTTGTTTGAGAAGATCTATATTTCTTCCAAAAGTAATATATCTTCTAATATTTCCAAGAAAATACATATTTTTATTCACCCAAAAATAATATATTTTCTTCTTGTAAAAAATATGATATAAATTTGTAATAATTGTAAAAATCATATTTTTGTTCTCTTGATGTCCAAAATATTATTTACTAAAATATACACATGAATAATATTTCCGGAATATTTTGCAAGTTATATTCCTTTGTTCGGTTTTACTGGTATTTTGTGTAATCTTGTATATTCATATTCTTGGAAATATTGGTAATATTTTGGATTGTAACTTAACTTCTTGGTATTTTGGTGAGTTATATTAGTTCAAGTCCTAAAATAATATAACTAATGCACATAATATACAAATAATCACACACATGGTGTCTTCTAAATATATATTTCCCAAATACATATTTAGTCACTTTTATTTATAAAAACCAACCTCCAATATTTGTAATTTTTGTAACAAAATTTATGACAAACTTTATGTGAAAATCCATGGTTTAAAATACACTTGTAAATATTTGTTTAAAAATATTTTTCTAAGTTTTTAATTTTTAGAAAAATTTTGCCATAGTTTCCCCTAAAAATTGAGGTTTCCATACCTTGAGGTATATCATTTTCTTTTGTAAATCAACACAATCAATCAATAATCAACAAATAACAATCTATACTTACCAATCTTGCCAAAAAACAAGCATAATCTACTACTTCATGAACTTGAATATTTGTAAAAATTTGTTGTAATTTACTAGGGTATTTAGTGAACCTTGTTACCCTTTAAAATGTGGCTGATTCTTTAAAATCATCATTTTTAAAGAATTTAGATCTTTACAACTTACAATCTTATTTTCTAAAAATGTTTCTTCATGGATTTTTCTTATTACACATATACTTCTATGCTTTATTAACCACCAAAAATAAGGTTTATTTGTCTAAGAACCAAGATTTAGTAAGACTTGTATTTTTAACTTGGTTTCTTTAGAAATCATCCATGAAATTTTAGATCTACAAGTATTACAACTTACTTTGATCATTATTTTACAAGAAAACCACATATTCTTTCAAGTTCATGTTCTAAGTGAGGGTGATCTATAATCCTACAACATTTTCATCCTCTCATCTTGCTAGATTATGTTTTTAATCATGATCTAGCAAGATCATATGATGATCAACATCAAATACATGAATAAACAACAATCATCAAGCATAACAACACATAAACATTAAGATTTCTTCATGATTTAAGCTTATGTTCAAGTTTCTTTCTTGTGATTCTTAGTGTTCTTCATAATAATCAATGTGTAACATCTTTTAACCACTTGAAATAGGTGTAAAATAGAGTGTATGGTGTTCTTACCACTAGCTCAAGGCTAGGGATGATCAAGAGAAGATAAGAGGTGGATAAAAGCAAATGGTGAAGGTCCTTCAACTTCTACAAGCTCCAAGCTTCCTTATTATGCTTCTAACACCCTTGAGTATGTATGGATTTAATGGAAAATGAAAGATGAAGATGATGGTGGTGTGGGTGTTCTTGGCCATGAGGTGAAGGGAGGAAGGAGAAGAAGAAGTATGTTGGGTGGTTTTGAGAATGAAAGTCATGATTCTAGGAGTAATACTTATAACCATTTTTACTTGATTTTCCATTGGTTATTATGTCATTAAAAATGAGACAAGATCTTTTATAATAACAAAATATAATCTTGCTGTGGGGCCCTTGTTGGCCGATCATAGGTGGGGGGGGGGTAGTAGACTAGGTTTGCAACTAAGTTAGTTATTCTAGTTAAAAATCAATTGTTTAGTTAGATGTTTAGTTACTAGATATTTATATAGTGTGTTATGATGTTCGGGGACCATAACTAGCTTGTTAATGTTAAAACAATGCTTTTGGTGAGAATCTGGTGTTTCGGGTAGTGTCCGGTTGTTCGGTTGGTTACCGGTTCGTTAAGGTGCTAAACTATGCAGTTTAGTGTGCTTTATGTACCATTTTATGATAGTTTCGATTCCCGACACTTAGGAAAGCATTCAGGACCATTTACTCATATTTCTGCATGATATTAGTTTGTTTAAATGCTGAATTTGCTGATTTTCTGCAGAATTCTGCAGTTTAGTTGAGTTTTAGGCACTTTCCGGCACTTAAACTATCTTTAGGAAGGCAGTTTTATGATCCTTACTTTCCTACACACTATTCTAGTGTAATACTTGGTTTCTGGCTCATTCTGTGTCTCAATACAATGTCTGTCTGTCTGCTGAACTATGTCAGCATTTTTCTGATTTGCCGGATAACTGTGTTTCGTGCATCATTCGACTCAACAAAGTTTGTATGCAGTAATGATATGTCATTTGCAATATATGATGCACATGTATGTATATGGTACTAATCAGAAAGCAATTCAAGTAATTAGTTGAAATTTAGTACAATCATTAAGCACTAATCATTATGTAATAATTGTACGGATGCTTGCAAATTTCTCAGTTGTCACAGTATATGTATTACTTACATGTATGTAATACAAAACTTTAGATACGAGAGAGTGTCTTGTAACTTTATAGTTCAACTATCATGTTATATTGTCACTCCTTAGTTTGCCACTTTTAGTGGTCCATCTCATTATTAACATGATCGTTTACAATTCTAAATGGTCGATCTCATTATGACAACTTTCTCAATTATATCCATCATCACTACCTTTACAATGATTAATATGTAATCACATTCACTTCAAGGAATGAGATAGAATCTAAAAACTTTCATGGATGTTCATCCTTTACTCAGTCCCACGGGTATGAAATCATTTCAAACTATCGTACTCCCTTAATGATATTGCTAATTCAGTAGCATATCTTAGGTGTGACAACTTGAAATCTTTTATCAAGTTTTTCATTATAAACAATCTTCTTTCCATATAATATAAATTAAGATATATCTAGTTACATGACAGAGCCATATGAGATTTAATGGTCTAAAATCATATGACCTTTTATAAACTAATAATGAGATTCAGGTAGTATGACACTTCATGTGTCATATCTAAGTATATTTATACTATTTTATGAAAGTGATAACATATCACAACTTTGGTTCAACTTTTCTATTCAATAGTATGTATAAGCCAACAAGTAGTATTTATTATAATAATATCATTAAAAAATTCAATAATGATGAATTGCATAACATATTGGTTTTCTTCACAAACTTTGATATTAAACAACCAGTTAACACACATTAGTAATCTATGCATACGAATAAGCATATATTGTAGGATCGGTTTTGACACCGTTCGATTGCGTAACGAACGTTCGACGTGCGGAATCCGTGAACGTGCGTGGATCGAACACACAAGAACATACAATTTTAACGTGATTCAATAGATCCGTATGACGTGTACAAGCTCCAGAAATCACGGTTTGCCACTTTCTCTCTCTACTTTCTCTCTCTAACCTTGAAAGCTCCAAATCTCAAAATGTGGAAAAAGTCTCTAAAACTAACCCTAAGGGTTCTATTTATAGGCAAAGGATATAAGGAGACTCTCCTTATTTACAATTATGCCACCTTGCCTTTTTAACTACAACATGTAACATAAAGTCTAGATCTCTTCTATTTCTGCTACGGTTAAGATTGACGGAGGCGATAGACATACTGCACTAACAGACTCCCCCTTGGATATTGCCGCAGTCAATCCACAGTCAAACTCGTAGCGACTTGTTTCTCTCTCTCTCTCTTTGAGTCTTCTTGAAGCTTTATCATCTCTTCTGCAACATAGACTCCCTCTTTCTTGAACAGAATCCCGGTGGATCTGTCTTGAGCTTCAGCTCCCCCTTTCGTCAAGCTTCCGTGCTTTGGGATCGACACCTGGCTTTCCGTATACAAGCTCCTTCAGGATAGTTTCCTGGCTTCTTGAATCCACGCTTCCTCTTGCGTTGAGCTCGTCTTCAGACTCCCCCTTAGACTCAGCTGTCGGGATCGTAGTCTGGCTTTCACAGGTTCACAAGTTCAGGATCAATTCCTAGCTCTATTATGTATCTGCTCAGGATTTGAAACCTGGTTAACCTGCATATCCTCTACCTCAACATAAGTTTCACAAATTTATAACATTTAGTTTTAAGAAACTTACTGGTAGAAATCATTCTTTCATCAATAAAAGTAGTTACATCAAGTTCAAGTGAATGACCTTGATTAACTAAACACACAATATTTCAAAACATTTGTATATAACATTCAAAGTTTCTCAACAAACACTCCCAACCCAATATAGTTCATCATGTTTAGCACTTGGAATTTTGAAAATCAGCTTTCCAACATCAGTTGTCGAAAATCTTTTTGCATTTTTTAAAACTTTATGCTAAAACACACTAAAATCTTTTTGGATTTTGAGTTTAAAGAAATGCAGTAAAAAAATATATACAAACAATATTTTTGTGAGTTTGTGTAAGAGGATCATATCAGATCATGAGACAAATCACTAGCACCATTAAGCTTTAAACATTTTAAGTTCTAAACGATTCACGTAGATTGACGATATGGTTGTCCTCTTAAACTCAATCTAAAAACTTTCGAAATGCTTACCGATACGTTAAGGTATATTAATTTTGCACTAAATTCTTATGGACCCCACGATCTCAGCATATCCCCTCATCATGCAATACACTAACTCAAGTAATGCCTTTAAACTTTCATCAACTGTGATATGTGCGAAAATAATGCAGAATGTTTAAACATTAACAATCAGGTCGATACTTCCGTATACGCAGAGAAAGTCCAATGTTTAAACAAAATAAGAAAATAAAACAAGTTGAAGTTGTTTAGGCTTTAACCACCAGGTCGATACTCCCGTATACGCAGAGGTGATCCAAAGCTTAAACGAAACACCAAAGAAAATAAAGCAAAACGTTTAGGCAATAACATCCAGGTCGATACTCACGTATACGCAGAGGATGTCCAATGCTTAAACAAAATAAAGAAATAAAACAAGTTTAAATCTTTGCAAAATGAAATGCACAATCACAATGACTTTTTCAGCAAGTTGTGAAAGTTCACAGACTTAACCAGTTTTTATGCTCTTTTAGCATTCAACGATTACTGAGTAGGCACACAGTCAAGAAGGACAAAACTAAGTACTATGCTTTCAACCATGTTTTCCACTAGAACTAGGCTTTTTCATTTATGTTTGTATCATTATCGCAAATCTACTAGTCTAGGTGAGCCTATCGTCACATCGTTAGTGAGATCGTTTATCACATTTGACATTTCATTTCTTTAGCATGCTGTGATAGTCCACTGATTTACTATAATTTCCTCTTTTCTCAACAAAACTCATTTTTGCTTTTTCAATGTTTTTGGCATTTTCAAATTTTCTATTTTTTTTTAAAATTTTTCTCCCCCTAAAATCAAAATATGTTCCAATTTTGATTTTCTGGGAAAATTTGAAACCAAACTATACAAGAAACGTGACAAACTGATATCAAATCGCTTCAATTCGCCATTCACTTGGCATAAACAATCAGAACTCCCCTGACAACAAACTATTTTCCCATTATGATTTCAAAACACTTAAGTTTGTTTTAATCAAATGGTTTTTCCGGAAAATTAGTTTTGTTTGTCTTTTTACAAACTCGGGGTTTCATCACATTGTTTACCTTTATCCACTTATCGAAAAGATAAATCAAGTACAACTTAATGTCCTTGATTAATCTTTTGTGATTCGAAATATCACAATTACCAACCTGTGAATTTCTCAAGAAATATGCCGATTCCTGTTCCACACTTACCAACCTGGGAACTCCGGCAAGTCAGGTTTTTCATTTAAACAGATTCACCCAAGCCTGACGGTCCTTGGGTGATTTTGAATTCTTGTTCAACAATGGTGGAAAATTTGCATCATCCATTGTTAGACCAGAATTCTCACTTCTTACCTCAACACATGGCTCTTCTGGTTTTACCATACCAGAATCATTGCCTGAATGTGGCTTGTCTGACTTTGATGAGCCAGATTCATCGCCGACATGTGGCTTCTTTGTTTCCGAAGAAACAAATTCATTGCCACAAACTTTCTTCTTCTTCTTTCCCTCTTTCGTCCTCAGATTTGTATCTGATGAATCCGTTTTGCTTGTTGTGTCATTCTTTGGTGGACAAGACGATTTATCAGAACTTTTATCTATTTTACCAGTTGTATCCAAGGACAAAATTCTCTCGAGATATTCTCTCGCCTTCTTTCTTTTCTTCCTCAGTTTGTCTTTTTGCCCTTGTGAAAGCTTTACTTTCTTTTCTTGAACTTTCTGTTCTTGAACTTTTGGTTCTTGAACTTTCTGTTCTTTAGGCTTGACATTGACTGGTTTCTTTTCCATTTTCTGAGATTTAGCCCTCGATCTTTCCTTTGATCTCATTGGGCAATCTCTTGCAATATGTCCTCTGATTTGGCATTCATAGCACCTTCTCGTTTCGATTCTCTGACTTTGGCAGTTAACAGAAATGTGTCCTTGATAGCCACAAGTGTAACACACTCTGTTATCATCCCTTTCACCACTTTCATACTTCACACCACTTTTATACCACACACTTAGATCATAGCATTAATTTGCCTTGTGGTAGTCATTTCTCCTCTTGTATCCTTGATTTGGCATTTGAGCACTGTGGTCAAACCTGCACCACTGATTACCAACTTTTTGTGAGTTTTGATTTTTAAATTTTTGTGGTTTTTCATAATGATTGGATGACTTAACTGATGAGCCTTTATTTTCTTTTTGAAAATTTTTCGATTTTTTATCGTTTTGTTTCTGTTCCACATTCTTCTTTACAGGTTTTTGCGTTGAGCATTCACCTTTCTCTGTAGAATGTAAAACAATATTTTTAAACATTTCATTTAATTTCAAAAATGTTTTTCTTTTTTCTTCTTTTTCTTTTTCATCATCAGATTTATCATCACAATCTTCAATTTTGACTTTGTCAAAATTTGTGACATTGTCACTTATTGGAACTGAATTGATCGGTTTTGGACAAACATATGATGCAGAAGTCACAAAACTTTTCAATTTATTCTCTAAATTTTTTATTTTCTTTTTATCACCTTCAGCTTCTTTTTCAAGTCGAATAATAGTCTGACGATGAGAATTTATTACCTTTTGCTTTTCAATATTGTTCTTGCTAAAAACAGATCTCCCATCTTCAAGAATCTTTATTTGACTTTGAAAATCTTTTTCAATCTTTAATTTTTCATTTTCAAAACTTTTGATTTTATCTTTAAAAATTTTATCTAAAAATTTCTTTTTACTTTCAAAATCTTTTTCTTTTTCTTTCAAAACTTTATTCTCTAATGTCAAACTGTTCAAGTCATTTAACAGTTTAACATTCTCAGATTTCAGCTTGTTGATTTCCAATGTCAAGCTCTCCACATCTTTCAAGAGTTTAACATTGTCTTCTGCAGATTTGTCACATTTTGAGCACACAACTTCACATTTTGAAGTTTCATCCTTTTCTTTTTCTTTCTCTTCTCCACTTCCCCACCATTTTCTCTGCCAACCCTCTTCTTCTTCAGTATATTGCTTGATGAACATATCCATTATAATATCATTTGGATCAACTGCAATGTTTCCATCTTGATCAATATAACATTGTCTAGTAGCATTCCATCTCTTTGCTTGTTTAGCTTCTTTGATTATACGATTGATTCTGATCAACTTGGTTTGAGCTTTCATCTTTCTGTTGATATACTTCTCTTCTTCATTTCTGTTATCTTTAAAAGGAACAGGTTCTGATTTTGCCATGATTTTATATCCTTGAATTACCTGCAAGCAAACAAACACTCAGTTCGTAACAGTGTGCGTTGATGAAATCAATCTAAGACTCGTGTCGAAGATTTGTGGAAAAATGTTGTTCGGGTGAGTTATCCGTCTGGATTACTTTCTCTTTTGTTCGATCGGGTGAGTCAACAAAAATCAAACTATCAATGAGATATGAACTTTTGTTAAATGCAGTGACACGGTCAACAAAAGTCAAATGCAGTGACACGGATTGCTGTTCGTGCGGGTGGCACTACACGACAAAAATTCTATGTTGGTTGAACGAGTAGCCTGTTGAATTAAATGACCTCAGCCAAAGAAATTAACTTTCAAATGAACTCACATGCAACCTGACACTTCACGTGACATATTGTCATGACAATTATTCAAGCAAACAGAATATAATTGGACCGCTACTATTGTTAATCAATGGGCCTCGTGATAATAAAGCACTGTATTTCACATGTGATCTATTGAGTTAATGGCCGACAACATAAATGCTTCACATGCAAGGATTGCTTTGTCACATGAAATCTGATGTCTTACAATTAAAACACATTGACCAAATTGACTAAGTGACACTCACGGGTGATAACACAAGACTCGGATTGCTATCCGCTCGGATGGGAATCCGCTCGGATAGTAATCCGCACGGATATTCTTCTATGTTATCCGCACGGGTGATGATGTTATCCGCGCGGACAAGTTGTCCGTGCGAGTGGCAAGTCAACAAGTCAACACGGATGGCTGAAAGTAATCCGTGCGGGTGGGAAATGATGCTATCCGCATGGGTGGGTGCTATTCGTACGGGTGACACAACTCCTATTCGACCAACAAACAATATCACATGCTCTTGACTTTCAAGCTCTGAAACAATCACATGAATTTAACAATGGCCGAATGCAGACTGATCACATGTTCACTGAATTCAGAATGATCACGTGCAAACTTATTGAAAAAGACAAATTCACATGGAATGATCACCGAATGCACAAGTTCACCGAATGCAATTAATGAATCACATGTACTGCTGACAAGTTTGACTAACAAACTTGAATATGTTGACTAAAATGACTAGATCAGACAAGATGTTGTGACACGAATTGTTATTCGTTCGGACAAGTGTCCGTGCGGATAGGTCAATGAATAGTCAACACGGATAGTTGATGATGCGGATAGTTTAATCGTACGAGTGACTTATCCATTCCGAGAGGTCAACTTAAGTCAAAGCGGATTACTTATTCGTCCGGACAAGTTGTCCGTCCGGATAGGTCAACAAAGGTCAACCCAGATGGTCATCCGCACGGATGGCAATCCGTGCGGTTAACATCAGCAGCAACATTCCACATTTTTCAACTTTTTTTCGATCAAAAAATCTTAAATTTCTCCCAAACGGCTAGGAGTTTGATTCTGAAATTTGGTAGGGTTATAGATCAGGTGTTTACGCACAACATATTAAAAATTCAGCAGATTTGGACCAGTAAAACCCGTTTAATTCTGAAAAATTTGTTTAAAAACGTGAAAGAATGAAAAAGATGAAGAAATCTATGAAATTCAGATCTGAAAACGCTGTAATCTGGTACGAATCTTGTTGTTTGATCTTCGCAACCGATCTCCTGCTCTGATACCACTTGTAGGATCGGTTTTGACACCGTTCGATTGCGTAACGAACGTTCGACGTGCGGAATCCGTGAACGTGCGTGGATCGAACACACAAGAACATACAATTTTAACGTGATTCAATAGATCCGTATGACGTGTACAAGCTCCGGAAATCACGGTTTGCCACTTTCTCTCTCTACTTTCTCTCTCTAACCTTGAAAGCTCCAAATCTCAAAATGTGGCAAAAGTCTCTAAAACTAACCCTAAGGGTTCTATTTATAGGCAAAGGATATAAGGAGACTCTCCTTATTTACAATTATGCCACCTTGCCTTTTTAACTACAACATGTAACATAAAGTCTAGATCTCTTCTATTTCTGCTACGGTTAAGATTGACGGAGGCGATAGACATA
Organism: Helianthus tuberosus; assembly: GCA_030545235.1. Classification (NCBI taxonomy): domain Eukaryota; kingdom Viridiplantae; phylum Streptophyta; class Magnoliopsida; order Asterales; family Asteraceae; genus Helianthus; species Helianthus tuberosus. The sequence continues at coordinate 89,001,461 of CM060374.1, read as the reverse complement.
CTGCACTAACATATATAGATAAAACATCAACAACAACAACAACAACATCAACAACAACAACAACAACAATAATAATAATAATAGTTAATATTCAATACTATTGTTAAGTATCATGACCAATCGTCTGATGAATTAATGGATGTATGAGATGTCGATATCACTAGCAAATAACACATGGTTTCTTTTGTAACATTTAATGGAAATTAAGAACAGTAGACCAATATTTGAATTTTATAAACACCAAAATATTTATAAAACTTACTATAGCAATATTTTATTATAATAATACAGTGCATTAAAGCTTGTATGGTAATTGTGTGAAAGAATTTTTTGGCATGTCTTTTGTAAAGTAACATAACTAAGATCAACCAGTGATTATTATAAACATCAATAATTTATACAATTCATTATTGATTGAAGTTAATTTGTTACATTACATATTGCATTCTTATTTTCTAAGCATTGGCTTTGCACCAAAATTATAAGCACAGTATGTTACACTTCCATGCATTTATAAATAGACCTTTCACCTTCACTTTGGTTCCATAGCCATGCTATTGCAAAATTATTAAATTTAAAGGCTATTCTAATTTCACAATAATCAATACAAAGGGGAAAAAATATTTTTAAAGGCCATTAAACGGATAAACACAACAAAATCAAAAGCAGGATCGTATGTTAGAACTATCGCTTTACACAATACAAAACAAATGATATTAAACGAACATACACTAAGAGCAAAGAACATTGACAAGATTAAAATAATTACTTATTTTAGGACTTGTTAACGATCTTTTAGGCAATAACAAATATAAATCCCTGAACTATCCTAGAATATGAATTATATTGAGTTACGATTTTATAAACATCGTCGATGGTCGGTTCATGGTTGTAAAAATTTTAAAACACATTCACCTACCTAAATAGTATGTCAACCTCTACGGGTAAAAGCAATTTACCCCGTTACACATATTCAAGAACTTAATACTTTTATTGGTTTAACAAATTCATGGATATGTGGTCACCAATGGGTTAGAAACCCAATTCATTGATTTCTTTTATATAAAAATTATATTGTCTAACTACCAATCACAAATTCACGGAGGGATAGTGACATTACCTCATGTCGAAGAGAACAACCAATATTCACGATGCAATCTTTGGGGAACAATAACCATCAAGCCAAACACCTTAAGATCTTATGGTGATGCGATCTTACTCCAAAAGCAAGACGTGTTGTGAAACTAACCTACTAGCAAAAACAATACAAGAGAATAATAGGGAGGAAGAGATTGATATTATTAATTGAGGTGTCTATTACAATAGATACAAGAGACTATATATAATAGAGGAAAACTTGTGGAACAAGCCTAATCTATTTTAGGTGTTGATAACCACATTAATAATAAATATATTCATAACATGATTCATATAATAATTTAATTATTTGTATTTATAATACATATATGTGTGTGTTTATTGGTTTTGTGATTTCATGGAGATGGATTCGTAAGTAACCAATGTGTGTTTAAAGTTAAAGTGAATGAGATATCGGTAATCATATTAAAAAAATGAGGTGTTTTGGAATTGAAATAGGAAGTGAGTTAAGTTTTGTGCATAAAATTACTAGGTTAGAATCCCATGTATTACATAGGATGATTAAATATATTTGAGTAAAATGCAATTTTACTTCCTGGCTTTAGATCCCGCTGACACTCTTACCCCTTAAAACCAAAAAAATGTTGTCTTACCCCCTGACTGTGACAACTCGAAATTTAGAACCTTTCGTTGTACGCTTGAACGCTAAGTGACTAACTAATTTGATGATTTAATGAATGATATATGTGAACTTATATGATTATGTGTGTGCTTGTATGTATGTGTACATTTATATATGAACCGAGACACAAGAACCCGACTCGAGACCATGCGGTCTCGAGTGAATAGTGTAACTGATGGGCCGGTTGGGCCGTGTCTCTCTCCACCCCACTCGAAAGCCCATTAGGGTGCACCACTTGAAACTAGTATATATCCTTGTTAATGACCAACACTATCATCTTTGGACAACACACATACTCCCCTACTCTCTCTCTAGAAACCATTAAACCCTAAGTCTCAACATCACCTCTCCTCCTTCATTCTCGGATCAAACCGGTGACACTAGGACTCGCGGATCGGCACACACACACACATTCGGAAGCTTCATACTCACCCTTGAAACCCATCAACCGGTTAGTGTCCTTATGATGTTTGTTGTTAAATGGTAGTATGAATGATATGATTTAACTAGTATAGTTGTATGCTTGATGATGTTGTTGTGAATCGGTTGTGTGTGATGTTGATAATCGGCTAACATGTTTTGATTTCGAATATGTTGCATAATGAACTCGTGATATCTTGTGTCTAAACATGATTCAAACCATTGATTATTGATGTTCATAAGAACCGGCTTGCATATGTGTGGCACCATGTTAATCGGATTAGTGTAGAGTTGATTTTAGATGTTATGTGATGATTTGAAACCTTTAGATGAATATGTTCTAGTGTGATGATTTGTTGTTCATGATTATGTTTGTGATTAATGCTAGAAACCGGAAATGTGATGAACAAGTTTGAATAATCAACATGAACATGACTTGAATATATGAAGAACAACTTGAAGATGATATGAAATTGTTATGAACATTTGAAATTGCCATGTTTGATCCATTTTGGTTAATTGTTAGACAATTAGACATGTTTGTAGAACCTCATTGGATAGTACATAAAATCACAACAGTGAAATCCCATTGGTCTAGTACAATGTGGAATTCAGCAAATGTCCCCAGCCGAAACCTTTTGTCTCGACTCGAGACCACCACAGGACAAGTCGAGATCCCCGGTTGCGACACAGGTTGCGAGTCGAGAACCCATAGTCTCGACTCGAGACCAAAACAGCACAACTCGAAATCGTGGTTGCGAGTCCAGTTGCGACTCGAGACCACACTTGATCAACACCCAAACATCTTGACTCGAGACCACGTTTGCGAGTCCAGTTGCGACTCGAGACCAACTCATGCATGACCCGAGATCACCTTAGTTGCGACTCGAAACCTTGTGGACTACAACTCGAGACCACACACTTGTGCACGCTGAATTGGACTTGCATGATTTCGGGCTTAGGTGATTGGACCGGACCTTTGGGCCTAATACATGGACCTTATACGTGCTGTTGTATATGAATGTTATTTGGGCTGCCATGGATGAAACTTGAATGCAATGTGCTAGAAACATACGTGTACTACTTGAATACGAACCTGATTTGTATGATACAACTATGATAGGACGTGAGTGACCACAATATTGCTTGATCGACTTTTCTGTGTATCTACCGAGCAAACCAAGGTGAGTTCACACCCTCTACAAAGCATGGGATTCCCAGGGGTCGGGAATTGGGGTTAAGGAACATGGGTTCCTCGTCCTCCTTGGGTAGGACAGCAATGGTTCAGGAATGAAATTCCTCGTCCTCATGGACAGATAACTCGTACTAGACCAAAACTCTATCACGAAGTCCCTCCTTTTTATATCGACTTAATCGCCGGGCCAACGGCGAGCGGGTCATTAGTTAGATAGCGCTATTTAGGTCTGACAAACCTCACACCGTGCCGCAGAGGACGGGCGTGAACTAATGGATCTGGGGCACGTCAATGATGATAGACATTGACAGTTTCAGGGCACATAAACATGACTACAGTCAGCAGTCGATATGGTAACGAGTCTAGTGTATACATGGGGTAGCCCCCACGGCCGAAATGCCAGATAACTAACACGGGGTAGCCCCCACGGCTGGATAGCCAGAGTAACCGGGAATAAACAAGTCACGTTTTCAACTATGGGGTAACCCCCACGGCAGGATGCCAGATAAATGAAACTGTTTTCGAAACAACTTAAAACGAACACCCAACCGTGAACTCACTCAACTTGTTGTTGACTCGTTACTACATGCTTTGCAGGTCCTTAGGTTCTTAGCTGGAGCTTGCATGGAGGAGGATCGTTGTGGGACATGGACGACTGTGTGCCATGTTAAACTTTGGAGCAATTTAACTTATGTTTTGATTTAAGACTTATGCTTCCGCTTGCAACTTAACTATGTTTTGCTTGGACACCAATTGTATTGGTTAAACTTTCTTATCTTTTAACTTGCATGTTCAATATGATTGGTGGCTGGATCCTGGTCAGTCACGCCTCCAAGCGGTGGTATTCCGCAGGTGGATTTTGGGGGTGTGACAGATTGGTATCAAAGCCATTGGTTATAGAGAACTTGGTTTTAATAAAGGAGAAACGTTTTTGTTAAAACCAGACTATAACCTGTACAATGCTCAACGGTCTACAACGACGCTTCACTCCACATGCAAGGCTCTACATTCTAGGTGATATGATCTATGTATATATTGCCTACTTGTTAATCACATAGTACATTGCTCATGGTATGCTTGGTTAGTGTAACTACTGTTGCTTGAACACGTGCGTGCTTACTCTATCTTATCGTCGTACTTTCGCGAACCCCTCTCACTCACGTTCTTCTTGATATGAAGATCATGTCTGGACGCGTTAACCTGACACAAGCCCAGTTGACGGCTCTGATCAACGAGCGAGTTGCCGCAGCACTTGCAGCTACACACGCAGGAGGTATATCCTGCAGTTCTAACTCAATTTAGGATCTGTAGATCCTACTCTCGTGAATTCAACCTTTGTGTTAAACCCTGTCTTTCTTTCACCCACGATAGGTCAACATGTTCAGCCACCCGTGTGCACTTTTAAAACTTTCATGGACTGCCGACCAACTACTTTTAGCGGCACTAAAGGAGCAGTAGGTCTCCTCCACTGGTTTGAGAAACTAGAATCTGTGTTCGAAATGTGTGAATGCCCTGAGGCGCGCAGGGTGAAGTATGCTACCGGTACTCTCGAGGGTTTAGCTCTCACATGGTGGAACGCACAGGTCCAAATGCTGGGATTGGTTGCTGCCAACGCCACCCCATGGGAGAATTTTAAGGAAATGATCAAGGAAGAATACTGCAGTCGGGATGAGATTCACAAACTAGAGGTGGAATTCTTTAACCTCAAGATGACCGGGTCGGAAATTGAAGCTTATGTGAAAAGGTCGAACGAACTGGCAATTATGTGTCCTACTATGGTGGATCCTCCCATCAAACGCATCGAACTATTTCTTCATGGCTTAGTGCCAGAAATCCAAAGTCATGTGACTTCAGCGAACCTCGCCACCTACCAGCAAGCTGTTCAGTTGGCTCACCGTCTCACGGATCAGGCGGTGGAGCAGAACAAGTTACCAAAACGCATAGGTGCTGCAACTACTTCTGGTACCTCTAGTGACAACAAACGGAAATGGGATGGAACTTCAAGTAAGGGTTCGACTTCTGTTCAGTCCCAGTCTCAGCAGAGAAAGACTGATGACTACAAGAGCCCTAATCAGCAATCGTCTGGTGGTCAAAGCCATGGTGGGTACAAAGGAAATCACCCCAAATGCAATCGCTGCAGCCTGCACCACAGCGGGCCATGCACCAGGGGCAACTGTCATCGGTGCAACAAGCCTGGTCACGCTGCAAAGGATTGCAGGAGCTTATACCCCGCCAATCAGAATCGTCAGCAAGCTCAACAGAATCAACGCCAGCAGCAACAGCAAGGTGATAACAAAGGGTGCTTTCAGTGTGGAGCTGAAGGCCACTTCAAGAGAGAATGTCCCCAACTGAACAGGAACCAGAACAACAACAACAATAACAACAATCAGGGGAATGGTAACAATGGGAACAACAACAACAATGGCGCCAGGGGGCGGGTGTTTGTGATTGGCCAAGGTGAAGCAAGGAATGACCCCAATGTCGTGGCGGGTAAGTTCCCTCTCGACGACTTTTATGTTTCAGTATTATTTGATTCGGGTGCCGATACTAGCTACATGTCACTAGAAGTTAGTCGAATGCTTAAGCGTATTCCAACACCTTTGAACAACAAGCACACCGTAGAGCTAGCAAATGGTAAGAGTTTAGAAGCCACACACGTAGTCAAGGGTTGTAAACTCGTTCTTGCTGACCAGACCTTCTCTATCGACCTTATTCCTATCGTCTTGGGTAGTTTCGACGTTGTCATTGGGATGGATTGGTTATCCCAACACCGAGCAGAGATTCTTTGCAACGAGAAGATTGTCCGTATTCCAGGTCCCGGTGGTGAACCTCTCATGATTCATGGCGACAAGAGGAGTGCTGTTGAGAACGTCATTTCTCTCCTTAAGGCCCAAAAGTGCTTGCGAAAGGGCCACACTGCCATTTTGGCTCTCGTTACTGAAACCTCAGAAAAAGAGAAGAAGATAGAAGATTTTCCAGTTGTACGCGATTATCCAGAGGTATTTCCTGAGGAATTACCTGGTCTTCCGCCTCATCGCCAAGTCGAGTTTCAGATCGAACTAGCTCCTGGAGCTGCGCCTATAGCTCGTGCACCTTATCGATTAGCTCCATCAGAGTTGGAAGAACTCTCTACGCAACTACAGGAACTCCTGGATAAGGGTTTTATCCGTCCAAGCTCATCGCCCTGGGGAGCTCCAGTACTATTTGTAAAGAAGAAGGACGGTACTTTCAGAATGTGCATCGACTACCGGGAACTCAACAAGGTGACGGTGAAGAATCGTTATCCTCTACCGCGGATTGACGACTTGTTCGACCAGCTGCAGGGGTCGAGCTACTATTCAAAGATCGATTTAAGATCGGGTTACCACCAGCTGAGAGTCCGGGAAGAGGACGTCTCCAAAACAGCTTTTAGAACACGTTATGGACACTATGAGTTCTTGGTCATGCCTTTTCGGCTGACGAACGCACCTGCGGTTTTCATGGACTTGATGAATCGAGTGTGCAAGCCTTACCTGGACAAGTTTGTTATAGTCTTCATCGACGACATCCTGATCTATTCTAAGAGTCAGGAGGAACACGAGCAACATCTGCGACTTATTCTGGAACTCCTTCGAACAGAACAGCTTTATGCAAAGTTCTCGAAATGCGACTTTTGGCTTCGTGAGGTCCATTTCCTAGGCCACGTGGTAAACAAGGATGGGATTCATGTTGATCCGTCCAAGGTAGACTCGATTAAGAACTGGCCTGCACCACGTACACCAAAGGAAATTCGCCAATTCTTGGGATTGGCAGGTTACTACAGAAGGTTCATTAAGGATTTTTCTAAGATTGCACAGCCTCTCACCTCGCTAACACAGAAAGGCGTTGTTTATCGCTGGGGAAATGCACAGGAGTTAGCATTTCAACACTTAAATGATAGACTCTGCAGTGCACCTATCCTTTCCTTGCCAGAGGGCACAGACGACTTCGTGGTTTACTGTGACGCATCAATTCAAGGCCTGGGTTGCGTGTTGATGCAACGAGATAAAGTTATAGCCTACGCCTCACGCCAACTTAAGGTTCATGAAAAGAACTACACTACGCACGACTTAGAGCTGGGAGCTGTTGTTTTTGCACTTAAGTTATGGCGGCATTACCTGTACGGTACCAAGTGCGCAATCTACACCGACCACAGGAGCCTCGAGCACATCTTCAAGCAGAAGGAACTGAATATGCGGCAACGACGATGGGTCGAACTACTGAACGACTACGAGTGCTCGATCAGGTATCACCCGGGCAAGGCCAATGTTGTGGCTGACGCCCTCAGTCGAAAGGACACTGCGCCTAAGCGCGTGCGAGCTTTACAACTCACGATCCATTCTAGTCTTCCTTCCCAGATACGAGCCGCCCAGATAGAAGCATTGAAACCAGAAAACGTCAGGGCTGAAGCCCTACGCGGATCAAGGCAACGATTAGAACAGAAGGAAGACGGTGCTTACTACGTAACGGGACGCGTTTGGGTCCCACTCTATGGCAACCTACGAGAGCTTGTGATGGACGAAGCACACAAGTCTCGCTACTCGGTACACCCTGGTTCGGACAAAATGTACCACGACATCAGAACTACGTATTGGTGGCCTAGCATGAAGGCCCACATCGCAACTTATGTCAGCAAGTGTTTGACTTGTGCGAAAGTCAAGTCTGAATACCAGAAACCTTCAGGCCTACTCCAACAACCAGAGATACCACAATGGAAATGGGAGCAAATTTCCATGGATTTTGTTACTGGCCTACCTAGATCCCAGCGCGGAAACGATACTATTTGGGTAATCGTGGACCGACTTACCAAGTCTGCACACTTCCTGGCTATCAAGGAGACGGATAAATTCTCCACTCTTGCAGAAATATACCTCAAGGAAGTTGTTTCGAGGCACGGGGTGCCCACCTCCATTATCTCGGATCGAGATGCACGTTTTACTTCAGAGCTGTGGTAAGCAATGCATAAATCCTTCGGCTCACGTTTAGATATGAGCACAGCGTATCACCCACAGACGGACGGGCAGTCCGAGCGCACCATTCAAACCTTAGAAGACATGCTTCGTGCATGTGTAATCGACTTTGGCAACCGCTGGGAAAAGCATCTGCCACTTGTGGAATTCTCGTACAATAACAGCTACCACACCAGCATTAAAGCAGCTCCATTTGAGGCATTGTACGGACGTAAATGCCGGTCACCTCTTTGCTGGGCAGAGATGGGAGATAATCAGATCACTGGTCCAGAACACGTGGTAGACACAACCGAACAGATTGCTCAAATACGAAAACGCATGGCGGCAGCTCGCGACCGTCAGAAAGTTTACGCCGACATGGGCAGGAAACCACTTGAGCTCCAGGTTGGGGAGCGGGTACTACTCAAAGTTTCACCCTGGAAGGGTGTGGTTCGTTTTGGTAAACGCGGTAAACTTAACCCACGATACGTTGGACCTTTCGAAGTCATTGAGAAAATAGGCAGGGTGGCCTACAGACTGAACTTACCAGCAGAACTCGGTGCAGTTCACAACGTTTTTCACGTGTTGAATCTGAAGAAGTGTCTGTCAGATGAGACCCACGCAGTTCCTCTGAAGGAACTCACTATCGACGAGCAGTTACGATTCGTCGAGGAACCAGTTGAAATCACGGACCGGGATGTTAAGGTCCTCAAGAGCACTAGAATACCTCTCGTTCGAGTTCGTTGGAACTCACGTCGCGGCCCGGAGTTCACCTGGGAGCGCGAAGATCAGATGAAACAAAAGTATCCCCAACTGTTCGCAAACAGTACACCCGCTACTGAGGCCGAAGCTACGGAATTTCGGGACGAAATTCCAGATCAACGGGGGGTGGATGTGACACCCCAGGAAAACCGGGAAAACCATACAACTTAACTAGCTTCCTCAGTGAGTGCCTACCAAATTTCGGGACGAAATTTCTTTCAACTTGGGGATGATGTGACAACTCGAAATTTAGAACCTTTCGTTGTACGCTTGAACGCTAAGTGACTAACTAATTTGATGATTTAATGAATGATATATGTGAACTTATATGATTATGTGTGTGCTTGTATGTATGTGTACATTTATATATGAACCGAGACACAAGAACCCGACTCGAGACCATGCGGTCTCGAGTGAATAGTGTAACTGATGGGCCGGTTGGGCCGTGTCTCTCTCCACCCCACTCGAAAGCCCATTAGGGTGCACCACTTGAAACTAGTATATATCCTTGTTAATGACCAACACTATCATCTTTGGACAACACACATACTCCCCTACTCTCTCTCTAGAAACCATTAAACCCTAAGTCTCAACATCACCTCTCCTCCTTCATTCTCGGATCAAACCGGTGACACTAGGACTCGCGGATCGGCACACACACACACATTCGGAAGCTTCATACTCACCCTTGAAACCCATCAACCGGTTAGTGTCCTTATGATGTTTGTTGTTAAATGGTAGTATGAATGATATGATTTAACTAGTATAGTTGTATGCTTGATGATGTTGTTGTGAATCGGTTGTGTGTGATGTTGATAATCGGCTAACATGTTTTGATTTCGAATATGTTGCATAATGAACTCGTGATATCTTGTGTCTAAACATGATTCAAACCATTGATTATTGATGTTCATAAGAACCGGCTTGCATATGTGTGGCACCATGTTAATCGGATTAGTGTAGAGTTGATTTTAGATGTTATGTGATGATTTGAAACCTTTAGATGAATATGTTCTAGTGTGATGATTTGTTGTTCATGATTATGTTTGTGATTAATGCTAGAAACCGGAAATGTGATGAACAAGTTTGAATAATCAACATGAACATGACTTGAATATATGAAGAACAACTTGAAGATGATATGAAATTGTTATGAACATTTGAAATTGCCATGTTTGATCCATTTTGGTTAATTGTTAGACAATTAGACATGTTTGTAGAACCTCATTGGATAGTACATAAAATCACAACAGTGAAATCCCATTGGTCTAGTACAATGTGGAATTCAGCAAATGTCCCCAGCCGAAACCTTTTGTCTCGACTCGAGACCACCACAGGACAAGTCGAGATCCCCGGTTGCGACACAGGTTGCGAGTCGAGAACCCATAGTCTCGACTCGAGACCAAAACAGCACAACTCGAAATCGTGGTTGCGAGTCCAGTTGCGACTCGAGACCACACTTGATCAACACCCAAACATCTTGACTCGAGACCACGTTTGCGAGTCCAGTTGCGACTCGAGACCAACTCATGCATGACCCGAGATCACCTTAGTTGCGACTCGAAACCTTGTGGACTACAACTCGAGACCACACACTTGTGCACGCTGAATTGGACTTGCATGATTTCGGGCTTAGGTGATTGGACCGGACCTTTGGGCCTAATACATGGACCTTATACGTGCTGTTGTATATGAATGTTATTTGGGCTGCCATGGATGAAACTTGAATGCAATGTGCTAGAAACATACGTGTACTACTTGAATACGAACCTGATTTGTATGATACAACTATGATAGGACGTGAGTGACCACAATATTGCTTGATCGACTTTTCTGTGTATCTACCGAGCAAACCAAGGTGAGTTCACACCCTCTACAAAGCATGGGATTCCCAGGGGTCGGGAATTGGGGTTAAGGAACATGGGTTCCTCGTCCTCCTTGGGTAGGACAGCAATGGTTCAGGAATGAAATTCCTCGTCCTCATGGACAGATAACTCGTACTAGACCAAAACTCTATCACGAAGTCCCTCCTTTTTATATCGACTTAATCGCCGGGCCAACGGCGAGCGGGTCATTAGTTAGATAGCGCTATTTAGGTCTGACAAACCTCACACCGTGCCGCAGAGGACGGGCGTGAACTAATGGATCTGGGGCACGTCAATGATGATAGACATTGACAGTTTCAGGGCACATAAACATGACTACAGTCAGCAGTCGATATGGTAACGAGTCTAGTGTATACATGGGGTAGCCCCCACGGCCGAAATGCCAGATAACTAACACGGGGTAGCCCCCACGGCTGGATAGCCAGAGTAACCGGGAATAAACAAGTCACGTTTTCAACTATGGGGTAACCCCCACGGCAGGATGCCAGATAAATGAAACTGTTTTCGAAACAACTTAAAACGAACACCCAACCGTGAACTCACTCAACTTGTTGTTGACTCGTTACTACATGCTTTGCAGGTCCTTAGGTTCTTAGCTGGAGCTTGCATGGAGGAGGATCGTTGTGGGACATGGACGACTGTGTGCCATGTTAAACTTTGGAGCAATTTAACTTATGTTTTGATTTAAGACTTATGCTTCCGCTTGCAACTTAACTATGTTTTGCTTGGACACCAATTGTATTGGTTAAACTTTCTTATCTTTTAACTTGCATGTTCAATATGATTGGTGGCTGGATCCTGGTCAGTCACGCCTCCAAGCGGTGGTATTCCGCAGGTGGATTTTGGGGGTGTGACAGATTGGTATCAAAGCCATTGGTTATAGAGAACTTGGTTTTAATAAAGGAGAAACGTTTTTGTTAAAACCAGACTATAACCTGTACAATGCTCAACGGTCTACAACGACGCTTCACTCCACATGCAAGGCTCTACATTCTAGGTGATATGATCTATGTATATATTGCCTACTTGTTAATCACATAGTACATTGCTCATGGTATGCTTGGTTAGTGTAACTACTGTTGCTTGAACACGTGCGTGCTTACTCTATCTTATCGTCGTACTTTCGCGAACCCCTCTCACTCACGTTCTTCTTGATATGAAGATCATGTCTGGACGCGTTAACCTGACACAAGCCCAGTTGACGGCTCTGATCAACGAGCGAGTTGCCGCAGCACTTGCAGCTACACACGCAGGAGGTATATCCTGCAGTTCTAACTCAATTTAGGATCTGTAGATCCTACTCTCGTGAATTCAACCTTTGTGTTAAACCCTGTCTTTCTTTCACCCACGATAGGTCAACATGTTCAGCCACCCGTGTGCACTTTTAAAACTTTCATGGACTGCCGACCAACTACTTTTAGCGGCACTGAAGGAGCAGTAGGTCTCCTCCACTGGTTTGAGAAACTAGAATCTGTGTTTGAAATGTGTGAATGCCCTGAGGCGCGCAGGGTGAAGTATGCTACCGGTACTCTCGAGGGTTTAGCTCTCACATGGTGGAACGCACAGGTCCAAATGCTGGGATTGGTTGCTGCCAACGCCACCCCATGGGAGAATTTTAAGGAAATGATCAAGGAAGAATACTGCAGTCGGGATGAGATTCACAAACTAGAGGTGGAATTCTTCAACCTCAAGATGACCGGGTCGGAAATTGAAGCTTATGTGAAAAGGTCGAACGAACTGGCAATTATGTGTCCTACTATGGTGGATCCTCCCATCAAACGCATCAAACTATTTCTTCATGGCTTAGTGCCAGAAATCCAAAGTCATGTGACTTCAGCGAACCTCGCCACCTACCAGCAAGCTGTTCAGTTGGCTCACCGTCTCACGGATCAGGCGGTGGAGCAGAACAAGTTACCAAAACGCATAGGTGCTGCAACTACTTCTGGTACCTCTAGTGACAACAAACGGAAATGGGATGGAACTTCAAGTAAGGGTTCGACTTCTGTTCAGTCCCAGTCTCAGCAGAGAAAGACCGATGACTACAAGAGCCCTAATCAGCAATCGTCTGGTGGTCAAAGCCATGGTGGGTACAAAGGAAATCACCCCAAATGCAATCGCTGCAGCCTGCACCACAGCGGGCCATGCACCAGGGGCAACTGTCATCGGTGCAACAAGCCTGGTCACGCTGCAAAGGATTGCAGGAGCTTATACCCCGCCAATCAGAATCGTCAGCAAGCTCAACAGAATCAACGCCAGCAGCAACAGCAAGGTGATAACAAAGGGTGCTTTCAGTGTGGAGCTGAAGGCCACTTCAAGAGAGAATGTCCCCAACTGAACAGGAACCAGAACAACAACAACAATAACAACAATCAGGGGAATGGTAACAATGGGAACAACAACAACAATGGCGCCAGGGGGCGGGTGTTTGTGATTGGCCAAGGTGAAGCAAGGAATGACCCCAATGTCGTGGCGGGTAAGTTCCCTCTCGACGACTTTTATGTTTCAGTATTATTTGATTCGGGTGCCGATACTAGCTACATGTCACTAGAAGTTAGTCGAATGCTTAAGCGTATTCCAACACCTTTGAACAACAAGCACACCGTAGAGCTAGCAAATGGTAAGAGTTTAGAAGCCACACACGTAGTCAAGGGTTGTAAACTCGTTCTTGCTGACCAGACCTTCTCTATCGACCTTATTCCTATCGTCTTGGGTAGTTTCGACGTTGTCATTGGGATGGATTGGTTATCCCAACACCGAGCAGAGATTCTTTGCAACGAGAAGATTGTCCGTATTCCAGGTCCCGGTGGTGAACCTCTCATGATTCATGGCGACAAGAGGAGTGCTGTTGAGAACGTCATTTCTCTCCTTAAGGCCCAAAAGTGCTTGCGAAAGGGCCACACTGCCATTTTGGCTCTCGTTACTGAAACCTCAGAAAAAGAGAAGAAGATAGAAGATTTTCCAGTTGTACGCGATTATCCAGAGGTATTTCCTGAGGAATTACCTGGTCTTCCGCCTCATCGCCAAGTCGAGTTTCAGATCGAACTAGCTCCTGGAGCTGCGCCTATAGCTCGTGCACCTTATCGATTAGCTCCATCAGAGTTGGAAGAACTCTCTACGCAACTACAGGAACTCCTGGATAAGGGTTTTATCCGTCCAAGCTCATCGCCCTGGGGAGCTCCAGTACTATTTGTAAAGAAGAAGGACGGTACTTTCAGAATGTGCATCGACTACCGGGAACTCAACAAGGTGACGGTGAAGAATCGTTATCCTCTACCGCGGATTGACGACTTGTTCGACCAGCTGCAGGGGTCGAGCTACTATTCAAAGATCGATTTAAGATCGGGTTACCACCAGCTGAGAGTCCGGGAAGAGGACGTCTCCAAAACAGCTTTTAGAACACGTTATGGACACTATGAGTTCTTGGTCATGCCTTTTCGGCTGACGAACGCACCTGCGGTTTTCATGGACTTGATGAATCGAGTGTGCAAGCCTTACCTGGACAAGTTTGTTATAGTCTTCATCGACGACATCCTGATCTATTCTAAGAGTCAGGAGGAACACGAGCAACATCTGCGACTTATTCTGGAACTCCTTCGAACAGAACAGCTTTATGCAAAGTTCTCGAAATGCGACTTTTGGCTTCGTGAGGTCCATTTCCTAGGCCACGTGGTAAACAAGGATGGGATTCATGTTGATCCGTCCAAGGTAGACTCGATTAAGAACTGGCCTGCACCACGTACACCAAAGGAAATTCGCCAATTCTTGGGATTGGCAGGTTACTACAGAAGGTTCATTAAGGATTTTTCTAAGATTGCACAGCCTCTCACCTCGCTAACACAGAAAGGCGTTGTTTATCGCTGGGGAAATGCACAGGAGTTAGCATTTCAACACTTAAATGATAGACTCTGCAGTGCACCTATCCTTTCCTTGCCAGATGGCACAGACGACTTCGTGGTTTACTGTGACGCATCAATTCAAGGCCTGGGTTGCGTGTTGATGCAACGAGATAAAGTTATAGCCTACGCCTCACGCCAACTTAAGGTTCATGAAAAGAACTACACTACGCACGACTTAGACCTGGGAGCTGTTGTTTTTGCACTTAAGTTATGGCGGCATTACCTGTACGGTACCAAGTGCGCAATCTACACCGACCACAGGAGCCTCGAGCACATCTTCAAGCAGAAGGAACTGAATATGCGGCAACGACGATGGGTCGAACTACTGAACGACTACGATTGCTCGATCAGGTATCACCCGGGCAAGGCCAATGTTGTGGCTGACGCCCTCAGTCGAAAGGACACTGCGCCTAAGCGCGTGCGAGCTTTACAACTCACGATCCATTCTAGTCTTCCTTCCCAGATACGAGCCGCCCAGATAGAAGCATTGAAACCAGAAAACGTCAGGGCTGAAGCCCTACGCGGATCAAGGCAACGATTAGAACAGAAGGAAGACGGTGCTTACTACGTAACGGGACGCGTTTGGGTCCCACTCTATGGCAACCTACGAGAGCTTGTGATGGACGAAGCACACAAGTCTCGCTACTCGGTACACCCTGGTTCGGACAAAATGTACCACGACATCAGAACTACGTATTGGTGGCCTAGCATGAAGGCCCACATCGCAACTTATGTCAGCAAGTGTTTGACTTGTGCGAGAGTCAAGTCTGAATACCAGAAACCTTCAGGCCTACTCCAACAACCAGAGATACCACAATGGAAATGGGAGCAAATTTCCATGGATTTTGTTACTGGCCTACCTAGATCCCAGCGCGGAAACGATACTATTTGGGTAATCGTGGACCGACTTACCAAGTCTGCACACTTCCTGGCTATCAAGGAGACGGATAAATTCTCCACTCTTGCAGAAATATACCTCAAGGAAGTTGTTTCGAGGCACGGGGTGCCCACCTCCATTATCTCGGATCGAGATGCACGTTTTACTTCAGAGCTGTGGCAAGCAATGCACAAATCCTTCGGCTCACGTTTAGATATGAGCACAGCGTATCACCCATAGACGGACGGGCAGTCCGAGCGCACCATTCAAACCTTAGAAGACATGCTTCGTGCATGTGTAATCGACTTTGGCAACCGCTGGGAAAAGCATCTGCCACTTGTGGAATTCTCGTACAATAACAGCTACCACACCAGCATTAAAGCAGCTCCATTTGAGGCATTGTACGGACGTAAATGCCGGTCACCTCTTTGCTGGGCAGAGGTGGGAGATAGTCAGATCACTGGTCCAGAACACGTGGTAGACACAACCGAACAGATTGCTCAAATACGAAAACGCATGGCGGCAGCTCGCGACCGTCAGAAAGTTTACGCCGACATGGGCAGGAAACCACTTGAGCTCCAGGTTGGGGAGCGGGTACTACTCAAAGTTTCACCCTGGAAGGGTGTGGTTCGTTTTGGTAAACGCGGTAAACTTAACCCACGATACGTTGGACCTTTCGAAGTCATTGAGAAAATAGGCAGGGTGGCCTACAGACTGAACTTACCAGCAGAACTCGGTGCAGTTCACAACGTTTTTCACGTGTCGAATCTGAAGAAGTGTCTGTCAGATGAGACCCACGCAGTTCCTCTGAAGGAACTCACTATCGACGAGCAGTTACGATTCGTCGAGGAACCAGTTGAAATCACGGACCGGGATGTTAAGGTCCTCAAGAGCACTAGAATACCTCTCGTTCGAGTTCGTTGGAACTCACGTCGCGGCCCGGAGTTCACCTGGGAGCGCGAAGATCAGATGAAACAAAAGTATCCCCAACTGTTCGCAAACAGTACACCCGCTACTGAGGCCGAAGCTACGGAATTTCGGGACGAAATTCCAGATCAACGGGGGGTGGATGTGACACCCCAGGAAAACCGGGAAAACCATACAACTTAACTAGCTTCCTCAGTGAGTGCCTACCAAATTTCGGGATGAAATTTCTTTCAACTTGGGGATGATGTAACAACTCGAAATTTAGAACCTTTCGTTGTACGCTTAAACGCTAAGTGACTAACTAATTTGATGATTTAATGAATGATATATGTGAACTTATATGATTATGTGTGTGCTTGTATGTATGTGTACATTTATATATGAACCGAGACACAAGAACCCGACTCGAGACCATGCGGTCTCGAGTGAATAGTGTAACTGATGGGCCGGTTGGGCCGTGTCTCTCTCCACCCCACTCAAAAGCCCATTAGGGTGCACCACTTGAAACTAGTATATATCCTTGTTAATGACCAACATTATCATCTTTGGACAACACACATACTCCCCTACTCTCTCTCTAGAAACCATTAAACCCTAAGTCTCAACATCACCTCTCCTCCTTCATTCTCGGATCAAACCGGTGACACTAGGACTCGCGGATCGGCACACACACACACATTTGGAAGCTTCATACTCACCCTTGAAACCCATCAACCGGTTAGTGTCCTTATGATGTTTGTTGTTAAATGGTAGTATGAATGATATGATTTAACTAGTATAGTTGTATGCTTGATGATGTTGTTGTGAATCGGTTGTGTGTGATGTTGATAATCGGCTAACATGTTTTGATTTCGAATATGTTGCATAATGAACTCGTGATATCTTGTGTCTAAACATGATTCAAACCATTGATTATTGATGTTCATAAGAACCGGCTTGCATATGTGTGGCACCATGTTAATCGGATTAGTGTAGAGTTGATTTTAGATGTTATGTGATGATTTGAAACCTTTAGATGAATATGTTCAAGTGTGATGATTTGTTGTTCATGATTATGTTTGTGATTAATGCTAGAAACCGGAAATGTGATGAACAAGTTTGAATAATCAACATGAACATGACTTGAATATATGAAGAACAACTTGAAGATGATATGAAATTGTTATGAACATTTGAAATTGCCATGTTTGATCCATTTTAGTTAATTGTTAGACAATTAGACATGTTTGTAGAACCTCATTGGATAGTACATAAAATCACAACAGTGAAATCCCATTGGTCTAGTACAATGTGGAATTCAGCAAATGTCCCCAGCCGAAACCTTTTGTCTCGACTCGAGACCACCACAGGACAAGTCGAGATCCCCGGTTGTGACACAGGTTGCGAGTCGAGAACCCATAGTCTCGACTCGAGACCAAAACAGCACAACTCGAAATCGTGGTTGCGAGTCCAGTTGCGACTCGAGACCACACTTGATCAACACCCAAACATCTTGACTCAAGACCACGTTTGCGAGTCCAGTTGCGACTCGAGACCACCTCATGCATGACCCGAGATCACCTTAGTTGCGACTCGAAACCTTGTGGACTACAACTCGAGACCACACACTTGTGCACGCTGAATTGGACTTGCATGATTTCGGGCTTAGGTGATTGGGCCGGACCTTTGGGCCTAATACATGGACCTTATACGTGCTGTTGTATATGAATGTTATTTGGGCTGCCATGGATGAAACTTGAATGCAATGTGCTAGAAACATACGTGTACTACTTGAATACGAACCTGATTTGTATGATACAACTATGATAGGACGTGAGTGACCACAATATTGCTTGATCGACTTTTCTGTGTATCTACCGAGCAAACCAAGGTGAGTTCACACCCTCTACAAAGCATGGGATTCCCAGGGGTCGGGAATTGGGGTTAAGGAACATGGGTTCCTCGTCCTCCTTGGGTAGGACAGCAATGGTTCAGGAATGAAATTCCTCGTCCTCATGGACAGATAAGTCGTACTAGACCAAAACTCTATCACGAAGTCCCTCCTTTTTATATCGACTTAATCGCCGGGCCAATGGCGAGCGGGTCATTAGTTAGATAGCGTTATTTAGGTCTGACAAACCTCACACCGTGCCGCAGAGGACGGGCGTGAACTAATGGATCCGGGGCACGTCAATGATGATAGACATTGATAGTTTCAGGGCACATAAACATGACTACAGTCAGCAGTCGATATGGTAACGAGTCTAGTGTATACATGGGGTAGCCCCCACGGCCGAAATGCCAGATAACTAACACGGGGTAGCCCCCACGGCTGGATAGCCAGAGTAACCGAGAATAAACAAGTCACGTTTTCAACTATGGGGTAACCCCCACGGCAGGATGCCAGATAAATGAAACTGTTTTCGAAACAACTTAAAACGAACACCCAACCGTGAACTCACTCAACTTGTTGTTGACTCGTTACTACATGCTTTGCAGGTCCTTAGGTTCTTAGCTGGAGCTTGCATGGAGGAGGATCGTTGTGGGACATGGACGACTGTGTGCCATGTTAAACTTTGGAGCAATTTAACTTATGTTTTGATTTAAGACTTATGCTTCCGCTTGCAACTTAACTATGTTTTGCTTGGACACCAATTGTATTGGTTAAACTTTCTTATCTTTTAACTTGCATGTTCAATATGATTGGTGGCTGGATCCTGGTCAGTCACGCCTCCAAGCGGTGGTATTCTGCAGGTGGATTTTGGGGGTGTGACACTGACGATGGCCAATTTAATCGACACTGCCTTACGTTGTTATAGTAAACTTAAAAATCTTAACGATCAATGGTTTCTGTTGGTAAATCTAGGGGTATTATGGTAATTTTGACTTTGGTTACTTAACCAAGTCATAAAAAAATCCTTGTAAATAGAACATGCTTCACCCTTACCCCCCGTTGTTCATACCTAACCTGCCCTTCACTCTTGAGTCTCCGACGGAGAAGGGGCTGTTAGTGCATATTTGTATGTCCGCCACTGTGCGAATAGGCTAGATAGAGTGTGTGTTGAATACTGTATAGATTAGTGTGAAAACAGACACGGTTTTGTAAAGTGAAATCCAGTTCGTACGGATGGCCGATTCGCACGAACTGGACATCACTTTCGTTCGAGTCACATTCGCATAAATGTACGCATTCGTACAAATGGACCCTGATCCGTCCCAGGTGCAGATCCGTGATAAAGTCCATCCGTCCTTACATGTATGTGCGGATGGACTGTGCCTATAAATAGGGATGAGGTTGTAACAACCCGACTTTTTGGATTGTTATTCGTTGCTACTTGCTTCGATTTGTAATCGTTTTGTACACTGAGATATGATATAAACAATGAGTTTTGTTAGTCTAAATACATTTTCATCACACAGCACTGCTGCATGTTTAAACGGTTTATAATCGCAACGCTTAATGCTAACGCAACATGAATCATAGAGTACTATGATACTCTATTTGCCGAGTGTGGTTGTTTGTTCGGTAACTACTCTCGCCTTCGCACTCGTTTATCATGCTAACTCGCTAAATTGCAAACGTTGTTATTAGTAGTAGTAATGTTATGCTGTGTGTTCTTATGTGCTTTACTTGTGTGTGTGCTTTGTATGTTATGGATTATACTCGCAACTCGATTATCGCATCAAAACGCAAATGCAACGTAATACACGCTATCTCCCTAAAATACTGTTGGTGCATACGTCTGTCGACTTCGTCTTGTATCGAGTCTTGTTTGTGTTTAGATAGATCAGGGCACGTTATTCGAGAAAATGTGATAGTTCTGGTATTTCGTACGAAATCAGTTATTTCGCACGAAATCAGCTTATTTCGCATCAAACTGGTATTTCGTTTGGTTATTTCGCACGAAATCAGTCATTTCGTGTGAAAAGGGTATTTCGTGTGAACTGTTTTCGTTTGAAGTTGTCTTCCAGGGTATTTCGCTTGAACAGGGTATTCCGTGTGAAGAGGTTATTTCGCTTGAAATTGGTATTTCGTTTGAAAGTTGTGAATTTGTGAAACTTGTTGCCGAAACATGGAAGAGGAATTTTATAACGCCTTTGCTACTCCGATTACCATTGCACAGAACACAATGTTAGAAAATGAAATGGGGACCATGCAAAAACCTCTAAAGCTCATGAATATTGAGGAGTATAAAGGATGGGAGGAGCGTTTTGAAAATTGGGTTCAAGCAAATTATTTGGATGCTTGGGAATGTGTTGAAACGAAATATGTTAGACCGATAAATGATGATGAAGAAATTATTGCTATTAAAGATCTTAGTGCTGAAGAGAAAAAGAAATACAAAGATGAAAAAATGATGACAAGTTTATTGCATCAAGCTGTGAAAGAAGATATCTTGGTTTTATTGCAACACAATGGAACTGCATATTCAATCTGGAAAGCATTAAAATCAAAGTTTATTGGAAGTAAGGAAATGATCAAAAACAAAAAATCACTTTTAAAAAAGGAGTTTGATCTATTTCGTGGTTTGAGAACTGAAAGCACTAAGCAGATCATCGAAAGATAATGCAATCTGTTAGTTAACATGAAAAGGGTGAGCATTACAAAAGATAATGATGTCACACCCCGACCACGTAGGACAACCAAACGTGGCGGAAACGTCGGGGAGTGTTGTAACAAAATCATTGTTTCATAACACATGGAAATTGAAATATTGTTTTATTGAATAAAATAGTTACAATGTCTTGACAATCAAAGAAACATAACATAAATAACTAGTCTTGCATCTTTTATTGTCGCTAAGGCCCAAGTCCGCCTAAGTGTATCTTGACAAGTCCTATGCATCATATCCTGAAAACACATGTGAAAATAGGTACGTCAGCATAAAAATGCCTGTGAGATACATAGGTTTTGTGAAAATAGAATTCATGACTTATGTTTGAGAAAATGTTTAGTCATGAACCTTGTAATTTTCTTTGTCTTGTAAATCATTTGAAAAACGATAAGATCAGATGATATGTATAAATAAATGTAAGGTTAAATGAATAACCATGTAAAAATGAGTTTGTATAAGATAAGTTGTTTGTAAAACAATGTATTGTGAAAAGTATGTTATTTGTATAAAATGTTATATGTCCAAATTGAAATGATTCAAATAACGCCACGATATGTAATACCATACAATCACTTATATATAGGAAGTACCAGCGGCGTATCCACCATGCTTGTATCATATTACACACGCCTCGTTAGTTAAATCACTTACTCAAACCAAACCAACAATGTAAGATGTCTATGTTTAAACCAATTGTCAAATGTATTGAATAATATACCAAAATGTTTATGTCAAGATGTAAATCATGCAACGTATAACAAATGTTGAAAATGTTTATGTGTCAAATGTAAATCATGTAATGTATAACCAATGTGATATGTATGGCTAGTGAAATGCATCAACTAAACCATAGGTGAAATGCACAAAACAAAGTATTGAAGTAAAACTTGGTTTAAATCAAAGTTATGTTTTGTGTAGTAAATGTATGCTATACTGATATAGACATTTATGCGGTATTGTGAAAATTCATACATCCAAGCCTTGCGACAGTCGGATAACCATGTAAAAATGGGTTATCAAAAGAATATGTATTCGGATTCGGTCATTCCTTACGTCCAAACAAACCCGAGATTTCAGGAATGGGATTTGTCAAGTCCTATGGTACCAGTACTTACTACCGAGCGGCGTAGCTAATGTTAATGAACGTATAATAGTCTCGTATGTGCAAACCAAATGTCATAGCAAAAGTGAACATGTTATATGAAAACAATGTACTAAGTATGCTAAGTTAACATACAAAGCAGAAAAGTCATGTAAATCAATGTGCTAGCATGCTATTAGTTAACATACATAGCAGAAATGTAATGTAAAACAATGTACTAAGTATGCACGCAATGGACATGCATAGCATGAAACGAAATGAAATCATGTACTATAATGTACTAACAAACATAGCATGTATATGATGTGAAAACATGGAAAGCACGAAAGTAACAAGTAGGCACATGTGTTCCACCCCAAAACAGTTTGAAAACAGTAAAAGAGGGGTTCTATGTACTCACTTGAAATTGCTTAGTAGTCCTTGAGTAACAACCAAACAATGCTAGAGATCACGGATATCAAACGACACCTAATATAGGTAACTATGTTAATAAACCGGACCTATATCGGAAGATCGGATAGAATGAGGGTTCATAAACCAAATGAGTATGGAGACTCGTGTAATATGGTTTAGCAAAGCCTACATACTAAATGAAACTTAACCTAAGTGTTTGCGACCCATTACGACCCGTTTAGGTAGCTTATGCTACTTTAACGCGTCGCTCGCATGAAACGCGTTTGGACCGCCTAACTAGTCCTATGACAAGTAACATATGCCTTAACATGTCTAATATTGTTGTCAAATCAGTTTAGATGTCAAAAGTTATGTTACATATGCTTAAAATGAATTTTGGCGTCAAAAGAGCATTTTGGTAATTTACCTAAGGCATATAAACTACCTATCATACAACTACTTAAACGAAGCGACCATAAGGTATAACCTCGGAAGGTTATTCCCTATATACTATGGTCACCTAATGTGCTTGGTCGGATCCTAATGATCGACCAAACGGGTCGGGTTCGAAAGTATAAGCGATTGTTTAGATCGCTTACCTTACGACCCTATATAAGCACTAAACTAAAAGTGACGAGCTAAGCATGTTAAAACATGCTTAACTAAATTTAGAAAACAGGTTGGGTATAAAAAAAAACGGTTTTGATACCTAAGAGTAGTTTGGTTACAAAATACGCAAGAATACGTATTCTGGCCGAAACTACGGCTCGTCACTGAGCCTAGATAACGTGGTAATCAGTAGGTATAGTCACTAGGGACTATAACCATCGTGATTACGCTCATGTTATGAAGTTCAAACGAACTTCGCATTGACCATAAACTGGTCAATGCAGAAAGTCAAACAAAGTTTGACTTTCGGACTCGAAAAGCAATAAAAGAACGAAGGAACACTTACGAAGGGTCCCCGAATGCTAATCTAGATCAAAATAGCTCAGGTATGAAACAAAGGTTTCAACTTAGAGCACAATTGATCAGATTCTAGTGAGAAATGAAGTGAAGTGAGTTGGGTATTTATAGTATTTCCCGAACCGTTAAGATCGTTTCTTGAATAACGTGATTAAATCTTGTGCGTACATTTGTCAAAATGTTGTGGTAACTAAAAATGGCCTCTTATGAGCTGAAAGGGCAAGTTAGAATGTGTGGATGAGGTTTAATCAGCTGAATTATGCTGACTAATCGATCTTATCTGTTCTGGGAGGCTGATGCGGCCCGCTTCAGGATCAGACAAACCTCAGGCGGGCCGCCTGGGGCTTCTGATCAGAAAATAAGTTTCAAAAGTGACAGTTTTGGTCCCTGTTGTGTTTTAAGCCCATTTCCGGCACTTCTAAGGCCCGTAAAGCCAACTTTAAGGCCCTAAAATGATGCCTAAACATTGTGGACATGAAACATGCTCAAAAATATGTCGGATGTTGGTTCGTTTGGCCGTACGAACGCGATGTTCGCTTAATTACGACGGAATGCGCATAAGCGCGAAAGACGATCCAAAATGCGTGACGAATGGATTTTTCTTATGCCAAACACTAAAATAAAATATTTTAGTGCTTACATAAATTTTTGGATGTCCGGATGTATTCAGAACGTAAGTTATGCGCGAAAGTGCAAACTTGTGCACTTTTTGACACTTTTAGTCCCTGAATGAGCCAAAAGTTTATTTTAGCACACCGAACCCCTCAAAGCCTATTTCTAAGATATATAAAGGATATTTAAGGTGTGTTTAACTTATGGTCATGTTCCAGAATGTCTGTTACAGTTCAAATTGGCATACTTTCGCAGTTTGTCAAGTTTAGTCCCTGTAAGCGAATTAACTTGTTTTTGCCATACCAAAGCCTTCAAAACTTATTTCAAAGTTATGTATAGGTTATTTAAGGTATGTTAAGCCTATGTCACTATTCCGGAGTGTTTGTTGCATTAAACTGGTTATATTTACGCATCGGTGCGCGTATAACCTTCCAGAAAGCGATTTAGAGTTTGGAATTGAACAAAAATTGATATGTGCAAATGATACACATATTTTTACAAATCCCAAGTATGAAATATAATATTTCATTGGTTCGGTATTTGTTTGATGGCCGTGGAGGCACAGGTGTTACAAATGAAGAGCTGATAGAAAAGCTGGCTGATGCGTTGCCACATGAAATTTGGGGCACGTATCTTATGATGTTGAGAAATAAGAAAGATTTTGGGAATCTAACACTGGGAAAGTTCATTGAAAAACTTGAAGCTCAAGAAATGGAACAACGGAAAATCTCAAGAATGAAGGATTTTGATGGTGAGCAAGATATTGGTTTATATTACAAAGGAGGTATCAGCGATAAGACCAACATATCACCAAAGATTGAAACTGCCTTCAATGCTAAAAATTCATCTGGAGGGTCATCTAAAGGATCAAACAACAAAATGAGTTTTTCTTCATATCCGTCATTCGATCCAAATTTTTCAGCAACCAAGAGTGGAAAAGTTCTACAATGCAACATTGTTCTAAATCTTTAAAATGATCAAAACTACTCTGAAGAAACTGCAAAAAGTCACATGTCTTTGTTGGTGACTGTGTTAGAGTCGTATGGGAGTTTAGTTGCAGGTCGGATCAGAAATCCAATGTTGACAAAAGAGGATTACGATCAGATTGATGCTGAAGAGATGGAGTTAATGGATATAAAGTGGTGTATGGCAAGTGTGTTGAGATGAGCTGAGAAATTTAAACAGATCACAGGAAGAGATGATTTCCGTGATGCAAATGTTTCTACTTTAGGATTTGATAAATCTAAAGTTACTTGTTTTCGTTGCAGGGAAAAAGGACACTTCAAGAGAGAGTGCACAGATAGCGAAGCAAGTGGAGCTCAAAATCCGTTCAACAACAATGACTACTATCGAAAAGCAATTTATCATCAAGTTGCTCAACAACAACAAGAACCACAAACTGCACATGCTAAGAAGGCAATTGAGGAATCATCAAAGAAAGCATATTTGATGACAAAATTGATAGATCAAGATGATGAAAAATTACCAGAAGGTTTTAGCTGGGAAAATTTTAGCTGGGATAATTATTGTCCGGATAAAGAGATTTTAAAAGCCAAAGCTTTTGTTGCTCGAGTTGATGATGACAGTGATAATGATAATGATTATTATGCAAAAAGAATGGAAGAGCACTTAAGAATGATGGAGAAGAGTGATAGTGATGATGAAAAAATTCAAAAGAAAAAGAAGAAAGCTAAAAAACCAATCAGCAGTGATGATGAAGAAGTTCCTGTGATAAAGAAAAAGGTAAAAGAAGTTCCAGCTTTCAAAGTTGAAGTAGAAGCTGATGCACAAAAGATTCCTGTGAAATGTGAAAACTGTGAAGCAGTGAAAAAGCAAAATAGTACTTTGATTCATAACATGAACAGATTGAAAGAATCCTATTATGTTCTCAACAAAGCAATGAATCAGTACAATCAGTCAAGCAGTGAACAAGCAACAGCAATGAAAACACTTCAAGGAGCTTTCATGACAAAGCAGAAAATTGTAAACAATTACATTGAAAAATGTGCTGTTCTGGAACAAAAACTGGAAACTCAGAGAATAGAAACAGAAAGAGTTAATAGATTGTTAAAAAGTTACTCATGTACTTCTTATGTTATTGACAGGATTTATCCAACCGTTGAAGGCATGAAGGCGTTTGAGGAAGAGGAAGAATCCGAAGAAAAGACTCCAGTAAAGAAGAAGGATAATGAAGTGAAGAATTCTGGTAAGAAACATAGTGCCAGTTACAACAAGTGTCCACCCCTGCTTGAAAATGGATATTCTCCACAAAATCCAAATTCAGAAAGAGTCTTAAAGGCAACAAATTTACAGTGGGAGTCTGAGTCTTCAGATAATTTGCCAGACAACATTCATGTCACTTTCACTTCGTCTGATACTGATCATGAGTCTGAGTTAATAAAGAAAGTGGTCGATCAGGTGTTGGATAAAGATGAGGTCGAGGAGTCAAAGTTGGAGTCAAATTCACAGTCAAAGTCTGAAACTTCAAGTCCTACAGTCAAAAAGGAGAAACGGGTTTACAATAAAGATTTTCTATTATCAAAATCTAATTTGATTGATGAAATGTTCAAAGTTGCATATACTTTGAATGATTCTGACAAATTATATTATGATGAAGAATTTCCAATAAGAGGTGTTAAAACTGAATTAATTAAAAAGGTTTTCAAACTAACAGAAATTAATATTTCTGAAATAAAAGATGTAAATCTTTCTGAAAAACCTAAAAAATACACCTCAAGAGTACAACAAAGAGAAAACAAGAAAAAAGGTTACAGTTCTGGTTATGGTTTTCAAAAGAAACCAAACCATAACGGTAATTTTAAAAGAAAAGGTCTTGGTTTTATTCCACC
Organism: Helianthus tuberosus; assembly: GCA_030545235.1. Lineage (NCBI taxonomy): Eukaryota > Viridiplantae > Streptophyta > Magnoliopsida > Asterales > Asteraceae > Helianthus > Helianthus tuberosus. The sequence continues at coordinate 88,974,234 of CM060374.1, read as the reverse complement.
GAAAAATCATTAAAATGAAAAAACTTATAAAACAAAAACTGTGTTTGTTTCAGGAACATCAACTGAAGAAGAAAAAGAACACTTGTTCAGAAAGCAGACAAACAAAGAATTCCTTGCTAAAAAGCAAGAAGAAATGAAGAAAGAAGTTGCTCAGAAAAAAGAAACGAGAACTTGTTTTCAATGCAGAACAGTTGGTCATATTGCAAGGAATTGTCCAAAGGCAATCCAAACAAAACAGGGAGTTTCTTTTAAACAGAAAGAAAAGATGGTTGAAAATGAATCACCAATCAAACAATTTAAAGTTTTCAAAAATTCAAAATTTGAGGTTGGTGAGTGTTCAAAAGGTTTCTACAAAAGAAAAGCAAATCTTGACAACCAAAAGTGGGTTGTTAAGAAACCTGATGATAGTTCTAGCAATGATTCTGATTCATCAAAATCAGAGGAGCTATTTTCTGGCGATGAATCTAATTCCACAAAGTCAGAGGAGCCACAGGTTGAGAAAAAGGGTGAAAATTCGGTTCCGCCAATGGATGATGCGAATTTTCCACCATTGCGTGCTGAAAATTTTAAATCAAAATTTGGAAAAGTTGAGATTTCAAATCAATTTTTTCTGAAAAGAAAGAATTTGATATGGAAAAAGCTTTTAGCTCCAAAGTTCAAAATATTTTTGGAAAAATGGTTGACAGGAAGGTCAAAGGAGTAAAGGAATTCTATGAGAAGAAAACGAAGAAACCAGGTAAAGATGGGTCATCCCAGGTTGGTATCTGGGATAGAACCTATTATGATTAAACTCTGGACTTGCCGGAGTTCCCAAGTTGGTAATCATGGAGCAGGAATCGGCTTCTTTCTTGAGAAAGTCACATTTGTGATATTTCGACCTACAAGTGGTAAATTAGGGACATTAAGTTGTACTTGATTTCCTACAAGTGATATTTGTGATTGAACTTAAAACTGTTATATTTTTCAAAAGCTTAAAGATGTAAGAACAAGGTGATGAATTGATCTCCTAACCTACAAATGGTTTTATGAAATCAACAAAACTAATTTTCCGGAAAAACCATTTTGATTAAAACAAACTTAAGTGTTTTGAAATCATAATGGGAAAATAGTTTGTTGAAAGGGGGAGTTCTGATTGTTCATGCCAAGTGGATGGCGAATTGAAACAATTCAATGTCAGTTGTCACTTTACTTGTATAGTTTGTTTTCAAATTTCCTTTAAATGGTTTTGAATTTTAGGGGGAGTAAGAAATTTCAGAAAATCCAAAAACATTTGAAAATTTGAAAAATCCAAAAACATGATAAAATCAAAAATGAGTTTTGTTGTGAAAAAGAGGAAATGATAGTACATCTGTGGACAATCACAGCATGCTAAAGAATTGGAAAGTCAAAAAGTGATAAACGGTCTCACTGATGATATGCTAGTAGGTTTTTATACATTTAGTAGATTGTGTTCGAGATATATCGTGGGGAACATCTCTCGGATATATGGGTAACCCCCGAAATCTTGTTTGAAAGGTTCCTCTTTCTGAGATACTAGGTCTTTATGCTTAGTGATATCTGGGGTATTATCCCGGGACTTCTGATTTTGCGGAAGCAATGGCCTAGTCCCCGTATAATACTTTTCGCTTGCTTGAAATATAGCACCCCCCTCAGCATAAAAATGATGAAACATTGTAAAATGCTAATCATGTGCTGTTGAAGAAAAGATTCTCTAAAGGGAACACACCTAAAGTCGAAGCCATCATCTCTCTGATTTTGCGGAAGCAATAGCCTGAGCTCTCATGGCCCTCGCATTTAACCCTTTACAGATATCATCTAGGTATACTCACCTGTAAGACTGAATATTGGGATCTGGATACGGGAGTATATTCTGAGGTGGAACACGCATATAAGTTTAAGTCTCTAAAACATTAATCTCGTATCTCGAAACAGTTGAACTTTGTGTAAAAATTTAAGTGGATCAGTATACTGACAATCTAAGTGAATCGTTTAGAACTTAAAATGTTTAAAGCTTAACGGTGTTGGTGATGTGTCTCAAAAACTGATATGATCCTCTTACACAAACTCGCAAAAATATTGTTTGTAAATATTTTCTTATTGCATTTTAACACATTGAAAATCTTAAAAAAAAATCCAAAAAGAATGTGTTTTAGCATAAATTTTGAAAATACAAAAAGATTTTCGACAACTGATGTTGGAGAGCTGATTTTCAAAAATCCGAGTGCTAAACTTGATGAACAGGTTTCGGAGAGTTTTTATTTGAAAAGAAAAAATGATATTTTTACAAGTGGTTTTCAGAGAAATAATTTTTGAATGATTGCCTACAAGTGGTCATCAGAAACTTTTAAATGTTAAATCATTCTATTCCTGCAAGTGATATAAATTTGTCAAATTTTAAATTTATGAAATTTATTGTGAGGTAGAGAATGTGCAGGAATGAAGCTTGAAAAGAGCCAGGTTTCTCCTTCTGAGGATCATGTGGTTTCAAGAAAGCCAGGTTTCGATCCAGAGTAGAATGTAAGCCAGGTCACAATCCTGATACTGTGAGAGCCAAGTTCTGATCCTGGACCTGATATTTACGTAATCTGCTGATGCTGATGAACATAAAGAAATCAAGAGATCTGATCAAGAGAATATAGAGTCAGGTTGAGATTCTGGAAGAAAGAGAAAGAGAGGATTGAGGATACTTTACATTGTTAGATATTTCGGGAGAGGTCGAGAAGACTGATAAAGAGTGAAGATTGAAGACTCGACACCGAAGACTTCGTCAACATCCGAGGGGGAGTCTGTTGGTACATACGTCTGTCGACTTCGTCGTGTATCGAGTCTTGTTTGTGTTTAGATAGACCAGGGCACGTTATTCGAGAAAATGTGATAGGTGGGTATTTCGCACGAAATAGACCAGGGTATTTCGCACGAAATAGCCATTTCGTGTGAAATTGATTTCGCATGAATGGTTCCGTGCGAAATAGCCTTGCCTATAAATAGTGCCTTGTTCAAATCATTTGGAACTTTCCGGTTTCAGTACCGAACTGCTGCCGAAGTGTTGACTCGCTGTAAAACGTTGTTATATAAATCATAAGACAGTTTAAAGTAAATTGCAAGCTGAATCACCTCAATACGTCTGTTTCCGCCTTTCGTATTGAGCAAAAACTCTTCTGAACGACTCGTTTGGGTCAGAAAACGATCCTACAAATACCTAGCATAGTAGTACTAACTAACGCAACAAAACACATTAAACAAGCATTCGATATGCGAAAACAAGGATTTTTCCACGTAAAACAGGCCCCTCGTACGAAGCTAGGCAGCCTCGTAAGAAGGCAGCAGGTTCGAACCAGGTGCTCTGTGCGATCCTACTTCTCCTATAAATACCCAAGCCCCTCCTCATTCATCCTCACTTGCTGATTTCATACCGAAACTCTGTCGAATTGCTGTCCGACCATTTTCAAGTAAGATTTAACAGTTTTCTATGATTACACAACGTTTTCCACTTCGATTTTCCACAAGTTTCACTTTGATTTCATCAAAACTTTATCTCTTTTCTACCAAACTTCAACTTTTTCAACTTTTCACAAGAACTTCATCTTTTTCATACAAAATCTTCATCTTTTTCATCAAAACTTCTTATTTCACCACGGATTTACACTTAACCGAGTGTATTGGACCTAGCTACGGCTTCCCAAGTTAGAAATCAATTGGTTTCACACTCACTAAGTGTTAGATCTAAGTGAAAACTCTTTGAAACCTGTTTAAACTTGATTTTCACCCTAAGACGGACCTAAAATGGCATGTATTTCATTCACTGAATAGTGGGATGAGGTAGTGTCGAAACCAGCTTGAAAAGGACTCGAAAACACGTCCGATTTAGGCGAAAATGCAGCTCCAAACACCAAGAACAGCCAGGTTTGTGAACTGGACTGTTCTGTGCGAAGCCCAGCTTCATACGAAGGCACTCATGGCTTCGTACGAAGGCAATGATTTCGCACCTAACAGCCTAATTTCCATCTGTGACTCAGACAAAGACCTCTCCGACTCTAAGTTTTCTCAATAGCTTAAGGTTGGAGGGATGAACCCTCGATTTTCTGAAGAAGACGTGAAGAACACTTGATTTTGGATAACGAAAGCAACATGTGTACGAAGACCCTATCTTCGTATGAAGGCACACCTTCGTACGAAGGCACAACTTCATACGAAGCTTCTGTTTCCCACCTGACATGCCGATTTCGACCGTTTCAGCACTTTGGAAGACTTACACATTCCGTCCCCGTACGCAGGCTGATCCGGCGCTCCCTTCAATCCACTTGAGATCGTGTTTATTAGTTAGACACACACTGTGAGTATACTCGAACCCTTTTTCGCTTAACGCACTTTTGGGTGTTACATACGTTCTCTATAAAAAACACAATACACAACGCAAACACTTTTAAACGCTAACCGCTCCCGCATGCTATACGTGATTAGTTGAATGCTTGTTGCTATACTTATACAGTGATTACTTGCCCGACCGCCTTCAGCAACGATAGTACTATAGTTTGGACTTAGCACCTGTTTGTCCAGGGGTTGCTAAGGATCACATACTTTACTTCATGTGTTCGCTTCGGTGAACATGTATCGCGCATACTCTACCCGCAGTCACGTGGTTAGGATGTATCATTGTTGGTAGTTTACATGCTTCGCCTGTTACGTCTTACATGCTGGTTATGCGTAAACACTTTTTATACTATACCTATGCAAACTTGTGTACTTACCTTTACTTTATCTATTGACTTTTATTTTCACGTATGTGACAGGTTGATGGATTGTTATGCTGCAAGAAGGATAGGAAGTCTAGAAACTCATCTAATAAAAATATAGGTTGTAGGATTGGAACTTGTTTAAGAGATTTTGATGACTGTAATGACTATTTGTGAATTATTTGTTTGATAGTATGGGATATTAAACGAATTAAAAATATTGTCACTTAATAATTGTTATGGATTCTCTTGAGCAATCTGATTCGCCTAGTGTCGCGCCCTGATGATTCCGCCATCAGTTATGGTGTGACAGAGGTCTCCTCATTTGGACAAGTTTTGGTTCCCAGATGGGAAACTCTATCCAATTGGTTTCGCGGTTATGTAACTTCAAATCATTGAATAGAAACCAGTTTAACTTAACATGTTCGGTGTCTACTCTGCTTCTACTCCTTTCTTATCAATAATATTCTACCGAATCAGTTATCTTGGGGCCAAAACTCCATCAAACCTGCCGGATCCTGGAATCTCAATTGGTATAAGAGCTACGGTACCGATTCAATCGATCTAACAGTTGATTGAATCACCTACGCTCATGAATTTTGGACTTTTAGGAGGTTTTGAATTTAAGCATCAAATAAACATCAAATTGAAGATCAATTCGCGGTTGGAATTTGAAATTGAAGACATCATTAGGTTCGTGATTGATTTTCGCACAATGCTGTGAAATTTCATCATGAAATTCACAGAAATAAAGATTCTGGATCGAAAATGTAATTAGGAATGTTCTTAAGAACAGATCAGACTTTTTCAGATGGATGTGCAGATTCGCATGGACCGACCGATTCGCAATTAAGTGAACTTTTTATTCTAATCCGTTCCAAAATGTCAATTCGTTCCAAAATCAGCTCATTCGCACGAATGGACCTACCTCATTCGCAAAAAAAGGCATTTTTTGATCGCAATGATGAGATGAGTCTGCAGAAAAAAATTGGTGATTGAAATATTTTTCGAGTTTTTAACGACCAAGCTGGGTTGTTCGGGGACATCGTCTGGCGCTTCAGAGAACAGATATGATGATACGATCACAGATTGTGGAAATTAGTGGGGTAGTCATGATGCTGGTGCAGAATGTTTATCATCTGGGTTATCTGACTATTAATGGCTCGTAACGTAAAATCCACATTTAAAAAAAACTTATGTTTAGGGGCAAAAATGTCACATTTTTGGCATAGTCAAGTTTTTCAGAGAACAGAAAGAACTGGATTGCCTAAGTTGAGGGGGAATTCAGTGATAAGACATCATAATTTGCAAAAATGAGGGGGAATAGAAATTTCATAAAATATATTGAAATTCCAGCATTTTTGAAATTCGTGACAATTCAACAGCATTCGGGTGGTTCCGACTTCAGATTGTCTAGGGATGCATAGGATCTGGATTCGTGATTTCGTGATCATAGGAAGTTCAGACTCTACAGATTAGGGTCAGATTGACGTCTTAGGGTTTTGAGTCCCGGATCTTCGTCAAGCCGGTCAGCAGGATTAGCATCAGGAGATGCATCTGTATTATGGATACTTATAAGATATCACAACATTTTGATAGTCTAAAGTGTCAGAATGTTTAATCTTCTAGTAGAGGAAGTGTTTTTCGGACTAACCGCCAGGGAATGATGATATTTGGTGATTAAGTTGCTGACGGAACTAGCGGAGAAGACTATGCATCTGTTATCATGACTGAAGGGGAAGAATGTGAATCTGATCGTGGATGAAAGTTTCTGAAATCTGAATGTGTTACCAGATGATTTGTTATCCGATGAAGATTTGCTGATTGTAGAGATTACCGTTTATACTGATCAATCATTTAGAAAGGTGCTTAAAGTTGATCACGGAAAACGGGATTTCATATTTTTGTGGGTATTCATAAACTTGAGGTTTATCGTGTAGTGTTCAAAGTTTCTATCAATTGTCGGTTGGGTTTAAAGATAAGATAATCGAGCAGGCAGAATGCACGATGAAGCTGAAATGTTAATAAAAACCGAACGTGGATGTGGTTAAAGTCGAAACAGAGATGTTACATTGATCAATATCAAGATGGTGATTATTCGTGAAGATTGCAGTTCAGCCAATCAGAGGAGGGGTTGTGAACTGTGCAAACAAAGACCTGAAGTTTCATTTCAGGGGGAACTTGTGCATATTGTAGATAATGCAGCCCGAATCATCAATCAAGGGGGAATCTACTAAAGATTTCAAGATGCCTGATTGAAGTTGTAGAATATTTAAAACACGGCTCTTAGTTTCAAAGTTCAAGATTAGATAGTGACGGCCAAGGGGGAATCTGTTGGTGCGTATTTTGTATGTCCGCCACTGTGCGAATAGGCTAGATAGAGCATGTGTTGAATATTATGTAGCTTAGTGTGAAAACGGTCACGGTTTTGTAAAGTGAAAGCCAGTTCATACGGATGGTCGATTCGCACGAACTGGACATCACATTAGTCTGAGTCACATTTGCACGAATGTACGCATTCGTACGAATGGACTCTGATCCATCCCAGGTGCAGATCTGTGATAAAGTCCATCCGTCCTTACATGTATGTGCGGATGGACTATGCGTATAAATAGGGATGAAGTCTCCTCATTTGGACAAGTTTTGGTTCTGAGAGGGGAAACTCTGTCCAATTGGTTTCGCGATTATGTAACTTCAAATCATTGAATAGAAACCAGTTTAAATTAACCTATTCGGTGTCTATTCTGCTTCTACTCCTTTCTTATCAATAATATTCTACCGAATCGGATATCTTGGGGCCAAAACTCTGTCAAACCTGTCGGATCCTGGAATCTCAGGGGCCGCCAGCGATGAACAGAATATCGAACCCGAGTTGACAAAACGAAATGTCGATCCCTACTATGTTCCTCACCCTACTAAGAGTTGTTCGAGGTAACAACATATAGTTTTAACGGTCATTTTAGCTCGAATTAACATGGTTTCTAAGTGTAAATTATGTATCATTTAATGATTGTTTATAAAGTTCATTGGTCGATGATTGTTTTCCATTCAATTTTAGTTAGGGTTTACTGGTTAATTTTGGAATTTTTGGGTTTATTGTTACAATTTCGATTCAAACATGTTAACAGGATAGGTTGAGGATATTGTTCATGCTTGGTCTAATCTAGTCAAATAGTTTTTTATTTACATAATTTTTTATTTGATTCAGAACCTAAAAACATTTCATCAAGCTTGATCTGTAATTTCTAAAGAGGATCTGTTGTTCATGTTGTTTTAAAGAGAACCTATTACAAACATGGTAAGTTATGTTAAATGCACGTGTTAAACATTCTGTTAATTCTGTTAATTTACGGTCACATTCTGTTCATTAGGTAAAACAGAACATTATACAAAAGTTGTTCATAAGTTTCGATTATATTAATTTTTAAACTTTTTTTGTAGTTGAAATTAGGGTCACTTTGACCCTACCTAGGATTATTGTTCATATGGTTGTTATTGTCTTTAACCAACACAATCTTGGACTTGCCTCTGCTGGACCTGCAAGTTGGCACATGAAGATATTTGCATCAAAAGTAGCCTTATGTTATGTTTACTAACTTATTATGTTTATGAATTTTTGAATTCCTGATGATCTTGATGTTAAGTAAGTAAATTTTACCAAGATCATGTTACTAATGTCTATTTATCCACTCTAAGTTATTAATGTCTAATTACTAATCTAAGTTATTAATATATAAGTTAATTTTTGTGAATTTGAATGTTTCATTGAGGAAATGTTTCTGTTTAATTTGTTAATTCTTTTGATAATCACAACATTGATCACAGTTTTGGAATTAAGATTAGGATTTGATCACATTTGTGCATTTCAGTTTGATCACAACATTGTATTATGGTTTTGGAATTAGGATTAGGATTTGATTATATGATGTGCATTTTAGTTTGATTTGTGCATTCTTTTGATAATCACAACATTGATCACAGTTTTGGAATTAGGATTAGGAATTCATTACAGTTATTGATCACAAGATTAGGTTAATTACAATTTGATTTTGATTACCATTGCAGGCTTTGACTTTGCCTGGGTGAACCAATTTAAGGTGTTGAGTATCCAAGGTCAAATAGATTAGGAGGGAATGATAAAGAGTTGTGCAGGGGGTAAGATGTTTTATTGTTACAAAGAAAAATGGATAATAAGAAAGGGTAAAATGGTCATTTCGCATGACCACTAACAGAACTGGAAATTCATTTAAGAACAGGGGGTAAGATTGAGACAATTGGGATTCGTCCAGGGGTAGGAAATCATGATTTTGGTTTTAGGGGGTGGTAAGAGTGTCAGTAGGGTCTAAAGCCAAGGGTAAAATTGCATTTTACTCTATATTTTTATATACTAAGTAGTAAAAAAGTTGCATCCTTAAAAACTCGTGTATTGCACGAGTTGAATAAACACGTGTATTACACTGCTTGAATAAATATAACGTAATCAGTTAACACACACAATCGTAAAGATATGATTTTAGGAAAAATGAACTTTGTTGTACTATTTAAATATAATACCATTTTACTTTGTTTTTTATTTATTTATTAAAAGGTTAGAAACGTGTATGTTACACGTGGTTGGATCAACAAAATATTAAATAGTTATTATTAATAAGCAAAAAAATAAAAGAAATAGTTAAAAATATTAAATAAATAAGACATAAGACATAAGAATATGATAATATAAAGATAAAGATTATATATATTAGAAGATAAATAGAAGTATATAAATATAGATAAATGATTTATAAAGTTTTAGATTTATTAATTAAAAAATTAATGATCTATAATTAAGTGGGAGAGAAAGGCGGGAAAAGTTAAAAAATAGATGTCTTTAATGAATGACACATGTCCCTCGTTAATCAGTTAACACACAGTCATCAAGATTGTTTTTGGAAAAGAAATGAACTTTGATGTAGTATTTACATATAATAACATTTACTCTGTTTATTTGTTTATTTATTAAAATGTTAGAAATGTGTCTGTTACACGTGGTCAGATCAATAAAATACTAAATAGTTATTATTAATAAGAGAAAAAAAGAAAAGAAACAGTTGAGAAAAAAATTATTAAGTAAATAAGAGATAAAAATAAGATAAAGAGTAAACTGCCATTTTGGTCCGTGTGGTTTGGGCAGTTTTGCCATTTTAGTCCAAATCTCAAACTTTTTAAATTTGGGTCCCTGTGATTTGCATTTTGTTGCCATTTTAGTCCAAAACATAAAATCTCTCATTTTTAACTGTTTAAGGTCCCTTTTTTTGTCTTTATCAGCAGGGGTAGTTTGGTCCATTTAATTTTCATTAAACCAATTCGTTTATTAAAAAAACCCCAAATATAAATACCCCTTATTATCGCAGACCAATTACATCATCATCTTCAACCTACCAAGCGAAACCCTAACTAGAGATCAAACCCAAAAAAAAACCATAACCCACAACAGATCGAAGCAACGACAATGGTGGTTTGCACTTGTGGAGCCTCAACCTCACTGAGAACCTCATGGAAAACACAAAACCCAGGTCGTCGTTTTCACCAGTGCAACAAACCATCAAGCTGTGGATTCGTTGCTTGGGCTGAGCCACCGAAGATTGAGAACCCGGCTGTGATGATTCATGCACTGTTGGACACCATCAAGCGGCATGAAGAGAATGCAAGACAGATGTTTGCTCGGAACATGAAGCTTGAAGAAGAAGCTAAAAAATTGGCACAGGAGAAGAAGATGCTTAAAGTTATCTTAGGTTTCAGTTTTTTGTTGTTCATGTTTTACTATGTTAAGTCTGGGTAGGGTTTGACTTTTGTTTGGATTTTGTAAGTTTGGTTTGTACTATCGACCTGCTAATATGGTTGTTTTGTAAGTTTGTAATGGAAAGTTTGGGGATTTTTGTAATGAATCATCTAATGTGTTGTGCATCTAATGTCTTATGACAATGTGCCAAAATATGCCGACATGTGCATCTAATGTGTTGTGCATCTAATGCCTTATGAAAATGTGCCGAAATGTGCCGACATGTGCATCTAATGTCTTATGACACTATGCAGTTTACCAAATGTGCACCAAATACCAAATGTGCAGTTTACCAAATGTGCAGCCAAACAGTTTACCAAATGTGCACCAAATTTGCACCAAATGTGCAGCCAAACAGTTTACCAAATCTGTACCAAACAGTTTAACATATGTGAGCCAAATGTGCAGCCAAATACTAAATAACAGTTTAACATAAGATATGTGCAGCCAAATACCAAATATGCAGCATTTAACATACCAAAACAGATCTGCAAAGTGCAGTCTTTAACATTACATAAACAGTTTCATGAACTAATGTACCAAACATACCAAACAGACATAAACACTTTCATGAACTAATGTACCAAAACATAAGTACCAAACAACCATTAACACTAAAAGTTAAGCAGTTTGACATGAACTAATGCACCAAAACAGTTTGACACAAACTGTAAACATGACAGTTTGAAACAAACTGCAAAAATGTCAACTGTAGTCAACCTAAGACTGTGCTTGAACATTCAACCTAAGCATGTGCCCCCTGACCTTGTGCCCCTTCCTAACCTTGTGCCCCTGCCTGTGCTTGTGCCCCTTTCCTTCTAGACTTGCCACAAGTTCTTTTGTTATGCCCACACCCTTGCAGATTTTACATGTCACTGAGCCTCCCTTCCTTGGCAACTTACCAGTTGCAGGGATCATGTTGCTAACATTCTCAACAGATGCTGCAACTATAGCCTTCTTTTTTTCCTTTGAAACTGCAACTTTAGCCTCTGCAATCTCCTGTGCAGAATTCTTTCGTTTCTTTTTTGGTCTCCCAATTTGGACATGATACTTTAGAGGGATCAAAGTGGTTAGGCATGCAGATTTAGGCCACAAATCACTGCCATTAACTGGTTCTACATTATGCTTGTAAACCTCAACCCAAGACTCAACCCAATACACTGGATGTACCCATTTTTCAGGAACTCCATCACCTTTACCATGCAATCCCATGTTCCAGATACATGCCACTGCATATCTACATGGGATGCCTGTTAGATCCCATCTCCTACAAGAGCATGTTCTTTCATCTAGTATCACAACTCTCTGGTCTTGGTGGTCATTGAAGTGTGTGCTAACCTGAAACTTTGTTCCTCCAGTCCAGATTACAGTGTATTATGCAGCCTCAGTCTTTGCAGTATGAAGCACAGCAGTAGCAGCTGGTGTTAATGGGCCTTTGCACTTGCCAATCTTGTTATTCAGCACAACAATCTTCTTCATAAGGTACTCTTTGATATACTCAAGGCAGGTTATTATAGGCTTGTCCCTACCTTGTATCAATTGCCTATTGAATACCTCACAGATGTTATTCAGCAAAATATCACACCTAGCCCTGCCTGGAATATGTTCAATCCAATTAACATGATCAAAACAAGTCAACTGAAAACAATTCAAGTGGTAAATTACATACCTGTGAAGTAGGCTCTGACCCAATGTTTGCTTGGAATTTCTTTTAGCCAATCATGTAGTCCTTTGTCCTTATCAAGAACTGCCTTCATAGCCTTTTCAAACTCAGGAACTGTTGATGCAGATGCACAATTCCACAACAGGTTTTTGTATTCATCACCACCCCATTTTGATTTCATATTTTCATGTATATGTCTCAGGCAATATCTGCGGTCTGAGCTTTGATACACTTTCAGTATAGCAGGTATCAATCCCTAGCATCATAGTTACAAAATGGGTTAACATTGTAATAAGAAAATGCAAAAATAATAAGTAAATCATTGAACAATAGTTACCTTTTGCCTGTCAGTTATGAAGGTGAAATTACTGTTATGTTCCAGTTCAAGATCATCACCTAAACACTGAAGAAACCATGTCCAGCTTGTAGTTGTTTCAGCCTCCACCACTGCATAGGCAACAGGATAAATCCCATTGTTGCCATCCACTCCTACTGTTGTGAGAATCTGGCCAGGGAATGGCCCTTTCAAAAAACATCCAGCAAGCCCTAGTATAGGTCTCCCTATCAATTTAAATCCAGGCTTTAATGCACCTAAGCAAACATATATCCTCCTGAATTGCTTTGCTGGACTGCTAGGATTGCCATAAGGTTCAACATCTATCTTAACTGTGCTTCCAGGATTAGATCTGAGAAGCTCCTCACAATAATTCCTGAGATTCTCATACTGAGCCCTATACTGACCCTGCACTTTCTCTATTCCCTTCATCTTAGCCCTAAAAACTTGGTGCAAAGTCACTTCAACTTGATATTTCCTTTGAAGATCTTCCTGTAGAGCTTTAAGTGGTATCCCAGGATTGTTTTTCACAGTGTGTTGAATTTTTTTGGATAACCAGGCAACTGTGCACAGTCTAACATCTCTGGTGTTTAGACATAAATGTTCTTTGTTTAGGGTTTTCACAACCCAAGAGCCTGCCTTTTTAACTTTAGAAACATAAAGCATCCAAGGGCAAGTAGGTGGTGTATTCTTTTTAGGGTTAGGCCCATCTTCATTTGTTGTTCCCACTTGTGAGGGCCCAGTTGCATTTTGGGTATTTCCAGATTTACCCTTAAATGCAGTTGGTTGAGAGGGTCCTGCAGCATTTATTTCACAACTACTCAGTTTTGGAATCCCACCCATACATATGACACGGAATCTGGTGTTGTCATTCCTTGTAATATGGAGTTGTCTCTGAGTATCAATTGCATGATTCTTGACCATCATCTTAATACTATCCTTATCAGGAAATGACTGGCCAAGATAAAAGGGACATTCACCAGATGTTTTAGACCTTCTTTTGTCTTTCCTAACACTCCTACAAGCTCTTTGAAGAGCTGTGTCACCATCTGAATCAGTTAAACTTTCGAAGCCATCTAAATCAACCTGTTCATCATCCTCATCTACATCAACTTGTTGTTCATATTGTTCACTAATGTCAGCATCTACTTCAGCATAATACTCTTTCATATCAACACTATAATCTTCCACAACATTATCTTTATCAAAGATGTAATCTGGATCTTCAACATCCTCATCCTGACCCACCTTATCAGTTCTATCTTTCCTATTATTAGCCTTTACACTTTTCCTATGAAATGACTTTACACGTTTGCTAGGGGTGGTCTCTACACCTTCTGCCTTTTCACCCTCACCTGCATTACCTTCACAGGATCCTTCATAACTACCATCAACACTCTCACTTTCACTTTCACTATCTTCATCCTGCTGATCACTATCCTCACTGTCTTCATCCTGCTGATCACTACCCTCATAACTTCCCTCATCACTAAGGTCTACGTCTTCAGGTTCCTTTTCAACATCCTTGTTGGTGCATACGTCTGTCGACTTCGTCTTGTATCGAGTCTTGTATGTGTATAGATAGATCAGGGCACTCTATATGAGAAATCTGTCAAAAATAGGTTATAAGGTAATTTCGCACGAAATTACACAGTGTAATTTCGCACAAAATAGTAATTTCGTGTGAAAGTGATTTCGTATGAACCTGTTCATGCGAAATTAGCTAGCCTATAAATAGGTGCCTTGTGATTTCGTTTGAAGTAGTTCCAACTTTCCGGTTTCAGTGCCGAACTGCTGCCGAAGTGTCTACTCGCTGTAATTCTTTGTCAAATCAATCAATAGACAGTTTAAAGTGAATTGCAAGCTGAATTACCTTGATACGTTTGTTTCCGCCTCTCGTATTGAGAAAAAAAGTCTTCTGAACGACTCGTTTGGTCGGTAAAACGATCCTACAAGTGGTATCAGAGCTCAGGAGGAAGAGTTCATACAAATTCAGCTGCAAAATTTGTTTTCTACACCTTCTTTTTCAAAATTAACAAGTTTTTACGGTTAAAATGACTTGAATTTCACACATTATACGCGCAATAGTGTTTTAACAAACCCTTGAAAGTTTCAGATCTTAAAATGGCTTAAAACTTGATCAATTTTGGCAAAAACAGCTCGAGATGATGACATCAGCAGTATTTCGCACGAAATAAGGACAGAATTAGAATCAAAGTTTCTTGGTAGTGATGAAATGCTCAAGAACAAAAAGTCTCTTATGAAGAAAGAATTTGATCTTTTCCGTGGATTGAGAACTGAAAATACAAAACAGATCATTGAAAGATATTGCAACTTGTTGAAGAATATGAACAGATTAAACATCAGAAAAGATAATGATGAACTAATTGAAAAGTTGGCTGATGCGTTGCCACACGATACTTGGGGCACGTATCTTATGATATTCAAAAATAAACCAGATTTTGACAAGCTAACATTGAGTGAGTTTATTAAACAATTGGAAGCTCAAGAGATGGAACAAAGAAAGATAGCAAGAATGAAGAACTATGATGGAGAACAAGACATTGGGTTGTATTACAAAAGTGGTGTTAGTGAGAAGACCAATATTTCACCAAAGATTGAAATGGCCTTCAATGCAAAAAGTTCTTCTGAAAGTTCATCTCAAGGATCAAGTAGCAAAATGGGATTTTCGTCATATCCATCGTTTGATCCAAATATCTCAACAACAAAGAGTGGGAAAGTTCTTCAATGCAATATTGCTTTAAATCTTGATAATGATCAGAACTACTCGGAAGAAGTTGCAAAAAGTCACATGTCTTTGTTGGTGACTGTGCTAGAACCGTATGGAAGTTTGGTTGCAGGGAAGATTGGAAATCCTATGTTGACTAAAGAGGATTACGATCAGGTTGATGCTGAGGAGATGGAATTGATGGATATAAAGTGGTGTTTGGCAAGCGTGTTGAGAAGAGCTGAAAAGTTTAAACAAATTACAGGAAGAGATGATTTTCGTGATGCTAATGTTTCTACTTTAGGATTTGATAAATCTAAAGTTACTTGTTTTCGTTGCAGGGAAAAAGGGCATTTCAAGAGAGAGTGCACAAATCGTGAAGCTAGTGGAGCTCAAAATCCTTTCGGAAACAATGATTACTATCAGAAAGCGATTTATCATCAAGTTGCTCAACAGCCGTATCACCAACAACAGCAGCCACAAACTGCTCATGCTAGGAAAGAGATTAAAGATTCAAAGAAAGCGTGTCTGGTCAATCAAAATGATGGAAGTTCATCTAAAGATTTCAGTTGGGATAAATATATTCCAGCTGATAATAAAGCATGTCTGATAAATCAAGATGATGAAAGATTACCAGAAGGATTTAGCTGGGATAAATATTGTCCAGACAAAGAGATTTTAAAAGCTAAAGCTTGTGTTGCTCAAATTGTTAAAGATGATGGTGATAATTACACGGTTGATGATTATTGGGCAGAAAAAATGAGAAAATATTTAGCCAGACAAAGTAAAAAGGTTGAAGAAGAAGTTTGTGTGATAAAGAAGCAAGACAAAGAAAATCCAGTGTTTGAAATTAAAAAGGAAGTTGTTGCAGAAAAAGTGACCGAGAGCTGTGAAAATTGTGATACTATGAAGAAGCAAAACAGTGAATTGATTCACAACTTGAACAGGATGAAAGAGTCATATGATGTCCTGAACAAAGCCATGAATAAATACAACGAGTCTAGCATTGAACAAGCTATAGCAATGAAGACACTTAAAGGAGCATACATGAGACAGCTTGATAATGTCAATTATTACACTGAGAAGTGTGCTGAGCTTGAATTGAATCTAGAAACACAGAGAATTGAAACTGAGAGAGTAAATAGATTGTTAAAAAGTTACTCATATTCTACTTTTGTGGTTGACAGGATTTCCCCAATAGTGGAAGGATTGAACACGTTTGAAGAAGAAAAGATTTCTGAAGAGAAGAATTCTGAAACAAGAGAAGATGATGAATTGAAGACATCTGGTAAGAAACCAAGTGTTGTCTATAACAAATGTCCACCCCCGGTCGAAAATGGATATTCTCCTTGAAATCCAAACTCAGAAAGAATAAAAAAGGCAACAAATTTACAGTGGGAGTCCGAGTCTTCAGATAATTTGCCAGAAAACATTGATGTCACGTTCACATCGTCTGACACTGATCATGAGTCCGAGTTAATAAAGAAAGTGGTCGATCAGGTGTTGGATAAGGATGAAATGGAGGAGTCCAAAT
Organism: Helianthus tuberosus; assembly: GCA_030545235.1. NCBI lineage: Eukaryota > Viridiplantae > Streptophyta > Magnoliopsida > Asterales > Asteraceae > Helianthus > Helianthus tuberosus. The sequence goes on along the minus strand of CM060374.1, from coordinate 88,957,421 downwards.
CAGAGTCAGAGACTGAGTCCAACACGTCAAAGTCAACAGTCAAAAAGGACAAACGTGTTTATAATAAAGAATTTTTGTTATCAAAATCTAATTTGAATGACGAACCGATCAAAGTAGTATATACTTTAAAAGATTCTGACAAATTATATTCTGATGAGGTATTTCCAATAAGAGGTGTTAACTCTGAAATGATCAAAAAGGTTTTTAAACTAACAGAAATTAATATTTCTGAAATAAAAGATGTAAATCTTTCTGGAAAACCTAAACCTTACACCTCAAGAGTTCAACAACGTTTAAACAAGAAAAAGGGTTACAGTTGTGGTTCAGGTTATCAAAAGAAACCAAACCATAACAGTAATTTCAAAAAGAAAGGACTTGGTTTTATTCCACCAAAAAATCATAAAAATGAGAAATTTATAAACCAAAAATTGTTTTTGTTACAGGAAAATCATCTGAAGAAGAAAAAGAGCAAGTGTTCAGAAAACAATCCAACAAAGAATTCCTTGCCAAGAAGCAAGAAGAAATAAAGAAAAGTGTTGCTCAGAAGAAGATAGAGACGAGAATCTGTTTTCAATGTAAAAAAATTGGTCACATTGCCAGGAATTGTCCAAAGGCAATACAAACAAAATAGGGAGTCTCTGGTAAACTGAAAGAAAAGATTGTTGAGAAAACCGAACCACCAACAAACAGATTTAAAGTTTTTAAAAATTCAACTTTTGAGGTTGGTGAATGTTCGAAAGATGTTTACAAAAGAAAGGAGAAACTTAACAACCAAAAATGGGTTGTTAAGAATTCAAGTGATAGTTCTGGTGATGAATCTGATTCCATAAAATCAGAGGAGCCAAAAGTTGTTATGAAAGAAGAGAAGTCAGTTCCGCCTTTGGATGATGCAAATTTTCCACCATTGCGGGCTGAAAATTTGAAATCTAAAATTGGTAAAGTTGAAATTTCAAATCAATTCTTTCCTGAAAAGAAAGAATTTGATGTTGAAAAGGCTTTTAACCCCACAGTGCAAAACATTTTTGGTAAAATGATTGATGGAAGGGTCAAGGGGGTTAAAGAATTTTATGAGAAGAAAACAAAGAAACCAAGTGTTGACAACTCGGAATTTCCCAAGGACCGTCAGGCTTGGGAAAATCTCTCTAACTGAAAAACCTGACTTGCCGGAGCTCTCAAGTTGGTAATCGCAGAGCATGAATCGGCATCATTCTTGAAAAATCATTTTTGATGAGTTTGATTTGCCGGAACTCCCAGGTTGGTAAGTGTGGAGTAGGAATCGGCATTTTGAGATTTCAACCTACAAGTGGTAATTGTTGGTTAGAAAACTGACAAGTGGTTGAAAAAGTGGTTTTACCTACAAGTGGTTAATCAAGGTCATTAAGTTGAACTTGATTTACTTTTCATTCAAATAATTGGAAAACAAAATGATGATCATATCCCCGTTTTTACAAGTGGTAAAATCAACAAAACTTATTGTCCGGAAAAACCATATTGATTAAAACAAACTTAAGTGTTTTGAAATCAAATGGGAAAATAGTTTGTTGTAAGGGGGAGTTCTGATTGTTTATGCCAAGTGGATGGCGTTTTGAAGTAATTCACAACAGTTGTCATTTTATTGTACAGTTTGTTTTCAAATTTTCTCAGAAAATCAAAATTGAAACATATTTTGATTTTAGGGGGAGTAAAAATTTGTGAAATTTCGAAAATTTGAAAAATACAAAAACATGATAAAACCAGAAAAAGTCAAAAACATGATAAAATCAAAAATTGAGTTTTGTTGTAAAAAGAGGAAATGATAGTACATCAATGGACATTCACGGCATGCTAAAGATTTGGAAAGTCAAAATGTGATAAACAGTCTCACTGATGATATGCCAGTAGGTTTTTACACGCTTAGTAGATTGTGATCGAGATATAAACCTAAAATTCAAACTTACTTATCTCGTGGGGAACATCTCTCGGATATATGGGTAACCCCCGAAATCTTGTTTGAAAGGTCCCTATTTCTTAGATACTAGGTCTTTATGCTTAGTGATATCTGGGGTATTATCCCGGGACTTCTGATTTTGCGGAAGCAATGGCCTAGTCCCTGTATAATACTTTTTGCTTGCTTGAAAAATTGCACCCCCCTCAGCATAAAAAATGATGAAACATTGCAAAATGTTAATCATGTGCTGTTGAAGAAAAGATTCTCTAAAGGGAACACACCTAAAGTCGAAGCCATCATCTCTCTGATTTTGCAAAAGCAATAGCCTGAGCTCTCATGGCCCTCGCATTTAACCCTTTACAGATATCATCTAGGTATACTCACTTGTACGACTGAATATTGGGATCTGTATACGGGACTATATTCTAAGGTGGGACACGCGAATAAGTTTAAGTGCTTAAAACATTAATCTCGTATCTCGAAACAGTTGAAATTTGTGTGAAAATTTAAAGTGGATCAGTATACTGACAATCTACGTGAATCGTTTAGAACTTAAAATTTTTATAGCTTAACGGTGTTGGTGTTTTGTCTCATAAACTGATATGATCCTCCTACACAAACTCACAAAAATATTGTTTGTATATATTTATTTACTGCATTTCGTTAAAAACAAAATCCAAAAAGTTTTTAGTGTGTTTTAGTATAATATTTTGAAAATTCAAAAAGATTTTCGACAATTGATGTTGAAGAGCTGATTTTCAAAATTCCATGTGCTAAACATGATGAACAGGTTTGGGAGAGTGTGTTTGAGAAAAAGATGTTATTCTTACAAGTGGTCATCAGAGATTAAATCATTTTTTTTAATTCCTGTAAAGTGGTTTCTGAATTTGCAATATTTTAAATTTGTGAAACTTATGTTTGTGGTAGAGATTGTGCAGGAATGAAGTTTGAGAAAAGCCAGTTTACGATCTTAGAACCTGTGAGAAGTGAATTCCAGACTGCGATCCCAGCTTATCGAAAGGGGGAGTCTGAAGTCGCTGATGCTGAAACAGGATAAGAGCCAGGATTACGATTCTGAGGATAAGAAATCAAGAGACCTAATCAAGAAGAGTATAGAGCCAGATTGTGTTTCTGGGAGAAAGAGATTGATTGAGGATGCTTACAATGGAGAATCTTTGGAGAGATCGAGAAGACTGATAAAGACTGAAGGATTGACAACCGAAGACTCGACACCGAAGACTTCGTCAACATCCGAGGGGGAGTCTGTTGGTGCATACGTCTGTCGACTTCGTCTTGTATCGAGTCTTGTATGTGTATAGATAGATCAGGGCACGCTATACGAGAAATCTGTCAAAAATAGGTTATAAGATAATTTCGCACGAAAGTACACAGTGTAATTTCGTACGAAATTAACTAGTGATTTCACACGAAATCAACTGGTAATTTCGCATGAAATAGTAATTTCGTGTGAAAGTGATTTCGTATGAACCTGTTCATGCGAAATTAGCTAGCCTATAAATAGGTGCCTTGTGATTTCGTTTGAAGTAGTTCCAACTTTCCGGTTTCAGTGCCGAACTGCTGCCGAAGTGTCTACTCGCTGTAATTCTTTGTCAAATCAATCAATAGACAGTTTAAAGTGAATTGCAAGCTGAATTACCTTGATACGTTTGTTTCCGCCTCTCGTATTGAGAAAAAACTCTTCTGAACGATTCGTTTGGTCGGTAAAACGATCCTACAATCCTTTTTTGAAAACCTGCTAACATGTTGAATATACACCTTTAGCACCTTATTTTTTTCAACATAGCTAATCATTCTCAATACATCACTATCAGTGCCTAGAGGCCTTAAACCTAACATTAAATCTTCCCCTGGAACCCTAAAATGGTAAACCACAACATCCTCTTCTGAATAACCAAATGCTAACAACATATCATTCATCACTATCAATGAAAACATATCAGAATTCACATTATCAACGTAGTCTACCTTACCCCCGTCGTATTCAAAATCATCCTCGTCAGTGAAATCACCACCATGGTGCACTTTCAGGGTGAATAACTCGGGATGATTTGCTGTGGAATAAGAAAAAAACTTTCAATCAGAAACAGGGGTTTTCAAATCCAGCTTATCAACTACAAATACGTACCATATTTTACTTCTGGATCAAAATTGACGCCTTCTTTTCGAACACAGCAGCTAAAATCATCCCCATCGTCGTCCATCGGAATCGTCTTGGCAAGAATGCAGATCATCAGCGATGATTTTTGGGAGAGGGGAAGATGAACTGAGAAAAGGGTTGAAGATGATGATGTAATTGGTCTGCGATAAGGGGGTATTTATATTTGGGGTTTTTAATAAAGGAATTGGTTTAATGAAAATTAAATGGGCCAAACTACCCCTGCAGATAAAGACAAAAAAGGGACCTTAAAACAGTAAAAAATGAGAGATTTTGAGTTTTGGACTAAAATGGCAACAAAATGCAAACCACAGGGACCCAGATTTAAAAAGTTTGAGATTTGGACTAAAATGGCAAAATTGCCCAAACCACAGGGACCAAAATGGCAGTTTACTCTAAGATAAAATAAAGATAAAGGTTATATTATTAGAAAATAAATATAAGTATAGATAAATGATATATGAAGATTTAGATTTATTAATTAAAAAAAGTATTATCTGTATTAAATAGGTTAAAAAGGTTGGAAAACTAAAAAATAGACGCCTTCAGTAAGTAAATGACACGTGTCTCTCATTAGTTTACCTTATTAGTAAAGTATAGTTTCAATCCCTTGGGTTTAAACTCAATCACAGGTTCAGTCCTCATTTGAAAAAAATCAACAGTCCAGTCCCTGTGGTTGTCGATTGCTAGCAATCAGGTCCCTGGGACAAACTTCTGTTAGTTGACTTGGGCATTTATGTCTTTTTACTTTGAAAACGAAGGGCAATATGGTAATTTTGTATCTTAGAAACCCTTATATCAAATGTCATCCACCTGAAAGCCCCCATTTGCACCTGTCAATCCTTCTATCTTCTCTAGTAAGCCATAACTTGTTTCAGGTCGAATTCAGCTCTTGTGAACTTATATGATCTTATTTGAAGTTGTTATATGGTACGAATTATGGCTTCCTGGAGAAGATGGCATAAAGAGCTGAAATGGAGGTTTGAAACAGATGGGCGTATTACTGGAAACAAGCGTCAAGAAAAGAGCAAATTAAGGTGAGATGATGGTGGCGGAAGATGGGACGCTGTCGGAGATAATTGTTCAAAGGGATGACCAACAAGTTGACCATATGAGAAAGGTGTTGAAGCGGAGTGAGAAAGGTATGGTTTACGTTAAAGGTATTTTCGAGAGATGAGATGAAATTATACCCTTTATTCTTTATGCCAATGTCAAGTTGTAAAAAATAAAACTTGAAATGAGTCTTAGCTCGATTAGGTCGTTTACAACGCTAGACTCACCTGTACAAGCTAAACTTCAATTACTACATAAAACATCCGGCCACATCTTCCGTCGCTATGAACCCCAATTACTTATTCAAAGAGTTAAAATCATATATCCAAACATAATCTCAAGTTTGGCATCGGTCTAAATATCATCATCAAAATGTTGTTAATAATGACTGAATTGAAGTCAAAATGAGAGAGCAGTGAAGAACAGTGAAAATGAAGAAGATTAGCAGTTGTAGAGTTTATAAAGAAGACAACAAACTTTCGGTGCTGCAATTTCAGTCCCTAAGGGGCTTTTTGGTCTTTTTACCATAAATCCCAACGTTCAACTAACGTCTGTTAGCCAAAGGGACTTGATTGCAAGCAATCAACAACCATAGGGACTAGACTGGTGAATTTTTTTCAAATGAGGGCTGAACCTGTGATTGGGTGTAAACCCTAGGGACTGAAACTATACTTTACTCTTATAATATATATGTGTATGCAGTGGCGGACCCAGAAAATATTTTCAAGATGTGTGAACAAGGGGTTTAACCAAATTTTCAAGTGGTGCGATCAGAATTTTGCCATATAAATACACTAATCTTTTTTCAAGTAGTGCGCCCGCCCACCCAGACCTCTACCTAGGTCCGCCCCTATGAGTGTGTGTTTCATAATTATTTAACTATTTGCGTAATGAAAATAACTTAGGGATTTCATTGGAGACGTGAAAAATTGGTTAAATATAAAAACAGAACTAAAATTACGTGGATTGAAGTTTTATTCAAATCTTGATCTATCCAAAACAACTATATTGTCTATGTTAACCGTAGGGCTTTGTAAATGGCTTTTGCATGTGTTTATATCAGTAACTTTCGTGAAAAATAATTATGTACTTTGACTACCTAAAGACGATGAAAATTATATATATATATATATATATATATATATATAAAGTATAATGTACAAATGCTCTAATCATACTTCATGTACGCGACAAGGAGATCTTAACGCGTGGCACCGATTAAGATTTCTCATTAAGGGAAATTAGTGATTTTCATTCTTGAGGTAGGGTAATTCAGACATTTACTAACATCAAGAGAATTATGCGAGTACGTTATCTCCTGCATCCTGGTAATTACGATTCGAATCAGTTTCAAATATTTTCCATTTTTCAAAGTATCAAATTAGCGGTTATAGGTGTGCGATTAGGGTTACTATCACTTATTGTTTGAAATGGATCCACGAGCAGTAACGCATGAAACACAGATGATATTGAATTTGAAGATGCTGAAGTCCATGCCGTTCATGATGCTGCTGAGCATTTGAGGAATCCGACATCAGACAACCACGTTCTATTAGACGATCAGACCAGTAAGTTGTCAATTAATCGTTTTAATTTTCCAAAAATCAACGAAATTATTGTTGTCTGATGTTTTGTATTTGATCGTGCATCATTATTTGATAATTAGTTTTTTTGAAATGAATGTGTCATAAATAACACATGTTTATGAGCTATATAGTGTAGGAGACCTGTGTAATTCCACAAAACATGCGTTATTATTAGGAAGTATACAGTACTGGCTATTTTTTTCTACCTGCGTTATTAGTGAGGCAACATGCGTGATTTTTTTCTTTACATGATTTCTTTTTTTATTTCCCAGTTTGTCTTGTTTTAGAGCTCATGTTTTTTTTTGTCATTTCAAAATGTGCAGATGAAAGATTGTATATTCCTGAGGTAGCTTCATCATGTGTTCCTGTTATAGGAATGGAATTCACTTCCATAGAGCAAGCATATGTTTTTTATCAGACATATGCCAAGAAGGCAGGGTTCTCTGCTCGAAAAGGAGGTGAACATCGTAGTGGTGGTATTATCAAGACTAAATACTTTGTGTGTTCAAAGGAGGGGCATAAACCACAGGCATTTGATGATCCTTATTCGAAGTTGTCTAAGCCATATAAAAGTAGGAACAGACCGACTATTCGAACCGGGTGTAAAGCACAAATTAAGCTTTGTTCGACGGATGGGGTGTTGTATAAGGTTGATAAGTTTGTTCAATCGCATAATCATTCATTCGTGCGCCCCAAAGATATGCATTTATTACCGGCTTATAGGCATCTGTCTGAAACACAAGAAGAGCTGATGTGGTAGCTTGGTACATTGAATCTTGGGCCAGTGAAAGCCTTCAATATAATGAGACAAAGATACGGAGGTTTTGAAAATGTTGGCGCAACTAAAGACGACTGCAAGAATTTTAGAGCTAGGATACATAGCTATATAGGAGAGTATGATGCAGATATGGTTATCAATAGGTTGACCGATAAAAAGCAGTTTATCGTTGATTATTCATTTGTACATTCAGTCGATGAAAACAAACGATTAACTGGCCTGTTTTGGGCCAAGGGTTTGTGCAAACGTAACTATGTTGAGTTTGGAGATGTCATATCGTTTGATGCCACATTCAAAACCAACAAGTTAGTCTTCACTTTAATGTTTTATCTGTTATTTTTTGTATAATTTTGTTGTTTTTTTATTCATTTTATTTCATCATTATGAAGGTATAATATGGTTTTTGTACCCTTTACTGGTATTGATAACCACTGTCGGAATGTGACGCTTGGAGCCGGGTTGCTAGCATCCGAAAGCATTGAATCATACAAATGGCTGTTACAATCATTTTTGGACTCATTTGGTAAGCAGCCGAAGGTGGTCGTCACTGATCAGGACCCAGCGATGAAACAAGCTATCGAGGCAGTGTTCGATAAGACTAGGCACAGATTATGTATGTGGCACATAATGAAGAAAGTTGATGATAAGGTTAGACACAACTACAACATGCGTTATTACTATTACAACCGGCCTAATAACTATAAAGATTTCTGATTTTATATGCACTTGTACAAAAATTTCATAATGCGTTATTATTTCCTACACTCAGTTTTTTTTTTACAAAAAGCATGAATAATTATAAATATTTCTGACTTTTGTTCATTCCAATCCTTTGTTTTAATAGGTGGGACATGAGTTGTGTAACAACGAAGACTTCAAAAGATGTATGTGTGACATTGTATGGACTGATTCGATTGCGCTAGAAACGTTTGAGAGAGAATGGAAACTGATAATGATTGAATTCGGTCTAACCGAGAATAAATGGATTGACGATATGTTTGGTATGAGATCTTCGTGGATTCCAGCTTTCTATCATCATGAGCCTATGTCTAGGCTCATGCGGACCACCTCCAGATCAGAGAGCGAAAACCATTTTTTCTGTCAGGTGGCGAATTCTCAACTTACCCTTGTTGAGTTTTTTAACCATTTTGATGGTGCAACGGACGTGCAAAGATTCAACCATCAGAAAAATGACCATATTTCTAGAAATACAACCCCATATAACTGGTCTGAAACTACCTTAGAGGATGATGCTATGAAAATTTACACCAGGTCCATTTTTGCTGATCAACAGGCAGAGTTATATGGAACACTGTCCGAGTGCCTTCCTATGGAGACTAAAATCGAGGAACCGTTCTTGAAGATAAGTATGAAGGAATGGAAAGCCCACGATGACGGTTTATTAGAGGTAACACTATCTAGACCAGCTAACATGCGTTATTACATAACAACGTGCGTTTTTTCCTTGATTTTTAATTTTCAATTTTTTTTTGTTTAGGGTTGTTTCAAGAAGGGGGAGGATGTAATTGCATGATGCAGTTGTCACAGGTTTGAACAATATGGATTGTTGTGCAAACATATATACTTTGTGTTCAAGATGTTCGAAGTGAAAGAAATTCCCAACAAGTACGTTATGAGAAGATGGACCAAAGACGTGGTACCGAATGATCTAAATAATACATTTGATTAAAGTCTGTGTGCCAACCGGTATTAGAAACAAAGGATGCGGTTCACATAAGCGGATTAAATCAAAAAAAAGAAAAGATTATTAGTCTAAAAGGCAAGAGAAGTCGGACATGCAGTGTTTGCAATACCAAAGGTCATGATATCCGAACTTGCGAGGTTTTCAAGGGTCAAGCTAGTGCTGCCGATAAGAAGGGGAAGAAAAGAAGAGTAATTCAGTTAGAGACTGATCCTGGTTTAGTAGATGAAGAGGACGAGGAGGCAGAAACTGGTGAGGGAGAGGAGGAGTATGAGGAGGTTGACGAAGCAGATGATAGTGATTCTGAATGGGAAGAGCTAAACAACGACGACGAGTAATTTTTGAACCACAATTGCATACATTTAAACATTGGTTTTTTCATGCCTTTTTTAAGAAACAACTTTATGTGATCTGTGATCTTGACATTTTAACATGTGTGATTTTAATACCATTTTAATATGTTTACCCTGCCATGCGTGATTAAGTATACCATCTCAACTGATCTTTTTTACCCTTTTTCAATATGCAGATGCGTTATTTTACTATATTAGACCTTAACCTAAAATCATAAATATACAAGACTATCTCAAATGGAGATCTCAAATGACCATTAAACCCCTCTCTAACATTTTGTATAACCTGTCTTAACCCCTGTTCACAGCTATTTCAACCAAAAACATACCCAAACACATATTTTTTTTCATAACTAGCGTCTTTAAATGTAACATGCGTGATAATATTTAACATGCCTTTTTAATATAATAACGCCAAAACACCATACATAGATGCCTGAAAAGGTATCAAAACATGTTAAAAGTAAGCCTACATGATTTTTCTAAATATATCTACATATCAGTTTCTATTGCCAAAAACCACCATAGTTGTAAGTTTTCAAAATACCAACATTATAACATCCCCAAAAATCAACAAAAACGTTGATTAATCAGACATACCACCTAGTTCGATATGAATATTTTCCCAAGCTCCTTGTCACTGGTCTCCATCTTCTCTTGCACCGTCTCCACTGCATCCTTGAGATATGAGTAAACCAAGTGATCAGCAGATGCCTAATCCTTCATGAGCTTTATGCCGTTGTCCCTCAACGAAGATTTTGGTTCTGTTGGTGCATGCGTCTGTCGACTTCGTCTTATATCGAGTCTTGAATTCGTTGCGGATCTGAACAAGAATGATGTCAAGTTCGCATGAATGTTCAAACGAAATGAATGTTCAAACGAAGTGGATGTTCAAACGAAGTGGATGTTCAAACGAAGTGGTCACTTCATACGAACTGGGGTTTGTCCAGTTCGTATGAAGCTCAGACGACCTGGTCTCCCTATAAATAGGTCATGTTGTCATTTCATTTGTAACTTTGGCATTTCCGGTAGCGAAGTTCTGCCGAGGTATCTCCAGACCGTGTAAAGCTTTCATATCAATACAAGAGATAGTTAAACTACTTTCTAGTGCAAATCAAGCTGACTCGAAACCGAAACGTCTGTTTCCGCCTTTCGTTTTGGTCTAGAACACTTCTGATCGACTCGTTTTGGTCGTTTCTCGATCCTACAAGTGGTATCAGAGCTCAGGAGGAAGAGTTCTACCGATTCAGCTTGTTTTTCATAAAAAAATCTGACTTCTACTCATATTCTTCACTTTTTTCAAAAATTAAACGAGTTTTACTGGATAAAATGGCTTGAGTTTGGAGTATATCGTGCGAAACAGTGTTTTAATCAATTTGTGAAAGTTTCAGATCTTAAAACAAAGTAAAACTTGATCAATTTTACGAATATTTGGTCAGTTAGTTTGAAAGATTATACATCTCGTACGAACAGAACTTTAAACTCAGATCTACAGCGATTCAGTGGACGATATTGAACAAATTATACATCATTGTGTTCGGAATTCATAGTAGAACAATCCTTGAACTTATCAGATTCAAATTCAACCGAAAACGTGATCATATTTGGCAAAATAACATCAGATCGTTTGAACAATGGTTCAGTTCTTTTGAGACCTTGAATCCAGTTCGTCTGAAAGGTCACACGGAGTTGTCAAGAAGAGGAAATGATAATACATCAGTGGACGATCACAACATGCTAAAGAATTGGAAAGTTAAAAGTGATAAACGGTCTCACTGATGATGTGCCAGTAGGTTTTTGCACATTTAGTAGATTGTGACGAGATATAAACCTAAATTTCAAACTTGCTTATATCGTGGGGAAACATCTCTCGGATATATGGGTAACCCCCCGAAATCTTGTTTGAAAGATTCCTTTTTCTGATATACTAGGTTTTTATACTCACTGATGTCTGGGGTATTATTCTGGGACTTCTGCTGAATGGAAGTTCTGACCTAGTCCTCGAATAATACTTTCTGCAATGCTTGAAACATAGCATCACCCTCAGCATATATGATAAGACAATAAAATTGCTTAGCAATGCTGTTGTAAAAAAGATCCTCCAAAGGGGACACACCCAAAAGTTGAGTCATGATCTCTCTGCTGAACGGTAGTTCTGACCTGAGCTCTCATGATTCTTCATAATTTATTAACCCCTACAGATGTAACAACTCTCATTAAAAAATCCTAATTATTATTTTAAATGTCCAATAGGAAACCCTAATTGAGAAACCCAAGTGATTCTGAACAAACCCTAAAATTTTCAGAATAAACGGAATCAGGATCAGGGCCCCTAAAACTCAAGGGGGTAAAACCCTATTAATGATTATCTTTATAAAACGCTGTCAAAATTGAAAATTCATGCAACGTCGACTCATCAGGGCTAGATAGGTGACGAAGCAGGCCTACCCTACTTTGACACCCCAGGCGACACGTGACAGGGACCATGGTGTCCTTCGCGACACGCGGGCGGCTCAAATTTTGGGTATAAATGCAGGGGCTTGGGGCCTGAACTATTTGCTCAGTTCGACGGTCTAAAACGTCGTCCTACTCTTTGTATCTCCGTTTCTTTCTATCAACGCCCTAAAACCTCGAAACTCTGCTCGTTATTAGGATAATAACTCTAATCGCTGCTATGATTCAATCTCCGATCGACTAAAACTATCCGACGAGATGTTTAAGTGCTATCCTTTGTCATTAGTCGTGATTTCGACAGAATGTTTAAGTACCACCCGAACTCAGGGAATACTCTGTCATTCGTTGTGAATCCGATGGGTGTTTAAGTGATTACACTTTGTCATTCGTTGTGAGGGTTTTATCTCGTGATTATCGTTAAAGTTGAATTGAGTTAATACACTAATACGAGTTCCATTGTATCTAGAAATTAGAACTCGTAAGCAAGGAGCGGCTAGAGTACTTAATAGCTAAGTAAACTTAATAGTTAAATAAACTTAGCAGCTAAGTTAGCTGAGTAGATTAATTAATCTATTAATTAAGTTAAGTATGATTAATTAATCAGGATTAATTAAGTTAATCAAGATTAATTAAGCTAAGCAAGATTAATTAAGCTAAGCAAGATTAATTAAGCTAAGCAAGATTAATTAAGCTAAGTAAGTTATTTAGTTAAATGGATAAGCAAACTTAATAGTTAAGGAAACTTAATAGTTAAGGAAACTTAATAGTTAAGGAAATTTAATAATTAAGGAAACTTAATAGTTAAGGAAACTTAATAGTTAAAGAAACTTAATGGTTAAGGAAACTTGCTAGCTAAGGAATAAATCTACCTATAAATAGGAAGCTTAGGATTCATTTTCCTTTGTTCATTTATTCTATTCTTCTCTCCATACGTTGGTGTTCTAACCAATAATCACCAAAGCGATGTCATGTCCGATCGATTCAGGAACCATCTAACGAATGTCGAAGTGTTGTGCTTTGTGAATTTCGTTAAACGGAATCCAAAGTACTATACTTTGTGAGTTCATTAAATGGATACCAAAGTACTGTCTGAATAAGACTATACTTTGTGAAATTCGTTAAGGTTCGAATCTCGTGACTACCGTTAAGGTTTGATTTGGGTTTTACACAAATACGTATTCCATTCTGTTAAACTATGTGTTTAACTACCAAGAATACTCCCAACTACACACTTACAATCAAACAAACTATTAAATCATCAGAAGATCCAGAATAATAAAGTGCATGCTTAATTATCGGAAGAAGTAGAATTAAGAAGCTTGTTAACTCAATCCTGCATGCTTATAAAGTGAGTCATTCTCTTTTTATCAACTATTTTACAATACTCCAAATTATTTTCAAAGTTATAATTACAGTGATTAAGTTTATGTAATCACCAAATTACAGCCGGTATGTGGGGTATTGTGCACATTACTACTGTTGTTATCACTTTAGGTGGGCGAACCTAATTAGTGATATTCGTCATTCATTGGGGCAGCCAATGGTGATATGACCACAGTCACCGAAATGAGTCGAGTGACAAATAATGTGGGTAGTTGGTTTGATATCAGAAACATTATAATCTCTCTTAATACTGTGAATTATAACAAACGAGTCGTTTTAGCAAAATGAAAGATTCACTCAGTATTTTCCGCTGACAAAACCTTTTTAAAACGCGTTTCAGGTAATTGCAATAGATTGGAGTAAGGATTGGATCCGGCACTGAAAGACTTCAAGAAGTGGCTTATTTTATTAATTAAATCAAATTAAGAAATATTGTTTTTATTAAACTCTACCTTTGTAAAAATGGAATTTATTCCATCTATTTAAATAAAATCCGGTGTTTCTAAACTCTGATATTTTTCCTAACTCACGGTTCTGATGAAATTTCCACTGCAACGTTTTCAAAATAATCACCGGTACCACTGGTCTGTTCGCGGCTCCCGATTCCATCCAGGGTGGGTCGGGGGTCATGACAGAAGGTGGTATCAGAGCCATTGCTTTAAGCCTTTAGGTGTTGTAACAATAATACCTAAGTTCATATAAAAGAGTTAGGAGATTGCTATTAACTGGTAGCACACATTATAGCATTTAGACTTGAACTTAAGAAAAGATGCCTTAGTATCAGCTTCGAAATAAGCTAAATACTTGTGTAAATAAAGTATGATGGGTTTTGATATACCATAAGAATGGTAATTAGAATATTGCAAGATATGATAAATAAGCAAGAATTTACAGTAATTATTGCTTATTATTATTTGGACTAGAATAAAATGTGTTATGGGAATACAAGTTTCTCTAATTCTGGATAAAAGCCTAATAAAAGAGGCACTTTTGAAAAGATACTATTTATGGGAAATAGAAAATTTTCTCTGGCAAGACTGGGTATGGTGTAGTAGACTCTCCAGTTTGTCCAGATATACTGAGGTTACCGCTCCGGCGCGAATCGGATAAGACGGGATAGATAATATGTCAAACAAGTGACAAGATTTCCCTAAATCGTATCATGACCAGATATTTGATTGGTTTTTGGAAATATGAATCTGTTAAATACATTAACCTGATAGATGGTATGTTTATATAGATATATATATCTATAAGGAATTCCAAAAGCCAAATAGGAATAAAGCACAAGCATATGTGTCTAGATTTCTTTATTAGGAATCTCTTTTCCGATATCAAACATTATTTCATTTGATTATCTGCCTAGTAACTCGAGCGACAATAATAACAATAGAAACCCATTAAGTTGGGACACTATTAAAAGTATAAGAATTTCCAATGAATTACCATAAACTATTAACGCAAGTAAGAAGCATGTAAAGTTGTGATAATATATAAGAAAACACATGAAAATTTAATTATAAGTCCACATAAGTTGAAGTATATCACACACGACTTCCAAGGCAAGACCTTTGGAAAATATAAATTGGGCACGATAACACCAATACTAATTCCGTCAGTGGAAAAACTACTAATAAAAAAGAAGCACTTTGCCACGATCTTACAAACGATCTAAATCTCGCTAAGGTACGTTGGAACAATATTTCACAACCATAGGTGCACAGTCTAATCAGAATCATAATTATTAGCACCACAAAACAAATCATATACTTTTGCAAATTCCCTATTTCATTTCATTTCATTCGACATTCCTTGGTAATGTCATTTAACAATGATTATCACACGAAATTCCAGATAAGATCCTTATATTTCATTCGTTAAAATTTTGACCTCTGTAAATAGACTTTGACCTTGCTACTTCCCCTAATGGTCATCATACCCTGAGGATTTCTTTCATAATAGCAAATATTGATCCATTTCATTTCTTGGTAAATTCACACATTACACATGCACTGTTTGTTGTACATGTGATTTATTTGAATTATGAAGACCACTGGAGGGCATCATTCCAATTTGTTGTTTTATCAAAAGTTCAAATCTCGTTTTGCTATACTTGATCTTTGCATTATAAACCGCAGTTTTGCAAAACGATAACTCTTTAATATCGAATCAATGAATTTCTTGAAAAACTCGATTTTCTTTTGAAGGGTATACATGATTTCTGTTGTGATCATGTCCGAACTTCCTTATTAAAACTTGTTTTATTCAAACCAAGTTAACTTGCTCGCAATACGTATTCAATTCAAAGTCCCATATGATATTTTAGGCCATCATATTCGAAATAATCCCAATAAGCACTTTGATTCTCTTGAACTATAACATGCTTTCTTGGCCTTCGACTTCACTGAATTAATTCTTTGATCACGATCACTTTGTACTGACATTTTCACAAAATTTAAAGCTTGCACTAATCTCGTTTATATATATCATATACGGATTTAATTAATTATATATTTATAAAAGCCATCTTAACACAAATTGTGTGTTAAGATAATAATACACAAATTCTTGTCATATTTCAGTATATCTTTTAAACATCAATCTAGTCTTTCGTGATAATTAGTGCTTTAACATTTTCAATTGAAAAACATTATATAAAATTTATTTTATATACTTACATAAGTGATTACCTAATTTACAAAATAATATTACTATATTCTTATTAAACCATTGAGGTGAAGAATTTATATTTTTATGTTTAAATTATACTCTCATTTAAGTGTATATAATTATTACTAATTTTATTATTATTAATACAATATTAATAGTAATAGTGTTAGTATTATTTTAAAATACTAGGGTTATTGTCAAAGGCAGATATTGAATAGCCTAGCCTTAGTTAGGCATGGACTGGCCACCTATGCTTAAACAAGGCAGCACTAACCAATATCCAACCATGATAATGACTAGTTAAATTAAGTTATTATACTTAATTAGTAAAATTTAATTATATGTAGAAATATTTTACATATACTTTATACTGTAAAGAGAAGTCATATTTTCATAAAACAATACAAGAATTAGAGAAACGAATAAAATTATCTAAATAACTGTCTAAGTATTCATGAACAAGACATTTATATTTATATTTAATTATTCATCTTGTTTAAATATTCTACAATACTTTTATAAAATATGCATTTTAATATATATTTTACTCAAGCCAATATTTAAGTATGCTTGATATTAAAATAAACATTTACTATTTTTCTTTTATGATTTAAAATATATTATTGTAAAATCTTATAGTTAAACATATTTGATTTTAAAATAATGATCATGAATTATAGGATATTTGGATCAACATAAAACATATATCATTATTTTGTTAAAATTACCACGGATTTTGATTTTACTTTATGATAACATAAAAGGAAAAGATATTTAATAAATTAAAGTATCACATATATTTTTTAGTAACTATGTAACGCTTTGGCAAGAAAATGACCATATAAGAATAATATGGTAGTCATCAACTAAATTGGTTAAGGAAACATTATAAGAATAGTCTCTGTTTTCAATATTTGTAAATACACTCACAACGTTATATGATTTCAAAATGAAAATAAGTAATCACATAGAATCGGACCATTAAGTGTTATATATATTTACAAAATATTTTACAAATACTTTTGTACAATAAATATTTTTACATCTCTATTTACAACTTTTATTTAACAATAGTAAATTCTTTTACAAAATAATAATACTAAAATATTTTGTAATGTAATAATTTCCTTGCAATATATATTACATAGTAAATATAAGTTATTTTTTAGTATAGTAAAATACTAAAATTTATTTTTGGTAACCATTTACATATCGTAAAAATATGTAACAAATAAAAATATATTACATATATTTGATATATAAGATACGATTCAGATATGGACACAAATAATATATTACATTTGCTTTACAAAATATAACATAATAGTTGGTCATGACAAAACAACTTGTTCTTATTTCAATCTCTAGGATATAGTATGAAAAATACGGTTACTACTAATAGTATACTATCACATTGTTTCACAATTAAAACAACTTGGAACGTTAAACGATAATACACTAACTCTATTGTCTTTTTGTGTATCTTTATAATTTACTCCTCTCAACACTTTGATTTTCTAATATCATAAATATTTGACAAATCATTTTTCATGCTTTTATTTTATTTGGAAACTATCAATTCTAAGTCTTCCTCAGTTGCCAATCAAAGTAAGCTTCCTTTTGACAAAGAATTTTATTGATTTTAAAAGTCCTTCACATTCATTTTAAATATCTATCTTTTGGCTTGAACCTAGTCACTTTGGAAAATATATCATTTCATTTCATTCATTTGTCATCGATTTCTTGAACTAATTCAGTTAAACCATTGAATCCTACTTAAGATACAACTTGTATTCACAAAATTCGATATTTTAAATTTTGTGTCATCTATCTTAATATTATTTTTATTTAACTAAAAGGTGACATAAATTTAAAAGAAATATCATAACCTAAATACACTTGGAAGCTGGAATCTGAGATGAAGAAAAAGTATTCCTACTTATTCCAGTAAATCTCGAGGACGAGATTTTTATTAAGGTGGGGAGAATGTAACAACTCTCATTAAAAAATCCTAATTATTATTTTAAATGTCCAATAGGAAACCCTAATTGAGAAACCCAAGTGATTCTGAACAAACCCTAAAATTTTCAGAATAAACGGAATCAGGATCAGGGCCCCTAAAACTCAAGGGGGGTAAAACCCTATTAATGATTATCTTTATAAAACGCTGTCAAAATTGAAAATTCACGCAACGTAGACTCATCAGGGCTAGATAGGTGACGAAGCAGGCCTACCCTACTTTGACACCCCAGGCGACACGCGACAGGGACCATGGTGTCCTTCGCGACACGCGGGCGGCTCAAATTTTGGGTATAAATGCAGGGGCTTGGGGCCTGAACTATTTGCTCAGTTCGAAGGTCTAAAACGTCGTCCTACTCTTTGTATCTCCGTTTCTTTCTATCAACGCCCTAAAACCTCGAAACTCTGCTCGTTATTAGGGTAATAACTCTAATCGCTGCTACGATTCAATCTCCGATCGACTAAAACTATCCGACGGGATGTTTAAGTGCTATCCTTTGTCATTAGTTGTGATTCCGATAGAATGTTTAAGTACCACCCGAACTCAGGGAATACTCTGTCATTCGTTGTGAATCCGATGGATGTTTAAGTGATTACACTTTGTCATTCGTTGTGAGGGTTTTATCTCGTGATTATCGTTAAAGTTGAATTGAGTTAATACACTAATACGAGTTCCATTGTATCTAGAAATTAGAACTCGTAAGCAAGGAGCGGCTAGAGTACTTAATAGCTAAGTAAACTTAATAGTTAAATAAACTTAGCAGCTAAGTTAGCTGAGTAGATTAATTAATCTATTAATTAAGTTAAGTATGATTAATTAATCAGGATTAATTAAGTTAATCAAGATTAATTAAGCTAAGCAAGATTAATTAAGCTAAGCAAGATTAATTAAGCTAAGTAAGTTATTTAGTTAAATGGATAAGCAAACTTAATAGTTAAGGAAACTTAATAGTTAAGGAAACTTAATAGTTAAGGAAACTTAATAGTTAAGGAAACTTAATGGTTAAGGAAACTTAATGGTTAAGGAAACTTAATGGTTAAGGAAACTTCCTAGCTAAGGAATAAATCTACCTATAAATAGGAAGCTTAGGATTCATTTTCCTTTGTTCATTTATTCTATTCTTCTCTCTATACGTTGGTGTTCTAACCAATAATCACCAAAGCGATGTCCTGTCCGATCGATTCAGGAACCATCTAACGAATGTCGAAGTGTTGTGCTTTGTGAATTTCGTTAAACGGAATCCAAAGTACTATACTTTGTGAGTTCATTAAATGGATACCAAAGTACTGTCTGAATAAGACTATACGTTGTGAAATTCGTTAAGGTTCGAATCTCGTGACTACCGTTAAGGTTTGATTTGGGTTTTACACAAATACGTATTCCATTCTGTTAAACAATGTGTTTAACTACCAAGAATACTCCCAACTACACACTTACAATCAAACAAACTATTAAATCATCAGAAGATCCAGAATAATAAAGTGCATGCTTATTTATCGGAAGAAGTAGAATTAAGAAGCTTGTTAACTCAATCCTGCATGCTTATAAAGTAAGTCATTCTCTTTTTATCAACTATTTTACAATACTCCAAATTATTTTCAAAGTTATAATTACAGTGATTAAGTTTATGTAATCACCAAATTACAGCCGGTATGTGGGGTATTGTGCACATTACTACTGTTGTTATCACTTTAGGTGGGCGAACCTAATTAGTGATATTCGTCATTCATTGGGGCAGCCAATGGTGATATGACCACAGTCACCAAAATGAGTCGAGTGACAAATACTGTGGGTAGTTGGTTTGATATCAGAAACATTGTAATCTCTCTTAATACTGTGAATTATAACAAACGAGTCGTTTTAGCAAAATGAATGATTCACTCAGTATTTTCCGCTAACAAAACCTTTTTAAAACGCGTTTCAGGTAATTGCAATAGATTGGAGTAAGGATTGGATCCGGCACTGAAAGACTTCAAGAAGTGGCTTATTTTATTAATTAAATCAAATTAAGAAATATTGTTTTTATTAAAAGCTACCTTTGTAAAAATGGAATTTATTCCATCTATTTAAATAAAATCCGGTGTTTCTAAACTCTGATATTTTTCCTAACTCACGGTTCTGATGAAATTTCCGCTGCAACGTTTTCAAAATAATCACCGGTACCACTGGTCTGTTCGCGGCTCCCGATTCCATCCAGGGTGGGTCGGGGGTCGTGACAACAGATATCATTTGTGTCATAATTACCTGTAAGACTGAATATTGGGATCTGGATACGAGAGTATATTCTGAGGTGGGACACGCGATTGAGTTTAAGTTCTTAATACATTAATATCATATCTCGAAGCAGTTGAATTTTGTGTGAAAATTTAAGTGGATCAGTATACTGACAATCTAAGTGAATTGTTTAGAGCTTAAAATGTAATGAAGCTTAACGGTGTTGGTGATTTGTCTCAGAAGCTGATATGATCCTCTTACACAAACTCACAAAAATATTGTCTGTAAATATTTCTTTACTGTATTTCATTTCATTAAAAAATCCAAAAAGATTTTCAGTGTGTTTTAGCATAAATTTTGAAAAATTCAAAAATATTTTCGACAACTGAAGTTGGATAACTGATTTTCAAAATTCCTAGTGCTAAACATGATGAGCATGTGGTGAGGGAGAGTTTGGTTGTATAAATTTTGGAAAATGTTAAATTTGTGAAAATTTACTTTTGGGTAGAGGATGTGCAGGATAGCCTGGATTCTGAAGTCTGAGTATAAAGCCAGGTCATGATCCTGATTATGTGAAAGTCAAACTGAAATCAACATCCGAGGAAAGATTGTTCGAGGGGAGTCTGTTTATGCTGAAGAGGAGAAAGAGATAAAGTTTGAGGATGCTTACACGTTCAGACTGATAAAGACTGAAGACGTTGAAGACTCGACACTTAAGACTCGTCAACATTCGAGGGGGAGTCTGTTGGTGCATGCGTCTGTCGACTTCGTCTTATATCGAGTCTTGAATTTGTTGCGGATCTGAACAAGAATGATGTCAAGTTCGCATGAATGTTCAAACGAAATGAATGTTCAAACGAAGTGGATGTTCAAACGAAGTGGATGTTCAAACGAAGTGGATGTTCAAACGAAGTGGTCACTTCATACGAACTAGGGTTTGTCCAGTTCGTATGAAGCTCAGACGACCTGGTCTCCCTATAAATAGGTCATGTTGTCATTTCATTTGTAACTTTGGCATTTCCGGTAGCGAAGTTCTGCCGAGGTATCTCCAGACCGTGTAAAGCTTTCATATCAATACAAGAGATAGTTAAACTACTTTCTAGTGCAAATCAAGCTGACTCGAAACCGAAACGTCTGTTTCCGCCTTTTGTTTTGGTCTAGAACACTTCTGATCGACTCGTTTTGGTCGTTTCTCGATCCTACAGGTTCTTCAAGTAGTTTTCCCCAGACTTCTTGGTTCATCTTCTGCTGTTCTAAGACCTTCCTCTGCACATCAAAAATACTGTTAGTTGAGTTTACATCAGAAGCAAGCTCTGTCAACGTGCGGCTGGAGAGGAGCTCCTTGATGGCTTTGCTTGCCGGATCAGTAGACATTTTTGTTTCTTGATGAGAGTTGTTTTTTTTTTTTTTTTTTTTTTTTTTTTTTTTTGCAAAAATCTAATATGGGGAATCATATATGTATGAAGATTTAATATGGTAGTTGTGGGAGATTTGGAAAGTAAAATTAAATATCTCACATAATTACCAGTCATGTCGATTTGGAAGGCTATTTGTAGGTTTCATTATTATTAGGATTATTTATATTTTATATCAACTTGCATCTTGCATATTGTTTAATGTTTTTAACAAAGTTCAGTAGCTTACATAATTCACAAACAGGTCGTGCGTGATTATCAATACATGCGTGATTATTTATACATGCGTGATTATTTTTATACATGCGTGATAATTTATACATGCGTGATTATCTTACATAATATCTGTACTGGACCAAGAAAACTCCAAAAAACAGCTAGAATTATTTCTGAACCATACAGCTGTCATACTTAATAATTTTAGATGTGGACCAAGAAAACTCCAAAAGTGCTTTTATATATCATTGAAAGAGCATTCAAATATTACCTTAAAGATGGTAGATTCTTGTGGTTCTTCTTCGTCATCAGGTATGAGTGTTTATCTCAAAAAGAGAATCGAGGAACAAATTGCTGAAGACAAGTCTTGTAAAGACTTGTTGGAAACAAACTTTTCTAGGGTCAGAGAGAACATGAAGAGGCGAGAAGAGATATTCAATTTGATGTCTGGTATGAAAGAGTCAAGTGTCCGAGAGGTGGCTATGATGTTTATGGTTGATCTAGGAGAGCGGGATGAGAAACAGTTAAAGGAGTTTGCGGATGCAATAACCGTCTTAAGATGTTCTATGGACACGAAGATCAAGTTTTTGGAGTCCTTTTTTCGATGGGTATTATGTATCATTTTCATCTGGGTAGTGAAACCATGTGCCTTCTATGTTTATCTAAGTGTTTTTCTTGTATCGAATTTGTGTTTGAATAAGGAAATTTTCCCATTGTTTTTACATTTTTCAGGTTATCTGATATCATAGTTTATGAGTAATCAGCAAATTTAAGAATTAAAAATAAAATTAAAAAACGAACATCTCAAATATGTTTGTAACAAAGTAGTTTTACGACGTAGCATTTTGTTTCACTTTGTCAAGGTTGAAGAACTGATCCAATGGGTCCCTAATTTTGTTATCTAGATCGCGCAAAACATCTACGGTGCTTGCGGTCTTCGTAAATTCCTTAGCTTTGTCATACACTTCTTTCCTTATAAGATTGTAGTCGGACAATACAATCTTACTAATATACCGGTACCACAAGAATCGAAGTTGTGAATCTTGAATGCTCTTTTTATCTTCGTTCACAAACCCCAGATTCCATGGTGATTTGCCTTTGTACGTCTCCATATGTCTCATAGTGAAGACACCACAGTCAAATCCGTTTTTAAGAGTTCTCAATCCATTCCCTTTTGAATTATGCTTGATGTTTTCAAGTTTGTTATCCACTCCTTTTGTCATATCTTTTCTTTTAGGTATAGAACTAGAACTCTTCGCTATAATCACGATAAAAAATCATATTAGTACCTAATCATTATAATATATAGTTGTTTTTGTATATAAAGCTAAGTATTCAAGAATTACCATCTTTTCTGGGTGCCCACGGTAGCGTTTGCTAAACGATTCGTCAAACCTAGAGTTATCAATTAATTCAATTTTGCCATTTTTCAAGTGAAAGCATAGGCACCAGAAATGATCAGATAGTAGTACTGGAATGAAGATAAGATCCACTGTGTCAACTTTTGTGACCTAATACTTACACAGTATATCGTCTAGGCTTGGTGCAAATATTTTCAATCGATCATTGTCTGTGTATTTTGGCCCATACATTACGTCAGGCTGCAAAAATTATGGTGATTTTTTTCATTAAACTCTATCTGTGCATTAAGCTTAAACATGCGTGATTATCATATAGCATGCTTGGTTAACCTTAAACATGTGTGCATTAACTTTCAACAGGCGTGATTATCATATACCATGCTTGGTTAACCTTAAACATGTGTTCAATATGTGTGATTTAACATAGTAAAATACATACATGCGTGATTAACTTAGTAAAATACTTACATGCATGATTATTAGGGAAAAACTTACAATCATTATACTTAGCAAGAACAGCCTGTATGGTGATGATTTTTTGTCCCTTTTTTTCTCTTCAAAGTTTAACACATCTACAAACGCGTCCACTCCATTTGAAGCTATGTATTGCGATGGGTGAAAGCTTTCAAAAATGATTTTTAGTGTTTCGACTTCACTTTCAGACTTGTATGTCAATGAGCTGTTGTTTAAAACCAAAAAAGGACAGTTTAAAAAAGAGATGAAGATTTTAAGCGGTTTAAAAGAGACAAAACATCTTACCCAATATCTCCGACCGGAGCTAAGAGGTAACAGATGATCGTTTGGTCACGTTCCAGGAGTGGCTCATATAAGCTGGTTATCCTGTTGCAGTAAGGTGATCTGTATGCGTCACCTAATCCTGCCATTCGTTTTTCGTTCTTTTCCCTCAACATTTTGATACGCGTTCTTGCTAGTTCTGTCTGTCTCTCTTCATCCATTTTATTTTTGTTATCAGACACGAGATTTTTTTGCTTACTTTCATTTGATGTTTGTAGGATGGGAGCCAATATTAAAAGCGTCTCCACCGACTTCATTTCTGCATCCATCACTTCATCTGTTTCTTTAGCAGATGTGGTGGGAGGCATTTCTTTACCATAGATGTCAGGGTTTATCTTTTCAAGCTCATTCAACATCGACTCGGTTATTGTATTCTGACTTTGTGCTTTTTGCTGACTGGACTCTGCTAAATTTACAGCTTGGTCCATTTCGTGTACCACATCTGCTTGTGTCACTGTTTGTATGTTTGAGTAGGTTATTTTTTTGTAAACACAAGTTAGAATACGGTTAATATTTTAGCAATGATCGTATTTGTTACCTTATGTCGTCTGCTCGTATACACCTGGTTCGATGGTTTGTAATGCAGCCAGGCATGAGTCTGAAATACCCCCATCGTCATATGTCATATTATCAACATCATGACATCCTATAAAATCACAAACGTTTTGCCATTAACTTAAATTATCGTTAATATTAAGAAATAACACAAATTCTTATCTACCTTTTGTTTTTCCTGTGTTTTCATCTTCTACGGTTGCATCTCCATCCCCTCCTAACTCTTGAATTGTATCGCCACCCTCTCCAACTTTGTTTTGAAACGCCTCATCACCTCCAGAGCTTACTTGATCAGTCATCGTGGACACGGTATTTTTAACTGCATCATCCCATCTTTTACACATTCTCATTATATCTGGATCCCATAAACACTTTTCCTTTGCGTCCGTAATGATATTGTTCGTTTCCGTAACCAGAGAAATGTATTTATTTATATTCTTGTCTATTGTTTTCAACAACAGCTGCAGAATTGGAGTTTTATCAATATGATGCGTTATTATCTATCTAAGTAGCGTAGTTTTCATTTTTAGCAATATCATGCGTCATTATCTATGTAACTAGCGTAATTTTTATTTGTATTTATGTTCTTTTCCATTTTGTTAATCATGGGCTTTATTTCAAACCAAATTTAGTGCAATTTTTTTCCTTTTCAGAAGACCACAGCCCAATGTTACTCCTAATAAATTGGCCCAAACAGCCCAATGTTTCTCCTAATAAATTGGCCCAACAGCTTAATCTCCTGTGTAGTCTATATCATTCGAAGCCCATTCCACTATTTATGAAATCAAGAGTTATGCTAACAGGCCTCTTGTTCCAGTGATCTATATGCTAACATGCGTTATTAATTTTTTAAACTAGCGTGATTTTTAGTATTGTACAGGCGTTATTTTTCTAATATCATAAACAAGCATTCTACTGTAATATGAGGTTCTTTAAGCATGTGTTATTAATAATATGATAAACAAAAATCCAAAAGAGTGTACCTTCTTATTTTTGTTTGAGGCTTCCCGCGCAGCATCATCATATATCACCCCGGTTAGTTGAAGCGGAGTGGAGCAGTAGTCAAGCTCTTTTTGCGTTTGTGACCCGATGCCCATATCTTCTAGGTTCAACTCTGAAATATGTTCACTAGGATTCCAGCCCTCAAACCAATCGGTAGTTGATGGTATGTAACATTCGTCGATTGAATCTTCACCAGCCTGGTTTCTTCTTTTGTAGACCTTTGTGGTATCCACTGGTGGTATTGTGAAATCATCCGTATCTGTCGTAGGCTGATCTATCGTTACAAATGTGGTGAGGTTTTCTTGTACTGCAGCAGCCTCATGTAATGGGATATTATCAGTGAACAGGTCCGTCAATAACGTCGACGTTTGTTGATTTATGTTTTCGAATGGCGTTGTCGGAGCCTGTTCATTTTGATGATCATCGCTATTGATGTCCGAGGCAGTCGCATATTGTTGATCTTGGCGATTGTCATGCGTTTCTTCGTCTTTGTCAACTTCATCATAATCTTCAACATCTGACATCGGCCCATTGTTATATAAATATTCTTCCATGCCGTCAATCATACCAGATGTTATATACTTTATGACAGGCAGTTCGACAACTTCATCAAAAATTTTGTGCCTTTTGTTGAAATCATGGGTGTATAGAAGCTACATATAATTGTTTAAAAAAAACCAAATTACTACTAACAATGTTGTATTAGCTTACATTTTAAAGATGTTTACAAAACATACCGCTAGTTCATATCAAATAACGCTAGTTCATCAAACCCTAATATTTTGGATTTTTTAGAAGAAACCTGGATTTATGCCGGTAGAGTGCACCGGATCGTTGCGTTTCTTGCTCCTCCTCTCTCGTTTAGCTTCAATTTTTGTTCACCATACAATAAAACCACCGATCAGTATGAGATTTTCTACTACTAAAACCGTGTGATTAAAGAAGAAAACAAATGGATGAGCAGATGATTTAATCGATACCTCCTAATGCCATAATCGTCATTCCTCACTTCAAATCGATACTCGTTTCTTGTTCACCGCTCTCGTTTAGCTTCCATCGAAACCACCTTTCAAACTTCAGCGACAATTTTGGGGTTCTAATTTTGTATTTTGATTTGAGAAGAAGATATAGCCGGGTAATTTGATAGATTAAATTGACGATTTTAACCTTTTGATACCATAATTACGTTTTTGCCACCGCTTCTCGTCATCAATTTAATCACGCTTTAATCACCCTGATCTGACGGTTAGGATAGTCACGTACGTAATGTACGATTACTCGTAATGTATTATAACCGCTCTCTCTCTCTCCTCTATATATATATATATATATAGGTCAAGTATAAGAAAAAAACTCACTTGAGTTGAAAAAACTCAAGAAAATACTATGTAACATTTTTTTTTCAAAAAAAAACAGGGAATGTAACATACATATATTTGAACATTTTTATAGAAAAACGTAAAAAGCGCCGACTAGTTTTTTTAAATGTTCAAAATTTGTATATGAAAAAAATAAAATCGTTACATAGGGTTTTACAAAGGAAAATTCAATATTCTTTAAACTCAAGTGGGTTTTCACTTTATCCTTCCTATATGTATAGTGAAAGTGTAAAATACAATATTCTTTAACGTGCGATGATACGATATAAAATTACGCAAGTTATAAAACTCAAAACCCTAATCACGCATGAACAAGAAACCATAATTACGCATGGTTATGATTTTGTTCATGCGTGATTCATGGTTTTTGTCATCTGTGATTATGGTTTTGAGTTTTATAACATGCGTAATTTCATATCGTACCATCACACGTTAAGGAATATTGTACGTTAATCTTTCCCTATATATATATATATATATATATTATATAGTACTTTACGTTTATTTTTACTGAATATGTTTTTTTGAGGCAATGCTTTAAAATTTACAATATTATTTGTATTTAAAGAGTATAAAAAAGTCATTAAATATCGTGTTTTATTCAAAATAAATTTCTTTTGTGTTAACGAAATATAAGTACACACTTCGACGATGTTGAAAAATAGATATCTATTTCTTTGTATTTAATGTTTATGCTTGATATATTTTTTTAGCTAATTGCATTAAAATTGTTAGTATTATATGAACTTAAGAAAATTAAAAATGGTTACCGAGAACGAATTCGTATTCAAAATAAAGTAGATTTTTTTTCTTTTATATCAATAAAATATAAATACGTGCTTCGATTACTCGACAACCATGAAAATTAAAATTAGTAACACACTTTAACTACACGCCATAGATGGAAACTACACGGTTGATTATTTATTGTTTTAGCTTTTTGTTTACTAAGTATTTTTTGTCAGATAATTACTTTAAAGTTGTTGGAAAAATATTTGCGTTAAAAAAG
Source organism: Helianthus tuberosus (assembly GCA_030545235.1). Lineage (NCBI taxonomy): Eukaryota > Viridiplantae > Streptophyta > Magnoliopsida > Asterales > Asteraceae > Helianthus > Helianthus tuberosus. The sequence continues at coordinate 88,929,373 of CM060374.1, read as the reverse complement.
GTTACTGAAAACACTTAAAATAAAGAGTAAACTGCCATTTTAGTCCCTGTGGTTTGGGCACTTTTGCCATTTTAGTCCAAATCTAAAACTTTTTAAATTTGGGTCCCTGTGGTTTCACTTTTATTGCCATTTTAGTCCAAAATTCAAAAACCCCATTTTTTTACTGTTACAACATGCCTATTTTGTCTTTTTGTTCAGGGGCAATTTTGTCCAATTGATTTTAATTTAACATATTAATAATTAATAAACTAAATTAAATTAAATATATATAATTCCTTTATACCCTAATAAATATACATTTACATTACAGATCATCATCTTCCCCCAAATCATCACCCCCCAAATCATTCCCCCAAATTAAATACATCTGGATCAAAATTCAAGCCTTGTGAAATCGCTGATGATACCTAACTGGATGCCGCCGATTGTTCAGATAAATGTTAAAGTGTGGCCGGTGGCTGATTCGTTGCCGAACGGTAGTAGTGTGCCGTTGGCGAAGCCTGGTGAGGCTTTTGCTGCCGGGGAAATCTCTAGCACCTATACGGCTTCCCACCATAGATTTCTCTGAAGTAAACAGGCACAACCGGGGAACCCTCGTATCGGACTTAACAAAAGCCTAAGTGTTCAAAGCCCTCCAAGAATTCGGTTGTTTTAAAGCAATTTTCAATGGGATTTCGCTTGATCTTCGTAGATCATTGTTTTCTTCCTTGAAACAGCTATTTGATCTTCCCTTAGAAATAAAGGTAAGAAATCTTACTGAAAAGCTCTATAATGGCTACATTGAACAAGCAAAAGAGGTTCCAATCTTTGAGAGCTTAGGAATCGAAGAACCTGAAAGTTAAAGGAGCTAGATGAGGTTGTGAGGACGATGGTTCTAGAGAGCTTGAATTTGGAGAAATATATGGATGAACATATGGAACTAACAAGCAATCCTGTTAGGGTTATGAATTATACATATTTAATTTACTTTATTAATTATTAATATGTTAAATTAAAATCAATTGGACAAAATTGCCCCTGAACAAAAAGACAAAATAGGCTGGTTGTAACAGTAAAAAAGGGGGGTTTTGAATTTTGGACTAAAATGACAATAAAAGTGAAACCACAGGGACCCAGATTTAAAAAGTTGGAGATTTGGACTAAAATGGCAAAAGTGCCCAAACCACAGAGACCAAAATGGCAATTTACTCTAAAATAAAACATTTTTATATCGTAAACTAGGGATAAACATTTTTTTCACCGAGTATTAGTATAGTATTGGTGTCGTACAACCTGGAAAACATAATAGAGCTCTATTACAAGAAAATTTATTTAAAAGCATACAAACCAGATGCCCATTTAATTTTTTTATTTTCAAATGGGATATAATGAGATTAGGTTATAGACTCGTATATTACACGATTTGGATAATAAAATTGATTTAATTTATAAATCTGTAAATGCTACGTATATTACACGATTTGTATGATGAAAGAAAAGTTTAATTCATAAAAATGTTTTATGTACAAACTTAACTTCGTTTACAATAAAAAACGTTTTTTAAAAAGAATAATAGAAATCATTAATATTATTTAACATGAGAGAGAAGCGAGAAACAAAAAGCTATAAAAAATTTAAAAAATATCTATAACTCATAGAAGAGAGATACGAGAAAAAATGTGATCATGCACCATAGAGTGACACTTGACAAAAAAAAAAGTTACTCTTTTATCATGAATATACAATATAAATATAGGGTGGGAATCAAATAGGAAGTTTATTTTCGCTAGGAAGTATAGGAATCAATCTTAGCCGTTCATCTGTAATTTTTAAAATTTTGGATGCGGGGGCTTTTTTGTCATTTTACATTATCATATCTTCGTTCTAATATTATACCAGATTTTGTTACCTCTTCTCTTAGTTCATCAATTTCATAACAGAGTTGAGATTGTATAACCCTAAATCGCAATCGATCGCAAATTCACCTTTTTTTCAAGCAATAATTTTGTTTCGTTCGTCAATTCGACAACGCCAATGTCTTCTGCACACTCTGTTGGTAAGCTTAGCTTCAATTTTGAGTAATTTTTTTTGTTATTTTGCCGAAATTCAATCTTTTACGTTTTATAATTCGTCTTTCTGTTATTATTATTTGATTTTTGATAAGTTTAATTGATATTATTGTATAATTTAACATAATTTGATCGTTTTATTAATTTTTGTTTGTTCATCAGTTATTGCGTTTTAGTAAACTTATTGCGTTTTATGATTTTATTCACATTAGATGTATACAAACTTTAAATTTGTAATTGTTCTAATATAAAACACATAACTGTCATTGTTGTATAAATTAACAGTAATTTGTTCGTTTTATTCATTGTTATGTTTGTTTATCAGTTGTTGCGTTTTACTGAACTTATTGCATTTTATGCTTTTAACGACATTAGATGATATACAAACTTTAAAGGTTTGTAATTTTTCAATTATGAAGAACATAATTTTAGCTTTAACACTCTAAACATGATTATATAAGTGGTATTGCGTTTTATAATTATTTGTTAAATGTTTCAGATCACAATTCCAAATGGGAGGAACGTGTATGCTTAAACAGTGGAAGAAAGTTTTACAAACCTAAAGTTAGTGGATCCATTAGACCTTCTGTTGGAATGTATTTTAAATCATTTGATGAGGCTTTTGTGTTTTATCAGAGATATGCACTTGCTGCAAGTTTTTCTGCAAGAAAAAATATCTCTTGGAAAAATGGTGGTTTAGTGAAAATAAGATATATTGTCTGCTCAAAAGAAGGATTTCATGTTAGTAAAGCAATAGACTCTGGTTCAGTTGATGAAAATAATAAAAAGATTGTTAGACGTAATAGAGGTTCAAAAAGAGTTGGATGCAATACTCATGTGAAATTAATATTAGAGAACAATAATATGTTTAAAATCTACTATTTTGAAGAAGAACATAATCATATCTTTGTTGAAGATGAAGATATTCATTTCTTGCCTGCTGCCAGAATTATTGATTATGTTAAAGAAAGTTTTATATCTGGATTGTCTGCAATCAATGTTGGACCTTTTAAAGCATTCAATATTATGAAAACAATGTATGGTGGTTTTGGTGAAGTTGGTGCTAGTAAAGTTGATTGTAAGAACTATAGAAGGGATTTGAATCTTTACATAGGTGAGTATGATGCAGAAATGGTAGTTTGGCGTCTTATTAGGAAGAAAGAATGTTCTCCTGATTTTACATGTGATTATGTTATTGGTGAAGATAGAAGATTGAAAGGACTTTTCTGGGCTGATGAGTAATCAAAAACAAATTATACAGTATTTGGTAACATAGTAGGTTTTGATGCTATTTACAAATCAAACAAGTAAGTTTTTTAGTTTTATTGTTCTTTTTTTTTTCTAATCCATTATGCGTTTATTTTATGTAGATATGATTTGATTTTTGTACCATTTACTGGGATTGATAATCATTTTAGGAATGTCACATTTGGTGGTGCATTACTTGGTTCTGAGACTGCAGATTCTTATCGATGGCTTTTAAGGTGTTTTGTTAATGCTTTTGGAAATGAGCCTAAAGTTGTTGTTACTGATCAAGATGCTGCAATGAAGAGAGCTATTAAGGATGTTCTTTCAAGAACTAGGCATAGGTTATGTATGTGGCATATATGGGAGAAATTGAAGACAAAGGTATTAAACTGCGTTTTATGATCTAATAAACTGCAATTTTTATATAGTTTTATTGTTGCGTTTTATTTATTATACAATAAGATCCCTAAACATTTTTATCAATAGAATTGCGTTTTATGAATACTCCATTAGTTATTGTAATTTCAAATTATTGTGTTTTATCATAAGTATAATTTGAATACATGTTATGATTTAAAAACTGTAATTTTTATATAGTATTTATTATTGCGTCTTATTAATCATACAATACAATCCCCAATTTTATTATAACAACATAATTGCGTTTTACCAATAATGTATTAGTTTTTATCATTTTCATAATATTGCGTTTTATTAGAAGAATAAATGAAAACATGTTATGATCTTATAAACTGCAATTTTTATATAGTTTAAATTATTGCGTTTTATGTTTAATAATTTTATTGTTTTTTTTATACAGGTTGGTCATGTTTTGTCATCCAACATTGAGTTTAATACGAGAATGACTCGTGTTGTTTGGAATGATACTATTATTCTAGAAGATTTTGAAACTGAGTGGCATTCAATAATGTCTATTTTTGGATTGGAAAATCATGAATGGTTAAAAGATATGTACGATCTTCGATTTGATTGGATACCCTCTTATTACCATGGAGAGAATTTGGTTGGTCTTATGCATACTACGTCTATATGTGAAAGCGAGAATTACTTCTTTGGTCAGTTTTGTAATCCAAGATGTACACTTGTTGAATTTTTTACTCATTTTGAGACTGCAATGGATTTTCAAAGGCATGAGCATAGGAGGAATGATCATGATACAACGTATATTCAGTCGAAGATCTGGAGTGACTTTGTATTGGAGAAACAAGCATCAGAAATATATACCAAAACAATTTTTAAAGATATTCAGATTGAAATTGATGCTGCCATTACAAAGTGTATGTCAAAGACTCATGATACTGTGGGTGAAGTTCAATATTATGAAATAAAGGATTTCAAACAGCCATGCACATCTTTATTTAAGGTAATTTTTTAAATTAATATTGTTTTAAACATCTATTGCATTTTAATCTAATATTGTGTTTTATGTTTTTCATCATTAGTTGTGTTTTATCATTATGTTTATTGCGTTCTAATATTATATGATCATATGCTTATTTTTTATTATATTTGTTAGTATTCATTGCGTTTTATATTACATCTCACTAATTTTATATAGTATTTTTATTTTTATTACAGGTTCAATACAACAAACACGAAGATGGCTTAAGTATATGATGTACTTGCAAACGGTTTGAACAATTTGGTATATTGTGCCGGCATATATTTTATGTTCTACGGTATGATGATATAACTGACTTTCCTAGAAGATATATTATTAGAAGATGGATGAGAGATGTTGTTTCGAATGGCTCAATTCATTGTAAAATTCAGTTTGATGAGATTGGTAGGAGTAGTGAAATTGATAAAGTTTTTAGAGAAATCGTTGTAGCAAATGAATATATGATTAATAGGTTGGTTGGGGACTTAGATGAGCTGTGTCGTTACAGAGATCATATTAAAGGTTATATTGATAAAGCTGGTGAGGTTATGGTCGCTGCGTCGTCTCCTGGTCGCAAAGATAGGTTTGCTGATATTAGCGGAAACTTAGAAAAGTCTGATTCTATGATTCGTGTCCCGATCAAAATAAGGACAAAAGGATGCGGTGTACAAAAAAGGATAAAGTCTAATCATGAGACTGCAATTCAGAAATCATCAAAGATCTAGAAATCGTGCTGTGTATGTGGTGGAAAAGGACATAACAGTCGTACATGTAAAGAGAAGGTTTCTTCTAATGCAATTAGGTTTAGCAATACAATGTAAGTTTGTATAAAAATTATGATATTAATAATAAAGATTTTTTTGTTATTGCATTTTATGATGCATAATTATCAGCTATTTTTGTTATTGCGTTTTATGATATCCTACATAAATATAGCTAGTTTTTGTTAATTGCGTTTTATGATAACAACAATGAATTGTTATTGCGTTTTATACATAGAACAAATTAAACATATACAGCAAGTAGAATTTTTTGTTTATTGTGTTTTACGATAACAACAATGAATTGTTATTACGTTTTGAACACAGAACAAATTAAACATGAACAACAAGTGGATATCTTAAATATTGCGTTATATAGATGATAAAAGTTAAAAACAAAGATGATGAATAAAACAACTATCATCACGTGTTCACAATCATAACAAAATTACTTCTATCATCTTTATTCTAGTACCCTAAAAACATCAAATAAAAACTACTAGCATAACAAACCACAACCACTGGAAAGCAACATCAGCATCATGGATCAAAGTTGATTTCTTCTTCAGATGAGTTCCTTAAGCTTCCATTTTGGATTTCCTCATCACTTTCAGATAGAGTCCAAAGTTCAACCTGTGATTTTACTGCCTTCTGGAGCCTCTCTGCAAATTTGCTTGCAGAGTTGTTGATGATTGGAATTTCAGATAACTGCATCAAAAAGCTTATATCCTCACTGGAATATATGTCTTTTGGGTCGTATAGCTCCACATCGCCATTGTCCCAAGTCACTGAAATTTTGAAAGTGTCCTCAATGAACTCCCAAGATGTAACTTTTGTGTCTTCAATTGCCATTTCATTCAGTTTTCCATACCTTTTGTTTAGAATTTTGAATAGTTGGGATGTTTGTTCTGTGTAACATGCTGGTGGTATTCCTAGTTCATTCATCTTTCTCAAAACATTCTCATTTTAGTTTTCTAGAACAGAAGCAATGGAATGGTATCTTATTTTGTGACCATCAAGAAACTGAAGAACGAAATGTTCTCTTTGAACCTACCAAACTAATAATTCTTGATTAGCCATTTGTATGTGTTTGTGGTTGGGTATTGGGGTATGAGGAATATGAATATAATTTAGGGTTTTTGTTCTTATATAAGGCATTGGTCGAAGGATTGGTATTAAGTGTGGTAATAATGATTATATTTCAGTTTTTTCATTGAATTGATTGTTCAATCATACAGTATTTTTCAAAAATTTAAAAAGCTTTTTAAGTTTTCTTTGATAATAATGATTATTATTTTTTGTCTTTATCAATTTCTTTTGTCTTTAAGGTGTCAGTTTTTTTTTCTTATCATTTCCTTTATTATTATAATTTTTATTGTATAATATTGCGTTTTAGAAAGAGTATAAAATAGTAGTTTTATGAATGTCATTAATCCTATATTTTTTTGCGTTATAGAAACAGTAAAAAAATAATTTATTGCGTTTTATAGAGATGTATTGCGTTATATGATTGGATATGAATAATTAGGAAACATATTGAATTGCGTTTTATAATAAATAACATAAGACAAACAACAATGAAATCGATAATGTTGCGTTTTAGGATACTATTATTTCAATTTCTATGTACTTTTTTAAATATAATGTTATATAATAAATATTTCATAAAAAATAACATATTTTATAAAAAAAATAACATTGCGTTATATGATAGCATATGAAAAATAAGAAAAAGTTTGTATTGCGTTTTAAAATATAACAAAAAGACAAACAAGTTTATAAAATAAAATGTTGCATTTTAGCATAATAGCATTTCAATATCTATGTACCCTTTTTTTAAACATATTATATAAAAAAATTATTGACAAAAAGTACAAATTTTTATAAAATATCAATCCTGAAGAGAAGCATTGCGTTATATGATAAGACATGAAAAATAAACAAAGACATTGTATTGCGTTTTATAATAAAAACAATAACTAGCATTTGTAAATCTAAGTAATTGTTTTAAACAAGATATACCAACAAAATACTGCGTTATATGATAAATTAGAATAAAAGACAAAATATTGCGTTTTTAATAACTAGCATTTCTAAATCTATGTAATTTTTTAAACAAGATAAATTCATAAACCAGCAAGAGTAAGCCTATCTTGAATCCTTTGTAAACTAGTGTCATAAGAAAGTTTTTTAAGTTTTGCATTGAGGTTGCGAAACTTCTTTGAATCCTCAATAACATAATCTTTGCGTTCGTTGAGATCGTGCAATAATATCTTTGCGATAAACTTTCGTCTTAAATCTTCAAGTTGTGTTGTCCGCTTGTTCACCGGTTTTTTGTTTTTACCCTTCTTGATAATTGCATGTTCTTAATATTCCTAATGAAACCCACAATTCCATTTTTTCGACTTCTTCACCATTATAACATTCCATATAACGCATACATAATATACCACAGTCAATGCTGTTATCTTTTTTTCTGCATTTCATCTTCATTCTAACAGGTTCTATGTGTTTTATATCATCTGCATTTGGATGACCAACAGATTTAAGGTAACCTGCCAAAGCATTCCTCTACAGAAAAAAAAAACAAAAATATTAGGTGGTTTATATTGTGTTTTTAAAGCATAAGTCGGCATAACTTACTGTTTTTTCAGGCACATCACCATATTTTTCTTTATTTGTAACATCTTTTGCACTGTTGTCAATGATGAATATTTGTTTCTCTTCAAGATTGAATGAGATCACAAAGAAATGCTCTACATGGAGAATAGGGACAAGGATAATTTTAAAATCGTTTATGCTTTTTAACTTTGCACCTTGAATAATTTTTTCTATTCCGTGTGAACTCTTCTATCATTTTTTTCTTCCTCGTCTTCCAATGTGAAAGCCTGCATAACAATAAATAAATTAAAATATTCATTGCGTTTTATGAAGGTAATAAAACATACAATTGCGTTTTATATAACTTTATTTAAACAAACTTCAAATAACTTCATTAAACATATATTATTGCGTTTTATGAAAGAAATAAAACTGACAATTGCGTTTTATATAACTTTATTCAAACAAACTTCAAATAACTTCATTAAACATATATTATTGGTATAAAACAGACAAATTGCGTTTTATAGATCTTACCAGCATTCGAATTGTACTGAAAAATCTTGGAGTTTTGTTGTCTTTTGATCTTCTTTTTTCTTCTTCGTTCAAAATAATATGCCCGACAATTGATAACTTCTCTTGTTATTTCCAATCCTGGCCTCATTGTGTCTACAACATATCTTGACAAAAATACATGATCACTAATTAAAAAGAGCGTGTCCCAGCAAAAAAAATAATTAAATTATAATACTTGATTTTTGCATGTATTTTGTTGTGTGTTAGTTTATATAAATGCTTTTGTACATTATGTCTCCTTCTCCATTGAAAGCATATCCCAAAATGTTGTTTTCGTTCGCCGTTCTAGCTTTGTTCATTGCTATTTGTCTTTGATAGTATGGTGAACATAATGCTTCTCCTGCATTTTTCTGTCGATCTGGTCGTACTATCTTTGTGATTATTTCTTCTGTTTTGTTGATATCACTTGTTGGTTGTTCTTCCTGAACAGATTTTGCAGGTGTTTTATACGGATCTTCTTGTGGGTTGAGGAATGATGTGTTTTGAATCAGATCACTGATTTCTTTTTCAGTATCATTTTCATCAATTCTATCTAACATTGTTTGTATTCCAGTAATTTGAATACATGTTTCAACTCCTTTTTTTCTTGTTTTATTTTCAGATTCTGTTTGATTTCCGGATTGTGCAGTGTAGCGAGTAGTATCATCTTCCACTTCATTTTCATTCACATTTGAAGACAATTGAGAAATTTTCAAATCAAAGGATGGTACCTCATCATTTTGAATTTTTTTTATTTGATTTTTTTCTGCTTCATCTGTCTTTTTTATTATCTCCAACATTACTGATGGAGTTTCTTCGCTAAATGATGATTGTACCAATAAAGGATTTTCAATGTGTGTTTGCAGACTTGATGGAGTTTCTTTCTCAATGGTTTTTTCAGGATTTGAGGATTAGACTACAATTGTGGTATCTTCATTGCGTTTTGTAGCATCCTCATTGCGTTTTGTAGCATCCTCATTGCGTTTTACAATCAATGGAGATGAAATGATTTGATTTTCTATGTCTTCATTTTGGCTCAAATTTAAGAATCTTGATGGTGTTTCGATCATAGTTGAATCAATACTAACTTTCTTGTGCATTTTAGCTTGATCGTTGCATTTCTCCACCAATGACGCCCATTCATTTACTTTGTTATTAACAATTTCACTATTTGGATATTCTTCAATAATCTCATCTATGCGTGATTGGATTTTTTCGAAGATTTCTTCAAAGCCTTTAAAATGATAATCCAAGGCATTCACAACATATTCTTTATTGGATTTTTTACCTTCATTGCTCTTCATATTTTCATTGCAACTTTTTATTAAATGAATGTCAGAAAGACCTTCACTTTGATCTTGTGATGGCATGAAATTACGCAATCGGAATTGACTGTCTACCCACAATTTTTCTTTATTTCCTTCTGATGGTTTTACGAAGAATTGCCCCCATGATCCTCCACTTTCTGTTTGGGTTTTTTCAGTTTCATTGGTTTTAAGTTGGCTGTTTTGAGCATCCTCTTGTTCAATCAAGTCTATTGCAGCTCTAAGTAAGGTGTTTCCTTCTTCTATCTGAACATAGTTGATTTGGCTATTTGGTTGTTCTTCAACATTGTCATCATCTTTTTCTTTAGATTCATCTTGACAAATTTCTTCATTTTCATTGTCATTTAAGATGGATAAACATAAAATTCAGCCTCCTCATCTTTCTTTTTTTGTTTTTACTTTCCAACATTTTTCTCTTTTTTCTTTGTTTCATTTGCAAGAACTTTCCCCTCATTTGTGCAGCAATTTCCAATTCATCTTCAAATTCTTGTAAAGTTGTAGAGTCAATTTTATCTAGAGAGAACTCTTCAGTGTGTTCAGCATCTTCAAATCCTTGTTTTTTGTAAGCATATAGAATCTGTATGAATCATTGCGTTTTAAAAAAATAATCAATACTAATTTTGTAGCATTTTATAATATAAATCATTGTAAACAACTTACATAACTCATTTTTTGTAACTTTATATACATTGCGTTTTAAACAAGCATTGCGTTTTAATCAAGCATATTTTAAACAAGCATATTTTGAATAAAGCATATAAACAAGTCATTGCGTTTTGTAACAAACAAATTTTAAACAAAGCATATATACAAGTCATTGCGTTTTGTAACTTTATATACATTGTGTGACACCTGGGTCACTGCGACCATCAAACAACTGCCAAGCCAATGAAATATTGTATTTCATACTTGGGATCTGTATAAATATGTGTATCTTTTGCACATATCAATTCTTGTTCGATTTCAAACTCTAAATCGCTTTCTGGAAGGTTATACGCGCACTGATGCGTAAATATAACCAGTTTAATGCAACGAACAATCCGGAATAGTGAAATAGGCTTAACATACCTTAAATAACCTTTACATAACTTAGAAATAAGTTTTGAAGGCTTTGGTATGGCAAAATCAAGTTAAATCGCTTACAGGGACTAAAGTTGACAAACTGCGAAAGTATGCCGATTTGAACTGTAACGAACATTCCGGAACATGACCATAAGTTAAACACACCCTAAATATCCTTTACATAGCTTAGAAATAGGCTTTGAGGGGTTCGGTGTACCAAAATAAACTTTTGGGTCATTCAGGGACTAAAAGCGTCAAAAAGTGCACAAGTTTGCATTTTCGCGCATAACTTACGTTCTGAATACATCCGGACATCCAAAAATTTATGTAAGCACTAAAATATTTTATTTTAGTGTTTGGCATGAGAAAAATCCATTCGTCGCGTCATTTGGATCGTTTTTCGCGCTTATGCGCATTCCGTCGTAATTAAGCGAACATCGCGTTCGTACGACCAAACGAACTGACATCCGACATATTTTTGAGCATGTTTCATGTCCACAATGTTTAGGCATCATTTTAGGGCCTTGAAGTTGGCTTTACGGGCCTTAGAAGTGTCGGAAATGGCCTTTAACACGTGCAGGGACCAAAACTGTCATTTCTGAAACTTATTTCTGATCAGACATGGCCATGCGGCCCGCGTAAGGTTTGTGTACATCTTTACGCGGCCCGCGTCAGGGTCCCAGAACAGATAAGATCGATTAGTCAGATGATCACAGCTGTTTAATTCACACCCACAAGCCCACACTTGACCTTTCAGCTCATTAAGGGTCATTTTTAGTCACCACGACATTTCAACAAATGTACGCACGAGATTCGATCACATTTTCCAAGAAACGATCCTAACGGCTCGGGAAATCCTATAAATACCCCACCCCCATTTGCTTCTAAACCCACTAGAATCTGATTTGAGGAGCTCTAAGTTGAAACCTTTGTTTCATACCTGAGCTACTTGAATCATGATTAGCATTCGGGGACCCTTCGTAAGTATTCTTTCGTTCTTTTATTGCTTTTCGAGTCCGAAAGTCAAACTTTGTTTGACTTTCTGCGTTGACCAGTTTATGGTCAATGCGAAGTTCGTTTGAACTTCGCAACGTGATTGTAATCACGATGGTTATAGTCCTTTGTGACTATGCCTACTGATTACCACGTTGTCTAGGGTCGTAAGGGTAAGCGATCTGATAAATCGCTTATACCTTCGAACCCGACCCATTTGGTCGATCATTAGGATCCGACCAAACACATTAGGTGACCATAGTATATAGGGAATAACCCTCCGAGGTTATACCTTATGGTCGCTTCGTTTAAGTAGTTGTATGATAGGTAGTTTATATGCCTTAGGTAAATTACCAAAATACCCCTTTGATGACAAAATTCGTTTTAAACATATGTAACATAACTTTTGACATCTAAACTGATTTAACAACCATATTAGACATGTTAAGGCATATTTTACTTGTCATAGGACTAGTTAGGCGTTCCGAACGCGTTTTACGCGAACGACGTGTTAAAGTAGCATAAGCTACCTAAACGGGTCGTAATGGGTCACAAACACTTAGGTTAAGTTTCGTTTTAGTATGTGGGCTTTGTCAAACCATATTACACGAGTCTCCATACTCGTTTGGTTTACGAACCCTCATTCTATCCGATCCTCCGATATTAGGTCCGGTTTATTAACATAGTTACCTATATTAGGTGCCGTTTGATTCTGTGATCTCTAGCATTGCTTGGTGGTTATCTTAGGACTTCTGAGCAATATCAAGTGAGTACATAGACCCCTCTTTTACTGTTTTCCAAACGTTTTGGGGTGGAACACATGTGCCTACTTGTTACTTTCATGCTTTCCTGTTTTCACATCATATACCTGCTATGTTTGTTAGTACATTATAGTACATGATTTCATTACATTTCATGCTATGTATGCCCATTGTGTGGGTACTTAGTACATCGCTTCACATTACAATTCATGCTATGTATGCCCATTGTGTGCATACCTTATACATTATTTTACATTATACTTATGCTATGTATGTCCATTGTGTGCATACTTAGTACATTGTCTTACATTACATGATTTACATTAAACATGAACATTTTACTTTGGTAGTTTGGTTTGATTAAGTGATTAAGTAACGAGGCGTGTGTAATATGATACAAGTATGGTGGATACGCCGCTGGTACTTCCTATATATAAGTGTTTGTATGGTATTACATATCGTAGCGTTATTTGAATCATTTCAGTATGAGACATATAACATTTTATACAAATAACATACTTTTCACAAGACATTGATTTACAAACAACTTATCTTATACAAACTCATCTTACATGATTATTCATTTAACCATACATTATTCTCTTATTTATACATATCATCTAATCTTATCGTTTTTCAAATGATTTACAAGACAAAGCAAATTACAAGGTTCATGACTAAACATTTTCTCAAACATAAGTCATGAATTCAGTTTTCACAAAACCTATGTATCTCACAGGCATTTTTATGCTGACGTACCTATTTTCACATGTGTTTTTCAGGAGATGATGCATAGGACTCATCAAGACATACTTAGGCGGACCTGTGCCTTAGTGACTTAAAACAAGACAAGAACTAGTTAATTTATGTTATGTACTCTTTGTTTCTTGTTTAAAACAATGTAAACTCTCATGTTTGATTAATAAAACTAAACTTCAATTGCCATGGATTTGAAACAATTAATTCTGTTACAACACTCCCCGACGTTTCCCCCACGTTTGGTTGTTCCACGTGGTCGGGGTGTGGCACATTGCGTTTTAAACAAACAAATTTTAAACAAAGCATATAAACAAGTCATTGCATTTTGTAACTTTATATACATTGCATTTTAAACAAAAATATTTTAAACAAAGCATATAAACAAGCAGCCTAAACAAGCATTCAACATAATATGTAGCAATAATGCAAGAATATAACAAAGTAAGCATAACTGCGTTTTGTAATAAAAATAATATAAAGATCAGATTTCATACCGCTAGCAATCCAATAGGTCCATTGAAGGTCTTTTCATTTCCAGGCCATTGTCTTCTTGTACGCCTTAAAACATTTAGAATATATTCACACCAATTAAAATCTTGGGTATTTTTGTCACTTTTCATCGATGGCAAGAATCTTTGGTTAACATTACTACTTTGCATTGCCTCTGCCATGACCGTAAAAAATATAACCAAGAAGTTTAGTTTGAACAGTCTTCCAAGCTCATTTCTTGTTTTTAAATATCTAATTACATTGGCAGCATACCTTCTCTTCAAAAGTTCTTTGCTGAATTGACTGCGCCAGAATTTAGTTATAAGATCTGTTTCTTTGGGCCTCAGTTTTTCCTCAATATTTATTTTTCCATTTGGTATTTGATATACCTTTTGGATCAAATCAGTTGTGATCTTAATCTTTTCATCTCCAGTATTTATCTCATCATTTTCAGCATCAAAGTTTTTTACTAGCCAATATCCGAATTTGCGTGGAACTAAATGCAACTTGATTGATAGTATGCTGCCAAACCCTATTTCTCTAACAACTTTCTTTTGCTCTTTTGATAAATTTTCAATATAATCTGTGAGATTATTGACTGCACATCTTATGTTGATTTTTTTTTCCGTTGTAATCATAATATGGTTGTTCTTTTGTTTTATCCTTCCTCGATGATCTCTTTGTTTCTACTCCTGACTTTTCCTTCTTTTTCTTTGATTGATATTTTGTCTGTTTCACTCTTGGTGGTGGATCAACAAAATCATCATCAGATATATTCAAGTGTTTTAGAAACATGTATTTTTTCATAAAATTATGTTTAATGCATTTTATGTTACCTGAATTTACTTGTTTTTGTTCAGAACTATGCAGAACTATAGCTCCCCTAGTATTTTCCTCTTTTGAAACAGAATTTGTATCTTATGAAGATTCAATCACCACTTTCTTTCTTCTCCTTTTCTGATTTTCCTGTTGTTTTTTATCTTTAAACAGAATAATGAAACAATGTCAGTTAACAAATTTAATATAAAACGCATTAGTTAACAATTCTAAGATAAAAAGCAGTAGTTCACAGTTTTAAGATAAAACACAATACTTTACATCATATCAAATTAACAATACTCATTTTTTTGTAATTAACATTACCATTATCTCATTTTGTTTTCTATAATATTTTAAAATAAAACGCATTATTCAAGAAAAAAACCTTATGAGACAGTATTATGATAAAACGCAATAGTTAACAACACATGTAACTCATCAAATACAAAGATAAGATAAAACGCAATGTTTTAAATTTCGATTACAATTATCATAATAATAATCTCTTTGTTTCTACTATTTTTAAGATAAAACGCATTAGTTAAGAATGTATAAAGCCCATAAAAAGCATTAGGTCACAATTTTAACATAAAACGCAACGCAGTCTCTAATAACAAACCTAACTAAGCACATACAATGACAAGATAACACTCATTAACAATTTTTGGGAAGGGATATGGTATATTAGGTCTATTGCACTTCATAAAACGTAATTTGAATACAGTTTAAAAAGCAAAAATATATCAAATTACCACTATCATAAATCTCTTTGCGTTTTCTACTAGTTTGTTGTTTCACTGTTGATTTTCCGCTAATTTTCCTTGTTGATCGATGTTTTCTTCATCTGATGTTGTTTTTTGCTTCTTTGATGATTTAGGGTTTTGAGATACGAATTTCTTTGCAGTAACTCGAAGGTAAACCTTCAAATTATCTCTCGATGATGCCATGAACTTCAATGGAGTTTGATTTTCTCAAATTTCCGTACGTGTGTGTTCGTTCAATCGAAGTGTAAAACGTAATGAACTTTTTTCGAAGCTTTCTGTGTATATTCAATAGCGATTATTTTTGGAATTTGACGATTATACCCTTGAAAGCCAGGAGAGCGTGTTTAAATGACAGTTTTTTTATTTGATTTTAATCTAGACCGTTAATTGTGCAATTGGACGCTCATGATTGCTTCCTATCATTCCTAGTGAAATAAACTTCCTATTATATCCTAACCCTATAAATATATAGATAAAAATAGATGAATATAAATAACTTTTTTTTTTAAATCTCTCTATATATATTCTATATCCAAACTCTAAATTAAATTGTTTTGTACGAGCAATATGATGTTTACCCAAACTTGTCAAGAATCATAACAATTCATCAAATCTTAATCAAGAACTCCAACAATCTCTAAACTAGATTGTTTTGTATGAGATCAAAGATTCTAATTAGAAACATGATTTACATGATAATCAAGATTTTGAGTTTGCTTTATGTAGTTAAAAAAGAATTTTATGAAGTTGTTGATACGGATGCTTATTGGCATATAGTAACGTACGTAACATCCTATTATATAATATCAACTATGAGTGAGTCTAAGATAGATATCTTCTTAGTAAAATAAACAAGTTCTAAAACGATCTATAGATTACTATACTAAGATTTTTTTAGATGTTGATCTCTCTTTAAAACACGTGTCATCCTCTTTTCGACGGATAATGTTGATGTATATGATCATTTTTTCACCTATTTCATCAGGAAAGAACTCAACAGTATCTCCGATTTTTATCTCATTTATATTTATAAGATCGAAGAAATCATCGAAAAAAAATTCCTTTTGTTCCTGACGAAACTTTACTTTTGTAGTGATTCCATCGTTCAAGTTGATCAAATCAACATCAAGTTTATAATTTTTATCTCTAACAAATCTTGTTTGCAAACCCTGATCCATATACGCCATTATATGTTCCTCAACGCTCTTTTGTGGCAAACTAAGGCTTCCATCAAACCTATCATACCAATTTGGTCCATCATACATTACTGTGAGCTCCAAGGGATGGATTTTCATAACGATCTTCCTCTTAGAATCAACATATTTTTCTTTTGAACAACTCTCAGAATCCATTTTGGTATGTGTGAATTAAATGAATAGTTGTGTACTAATATAGGAAGCTAGCAACCTATTCCATGTATGGGATATTTTGCATTTATTGTTGATGATTATCAAACTTTAAATGAATACTAATTTTTGTATATTGTGACACTGGAAAATATATCTTTTTATTAAAATGTAATGAAGGTTCTATATTTCTAGTATTAATTTTAATGTCTAGTGGGTTAGCGCGCATGATTCGACGAGTGTCACAAACACTCTTTTAAAAAGCGTAATCTAATCTAACATGTCTTAAACACTAAATATATTTCATTATTGTTATTATAATTATTATTATAAAGTATTATATACTTAAGTATTTAAATAAGATAATTCTTGGTTTAAATAAGATTTAGTTATAAAAATGTAAATGTACAACTAAATTTAAATCTTAACCTAACGTACAATAAATAAAACAATACTAAATGTAGTTAATTGAATGTAGTGAAGCCTTATTAAAACACATTACACCATAGGTCCTTTAACACTAATATAAGGACGAAAATTAACCAGGTTTAAAATAAGATGTGAAAAGACATAAATGACCTCACATGAGATGCACATGATATCACTTAACATTTAAAATTAACCAGGTTAGTGCTAAAGGATCTAGGGTGTAATGAGTTTTACAAATAAACAATTGTAACTGTAATTATTGAAGATAAAGGACATCCATTGCAATCCGATATAAATATAAAGGACGGAAAATGTAATTTACCCTATCAATAATAAGTGACGACAAATTAGGAACTATTACATAGAGAATTTGTATCATACGTAACCAAATGAGTACTATGCGTCCTAAAGCAGAGAGTAAATTACTATTGTACACTCCTCATGTCTATTAAGTTATGGGGTGTGGTTCTGTCACAACCCCGACCACACCCTGGACGGGAGCCGTGAACAGTTCAAGTGGTACCGATGGTTATTTTGAAAATATTGCAACGGAAATTTCATCAGGACCGTGAATTAGGAAAAATATCAGAGTTTAGAAACATCGGAATTTTATTTATAACAAATGGGAATAAAACCCATGTTTACAAAGGTAACTTTAATAGGGGATAAACCTATAACAACCATCAAAAATGGCCTAAAATGCTCTGTAATCGAAAAACCGAGATTACGTAACATTATTTTATTGAAAAATGAAAAAAATAAAGATTTCATGTTTGTCGTGGGCCGCGATAGACTTTAGAAAACCCTCCGCGGGACGCGGCAGCCTTGTTTCTATCCGGACACGTTTAGGGACACGTGTCGAGCCTACACCCCTGACTGGTCAAAGCTAAGCCTAGCTATAGGGCTATGGTAGCCCGCGACGGGCGAAGCCCTTGCGCTTCGCGGGGCGTGACAGGACCAGAAAAATCATATAAATAGGGCAGTCAGTCTGCCTTTCCAACTCGCTCAATTCTTTCTTTCTCTCTCAATATTAAGATGAAAATTATACTCCAAAATCATAAAGCTCTGCCCCGTTGTAAGTGTTTTAACCCTTGATCACTGATTCGATACCCTGTCCGATCGATCTTGAACCCAGCAATTGATGCCAAAGCACTGCCTGATAAAGGCTATGCTTTGTAAACTAAGTTGGGGTTCTGTCTCTTGACGTATTGATAAAGTTGAATTGGGTTATTTTACTAACACGCGTGCATTGTATATTTTTAATAGGAACTCAAGAAAATTATCAGAAAATATTACCAGGAAGCCTGTAGTAAAACCTAAATTTACAAAGTGATTTATTCTCTTTTTTCTCACATTTTTGTGAGCCATTTTATTTAAAATGTTTTACAAAACCATAAATGTTTATCAGTTATACTTACAGTGATTAAGTTTTTGTATTCTACAATTATTGCCAGTATGTAGGGTTTTGTATACACTACTATTCAAGCGTTGCTATTAGACAAAGAGTTAGCCAATAGTAATATGACCACAGTCATTGTAACTACGAACGTGACAAATGTGACAACCCGCACTAAACCAGGTATCCGTACGACTTAACTAATGATTAATTACTGCTTAATTACTGTGCTTGTTTGAACTAGCTGATGAACTGCTACTTGATATCTGATACATGTACTTACTTGCATCATACTTTACTTATCGTCACTACATTATTTACATGCTGAACCCTAGTGACAACCATGATGCACAAAAAGCACAGTAGCACTATAACGGATAACCTATTGAACATGCTGATAAAGCCAGCATCAGGCAAACACTGCCTCTAAGGCCTGTAAGAGCCTGAAATATTTTGCTACACTAAGTGGTGAGTGTAGGGATATAAGGGTTGTGGAACTGCGTCTCTAGGAATAAGTCACAATGACTGGATGTGCCTAAAACGTACTCTAAGTACAAAACTCAGCACTTTACACAATAATTCAGCTTTTAGCTAACTAATAAAGTGCCAAAACATGAGAAAAATATTACTAGACACTTTCCAAAGTGTCGGAAATAAGTTGTGTCACTAAAAATAACAATAACGACACTTTAAAGCTTTATTAAGCACTTTAACGGATTACTATCCAACCGAACAACCGGACTATACCCGGAACATGAAAATACTGTTATTTTCATTATTTATCTTTCTCTGAGTCAGTTAGGGTCCCTGAATACCCTAACACCTGCATTAAAGCTCAACACTCTAGTAACTGGGTTAATCCCTAAACTTAACTTAGTTTAACTTAACTATATACTTAGTGTCTAGTTGAAATCGAACCAAGGACCCCCCCCCCCTCTTGACCGAATTCGGTCCCCTAGGGGACACACTTGTACCATGGTGATTATTTTAATCACCTTTGCCTAATATCTAAGTGACACAAGGACCATTGGTTATTAGCACATGAGATTATCTATAAGATGCTAGCTTAACCCACATGATCATTCATCACACTCATCACAACACTCACACACTCCTCTCTCCCTCTAGAGCTCTCGGCCGAACATCCCACCCCCACCCATCATATTTTCGAGTCTTGATCAACCAATTCCAAGTCCATACAAGTGTTAAGGGTCGCGTACAAGGAGTCTTGGAGCAATCGGAAGGCGAAGGACCTCTCTACTTAGCTTTTATCCACCTCATTTGCGCGTAGATTCTTCCCTAGCCTCGAGCTAGAGGTATAATGCTTAAAACTCGTATTCGAACTAATCTAAAGTGGTTAAAAGGATTTTTATCGGTTAAAACTCGAAATCCTACAAGTTGATGCTTTAAAGTCTACTTAAAACACTAAAAATGGTGGTTAATAGCACATAAGTTGTGTAAATGATGTAGTATTCGAAATGTATGATTATTTAGGCCTGATCTATGATGTGGTAGCTCGGATCATCGTTTAACCTGGTTTGGTAAGTGATGCGTGCGAATTGTTACTTATATTAGGTGTATATTTTAAGCCCTTTTTAACACTTATTTTAGCCAAGTTTTAAATTTATAAAACACGATATTTCACTAACACTAAACACACATATGGGCAAGTGCACCCATCGTTGAGTGTAGTATAGCGTTGGTAAGATACCGAGGTCGTCCAAGGACACAAGAGCTTTTAGTACCGGTTTATCCTCAACGTCTAACCAAAATAAAAGTTTAGAAAAATGTTTTAAACTAAGAAAAATAAAACTAACTAAAATGCTGAAAAAAAAAACAGATAGACAAGATGAATCACTTGGTTCCGACTCGTATCTAGTATAACCTTTGATTATTTCCGCACTTTTGCACATAATTAAGAGATTATCTTAGTTATTGTAGTAGGCCCCTCTTTTGAAGGTGACGTTACCCTCACCCCAGTAGTTTGAGTCAGCAGGGATACAATCCTAAAGGGGTGGATTATTGGCAGATAATGAATTAAGTTATTAATGCAGTATTGTGGTAGGCCCCGCTTTTAGCGGTGACGTTACCCTCGGCTAAGTAGTCTGAGTCAGCAGGGATACAGTCCTAAATAGCCGGGTTATAGTATTAATAGTAGTTAACTTATGAGGGGATCAAAGAGTTTGGACCCCCGCCATCCAATACCGTGAAGTATTGAAGGAGGTCCTACTAAATTTGACCCAGGTCCATTGCAGGACCTCTAAACGCTGAACAATGGCAAGACCTTTACCAAACCGTTCCCTTAACCCCCTACCAGGTAGCCAACATACCTCCATATAGACCGTGGAGATATGAATGGTGAAAATCCTTTATTTTATATAGACAGTAAAATAATGCCAAGACACCACGGACAAACGATAAGGAAAGATCACCTTCAACATAAGTAACTAGTTATTAAAGTCATTAATACAAAACCAAATAAAAAGTGCAAAAGATTAGAAATAAAAAGTATTATACTAGACACTTTGTCTTCACCAAGTGATGTAAGAGACTTAGGCAAACATGGCCTTGATTGTCAAGAACTCTTACGATCAATCTTGGATCCCGAGACGACTCACACACTCTACGATGGACAATGGATGATGGTGGTGGATAATGGTGTTGTGATGGTGGTGGGTGGTGGATGAAGTGTGAGAGAGGTGGTGTGCCAAGGGATGAGATGAAATGAATCCAAGCACTCCTATTTATAGGCTGAACAGAGAGCTGGACACGGCCCCGTGTCCGCTGGGCACGGCCCCGTGTCCGTCTGACACTCTCTCTCCTCATTAATTGTAATTCGCAATTACAATAAATGCGCCTGCTGTACTTTCGACACGCCCCCGTGTCCGCTGAGCACGGCCCCGTGATGGGCAATAGAAGCTTCTATAGGTTTGTCTTTTCTGCTGCTTCTTGGGCACGGCCCCGTGCTGGCTGAGCACGGGGCGTGTTCAGCCTTCTGTTTTCTCTATTTTGCTTTGGAAGGTGCCGTTGAGGGTTCGGGCAGTCCACTAATGTTCCTTTTCTTGTATTTATGTTGGATTTAGCTGTCTTTTTGCTTCTTTTGCGTTTTTGAGCTCATTTAATCCTGAAAATACAAAAGGAAGACAAAAACACTCTTTTTCCAATATTAGTACTAAAAAGGGGTTAGTTTTATGCCTCATTTGATGTAATTTATATGTTGCATTTTACACACATCAAATACCCCCACACTTGAACTTTTGCTTGTCCTCAAGCAAAACTCTTTAATATGTGGCTTACACTCCCAAATGGAATGGGTAGAAGAGAAGGTTTTGGGCTTGTCGTAGAGTGTCGGGATTTCCAAGATCTTTTTTTGGGTTTTATTTTTATTTATTTACACTCCTATTCGTAATGATTTATTTAGAATTGTTCATAAAAGAAATTACTTATTTGGGCATAACATGTCTTTTTAAAATTCTATTTATATACAAGTTCACATACCTCGCGGGGAAATCGCTCACACTCGGCCGAAGGTGTATTTTTAGTGAATCACTCGAGAGCGGCACGGAACTTATTCCTACCATAGGCTTGCCAAGAAATCAATCCTCCTCCTTTTTAACTTTTATACCTTTGTAGATATCAAGAGGACTTTGCGGGTTAAGGGTTGGCTAGGGTTAAAGGTAGGTGATTGGGTTAGTGGTTAGTAGAAAAAGCTAAAAGCGTAACAAGTGTCGGTTTTCGTATTTTTGCAACTTTTTATTGTTAATGAAGCTTTTATTCAAACAAAGTTATTTTTGATTACTTTGTTTGTTTATTTATTTATTTTTTTTTTTTTGCTTCATTATAAATTTTTTTTTTTTTCACGAAGAACCGAACTTGTTACTAAAATAAAGGGTTAAAAATGAAAAAGGTTTTGGTGGGTGAAAGGGTTTTTGTTTGGGTGATGAAACGAAAAGGTTTAGGCTCAAAGGGGCTAACTAGGGGGATTTTTGGGTAAGTGGTAAAAGAAAAAGAAAAATAATGGTGTAGAAATGAAAAAGGTTAGTCCTAATGCCTCCATCATTTACTTACTCGGGTTTAAGTTGATAAGGACCGGGAATGTATTGTCATGGCAAGTTCTAGAGTCGTAAGAACCAAGCAGCTATTCACACAAGAAACGAAAAAAAATGAGCATTTAGTCAAATGATATGTAATTGTGTGCTCAATAAAGGCTCAAAACTCACTTTTGTGGGAATGGGTTTTTATGTGATCAAGTATATAAAATCAAATTTTAAATAAGTTTGTCATGCCCTTTTCATAATTTTCTTATGTTGGTTCTTTTTATCACTACGCTATCGGTTGTAAATTTGTAAAAATATAACCTTTTTGAGAACTTGAATTTCCCGAGTTAAACCTAGACAAGTAAAAAAAATGAAATTTTTGAAAAAAATTTGGGGTGATTAGCGGTTCCAATAGAGTTTTGTGTAAGGCTTGTATTTAGGACTTGCAAAATTCAAGGTTTTAGCATCCCCCCCCCCCCACACTTAAATTACACATTGTCCTCAATGTGTCCCAAAAATAAATTTTTAGGTTGATTAGATGTGTAAAATAGTGTTTAAAAAGCAAAAATTTGTGTTACTGGGCACTGAACACGGCCCCGTGTTATCCGGGCACGGCCCCGTGTTCAAGTGCCAGTAACAAAATTGAAATAAGAGAAACAGAAGTCTGGACACGGGGGCGTGTTGAGTGAACACGGCCCGTGTCCAGGTACCTGTACTGGGCGTTTTTGTGCAGGTGGTTCGACACGGGGCCGTGTTGGTTGAGCACGGCCCGTGTTGAACCTTCTGAACTGGAGAAAATTGTCGGGTTGCCTCGTTCTTGTGCATGGGATCATTTTTTCTCGTTCCCCTTTTCATCCTTTATCACCATGAGTGTGTTTTATTCCTGAAAATTAGACTAACTAGAAAACATAAAAACTAATCTAAATTAAACTAAGGATAGTTCCGTGGAATGCCTCCATGGTGCGCCACGTTTATAAGGGTCCTTGGCTAGACCCAAAGCCTGGTCATATGTTACCCAAGTGGGATGTGTTGCATCCCATGTTACACCGTCGGAGAGCGTCATCCAAGCTTGAGTCTATGACCTTCATGTAGTTGACCGGATCTTCTTCCTCTACTCGCTTTCCACATTCAAATTTTACTTCCTCATCTCCAAACTTCAATGTTAGAGTTCCGTCATTCATATCCACCAATGCTTGAGCGGTGGCTAGGAATGGCCTCCCGAGGATGAGAGGGACCTCGGTGTCTTCTTCCATGTCTAAGATGACAAAGTCGGTTGGAAAGACGAATTTGTCGACCTTGACTAGCAGATTTTCAGCGACACCATGTGGGAATTTGACGGACCTGTCGGCGAGTTGTATGCTCATCTTTGTAGGGCTTGTTGTTCCTAGGCCGAGTCGCTTGAACATTGAGGTGGGCATGAGGTTGATGCTAGCCCCAAGATCGGCTAAAGCATTTCGGACGGGGGACTTCCCAATTGAACAAGGGATTGTGAAGCTCCCGGGGTCGATTTTCTTTTGTGGAAGTTTGTTGAGTACTAGAGCTGAGCATTCTTCGCCTAAGTTAACTAATTGCAATGATTCAATTTTCCTTTTGTGAGTGAGGAAATCCCTCATGAATTTTGCATATTTAGGCATTTGGGTTAGGACCTCAATAAAAGGAATATTAACATGCAATTGTTTTAGTAAACTTTCGAACTTTGCGAATTACTCATCGGTCTTTTGACGATTTAACCTACCGGGGTACGGGATTGGAGGAGTCTTGGTGGGCTCTTGAATTGGTGTAGAAGCCTTTTCTGGCGCAGGAGGAGTCACAGGCTGGCTAGAATGGATTCTTTCATTTGGCGGCAATGGAGCATCCTCGGGACCCACAGTTCGATTCCTTAATGTGATGAGATGGACTTGTGCCTTTGGGTTCGGTTCGGTATTACTGGGTAATGCGCCTTGTGGTCTCTTGGAGAAATTTTGAGCTAGTTGATTTAATTGTTTTTCAACGTTTTGAATGCTAGCTTGTTGATTTCTGAAATTCGATTCCAATTGTTGAAATCGATCCGAGTTCTTCTTTTCAGTGTCAGAGATGAGGCGAGATACAGTATCTTCAAGCCTTTCTCTTCCACCTTGTTGTTGAGGAAAATTTTGCGGTTGTTGAAAATTAGTTCGTTGGTTTTGTTGGTTACTACTACTTCTGGGATCTCTCCAACCAAGATTTGGGTGGTTACGCCATCCTTGGTTGTAGGTACCCGTTGGAGGACCCGACGGCCTAGGTCTATTATCCATGTAGTTTACCGTTTCAGTTTGTTCATCTAATTCTTTCATACAACTCCAATTTTCATGTGACCCACCACACCCTTCACAGGCCATAACTGAGGCCGTTTTTGTCATTTCTAGCCTTTTGATTTTTGAAGAGAGGGCCTCGATTTGGGCTTGTAAAGAGGTGCTTTCATCAACCTTATGGGCGCCCGGGGCAATAGATTTATTACCTCGGGGAGTGTGCCATTGAAAATTGGTTTGAGCAATTTCCTCAATTTGGTTATATATTTCATTTGGGCGACGATTACCTAAGAGTCCCCCGGAGCTTGAATCAAGTGTTTGTCTTGTGTGTGGCAACAATCCATTGTAGAAAGTGGATACTTGTTGCCATACCGCTAGACCATGGTGAGGACACTTTCTTAGAAGCTCCTTGAACCTTTCCCAAGTTTCATATAAGGATTCCCCATCCTCTTGTGAGTATGTATTAATTTCAGTCATTAATTTAGCCGTTTTAGCAGGAGGGAAATACTTATACAAAAACTTTTGGGCGAGTTCATCCCAGGTGTTTACCGATCCAGCTGGGAGGGTGTTAAGCCAAGCCTTAGCTCGGTCTTTTAGTGAAAAAGGAAACATTCGAAGGCGGATGGCGTCATTTGATGCTCCATTGATCCGAAAGGTATCACATATTTCTAAGAAGTTAGTAATATGTAGATGGGGATCCTCGTCCGCAAGCCCGTGGAAGGTTGCGGAGTTTTGGAGCATTTGTATCAAATGCGGCCGAAGTTCGAAGTTGTTGGCCTCGACATTCGGGGCATTGATAGCGGCGCCAAGATTGCCTACGGTAGGCCGTAGGTAATCCATGAGGGTACGTTGGTCCGCCATTGGAAGTGGGTCCCCCGAAGCTTTCTCTTGATTTTTAGCTTTCAGTCTTTTTCTGAAAAAGCGCTCGGGTTCTTCTAGGGGTTCTTTTATGTCTCTACTAGAACTGGAGCTCATGCACTACGTAGGAGGTTCAAATGTGGCGCCTGGGTTCCAAATCCAGCAACAAAAACAGAAAAGAACGCTGGTCAGAATGTTCACCACGGCCCCGTGCTCAATGAACACGGCCCGTGTTCAGAGGCACAGTAATTGATTTCTGGATCCCTGTTACTGGGAGTTGGACACGACCCCGTGTTGCACCGACAAGGCCCCGTGTTCAGCTCTCTGTAACTCAGAAAATAAAAACTGCCAGTGATGATTGCTGGGCACGGCCCGTGTCTGACCGGGCACGGCCCGTGCTGAGAGCTGCAGAAGCTGAAAAACTAAGAAAATCCTAAAAAAATAAAAAGAAAAATAAAAGATGATTAGCCCGTTGATTCCTAACTTTCTTAAAATCCTTGTGTCCCCGGCAGCGGCGCCAAAAACTTGATGCGTGCGAAGTGTTACTTATATTAGGTGTATATTTTAAGCCCTTTTTAACAGTTATTTTAGCCAAGTTTTAAATTTATAAAACACGATATTTCACTAACACTAAACACACATATGGGCAAGTGCACCCATCGTTGAGTGTAGTATAGCGTTGGTAAGATACCGAGGTCGTCCAAGGACACAAGAGCTTTTAGTACCGGTTTATCCTCAACGTCTAACCAAAATAAAAGTTTAGAAAAATGTTTTAAACTAAGAAAAATAAAACTAACTAAAATGCTGAAAATAAAAATTAAAAAAAAAACAGATAGACAAGATGAATCACTTGGTTCCGACTCGTATCTAGTATAACCTTTGATTATTTCCGCACTTTTGCACATAATTAAGAGATTATCTTAGTTATTGTAGTAGGCCCCTCTTTTGAAGGTGACGTTACCCTCACCCCAGTAGTTTGAGTCAGCAGGGATACAATCCTAAAGGGGTGGATTATTGGAAGATAATGAATTAAGTTATTAATGCAGTATTGTGGTAGGCCCCGCTTTTGGCGGTGACGTTACCCTCGGCTAAGTAGTCTGAGTCAGCAGGGATACAGTCCTAAATAGCCGGGTTATAGTATTAATAGTAGTTAACTTATGAGGGGATCAAAGAGTTTGGACCCCCGCCATCCAATACCGTGAAGTATTGAAGGAGGTCCTACTAAATTTGACCCAGGTCCATTGCAGGACCTCTAAACGCTGAACAATGGCAAGACCTTTACCAAACCGTTCCCTTAACCCCCTACCAGGTAGCCAACATACCTCCATATAGACCGTGGAGATATGAATGGTGAAAATCCTTTATTTTATATAGACAGTAAAATAATGCCAAGACACCACGGACAAACGATAAGGAAAGATCACCTTCAACATAAGTAACTAGTTATTAAAGTCATTAATACAAAACCAAATAAAAAGTGCAAAAGATTAGAAATAAAAAGTATTATACTAGACACTTTTTCTTCACCAAGTGATGTAAGAGACTTAGGCAAACATGGCCTTGGTTGTCAAGAACTCTTACGATCAATCTTGGATCCCGAGACGACTCACACACTCTACGATGGACAATGGATGATGGTGGTGGATGATGGTGTTGTGATGGTGGTGGGTGGTGGATGAAGTGTGAGAGAGGTGGTGTGCCAAGGGATGAGATGAAATGAATCCAAGCACTCCTATTTATAGGCTGAACAGAGAGCTGGACACGGCCCCGTGTCCGCTGGGCACGGCCCCGTGTCCGTCTGACACTCTCTCTCCTCATTAATTGTAATTCGCAATTACAATAAATGCGCCTGCTGTACTTTCGACACGCCCCCGTGTCCGCTGAGCACGGCCCCGTGATGGGCAATAGAAGCTTCTATAGGTTTGTCTTTTCTGCTGCTTCTTGGGCACGGCCCCGTGCTGGCTGAGCACGGGGCGTGTTCAGCCTTCTGTTTTCTCTATTTTGCTTTGGAAGGTGCCGTTGAGGGTTCGGGCAGTCCACTAATGTTCCTTTTCTTGTATTTATGTTGGATTTAGCTGTCTTTTTGCTTCTTTTGCGTTTTTGAGCTCATTTAATCCTGAAAATACAAAAGGAAGACAAAAACACTCTTTTTCCAATATTAGTACTAAAAAGGGGTTAGTTTTATGCCTCATTTGATGTAATTTATATGTTGCATTTTACACACATCAGTAAGATCATGGATCTTAACATAAGCTTGTTTTGAATGATACAAGGGTTAAAAGGTGAAACTCTACCACACGCGAATCATGAACTTGTGTAAAAGTGTTTTAGCTTGTACAATAGTGTTTAAAACTAGCAGATCTACGTATCTGCAAGTGGTATTTTCAAAGGACCAAGCGTTAAAGAAATCATACTTTAAAAGATGGATCTTACACTAACAAGCATGATTTTTATAAACCACAAGTGTGTAAACACTTGTGAAATGAAAGGATCCGACAAAATAACAGTTTTTGTAAAAGATGACGGAAAGTTGTAAAGATGGATTTTCTCTAAAAACGAGGTTTTTACAAGATCAAATTACCTTATATAAAGATCTACTAAATTTAAGGGGATTTACACCACAGTTTTGGGAAAAACTGCAAGTTCATGTAATTTTTGGCAATTTACACATATGTTGATTAGTTGTTGTGATGAAAGTTGTTCTGATCAAATAAAGAAAATTGTTGAGTTGATTTGTTAAAGAAAATGATACGCTTGAAAGCGTGGCCACCTCCAGTTACAGAGGAAACTCTGGCGAAATTGTTCTAAAAACCTAACACTTAGAACTATTTACACTACAAGTGTTAGAATTATTTTTGACATGTTTTCGAAATATGAATTTCGCCATGACTTTATTTACTAAATATTCGGAGGTGGGATTTTCACAAAATTTAACGTGATAAATATATATTTTCACACACTGTTTATGATTATTTTGTGAAAATACATAAATATTATTTTTAGAGTAAAAATAATGTTTACGAACGTTAACGATTCCAAAATAATACGAACGCTTTCACCATAAATATATAAGTTACACCGGTAATTATATTACCACTCGATTGTTAAACGTAACTTACGCACTTACGGAAATATTTACGAACGCGTATTTTAACAACGTATTATTGGAGAAAAATTATGTGAAATTGGAAATATAAACATATATTAAGTGAGACTTAATGATATAATTTGAACGCACATGTATTGAATCCCCCATCCTTGGGAAGGAGAATAACTACCAAGTATATACAGAATGTAAACACGAAATAGTTGTCTAACTATTTCCCAAAGACTTAAACTATAAAGCTAAGGCACGGCCGTCCGTCCGTCTAATAGAAATTAGCACCTGTAGGTCGTCGCACAGCTGCGTGAGCAGGAGATACTTGGTAGAGACGCTTCACTGTGAGTTCATGTCCCCCTTTTCTCTAACTGTTTTCAGTTTTCTTAACTGCGGGGGTGAAATACATGTTACTTTGATTACAAGTACTTTATACATGGTATGGTTAGCGTAAGGAGGTTTACTACTTAGATCATGTGAGTGGGTAGGCAGAAACACCGAGGGACGTAAGCGGTAGATCTATCTGGGTGTAGCGAGCCCAACTTTAGGCCCAACAGAACGGACCTCTAAGAGGCCCAACAGAACGGACCTTGGAGTGACTTTGTACCCAACGCGAAATCTGCTAGGTTTGAGTCTTCCTACTTGCACTTCACACATACTAATGGCCTTGCAAACCATTGGTGATCTCTTTTTCCTTACACTGCTACATACCAGGGAACTTTTATACTTACAAGTGTTTTACATACTCACTTACACATGAACTCGCTCAACATTATTGTTGATTTTTCAACTTACATGTATTTCAGGAAATTAAAGATCTGGCGCGGTATGTTATGTTTTCCCGCTGCATAAGGGTTCCAAGGTCATCCCAGTTTAGGAAATGTGACTCTTTCCTGGACAAGTCACAAATCTTAAACTGCGTTTATTTCATGTTAATGGTTATGTTGTTAAAGACAATGTTTTATGTTACGATGTTGTAAGTCTCTAAGACAATGGTATGTTACTCTGGTTTTAAAACTAAATCAAATGGATGATCTTGCATGATTTTATTTCATATAGCTTTGTTATGGTTAAGCTATGGTATTAAGAAGTCACACCAAAATTAACCACGCTTCCGCAAAGCCAGGGTGTGACAGCTTGGTATCAGAGCTCTGATCATAGCGAACTAGAATTCTTTCTCGAGTCTAGACTATGATCACTAGGGCTCTCACGAAAACATTTTACTGCATACCACTTAAGTCCAGATCCAAAACTTTTTACAAACAAATGTTGAGCACATTTTATTATTTATAGGCTCAGCCTGGAGGGCTGAGGCTCGGTCTGTAGGATCGAGGCTCGGTCTAGGTGACTGAGGTAGTTGAGCACGTTGATTTATTATAGGCTCAGCCTGGAGGGCTGAGGCTCGGTCTGGAGGATCGAGGCTCGGTCTAGGTGACCGAGGTAGTTGGCTAGTGAGGCTAGGAAGAGTAGGCTCAGTCATGAAGGCTGAGGCTCGGTCAAGGGGATCGAGGCTCGATCTAAGAGGTCGAGGTGGAGGATAGAGCAGTCTTAAAGACTGGGAGAAATTGGCTAGTGAGACCAGGGGAATTATGTGATACCTTACTTGGTGACTTATGTGATTATCTGATTGTATGACTGATTATTTGAGCATAATTGTGTTTATGTTACAGACTTATGGACTCAGACGATACTGGCGTTTCGGAAACCACTGGACCCATACCTATCGTATCTGATGACCTCACATCCTCCGAGCATGAGGTGTACACATCTGACTATACCAGTACTGACGAGGATGATTTCCAGCCTTTCGCACTACCCGATGGTGCTGATGAGCCTGCAGATGACCCTCCCGCTGAGTACCTACCTCTAGTAGAGATTCCGGCCCCTATACCTTTAGCCGTTTATCCAGCATATGATTTTCTTCTTGACGCCGAGGCTGAGGGCGATATTGACCTATTTGAGGATGAGATCTAGGGCGAGGCCCTTCTTCCTGCAGACGATCTTCTGATGATCGCTGACGTTCCCGCTGAGGATTCGCCTGCACATTCTCCTGTCCCAGACTCCTTCGAGTCTGTGGCATCCGCACCTTCTCACACATTGAGCGCACAGCACTTTGCGCATGATTCTGATCCTGACCAGGCATCCTCTGTTGCACCTATTCCCAGTTTTGCGTTTGACCATGATGACATAGAGGACTCTGATCCTATCTTTTCCCCGGGATACGACCCGGATCATGATATCGAGTTTATACCTATGGATCAGCCCATGGAGGATCCAGCTGACCCAGTAGATCCTATCGACCCCGAGTTTGACTTCGAGATGGCTTTTGATGATCCCGAGCCTGTCGTCGCTCCTGAGCAGGCAGCCGCTCTAGACCCCATACTTGAGCATGACCCCGTACATGCTGGCATCCCTATTGAGCCTGTTATAGCAGACCCACCTGTTGATGATCTCCCCGTGGATGTTCCTTTGTTAGAGGGCGATCATGTTGTTGTTGACCTTGTTGTTCCTCTACCTGTGGTTGATATACCTGTTGACCATCCTGTTGAGCACATTGCACCTGTTCACCCTTTTGTTGCTCCCCCACCTGATCCCATACCACTAGAGCCCGAGCATGCACTGTTCACGACACACATGGATCCACCAGATGAGCATGCACAGCACGGTTGGATACCTGCTGATGAGGATGTTCCACCTTTTCCCCCTCAGATCCCTGATACACGACATGTTGATTCTTCTTTTCGGGTTCCACAGTTTGTACCTCCAGCGAGGCCTGGAGAGGGTTCTTCAGCCCATCCTTTTGGGCATATACCGATGTCTATCCCCTTCATGCCCCAGATGTCATCTGTTCCACCCTCTGTTGCTCCATTTCATGTGGCACCTTTTGATCCCACCAGTGAGCCGTTCCTTTGGGCACCAGACTCTGCTATGCCACCTACTGACCCCTACCATTCCTTCCACATGGGGTATACTATCGAGGACGTTTTGATGTCCTTTGTCGCCCAGCACGAGGCACACGCGCAGCGCATCCAGGAGCTTGAGAGAGCTCAGCTGCCACCATGCCAGTGCCATGGTCAGACACACTCTCCTCTGCAGACATTTCGACCCTTACCTCCAGATTATGCTGTCCGTCTCTTTACACTAGAGCAGCAGGTTGCTTCTATCATTCGTACCTAGCGAGCCATGGAGGAGGACTGGCTCCAGTTACGTCGTTTGCTTTACACCCACTTTCCCCCTCCTCCACCACCATCTGTATAGAGCTCATCAGTGTTGTTTGGGTAGACGTTGGTGAGAAGACGGCGAATGCCTTTGACTGCACAGCATTTTTGGAGACTACATGATGATTTTGACTTTTGATGACATGTATTTGACGTATTTGACACTGACATGATATAGTTTTTGGACAGGGGTGATGTAGCCCCTAGTTGTTTGATGATTGTATGACACAGGGATGTACTGATACACTTACTATGTGGTCTCGATATATGGCAATCGCAGTATTCTCACCATATTTGATTCGCTTGATTGCTTATTTATATTTTTATGACATGGGATTGGTATTTGTGATGTATTGATAACATGAGATGTTATGTGCTATTACTATTACTATGTACGTACGTTTTACTATGGCCTGACCAACGTAAACCATCTTTTAGAAGATGCCGCCGAGACGTGAGACACACATGCCTACTAATGAGGCAGAACTCCAGCAAATTATCGCTGCTGCCATTGCACAATACGCCGCCTCTCAAGGAGGGACTAGTGGAAGCAACTCTGGCAACACTGGCAACAACAATAATCCACCTCATGGTAATACCAAGTCATTAAGACCTACCATGACCTAATTGGATATCTTTAGCAATGATGCTAATGCCAAACGTATGTTATAACGTATGTGCAGGATGCACCTACAAGCAGTTCTTAGACTGCAAGCCCGTAAACTTTGATGGCACAGGAGGTGCTGTCGCCTTTGTTCGTTGGGCTGAGAAAACCGAATCTGTTCTTCGCATGAGCAAGTGCGCGCTGGATCAGCAAGTCACCTATATCTCAGGGCTGTTTCTAGATGGAGCCCTATCTTGGTGGAATCTGCAAGTACAGACACTTGGCGAAGCTGCTGCCTACGCGCTGACCTGGACCGAACTGAAGGAACTCATGCGCAAAAAGTACTGTTCCCGCGCAGAAATCCAGCGATTGGAGACCGAGTTCTGGCACTTGAAAATGGACGGTCCAAAGATAGCAGAATACGTTCAAAGGTTCCATGACTTATCGCATGTGGTACCCTACATGGTCACTCCTGAGTTCAAGAGAATTGAACATTTCATTTGGGGACTAGCTCCTCAAATCATAAGCATGGTAACCTCATCCAAGCCTGCGACCATTACTGAGGCGATCGATTTGAGCGTAGCTCTCACTGAGGAGGCTATTCGCCTGAACAAGTTTGACGAGATCAAGACCAAGAAGGCAGAGACTCACGTCGAGTCGTCAGGAGGTAACAAATGGAAGTTCTCGAACTTCAAGCAGGGCGCCAGTGTGGTTGTTAAGAAAGGAGGATCAGACACGCCGGCTCAGGTAACAGCTGGTAGAGGAAAGAAAGGAAAAGGGTATATGGGCACCCAGCCCAAATGCAACACCTGCCAGCGCCACCATTCTGGTCA
Organism: Helianthus tuberosus; assembly: GCA_030545235.1. Taxonomy (NCBI): domain Eukaryota; kingdom Viridiplantae; phylum Streptophyta; class Magnoliopsida; order Asterales; family Asteraceae; genus Helianthus; species Helianthus tuberosus. The sequence continues at coordinate 88,895,701 of CM060374.1, read as the reverse complement.
TTGCGGGCCAAAAGTATGCGAAGCATGTGGGAAACGTGGCCACTCGAAGGACACTTGTTGGGCCACTGCTGGTCAGGGAGGCCAGGGAGGATTCGGAAACAGAAATTACAACCGGGGTGGGAATGGAAATCGCCCACAAGGAAACTATGGAGGTAACGAGAATCGAGGCAACAATGCTAACCAAGCGGGCGCCGTGAATCGTAATCAGAGGAATGATCAAGCTGGTGGAAACGGGCAAAGACTTGGATGCTTTAACTGCGGTGATATCGGGCATTTTAAGAAGAACTGCCCAGACTGAAACCAAGCCCGTGGAAGAGTGTTTCAAATCGAAGCAAGGGAAGCGCGCCAGGACCCCAATGTCGTTACTGGTACGTTCCCTGTGAACCAACGCTATGCATCCGTTTTATTTGATACTGGTGCCGATTATAGCTTCGTATCGTTAGAATTTAAGAATATGCTTGGTTTAGCCGCTAATAAGTTAGATATTCCCTACTCGATCGAATTGGCTAATGGGAAGTTAGTAGAAGCCAATGAAGTTATCAGAGGTTGTGTGATTGAATTGGGAGAGCGTGAGTTCGCTCTAGATCTACTACCAGTCCAGTTGGGAAGCTTCGACGTGGCGGTAGGAATGGATTGGTTATCAGGCAACAAGGCAGAGATAGTTTGTCATGAGAAGGTTGTTCGTATCCCAACCGATGATGGTGAGACCATTGTGGTTCACGAAGAGAAGCGTGAGACGCCGTTGAGGATTATCAGCTGCTTGAAAGCAAGAAAGTGTTTGCAGAAAGGATGTGTTGCTTTTCTGGCACACATTGTGGATAAAAAGGTTGCTGAGCCAAAGATCGAAGACATCCCTGTCGTGAGGGAATATCCAGAAGTCTTCCCAGAAGACTTACCTGGACTGCCACCTCAGGGGCAAGTAGAGTTTCACATCGATTTAGTTCCAGGCGCCGCGCCTGTGGCTAAGGCACCTTATAGACTTGCTCCGTCTGAGATGCAGGAACTGTCGACACAACTTCAAGAGTTGTTAGACAAGGGTTTTATCCGACCAAGCTTCTCGCCTTGGGGAGCTCCGGTCCTGTTTGTCAAGAAAAAGGACGGTAGTTTTCGTATGTGCATCGACTACTGGGAGCTGAACAAGCTAACGATCAAGAATAGATATCCTCTGCCAAGAATCGATGATCTGTTTGATCAACTGAAAGGCTCAAGCTTTTATTCAAAGATCGATCTTCGATCTGGATACCATCAGTTAAGGATACAAGAGGAAAGCATCCCAAAGACAGCCTTTAGAACTCGTTATGGACACTACGAGTTCCTCGTTATGCCATTTGGTTTGACAAACGCACCTGCGGTATTCATGGATCTAATGAATAGAGTTTGCAAGCCGTACTTGGATAAGTTCGTGATTGTATTTATCGATGACATTTTAATTTATTCAAGAATGAAGGCTGAACACGAGCAGCATCTTAGAGCCATTCTAGAGCTGCTGAAGAAGGAACAGCTGTATGCCAAATTCTCTAAGTGCGAGTTTTGGCTACGAGAGGTGCAATTCCTTGGGCACGTGGTAAATGGAGATGGAACCCACGTGGATCCAACCAAGATCGAGGCGATCAAGGATTGGGAAACGCCAAAGACGCCAACCGAGATTCGGCAATTCTTGGGTTTGGCTGGCTATTATCGAAGATTCATTGAGAATTTTTTTAAAGATCGCTCAACCATTGACACTCCTCACGCAGAAGGATAAGAAGTTTGATTGGGGAATCAAACAGGATGAAGCGTTTCAGATATTGAACGATAAGCTTTGTAACGCGCCAATCTTAGCTCTACCAGAGGGTGCTGACGATTTTGTGGTATACTGTGACGCATCGCGTCAAGGATTGGGTTGTGTGTTGATGCAACGCCAAAAGGTTATTGCTTACGCATCGAGTCAGTTGAAAGTGCATGAAAAGAACTATACCACACACGATTTGGAACTTGGCGCAGTGGTGTTTGCACTAAAGATCTGGAGACACTACCTTTATGGTACAAAGTGTACAATCTTTACAGATCACAAGAGCCTACAGCATATATTCAACCAGAAGGAGTTGAATATGAGGCAAAGACGATGGGTTGAGTTGCTGAACGATTACGACTGCGAGATAAAGTATCATCCAGGGAAGGCGAATGTAGTCGCCGATGCCCTAAGTCGTAAAGAGAGAATCAAGCCCATAAGGGTTAGAGCTTTAGAAATGATTATACGAACCGATCTTTCCTTGCGCATTCGTGCCGCGCAGAAAGAAGCTCTCAAGGAAGGAAACCTTGAAGAAGAATATCTCCGTGGGATGGAGAAGCTTTTGGTACCAAACGAGGAAGGAACGTTATGTTTTGAGAAAAGGATTTGGGTTCCTCTGTTTGGTGATTTAAGGAAAGTTATTTTCGATGAAGCTCACAAGTCGCGGTACTCTATCCATCCAGGAGCGGATAAGATGTACCAGGATCTCAGAGATTATTATTGGTGGCCTAGGATGAAAGGCGATGTTGCTGTTTACGTGAGCAAATGTTTAACGTGCGCTAAGGTTAAAGCGGAATACCAGAAGCCTTCAGGACTTCTGCAACAACCTGAGATTCCCAAGTGGAAATGGGAACAAATCTCAATGGATTTTGTTACAAAATTGCCAAGAACGCCAAAAGGCCATGACACTATTTGGGTAATAGTGGATCGATTAACAAAGTTAGCACACTTCTTACCTATCAGAGAGAAGGACAATACGAGCAAATTGGCTGAAATTTACATGAGGGAGATCGTTGCACGTCATGGAGTGCCTCTCTCAATCATTTCTGATAGAGACGGAAGGTTTGTGTCAAGGATATGGCAATCCTTCCAAGAAGCCTTTGGCTCACAATTGAATCTGAGCACTGCGTTTCATCCGCAAACTGACGGTCAAAGCGAGCGAACGATACAGACTTTGGAAGACATGCTGAGAGCATGTGTTATGGATTTGGGCGGTAGCTGGGATAAACATTTGCCTTTGGTCGAATTTTCATACAACAACAGCTACCACACCAGTATTGGTGTCGCGCCATTCGAAGCCCTTTACGGACGCAAGTGCCGATCACCCCTATGCTGGGCTGACGCAGGTGATAGGCAGCTTGCTGGCCCCGAAATCGTCCAAGAGACGACAGACAAGATTGCGCAGATTCTTAAACGCATCGAAGCAGCTCGCCACAGACAAAAGGCCTATGCGGATCCAAACCGGAAACATGTGGATTTCCAAGTTGGAGAGATGGTGTTATTAAAAGTCTCACCCTGGAAGGGTGTGGCACGCTTCGGAAAGCGTGGGAAGTTAAATCCGCGCTACATTGGTCCCTTCAGAATTCTGGAAAGAATAGGACTAGTAGCATATAAGTTGGACCTACCTGCTGAACTGAATGGTGTTCATGATACATATCATGTATCCAATCTAAAGAAAAGTCCAACTCAAGATGACGTTGCCATTCCCATCGACGAGATTCATGTTGACGACACGCTCCACTTCGTTGAAAAACCTGTTGAGGTCACGGATTGGAAAGTTAACAAGACCCGCCGGAGCAGTGTCAAGCTCGTCAAAGTTCGTTGGAATGCCAGACATGGTCCTGAATACACCTGGGAACGTGAGGACCGGATGAAAGAGAAATACCCCCACCTTTTTCCTAAGAACCCTGCGTCTACAAGCAGAACTTAAATTTCGGGACGAAATTTATTTAACGGGGGGAGAATGTGACAACCTGCACTAAACCAGGTATCCGTACGACTTAACTAATGATTAATTACTGCTTAATTACTGTGCTTGTTTGAACTAGCTGATGAACTGCTACTTGATATCTGATACATGTACTTACTTGCATCATACTTTACTTATCGTCACTACATTATTTACATGCTGAACCCTAGTGACAACCATGATGCACAAAAAGCACAGTAGCACTATAACGGATAACCTATTGAACATGCTGATAAAGCCAGCATCAGGCAAACACTGCCTCTAAGGCCTGTAAGAGCCTGAAATATTTTGCTACACTAAGTGGTGAGTGTAGGGATATAAGGGTTGTGGAACTGCGTCTCTAGGAATAAGTCACAATGACTGGATGTGCCTAAAACGTACTCTAAGTACAAAACTCAGCACTTTACACAATAATTCAGCTTTTAGCTAACTAATAAAGTGCCAAAACATGAGAAAAATATTACTAGACACTTTCCAAAGTGTCGGAAATAAGTTGTGTCACTAAAAATAACAATAACGACACTTTAAAGCTTTATTAAGCACTTTAACGGATTACTATCCAACCGAACAACCGGACTATACCCGGAACATGAAAATACTGTTATTTTCATTATTTATCTTTCTCTGAGTCAGTTAGGGTCCCTGAATACCCTAACACCTGCATTAAAGCTCAACACTCTAGTAACTGGGTTAATCCCTAAACTTAACTTAGTTTAACTTAACTATATACTTAGTGTCTAGTTGAAATCGAACCAAGGACCCCCCCCCCCTCTTGACCGAATTCGGTCCCCTAGGGGACACACTTGTACCATGGTGATTATTTTAATCACCTTTGCCTAATATCTAAGTGACACAAGGACCATTGGTTATTAGCACATGAGATTATCTATAAGATGCTAGCTTAACCCACATGATCATTCATCACACTCATCACAACACTCACACACTCCTCTCTCCCTCTAGAGCTCTCGGCCGAACATCCCACCCCCACCCATCATATTTTCGAGTCTTGATCAACCAATTCCAAGTCCATACAAGTGTTAAGGGTCGCGTATAAGGAGTCTTGGAGCAATCGGAAGGCGAAGGACCTCTCTACTTAGCTTTTATCCACCTCATGTCACACCCCGACCGCGTAAAACAACAAATCGCGGCGGAAACATCGGGGCGTGTTGCGACAGAATTTAATTGTTTCATAACCATGGCACACAAAGTGTATTTTATTTATTTAACAAAGGTGTTACATTGTCTTGAACGGTAAACAAAAGAGTTTATAACATAATTAAACATAGTCTATCATCTTTTAAAGTCTCTAAGGCACAGGTCCGCCCTAGTATCATGATCAACATCCTATGGAAAAGCACCTGAAAACACATGTGAAAATAGGTACGTCAGCATAAAAATGCCTGTGAGATACATAGGTTTTTGAAAATAGGATTCATTACTTATGTTTAAGAAAAATGTTTAGTCATGAACCTTGTAATTTGCTTTGTCTTGTAAATCATTTGAAAACAATAAGATCAGATGATATGTATAAGTAAATGTCAGTTAAATAAATGACCATGTAAAAAGATGTGTTTGTATAAGATAAGTTGTTTTGTAAATCAATGTCTTGTGAAAAGTATGTTATTTGTATAAAATGTTCTATGTCTCAATATAGAAATGATTCAAATAACGTTACGACATGTAATACCATACAAACACTTATATATAGGAAGTACCAGCGGCGTATCCACCATGCTTGTATCATATTACACACGCATCGTTACTTAATCACTTAATCAAACCAAACCAACCAATGTAAGAAGTCCATGTTTAAACCAATTGTCAAATGTATTGAATAACATGTCAAAGTGTTTATGTCAAGATGTAAATCATGTCAAAATGTCTATGTCAAATATCCATGTCAAATGTCTATGTCAAATATCCATGTCAAATGTCTATGTCAAATATCCATGTCAAATGTCTATGTCAAATATCCATGTCAAATGTTTATGTGAAAAATGTCTATGTCAAAATGTCTTGTATGGCAAGTGAAATGTCTCAACTAAACCATATGCACAAAAACAAAGTATTGAAGTAAAACTTGGTTTAAATCAAAGCTATGTTTTGTGTAAATGCATGCAACTATTTAATATGAACATTTATGCGGTATTGTGAAAATGCATACATCCAAGCCTTGTGACTGTGGTGATAAACCCTTTAAACAAATTAAAGGTCTATCTGTCTTATATCATCGAATTCGGTCATTCCTTTCTGTCCCCTTTCCCTGGGATGTCCGGAACGGGAGTTGTCAATTCCTATGGTACCACTACCTACTAACGAACGGCGTAGCTAATGTTAATGAATGTATTGTCCCATGTAAACAAACCAAATGTCATAACAAAATGTAAGCATGTGAAAACGATGCACTAAGTATGTAATCAAATGAACATACGTAGCGTGAAAAGTCATGTAAAACGATGTACTAAGTAATGCACACAATGGGCACACCTAGCATGAAATGTAATGTAAAACAATGTACTAAGTAATGCACACAATGGGCACACCTAGCATGAAATGTAATGTAAAACAATGTACTAAGTAATGCACACAATGGGCACACCTAGCATGAAATGTCATGTAAAACAATGTACTAAGTAATGCACACAATGGGCACACCTAGCATGAAATGTCATGTAAAACAATGTACTAAGTAATGCACACAATGGGCACACCTAGCATAAGATGAAATGAAATCATGTACTATTATGTACTAACGAACATAGCATGTATATGATGTGAAAACAGGAAAGCATGAAAGTAACAAGTAGGCACATGTGTTCCACCCCAAAACAGTTTGGAAAACAGTAAAAGAGGGGTCTATGTACTCACTTGAGATTGCTCAGTCGTATAAAGATAATCACCAAGCAACGCTAGAGATCTCGGAATCAAACGGCACCTAGTATAGGTAACTATGTTAATAACCGGACCTATCTCGGAAGACTGGGTAGCATTAGGGTTTGTAAACCAAATGAGTGTCGGAACTCACGTGATATGGTTTAACAAAGCCTACATGCTAAATGAAACTTAACCTAAGTCTTATTGACCCATTATGATCCGTTTAGGTAGCTTATGCTACTTTAACGCATCGTACGCGTGAAACGCGTTCGGACCGCCTAACTAGTCCTATGACAAGTATTATATGCCTAAACATGTTACAAAATCAGTTACGTGACAAAAGTTTAGGTTACATATGCTTAATTACCAATTATACATGAAAAGGGTATTCTGGTAATTTACCTAAGGCATATAAACTACCTATCATACAACTACTTAAACGATGTGACCATAGGGTATAACCTCGGAAGGTTATTCCCTACCTACTATGGTCACCTAATGTGTTTGGTCAGATCCTAATGATCGACCAAATGGGTCGGGTTCGAGGTATAAGCGATTTATTAGATCGCTTACCCTACGACCCTAGACAACGTGGTAATCAGTAGGCATAGTCCCAAGGGACTATGACCATCGTGATCACAATCACGTTGCGAAGTTCAATCGAACTTCGCATTGACCATTACTGGTCAACGCTGAAAGTCAAACAAAGTTTGACTTTCTGACTCGAAAAGCAGTAAAAATAAGGAAAAGAACGAAAGAATACTTACGAAGGGTCCCCGAATGCTAATCTAGATCAATATAGTTCAGGTATGAAACAAGGTTTCAACTTAGAACACAACTAATCAGATTCTAGTGCCTTAAAACAATGAAAGGCATGGGGTATATATAGTTTTCGGTGAACCGTTGAGATCGTTTCATGGAAAACGTGCCTTAATCCCATCCGTACATGTGTTGAAATGTCATGGTGTTTAGGTGTTTAAATTCCATCCACACATGTGTTGAAATGTCATGGTGTTTAGGTGTTTAAATTCCATCCACACATGTGTTGAAATGTCATGGTGTTTAGGTGTTTAAATTCCATCCACACATGTGTTGAAATGTCATGGTGTTTAGGTGTTTAAATTCCATCCACACATGTGTTGACTAAGCATTGTTAGAATGTGTGGTTGTGAATTAAACAACGGCTAATACATCGAATCTGGTCCCGAAAGTGCAAAACTGATCCAAATGACGCGACGCATGGATTTTTCTTATGCCGAACACTAAAATAAAATGTTTTAGTGCTTACATAAATTTTTGGATGTCCGGATGTATTCAGAACGTAAGTTATGCGCGAAAATGCAAACTTGTGCACTTTTTGACACTTTTAGTCCCTGAATGTCCCAAAAGTTTATTTTAGCACACCAAACCCCTCAAAGCCTATTTCTAAGCTATGTAAAGGATATTTAAGGTGTGTTTAACTTATGGTTATGTTCTGGAATGTTCGTTACAGTTCAAATTGACATACTTTCGCAGTTTGTCATATTTAGTCCCTGTAAGCGAATTAACTTATTTTTGCCATACCAAAGCCTTCAAAACTTATTTCTAAGTTATGTAAAGGTTATTTAAGGTATGTTGAGTATATGTTGATGTTCCAGAGTATTTCTCGCATTAAACTGAGTACGTTTACGCACTAGTTTGCGTATAACTCTCCAGAAAGTGATGTAGAGTTTGGAATTGAACAAAAGTCAAAACATGAAAAATGTAAAACATAACAAAACAAACATTGAGATCAAATAACATTGTTTTATTGATAACAGAACTGTTCATAGTGATTACAAGCACAGTTGTTACAGTCTCCCCTACTTGTGGAAATTTCGTCCCGAAATTTATTTAGAGGAAACTCGTGGAAAAAGATGTGGATATTTCGCCTTCATTTGATCTTCGCGTTCCCAAGTAAACTCAGGTCCACGTTTAGCTTCCCAGCGAACTTTGACCAAAGGAATGCGCTTGCGTTTAAGCCACTTGACTTCACGTTCCATGATTTCCACTGGTTTCTCAACAAATTTCAGTGTTTTGCCAACACGAATTTCGTCAAGCGGTATGGAGTAGTTCTCATCAGCTGTACACTTCTTGAGATTTGATATGTGAAAAGTTGGATGAACATTTCCCAGTTCAGGAGGTAACTCAAGTCTGTAGGCTACCTTTCCGATTCTTTCGACGATCTTGAATGGTCCAACGTATCTAGGTGCAAGTTTTCCTTTCTTTCCAAATCTGATCACACCTTTCCAAGGTGAGACCTTAAGTAATACTCGATCACCGACTTGAAATTCCAAGGCTTTGCGTTTTGGGTCCGCGTAAATCTTCTGACGGCTTCTAGCTGCCTGAAGGTTATCACGAACTTTCTTGACCTTGTCAGTTGTCTCTAAAATGAGGGCAGGTCCAGTAAGTTGAGCCTCGCCAATCTCATTCCAGCAGACTGGTGAACGACATTTTCAACCATAGAGAGCTTCGAAAGGAGCCATTTTGATGCTAGTGTGATAACTGTTGTTGTAGGAGAATTCAATCAATTTAAGATGTGAATCCCAGCTACCACCAAAATCGATCACACAAGCTCTTAGCATATCCTCCAGAGTCTGGATTGTTCTCTCAGATTGACCATCCGTTTGCGGATGATAAGCTGTGCTCAGATTAAGTTGGGTCCCCATAGCAGATTGCATGGTTCTCCAAAAGTGAGAAGTGAAACGAGCATCTCTGTCAGAAATGATGTTCAAAGGAACACCATGTCGAGCTACAATTTCATCCACATAGATTTGAGCAAGTCTGTCAGTAGGAAAATCCTCGCGGATTGGCAAGAAATGCGCTGACTTTGTGAGACGATCAACGACTACCCAGATGGCATCATGACCTTTCTTGGTGCGTGGAAGTTTGGTAACAAGATCCATAGTAATGTTTTCCCATTTCCAAACTGGGATCTCTGGTTGCTCCAATAAACCAGAAGGACACTGATGTTCAGCCTTAACCTTAAGACAAGTAAGGCATTTTGATACGTATAAGGCAATGTCTTTCTTCATACCAGGCCACCAATAGTGAATACGAAGATCCTTATACATCTTATCTGAGCCCGGATGAATAGAATAACGAGACTTATGGGCTTCATCCATAAGCAAGGTACGAAGATCATCCTGGCTTGGGACCCACAAACGGTCCATGAAGTAATATGATCCATTGTCCTTCTGTTCAAGAGCAGGTGATATGTGATAGGGAAATTCCTTATCCATCAAACCCTGTGAAACACAAGATTGTTGAGCTTGAGAAATGCGAGCTTGAATATCAGATCGAGCTTGAATAACAGATTGAACACGTACACAATGAAGCTTAGTACGTTCCTTGCGACTCAATGCATCAGCTATGACATTCGCCTTACCAGGATGGTAGCGAATTTCGCAGTCGTAGTCGTTTAAAAGCTCAACCCAACGTCGCTGTCTCATGTTGAGTTCTTTCTGGTTGAAGATATGCTGAAGACTTTTGTGGTCAGTGAAAACCACACATTTTGTACCGTACAAATAGTGTCTCCAGATCTTGAGAGCAAAGACAACTGCACCCAACTCAAGATCATGAGTGGTGTAGTTCTTCTCATGTATCTTCAACTGCCTCGATGCATAGGCTATGGCTTTGTTTCTTTGCATAAGAACACAGCCAAGACCCAATTTAGATGCATCACAATACACGACAAAATCATCATCACCCTCAGGCAATGATAGTACAGGCGCATCGCAAAGCTTCTGCTTCAAGTGTTGAAAAGCTTCCTCTTGTTTGAATCCCCAGAAAAAGGGCATTTTCTTCTGAGTTAGAGCAGTTAGAGGAACTGCAATCTTAGAGAAGTTTTCAATGAAGCGGCGATAATAACCCGCTAGACCAAGAAATGAACGAACTTCAGTAGGAGTAGTAGGCGTATCCCAATCCTTAATCGCACTGATCTTGGAGGGATCTACATGAATACCTTGTTCGTTGATGATATGACCCAAAAATTGAACTTCTTTAAGCCAAAATTCGCATTTGGAGAATTTGGCGAAAAGTTGCTCTTTCTTCAGGAGTTCCAGAGTAAGACGAAGATGCTGCTCGTGATCAGCTCGCGTCTTAGAGTAAATCAAGATGTCATCGATAAAAACAATGACGAACTGATCCAAATAAGGTTTGCAGACCCTATTCATTAAGTCCATGAAAACAGCAGGAGCATTAGTCAAACCGAATGGCATGACTGTGAACTCGTAATGTCCATAACGAGTACGGAATGCTGTCTTCGGAATGTCTTCTTCTTGCACCCGAAGTTGATGATATCCAGATCGCAGATCAATCTTCGAAAAATAAGAAGCGCCTTGTAACTGATCAAAGAGGTCGTCGATGCGAGGTAGGGGATATCGATTCTTGATGGTAAGCTTGTTAAGCTCACGATAATCGATACACATCCTAAAGGATCCATCCTTCTTCTTGACAAAAAGAACTGGAGCACCCCAAGGTGAAAAACTAGGACGTATAAAACCTTTGTCAGAGAGCTCCTGAAGCTGTTTAGACAACTCTTGCATCTCAGATGGTGCAAGACGATATGGAGCTCTGGCAATGGGATTTGCACCAGGTACGAGATCAATGCGGAACTCGACTTGGCGTGCTGGAGGTAGACCAGGTAAATCTTCAGGGAACACTTCAGAATAATCCCGAACAACAGGAATATCTGAAATAGCCTTTCCCTTGCCTTTATCTTCTGTAACATGTGCTAAGAAAGCCACATAGTTCTTCTGCAGATACTTCCGAGCTTTAAAACAAGACATGAGTTTGAGACCACCGGTAAGCTTCTCACCTTGAACCTGCAGGATCTCGCCTGTCGAAAGCGGCACACGAACAATCTTCTTAGAACAAACTATCTCTGCGTGATGCTTGGATAACCAATCCATTCCCACAATAACGTCGAAGCTTCCAAGTTGCATAGGCGCGAGGTCAATAGGAAAAAGATGGTCGTTAAGATTCAACTGGCAGTTGCGAAGAACAGAATCAAGAATAATGGGTTCACCATTAGCAACTTCTACTGTCAAAGATTTGCCTAGTTTCGTTCTAGACACGCGAAGCATTTGCTCAAAAGACAAAGACACGAAACTCTTATCGGCACCAGAATCGAAAAGAACAGATGCAGGCTGATTATTAATAAAGAACGTACCGTTCACCACATTATCGTCAGCCTGTGCCTCTTGGGCATTCATGTTAAAAACTCGGCCTCAAGCCGGAGCCTGATTCTGGTTCTGGTTCTGGTTCGCCAGTCTTGGGCACCGATTCCTATAGTGGGTCAGATCCCCACAATTGTAACAAGCACCCGGTGGGTATTGTGGTCGTGCAGCTTGACCCTGTTGCGGAGCAGGAGGCTGAGCAACTTGTTGAGCCGGGTTCTGAACCGCGGGATTCTGAGCAGACCGACAAACATTGGCAAGATGGCCTGATTTCCCACAGTTAGTACAGAAACGGCATGGAAGTTGCGGCTGGTGGTGACTGTTGCATCTATTGCACAAAGGTGCATTCCCTGTATAGGGTTTCTTTGCTGGAGGCTGTGCGGGTTGGTTGGGAGCTGCCAGATTAGCTTGGGCAGTGATAGCAAAATTTTGGGAAGCCTTACGCTTCCTTGACCTCTTCGAAGAACCAGAGTTCTTTCCATTCAAGTTTTGACCTTTCTTGCTATCTTCCTTGTCAGCCGACTGCTTCTTGCCCTTGTCACCCTTCCTGTGTAGCTTTCCCTTTCTAATCTGTGACTCAGTCAATGTCGCTGATAACTCGATCGCCTGACGGAGTGTGGCAGGTTCACTACCTGTAAGAATGTCTTGTACCGAGTCAGGTAGACCATCGATGTATCTCTCGATAGCCTTGTCGAGTGGGGTGACCATTGTTGGGCAAAGCAGACTCAACTCTTCAAACCGATCAGTATAAGCCCTGTGCTCACCACTGTCTTGCTTCAAAACATCAAACTCTTTCTCCAACGCTCGCTGCTCATGGCGAGGACAGAATTCCCTCATCATAAGGGCTCTAAGTTCAGCCCATGTCTGTGCGAGAGCAACTTCTGCACCTCGGTCTCTCATCACCCCATTCCACCATGTAAGAGCCCTCTTCTGAAATACGCTCGAGGAGAACTCGACCTTGCGATTATCCGGGCACTGCACTTGGCGAAAAGTATTCTCAATGCTTTCGAACCACTGAAGAAGCCCAGTTGCTCCTTCAGAACCACTAAACTTGAGTGGTTTAGCCTGGTTAAAATCCTTGTATTTGCACGGACCATTGTTGTTGTTGTTGGCTTGTTGCCATTGAGCAAAGAGATTTGGGAATTGAGCAGCCATCTGCTGCGCAATAATTTCTGCCAGCTCGGCAGTTGCTATCTGGTTCTCGCGTCGAGGAGGCATTCTAAAAGAGGAAAACATGAAAGGAAACGAGTGAGATGATTGGATGAAGAGAATGAGATGAAACAAAATCAACAAAAGCAAAGATGGTGGTCATTTGTCCGTATCACAGAGCAAACAAACAACACACAGTGACTAATCAAAGTAAATGGGTCAAAAATAATGTATTAGCGAAGACATGCTCGCCTATAAGTGAACACTCACTCCAAGAATTCCCAGGTAAGCACAACTGGTCTCGCGTCTGGTTGAGATGTATACGAAGTGCTTGCCTAGACAGAAAACTCAGAATACAGGCATTCACCCTTCCAGTTTGCACATGTTCACATTATTTAAAACCCAAAACGTTTGACGGGATTTTGAAAATTTGAAGGCACAAGGCCAAAAACCAATACTGAAAAGGGTTCAAAACCATATAACAGAGGGTTCAAAACCTTGTAATAATTTATTCAAAAACAGATGATTGTTTTTCAAAAATCGTTTCGGAAAAATTTTGGTTCCTTGTTTTGTTAATCACCTAAGGATAGGTGATGTACATGTTTTAAGATCTAAACACAAGATAACTTGTGTTAGGTTCCTAGAAAAGTTATAGTCTAGGTCAAAGCATTACTAATAACCTAATTCCCTATAACCATTGGCTCTGATACCAACTCTTCTGTCACACCCCGACCGCGTAAAACAACAAATCGCGGCGGAAACATCGGGGCGTGTTGCGACAGAATTTAATTGTTTCATAACCATGGCACACAAAGTGTATTTTATTTATTTAACAAAGGTGTTACATTGTCTTGAACGGTAAACAAAAGAGTTTATAACATAATTAAACATAGTCTATCATCTTTTAAAGTCTCTAAGGCACAGGTCCGCCCTAGTATCATGATCAACATCCTATGGAAAAGCACCTGAAAACACATGTGAAAATAGGTACGTCAGCATAAAAATGCCTGTGAGATACATAGGTTTTTGAAAATAGGATTCATGACTTATGTTTAAGAAAAATGTTTAGTCATGAACCTTGTAATTTTCTTTGTCTTGTAAATCATTTGAAAACAATAAGATCAGATGATATGTATAAGTAAATGTCAGTTAAATAAATGACCATGTAAAAAGATGTGTTTGTATAAGATAAGTTGTTTTGTAAATCAATGTCTTGTGAAAAGTATGTTATTTGTATAAAATGTTCTATGTCTCAATATAGAAATGATTCAAATAACGTTACGACATGTAATACCATACAAACACTTATATATAGGAAGTACCAGCGGCGTATCCACCATGCTTGTATCATATTACACACGCATCGTTACTTAATCACTTAATCAAACCAAACCAACCAATGTAAGAAGTCCATGTTTAAACCAATTGTCAAATGTATTGAATAACATGTCAAAGTGTTTATGTCAAGATGTAAATCATGTCAAAATGTCTATGTCAAATATCCATGTCAAATGTCTATGTCAAATATCCATGTCAAATGTCTATGTCAAATATCCATGTCAAATGTCTATGTCAAATATCCATGTCAAATGTTTATGTGAAAAATGTCTATGTCAAAATGTCTTGTATGGCAAGTGAAATGTCTCAACTAAACCATATGCACAAAAACAAAGTATTGAAGTAAAACTTGGTTTAAATCAAAGCTATGTTTTGTGTAAATGCATGCAACTATTTAATATGAACATTTATGCGGTATTGTGAAAATGCATACATCCAAGCCTTGTGACTGTGGTGATAAACCCTTTAAACAAATTAAAGGTCTATCTGTCTTATATCATCGAATTCGGTCATTCCTTTCTGTCCCCTTTCCCTGGGATGTCCGGAACGGGAGTTGTCAATTCCTATGGTACCACTACCTACTAACGAACGGCGTAGCTAATGTTAATGAATGTATTGTCCCATGTAAACAAACCAAATGTCATAACAAAATGTAAGCATGTGAAAACGATGCACTAAGTATGTAATCAAATGAACATACGTAGCGTGAAAAGTCATGTAAAACGATGTACTAAGTAATGCACACAATGGGCACACCTAGCATGAAATGTAATGTAAAACAATGTACTAAGTAATGCACACAATGGGCACACCTAGCATGAAATGTAATGTAAAACAATGTACTAAGTAATGCACACAATGGGCACACCTAGCATGAAATGTCATGTAAAACAATGTACTAAGTAATGCACACAATGGGCACACCTAGCATAAGATGAAATGAAATCATGTACTATTATGTACTAACGAACATAGCATGTATATGATGTGAAAACAGGAAAGCATGAAAGTAACAAGTAGGCACATGTGTTCCACCCCAAAACAGTTTGGAAAACAGTAAAAGAGGGGTCTATGTACTCACTTGAGATTGCTCAGTCGTATAAAGATAATCACCAAGCAACGCTAGAGATCTCGGAATCAAACGGCACCTAGTATAGGTAACTATGTTAATAACCGGACCTATCTCGGAAGACTGGGTAGCATTAGGGTTTGTAAACCAAATGAGTGTCGGAACTCACGTGATATGGTTTAACAAAGCCTACATGCTAAATGAAACTTAACCTAAGTCTTATTGACCCATTATGATCCGTTTAGGTAGCTTATGCTACTTTAACGCATCGTGCGCGTGAAACGCGTTCGGACCGCCTAACTAGTCCTATGACAAGTATTATATGCCTAAACATGTTACAAAATCAGTTACGTGACAAAAGTTTAGGTTACATATGCTTAATTACCAATTATACATGAAAAGGGTATTCTGGTAATTTACCTAAGGCATATAAACTACCTATCATACAACTACTTAAACGATGTGACCATAGGGTATAACCTCGGAAGGTTATTCCCTACCTACTATGGTCACCTAATGTGTTTGGTCAGATCCTAATGATCGACCAAATGGGTCGGGTTCGAGGTATAAGCGATTTATTAGATCGCTTACCCTACGACCCTAGACAACGTGGTAATCAGTAGGCATAGTCCCAAGGGACTATGACCATCGTGATCACAATCACGTTGCGAAGTTCAATCGAACTTCGCATTGACCATTACTGGTCAACGCTGAAAGTCAAACAAAGTTTGACTTTCTGACTCGAAAAGCAGTAAAAATAAGGAAAAGAACGAAAGAATACTTACGAAGGGTCCCCGAATGCTAATCTAGATCAATATAGTTCAGGTATGAAACAAGGTTTCAACTTAGAACACAACTAATCAGATTCTAGTGCCTTAAAACAATGAAAGGCATGGGGTATATATAGTTTTCGGTGAACCGTTGAGATCGTTTCATGGAAAACGTGCCTTAATCCCATCCGTACATGTGTTGAAATGTCATGGTGTTTAGGTGTTTAAATTCCATCCATACATGTGTTGAAATGTCATGGTGTTTAGGTGTTTAAATTCCATCCACACATGTGTTGAAATGTCATGGTGTTTAGGTGTTTAAATTCCATCCACACATGTGTTGAAATGTCATGGTGTTTAGGTGTTTAAATTCCATCCACACATGTGTTGAAATGTCATGGTGTTTAGGTGTTTAAATTCCATCCACACATGTGTTGACTAAGCATTGTTAGAATGTGTGGTTGTGAATTAAACAACGGCTAATACATCGAATCTGGTCCCGAAAGTGCAAAACTGATCCAAATGACGCGACGCATGGATTTTTCTTATGCCGAACACTAAAATAAAATGTTTTAGTGCTTACATAAATTTTTGGATGTCCGGATGTATTCAGAACGTAAGTTATGCGCGAAAATGCAAACTTGTGCACTTTTTGACACTTTTAGTCCCTGAATGTCCCAAAAGTTTATTTTAGCACACCAAACCCCTCAAAGCCTATTTCTAAGCTATGTAAAGGATATTTAAGGTGTGTTTAACTTATGGTTATGTTCCGGAATGTTCGTTACAGTTCAAATTGACATACTTTCGCAGTTTGTCATATTTAGTCCCTGTAAGCGAATTAACTTATTTTTGCCATACCAAAGCCTTCAAAACTTATTTCTAAGTTATGTAAAGGTTATTTAAGGTATGTTGAGTATATGTTGATGTTCCAGAGTATTTCTCGCATTAAACTGAGTACGTTTACGCACTAGTTTGCGTATAACTCTCCAGAAAGTGATGTAGAGTTTGGAATTGAACAAAAGTCAAAACATGAAAAATGTAAAACATAACAAAACAAACATTGAGATCAAATAACATTGTTTTATTGATAACAGAACTGTTCATAGTGATTACAAGCACAGTTGTTACACCTCATTTGCGCGTAGATTCTTCCCTAGCCTCGAGCTAGAGGTATAATGCTTAAAACTCGTATTCGAACTAATCTAAAGTGGTTAAAAGGATTTTTATCGGTTAAAACTCGAAATCCTACAAGTTGATGCTTTAAAGTCTACTTAAAACACTAAAAATGGTGGTTAATAGCACATAAGTTGTGTAAATGATGTAGTATTCGAAATGTATGATTATTTAGGCCTGATCTATGATGTGGTAGCTCGGATCATCGTTTAACCCGGTTTGGTAAGATCATGGATCTTAACATATGCTTGTTTTGAATGATACAAGGGTTAAAATGTGAAACTCTACCACACGCGAATCATGAACTTGTGTAAAAGTGTTTTAGCTTGTACAATAGTGTTTAAAACTAGCAGATCTACGTATCTGCAAGTGGTATTTTCAAAGGACCAAGCGTTAAAGAAATCATACTTTTAAAGATGGATCTTACACTAACAAGCATGATTTTTATAAACCACAAGTGTGTAAACACTTGTGAAATGAAAGGATCCGACAAAATAACAGTTTTTGTAAAAGATGACGGAAAGTTGTAAAGATGGATTTTCTCTAAAAACGAGGTTTTTACAAGATCAAATTACCTTATATAAAGATCTACTAAATTTAAGGGGATTTACACCACAGTTTTGGGAAAAACTGCAAGTTCATATAATTTTTGGCAATTTACACATATGTTGATTAGTTGTTGTGATGAAAGTTGTTCTGATCAAATAAAGAAAATTGTTGAGTTGATTTGTTAAAGAAAATGATACGCTTGAAAGCGTGGCCACCTCCAGTTACAGAGGAAACTCTGGCGAAATTTTTCTAAAAACCTAACACTTAGAACTATTTACACTACAAGTGTTAGAATTATTTTTGACATGTTTTCGAAATATGAATTTCGCCATGACTTTATTTACTAAATATTCGGAGGTGGGATTTTCACAAAATTTAACGTGATAAATATATATTTTCACACACTGTTTATGATTATTTTGTGAAAATACATAAATATTATTTTTAGAGTAAAAATAATGTTTACGAACGTTAACGATTCCAAAATAATACGAACGCTTTCACCATAAATATATAAGTTACACCGGTAATTATATTACCACTCGATTGTTAAACGTAACTTACGCACTTACGGAAATATTTACGAACGCGTATTTTAACAACGTATTATTGGAGAAAAATTATGTGAAATTGGAAATATAAACATATATTAAGTGAGACTTAATGATATAATTTGAACGCACATGTATTGAATCCCCCATCCTTGGGAAGGAGAATAACTACCAAGTATATACAGAATGTAAACACGAAATAGTTGTCTAACTATTTCCCAAAGACTTAAACTATAAAGCTAAGGCACGGCCGTCCGTCCGTCTAATAGAAATTAGCACCTGTAGGTCGTCGCACAGCTGCGTGAGCAGGAGATACTTGGTAGAGACGCTTCACTGTGAGTTCATGTCCCCCTTTTCTCTAACTGTTTTCAGTTTTCTTAACTGCGGGGGTGAAATACATGTTACTTTGATTACAAGTACTTTATACATGGTATGGTTAGCGTAAGGAGGTTTACTACTTAGATCATGTGAGTGGGTAGGCAGAAACACCGAGGGACGTAAGCGGTAGATCTATCTGGGTGTAGCGAGCCCAACTTTAGGCCCAACAGAACGGACCTCTAAGAGGCCCAACAGAACGGACCTTGGAGTGACTTTGTACCCAACGCGAAATCTGCTAGGTTTGAGTCTTCCTACTTGCACTTCACACATACTAATGGCCTTGCAAACCATTGGTGATCTCTTTTTCCTTACACTGCTACATACCAGGGAACTTTTATACTTACAAGTGTTTTACATACTCACTTACACATGAACTCGCTCAACATTATTGTTGATTTTTCAACTTACATGTATTTCAGGAAATTAAAGATCTGGCGCGGTATGTTATGTTTTCCCGCTGCATAAGGGTTCCAAGGTCATCCCAGTTTAGGAAATGTGACTCTTTCCTGGACAAGTCACAAATCTTAAACTGCGTTTATTTCATGTTAATGGTTATGTTGTTAAAGACAATGTTTTATGTTATGATGTTGTAAGTCTCTAAGACAATGGTATGTTACTCTGGTTTTAAAACTAAATCAAATGGATGATCTTGCATGATTTTATTTCATATAGCTTTGTTATGGTTAAGCTATGGTATTAAGAAGTCACACCAAAATTAACCACGCTTCCGCAAAGCCAGGGTGTGACAACAAATACTGAATAAGATATTGGTAGATATAAACAAATGTAAAATCCCTTGATGTTGTAAAGTTATAACAATGTGTCTTTTTTTATTAAATGGAATGTACTCACTGGTATTTCTTGCTGATAAAATATTTTTAAAACGTGTTTCAGATAACTGGATGTGAAGCTATTAGAAGCCAGCTGTGGAGCACTGAAGGCTTAAATAAAGTAGCTATAAGTTACCTAAATAAAAGAAGAAGTTTATGTTTTCAGCAATTAGGGTTTATCCCTATAAATACAATTTAAATGAAATATGGGTTTTAGCCCATTTGTTTAATATAAACGTTTGGTGTTTGCAAACTTTGAAATTATTTCCTAACTACGGTCCTGATGATTTAATTCTGCTGCAAATCTAATAAACACCGATACCACCAGCCGCTCTCGCGGCACCCGCTCCCAGGGTGGGGTCGGGGGCTATGACAAAACCCGAATGCATAAAACAACGTTTCTTAATTTAATTGATAAAATAAACCACTCCTTTAAGCCTTTTTGTGTCGTATCACAATTCTTATTCAGATCTACTGTAATCACCTGAAACATATTTAAAAACATTTTATCAACAGGAAATACTGGTGAGATCATTCATTTATTTAAAAAGACACAGTGTTATAATTACAGTATTAAAGATTTTTAAATTTGTTTATTTCTTTCAATTAGTCAAAGCAGTACTTGTTACACGGCCATTTCGGTGATTTTGGTTATATCACTGTTGATAATTCTCTTAACTAGTGAAACTTATCAAGTAGTATATACAAAACCCCACATACCGGCAGTAATTTAAGAATACAAAAACTTAATCCTCTGTAATTATAAGTAATAACTGAAAAACATTTAGGGTTTTGAAAACATTTAAGTATCACATAATGTGAAGAAAAGAGAATGTCTCACAATGTTGTGAGAAAAAGAGAATGACTTACCTTGTAAATCTATAGTTCTGATTTAATAGGCCTCCTGATTCTAAGACTTTTGATACTAAGCCTCTTGATTAATAGTAAGTTTATAGTTCCAAGTCTTCTAATAATTAAGCATCTACTTTATCAGTGAATTCATAGTTTTAAGTCTTCTGATTCTAACTCCTAATTTCACATAATGTAATCCGTATTAGTGTATAAACCCAACTCAAACTTTAATGATAATCATAAGATCAAACCTCAACGTAGTTAACAAAGGAACCGAGGGATGACTAACTGGATTTTATCATGAAGAATAAGCCCTACGGAGCTTCAAGAGCTCAATTCACTGGATGGTCTGTTGAGGCCCTTCTGGAAGAAATAGCCAGAATTGAGTTGTTAAAACTCAATCCAGATATCAAGTGCACTCTTCCCAACTGGGTTATAGGTAGAAAACCTATAGGAATAAGAGCAGTTGAGCTCACTAGAATGAAGGAAGAGTTGGTAGCTGCCAAATATGGTTCTATGCAATCAATGGCTAAGTGGGACGAGCCAATAATCAAAGCAACTTACAAGAAGCTAGAAGCTTTAAGAGCCAAAGATCCCTCAGTCCCCAAAAAGCCAAATTATGAAGACTTACCTGTCACAATCCCCGACCCTACTCTGGGCGAGAGTCGTGAGTAGATACAGGTGGTACCAGTGTTTATTAAAATTATCGCAGCGGAATTTTCATCAGGACCGGGTGTCAGGAAAAATATCAGAGTTTTCAAAACACCGTAGTTTTCATTTCATAAAATGTGGGATGAAACCCATATTTACATAAAAGATTTTCACCGGGATAAACCCTTAATTACAAAACATGTTTTATTCATGTTTACATGGCCACTTATTTAAGCTTTGAGTGCCTCATAGCACTTTTCCTTCTCTTCACAGTAAATCACCTTAAACGCGTTTTAAAAACATTTTATTGGTGAAAAATACTGGTGAGTTCATTCAATTTGTACAAAAACACATTATTATAATTACAACATTAAAGGTTTTTACATTTGTTTATATCTTTCAATTATTCAAATCAATATTTGTCACTCGACCGATTACTATTCATTTTAGCAACGCTTATCTGTGAGTGTGGTCATGTCACTATTGGCCCCATTGTCCAATAGCAAAGATTATCAAGTAATGTATACAAAACCCCACATACCAGCAGTAATTTTAGAATACAAAAACTTAATCACTACAAATATAAGTAACAATTGGAAAGCATTTAGGATTTTGAAAACATTTGACAAAAGAGAATGACTCACTTTGCAGATTTAGGGTTTTCAGTAATAGCCTTCTGGTCTAAGTCCTGGGTTCCTAATTAAACACACAATGCAACACGTATTTGTGTATTAACACAATTCAAACTTTAACGATAATCACGAGATCAAAACCTCAACATAGATGACAAAGTATAGCCTTATTCAGGCAACACTTTAACATCCGTTGATTTGGTTTTGGATCAATCGGAGAGTGTATCGTACTAGTGATCAGGGTTAGCACGCTGATTACAGAGCCGAGTTTTGGGGTTTCGTTATTCAGACAGTAGAACGAGAGAGAAAGAGTATCAATTTTAATATCGATTTGGTGCAACTGGACTACTCCCACGGCTGCCTTTATATAGCCAAATTGAGATTCTCCCGTGCATTGCTGGAGGAACTGGGGACTCCCCCACGTGGCACGACGGCTACCTATTAGGCCTAGGTTAGCCTCGTCAACAGCATAGCCTTGCCACTTGTCACGAAACGGTGCCACATGGCCTAGTACACTCCCGCGCGTCGCGAGAGATGCAGGGGATTCTCTCGCGTGGCACCTGGGATATCCATTATTGAATTTTTTGTTTTTCGTGCTGGGTCTCATCGTGCGTGTTCGGGGTTTTGATTATGGTTTTTTTCTAGGGTCTTTTAGGAGTTGTTACATCCTCCTTACCTTGTTTAAAATATCATCCTTGAAATTCCTTGAAACAAATATGGATATTTTCGTTTCATCTCTAATTCTAATTCCCAAGTATATTCTGGTCCTCGTTTCGAATCCCATTTATTTTGACCAGAACTAATCTCTTATACTTGAGATCTTAACCTTCCTATCTTCGATTTGGAGAGGTTTCTCAACTAATTTCAAATTTTCACTTACCTTTATATCTTGAAGAGGTACCATCAAAGATTCATCAGCTAACCATTTCCTTAGATTACATACATGAAATACATCATGTATACCAGCCATTGCTTCTGGTAACTGTAGCTGATAAGCTACGGGTCCAATTCGCTTGATAACCTTAAATGGTCCAACATATCTTGGGCTTAACTTTCCTTGCTTACCAAATTGAACTACTCCTTTCCAAGGAGAAACTTTTAATAATACTTTGTCTCCAACTTGAAATTCTAATGGCTTACATCGATGATTAGCATAACTCTTTTGACGGTCTCGTGTTGTTTTCAATCTTTCTTTGGCCTGAATTATCTTATTGATTGTCTCTTGTACAATCTCAGGACCTGATAATTGCTTTTCTCCTATTTCCGCCCAATATACTGGAGTTCGGCACTTTCATCCATAAAGTGCTTCGAATTGGGCAACATTAATGCTTGTATGATAACTATTGTTATAGGAGAATTTTATTAATGGTAAGTGATCATCCCAACTTCCTCCAAAATCTATCACATGCCCTTAGCATGTCTTCCAATGTTTGAATTGTCCTCTTACTTTGTCCATCAGTTTGAGGATGATAGGCTAAACTTAAATTTAGTTGTCTTCCCATAGCTTTTTGGAAACTTTTCCAAAAATGAGAAGTAAAATGACTATCTCTAGGCTGTACTTAAATTTAGTCGTCTTCCCATAGCTTTTTGGAAACTTTTCTAAAAATGAGAAGTAAAACGACTATCTTTATCAGACATAATGGATAACGTAATTCCATGTAATGAAACTACTTCATCTACATATAACTTATCTAATCTTTTCATACTAAAGGTTTCCTTCATGGGTAGAAAATGAGCTAACTTAGTTAGTCAATCCACAATCACCTAGATTGTGTCGTTACCTTTCCTTGTTTTGGGTAATTTGGTAACAAAATCCATTGTTATCAATTCCCATTTCCATACTGGCATTTCTAATTGTTGAAGTAAACCTGAAGGTTTCTGATGCTCAGCTTTAACTTACGAACAAGTTAAACACTTAGAGACGTAACTAGCTATATCCTTTTTCATTCCTATCCACCAAAAATTCTTCCTCAGATCTTGATACATCTTGTTACTACCAGGATGCATCATATACTTAGACTTATGAGCTTCCTCTAAAATTCTATGTCGTAGGTTTCCTTGGATAGGTACCCAAATTCTTTTCTTATGGAATCTCCAAATTCCACTGGTTCCTTTTTCTAGTTCCTTCATTATTCCTTTTAATCCTTCAACATCATCCTTGATTGTTGTTTCCTGTGTACTCTTCAATTGTTCTATTAAATTTAATTGCAGATTTAATCTGAGAGCATGTACTCATTTTGGCTTCTCATGATACTTACGATTTCAAGCATCAGCTAATACATTAGCTTTACCTTCGTGATATTGGATATCACAATCATAGTCACTTAAAATTTCCATCCATCTTCTTTGCCTCATGTTCAACTCTTTTTGCCCAAAAATATATCTTAAGCTTTTATGATCTGTAAAGATGGTAAACTTACTACCATACAAATAATGTCTCTAAATTTTGAGGGTAAAAATTATCGCTCCTAATTCTAAATCATGAGTTGTATAGTTCTCTTCATGCTTCTTCAGTTGCCTAGACGCGTAAGCAATCACCTTCTCACGTAGCATCAAACGCATCCTAATCCTAATCTAGAGGCATCACAAAAGACTACAAAATCCTTAGCTCCTTCTGGTAATGCAAGTATAGATGCATTCGTTAACCTTTGCTTCAAGGTTTGTAAAAGCTTCTTCATGATTGGGTCCCTATTCAAACTTAACAGACTTACACGTTAAATTAGTTAATGGAACAGCTATTCGTGAAAAATCTTGAATAAAGCGTCTATAGTATCCTGCTAGTCCTAAGAAACTTCTAACTTCTGTAGGTGACTTAGGGAATTTCTATTTGGTAATTGCCTAGATCTTTGTGGGATCCACATGAATTCCTTCATGATTAATCAAATGTCCTAAAAATTTCACTTCTTGCAACCAGAACTCACACTTGGAGAATTAAGCATAAAGTTTCACTTTTCTCAACGGTGTTAAAAGTACATGTAGATGCTTAGTGTGCTCTTCCTTTCTTTTGGAATAAATAAGTACATTGTCTATGAAGACAATTACAAATTTATCCAGGTACGGTTTACATATCATATTCATCGTGTCCATAAATGTTGTTGGAGCATTTGTTAGACCGAATGGCATAATTGTAAACTCACAATGACCATACCTTGTTCTGAAAGCAGTTTTAGGAATGTTTACTTCCTGTACTTTTAGTTGATGGTATCATGAGCGTAAATCGATCTTGGAAAAATATCGAGCTCCTTGGAGTCGATTGAATAGATCATCAATCCTTGGTAATGGGTACCGATTCTTGATTGTGACCTTATTCAATTCCCTATAATCGATACACATATGCATCGAACCATCCTTCTTCTTGACAAACAACACAGGTGCTCCCCAAGGGGATGAGCTTGGTTGTATCAAACCTTTATCTAGCAATTCATCTAATTGCTTCTTTAAGTCTAGCATCTCCGTCGGCGCTAAACGTTAAGGTGCTGTAGCAATTGGTACAGTTCCATGTATCAGATGAATTCTGAATTCTACTTCTCGGTCAGGCAGTAGTCCAGGTAGATCTTCTAGGAAATGTCGGGGTATTCTGATATTACCGGAATTTCTTTCAGTTCCTTTCCTTTAGTGATAATAATCACAGAGATCATATACACTATGCCTTGCTTTCATGCATAACCTGCAGCTTTCATCACCGAGATGAATTTTGTTGATTTTGTTGGTTTGTCTCCTCGAATCATTAGAGTTCAATGTTGGTGACCAATTACTCCTCAAAGTCTCTCCTTGGAAATGAGTTATTCGTTTTGGTAAAAAGGGAAATCTTGCTCCACGCTTTGTTGATCCTTTCAAAATACTCGAGAGGATTGGCAAGGTGGCTTATCGTCTCAATTTATCTCAAGAACCTAGCAACGTTCATCCAATGTTTCACGTTTCAAACCTCAAGAAGTTCTTAGCTGAGGAAAGACTTCAAGTCCTAATTGACGATTTGTAAATCGACGACACTCTCCATTTTGTGGAAAAACCGGTCGAAATCATGGACCAAGGAGCCAAACAACTACGGTGCAGTAGAATGCCCGTAGTCAAGTTCGATGGGAAGGAAAATATGGTGCCAAATTCACTTGGGAACTCGAGAGTGAGATGAAGACCAAGCACCCACACCTCTTCATTCAGTCTTCCTCTTGAATAAATTTCGAGGACAAAATTTCCTAAAGTGGGGGAGACTGTAACGCTTCACACATTTGTACTTTCCTTATTTAGAAAGTATTGTTGCAATTCTATTTTTGGAAACTTGTACTTGTGTTATATTCTATTTCGTTTCAACTTTGTAATCTGAGACTAGTGATCATAATGAAAATTCAAGTATTTTATTCACATTATTGTTATTCATGTTAGACTAGTTTGCATATTTATACTAAAAGTCAATGTTTTAAACACCATTATACATGTTTCATATTTACACGATACACATTTATCTTCATTACACGTAAAACCGGCTAAAACACACCAAATTATCAAACTGGGACTTTCGAGAGGAAGGGAAGGGCCTCTCGCATGAAAGGCTCCCTTTCGTGCGACAAGGGATATCACCTGTTGCAGCCCCCGACCCCTGCCCCTGGAGGCGGGCAGCCGCGAAACCCATCGTGCAGAGCGGGTGGTATCGGTGTTTATTAATTTGGCAGCGGAAATGAGACATCAGGACCGTAGTTAGGAAATATTTTATCAGAGTTAAAACACCAAACTTTTTATAATAGATAAATGGGATAAAACCCAAGTTTTCATTACAATACATTTATAGGGATGAACCATAGTTTATTGAAAACAAGACTCCTTTTTATTTAGGTAACTTTTATAGCCACTTTTCCAAGCCTTCAGTGCTCTCCAGCTGGCTTCTATTAGCTTCACATTAAGTTACCTGAAACGCGTTTTAAAAAGATTTTATAAGGGGGCGAGTGCATCCTAGTTTAATCAAAACAGTTTTATAACTTTATAGTATTAAGAGCGATTACAATGTTTATATCTACACAGTTACTCATTCAGTACTGTCAACACATGACTTGTGGGTCATGTTACTCATTGGCTAACTCTTTGTCCAATAGTAACGGATTACAATAATGTATACAAAACCCCAACATACTGGCAGTAATTATAGAATACATAGACTTAATCACTGTTAAGTATCATTGAAAACATTTGAGGTTTTAGTAAAAAGGTGATAAAAAAAGTAAGATGTACTCACATTGTTTACTTAGATAAAACTAAAGCTTCCTGGTGAATCTCTTGGTTATTATCTATTAAAAATTAAACAATGCACACGTGTTAGTAAGATAACCCAAATCACATTAACCGTACAACTCTAGATATAACTCCAATGACTGAGGCAGGCAGAGCCTTGACATGCATTACGGAGTCCTAGATCAATTGGGTGTAACACGAGACAGAACTCCAACGACTGAGTCAGGCAGAGCCTTACGGAGCCCTAGATCGATCGTGTAGGGTAACAAATAGGGGTTATAATACTTACAACGAGGCAGAGCTTCGCTTTATAGGGGTATTATTTCCTGAGAGTTTTAGCCTACTAGTGATCAAAGAAAAAGAAAAGAATTGAACGAGTTTGAATGAGGCATCAGCCTCTATTTATAGAGCTGGACTAGGGCGGCTCGCGCCCCATGAGGGATACGGCTTCGGCCTTCACGGCCGGCGAGGTAGGCTAGCTAGGCTCTAGCCTTAGTGAGTCAACCGGGTAGCTTAGTCATGTAACCGAACACGTGGCGCAATGCCGTGTTCGGCAAACAAAGGGGCTTGTGCCCCGCGAGAGACAAAGGGGGTCTGGGTCGCGGCCCACGACAACCCTTTGTTTTTGTTTTTATTTTACTTTTATAATTATAAAGGTTATTAGGGTCCGTTTCTCGTATACGGGGTATATTAGGAAAGTTTATGCTCATGATAAGGGGTTTTAGGAGGGTCGTTATATCCTCCCCACCTTGTTTTAGATCTCGTCCTCGAGGTCTGCTGGAACAGGTGTGGATATTTCCTTTGCATTTCTGGCTCGAGCTCCCAAGTGTATTCTGGTCCTCTCTTGGAATCCCATTTCACTTTGACCAGAACTAGTCTCTTGTGTTTGAGATTCTTGATTTTTCTATCTTTAATCTAAATGGGTTTCTCTACAAACTTAAGTTTCTCATTTACCTCTATGTCCTTTGAGAGGTATCACTAGTGATTCGTCTGCTAAACACTTTTTGAGATAACATATATGAAACACGTCATGTATTCCTGCCATTTCCTCTGACAGTTGTAGCTGATAAGCTACGGGTCCTATTTTTCTAATAATCTCAAAAGGTCCAACATACCTGGGGCTTAGCTTTCCTCTTTTAACGAATCTGACTACTCCTTTCCATGGAGAAACTTTTAACAATACCTTATCTCCAACTTGAAATTCCAAAGGTTTTCGTCTATTATCTGCATAACTCTTTTGACGATCTCGTGCTGCTTTTAGTCTTTCATTGACTTGAAAATTTTTGTCCACTGTTTCTTGCACTATCTCTGGTCCAGATAGTTGCTTTTCTCCAATTTCTACCCAACAGACTGGAGTTCGGCACTTTCGTCCATAAAGTGCTTCAAACGGTGCAACATTAATGCTAGTATGATAGTTGTTATTGTAGGAAAATTCTATTAATGGTAAATAATCGTCCCAATTTCCTCTGAAATCAATTACACGGGCTCAAAGCATATCTTCCATCATTTGTATTGTCCTTTCGCTTTGTCCGTCCGTTTGAGGATGATAAGTTGTGCTTAGATTTAACCTAGTTCCCATTGCTTTTTGGAAACTTGTCCAAAAGTGAGAAGTAAAACGGCTATCTCTATCAGATACGATAGATAAAGGAATTCCATGTAATGAAACTATTTCATTTACATATAATTTGGCTAACTGTTCCATACTGAAAGTTCCCTTCATTGGTAAGAAATGAGCAGATTTAGTTAATCTGTCAACAATCACCCAGATTGTATCATTACCTTTTCGTGTCTTGGGTAACTTGGTAACAAAATCCATTGTTATCATTCCCATTTCCATATTGGCATTTCTAATTGCTGCAATAATCCTGAGGGTTTCTGAAGTTCAGCTTTAACTTATGAACAGGTCAGACATTTAGCAACATAGTTTGCTATATCCTTTTTCATTCCTATCCACCAGAAATTCTTTCTTAGATCTTGATACATCTTATCACTACCAGGATGTATCGTATACTTAGACTTATGGGCTTCTTCTAAAATTATGTGGCGTAGGTTTCCTTGTTTAGGTATCCACATTCCTTTCTTATGGAACTTCCAAATTCCATCGGATCCTTGTTCTAATTCCTTAATCATTCCTTTTAAACTTTCAACATCGTCCTTGATTGTTGTTTCCTGTACCTCTCTAATTTGCTCATTTAAATCTATCTGCATATTTAACCTAAGAGAGCGTACTCGTTTTGGCTTTTCATGATACTTTCAGATTAAAGCATCAGCTACTACATTAGCTTTTCCTGCATGATATTGAATATCACAATCATAATCACTAAAAATTTCCATCCAACGTCTCTGTCTCATATTTAATTCCTTTTGCCCAAAAATATACCTTAAACTCTTATGATCCGTGAAGACAACAAACTTATTTCCATATAAATAGTGTCTCCAAATATTAAGGGCAAAAACTATGGCTCCTAACTCTAGATCATGGGTTGTGTAATTCTGTTCATGTTTCTTAAGTTATCTAGAGGCATAAGCTATAACCTTATGATGTTGCATCAACACACATCCATATCCTAACTTAGACGCATCACAATAGACTATAAAGTCTTCAGTTCCTTCTGGTAATGCGAGTATGGGTGCGTTGGTTAATCTGTGCTTAAGAATCCTAAAGGCTTCTTCCTGTTTTGGTCCCCATTCAAACTTCACTGATTTGCAGGTCAGCTTGGTTAATGGAATGGCTATTCTAGAGAAATCTTGGATAAAACGTCTATAATATCCTGCTAGTCCAAGAAAACTTCTTACTTCTATTGGCGACTCAGGGACTTTCCATTTGGTAATTGCCTTGATTTTTGTGGGATCCATGTGAATTCCTTCATGATTAACCAGATGTCCAAGGAATTGCACTTCTTTTAACCAGAATTACATTTTGAGAATTTAGCATAAAGCTTCTCTTTTCTCAATAATGTCAAAAGTGTATGCAGATGCTCTGCATGTTCCTCTTTACTCTTAGAGTAAATTAGAATATCATTTGTAAAGACAATTATGAATTTATCCAGATATGGTTTACATATCCTGTTCATCATGTCCATAAATACGGCTGGGTCATTGGTTAAACCAAATGGCATGACGGTAAATTCATAATAACCGTACCTTGTTCTGATAGCAGTTTTAGGAATGTCCTCTTCCTGTACTTTTAATTGATGATATCTTGAGCATAAATCGATCTTAGAAAAGAATCGAGCTCTTTGAAGTTGATCGAACAGATCATCGATTCTCGGTAGTGGTTACCGATTCTTAATCGTAATCTTGTTCAATTCTCGGTAATCAATGCACATACGCATTGATCCATCTTTCTTTTTAACAAACAAAATCGGTGCTCCCCATGGTGATGAACTAGGTTGTATAAAACCTTTGTCAAGAAGTTCGTCCAATTGTTTTTTCAGTTCCTGTATTTCCGTTGGTGCTAGTCGATATGGTGCTTAGGCAATCGGTGCCGTCCCTGGTATTAGGTGAATTCTAAATTCAACCTCACTATCAGGCGGTAATCCAGGTAACTCTTCTGGAAAAACGTCTGAGAATTTAGATATTACAGGAATATCTTTTAATTCTTTTCCTTTAATGTTAATGATTATGGAAATCATATACACTATTGCTCCTTTCCTTGCACAACTTGCAACCTTCATTACATAGATGAATTTTGTTGACCTGGTTGGCTTGTCTCCTTTGATTGTGATCTTTTTACCACTTGGTGTACTTACTTGTACTGACTTTTAATCACTTAAAATACTGGCAGGATTGGCTACCAACCAATCCCATCCTAATACAATATCGAATCCAGCTACATTCATTGGGTAAAGGTTAGCAGAGAAGTGATGGTTCAAAATTTCTATTCTTGCTCCCTACAAGATTTCACTAATCTTAATGGATTCTCCATTTGTCATCTCTAACAGATAGTCTTGTTGAAGTTTGGTTAATGGTTGATTGAGAAGTTTGTAGAAAGAAGTATTGATAAAACTTTGGTTTGCACCAGAGTCAAATAATACTTTGGCAAAAATATCATTAACTAAAAACGTACCAGCAATCGCATACGGAATCATCTTGGCTTCTTCAGCGGTCAGAACGAATGCTCTGGCATTCTTCTTGGGTCCTTCAGTTGTCTTAGCTTTGATGGTTGTTGCTAGAGCTAGTTTCGGACAGTTCGGTTTGATGTTCCTAGTTTCTCCACAATTGAAGCATAGCCTATTGCTAGGTTTCCTCCTACAGTCTTCTTCCTTATGTCCAGACATTTTGCAAAAGTTGCAGTATATTGTGCACCTTCCAGAGTGCTTCCTTTTGCAATACTTGCAGTAAGGTGCAGAGGAAGAACATGTACCTTTCCCACGGTTGGAATTACCAAAGCAAAATTCTTGGGTAAGCCTTTGAGCTAGGTTCTTTCTCTGGTTTTTCACTTGTGTGCGTACTAATTTATCAGTCAGGGTGTTGGCTAGTTCTACTGCTTCTTCTATGGTTTATGGCCTAGCTGTCTTAACAACGTGTCTGATCTCACTAATTAATCCCCAAAGGTAACGGGAGATTAATACTGGTTCAGGTGAGGCTAAGGTTGGTCCTATTCTAGCATATTCAAAGAATATGGTAGTGTAACCTTTGCAGTCTATTCCAGTCATTTTGAGATTTAGGAACTTATTGGCGATTTGTTGCTTTTCATGAGGAGGACAAAATTTTCTTTTGACTATTTTTTTAAAGTTAGTCTATTCCATGTTATAAACTCTGTCACTTCCTCTAGACTGGAGAATAGTATTCCACCATTCTAAGGCTGCATTTTTGAAAAGATTAGAAGCAAACGTAATCTTATCTTCATCTGCACATTTACTTATTTTTATGACTGCTTCTGTCTTTTTATCCAGCGCAAGGCTGAAATGGCTCCTTCATTGCCTGAGAATTCTATTGGTTTGCAGGCAAATAATTCTTTATAAGAACAACCATAAGAGACGGTTCTTCTTCTTTTAGGAATTGGAGCTTGGATTATTGGTCTGTTATTATCGTTCACACTGTGACTTGGTTCAGTGGGTTGACGTTTACTTCCAATTGCAGATTTATCTTCTTTTTTAACAGTCTTGATAATATAGGGCATATCATCTATAATTCCTTGTGCTACTATATGTTAGATGACACTGTTATCTATTTGGTTTCTGTTATTTTCATTATTCAGGTTTTCCTGATTTACTTCGTTGTCCATCTGAATTGGAAAACATTTATCAGGTATTACAGAATAAAATTTAATATAAATAATCCAAACAGATTGATCAAAATCATCGAACATTGCGACTTTACTCTTTTTATATATCTATATATATGTGTCTATTACATATTACAACTGAAAATTAAACACATTAGTAGTTATGTATCTATATCTATTTTAGTCTATTTTTTATTAAAATACAAAATTACACACATATCTAGGTATTATTTTAGGTGTCATGTATCCAATCATGTATCTCACGCTCGACATATTTCCACACAAGCTTCTCCCCTATTTGGCGAATTCTATCTCCTTCTTCAACTAACTCATCGCCCCATTGGCGAAGTTCTTGCATATTTTCTTCACTCATAGGAGGTAATGGTGCTGGTGCTGGTACTATGACAATTGTCAAAATTTCATGTATCCGTACTATAATTAAACAATAATTAGTGCCTTAATGACTGTGCTGGTTTAAATTAATGATATGAATGCTTTCTGATTATTGTCATAATACATACATGTGCATCACATATTGCATGATGTCATATCATTATTGCATGCAACACTTTATGATTCAAATGATGCACGAAACAAAGTTAGCACAGTTATCAGAAAAATCAGAAATGCTGACGGGAGTTCAGTACTTAGACAGACATGGTATTGAGACACAGAATGAGACAGAAACCAAGAGTTACACTAGTATAGTGTGTAGGATAGTAAGGATCATAAAACTGCCTTCCTAGTGATAGTTTAAGTGCCGGAAAGTGCCTAAAACTCACACTAACTACAGAATTCTGCAAAATTCAGCAAAAATCAGCATTTAAACAACTAAATATTATGCAGAATTATGGTTAAGTGGTCCAGAATACATTCCTAAGTGTTGGGAATCGAAACTGTCACAAAAGGTAACATAAAGCACACTAAACTGCATAGTTTTGCACCTTAACGAACCAGTAACCCCGAACAACCGGACACTACCCAAAACACCAAGTTTTCACTAGAAGCATTGTTTTATCGTTTCCAAGCTAGTTATGGTCCCCGAACATCATAACATGTCATGGCCCCCGACCCGGTTTTACCTGGTTCAGAAGCCGCGGGACAGAAAACCCGTGGTATTAGTGTTTAATTAGGCAATGGAAATTTTAACAGTATCATTTAAACTGAAAGCACCCATTTCTTTTTATTTCAAATTTTGGGATAAACCCCGTAATTTACAAAAAGGGAATTTCACTGGGAAACCCCTTGGTTACAAAAACATGTTTATTTATTTACTGAGCCACTTTATCCAAGCTGGTAGTGCTACACGGCACTTTTCCTTGTTCACAGTAAATCACCTGAAACATGTTTAAAAAGATTTTATCAGCGGGGAAATACTGGCGCGTCATTCAATTTGTACAAAACGACATATTTTTATAATCTACAGTATTAAGAGCGATTACAATGTTTATATATCAATCAACTACCCAACGGTATTTATCACTCGACCGTATCTGTGACTACGGTCATATCACCCATTGGCTAACCCGTTGTCCAATGGTGACGGTTATCAAGTAATGTATACAAAACCCCACATGCCGGCTGTAATTGAAGATTACAAGACTTAATGTCGCAACCCCCGATCCCAAATCCCCGGGAACGGGCGGCCGCGAGCCAGTTTCGGTGGTATCGCGTATTGTCTAATTTGGCAGCGGAATTTTCATCAGGACCGTAGTTAGGAAATATTTGATCAGAGTAAAATACCACATTTCTATAATATTAAACATATGGGATAAACCCAAGTTCGCAGTACACACGTTTTCATAAGAATAAATCCTATTTTATTTAATAAAAACATCTATTTTATTTTAGGTAACTTTATTGCCACTTTTCCAAGCCTTCAGTGCTGTCCAGCTGGCTTCTATTTGGCTTTCACAATTTGTTACCTGAAACGCGTTTTAAAAACATTTGTCAGTGGGAAATACTGGTGAGTGAATCCCAATTTAATCAAGTTTAAATAAAACTCATTGTACAGTATTGAGGGCGATCTCGAAATTACATTTGTTTCCAAGTTATATCAATTAACATCCATGGTACTGTCAGACCCGACTTGTGGAAATGTTACTCCTTGACCAGGTGATAACAAATTTTGTATACAAAACCCCAACATACTCATGATAATTGTATTGTTACAAATACTCAATACCTGCTTAATATATAATTAATTAAGCGAGGTTTTGTAAAAACAATTTACAAAAAGGATTCATAAAAAGAAGGATTACTCACATTGCTGTCTTAGATTATCCTTTAGAGTTTCCTGAGAATTATCTATAATTTACACAAATGCACACGCGTTAGTATAATACCCATTTTAACATTAGTAATACCCTCCCCGAGACGACATTCCAATGACTACGTCGGGCAGAACCACGACAGCCGTTACGGAACCCTAGATCAATCGGGCAGCGTATCTAATACGTATCCAGGGGTTATGATACTTACAACGGAGCAGAACTTCACTGTTTAGGGGTATTAGACCCGAGTATAATGCCTACTATCAGAAATTTACGTTTAGAAAGAAAGATTTGAGCGAGTCGACTGAAGATCTGAAGCCTGCTACTTATAGGGCTTCACTTTCACTTTTACGCGGCCCGCGTCAAACCCTGGTCAACGCGTAGCTTGGCTGGGTCAGCTTATAGGTCTGCCGGGTGTTGGGCCACGTGGCGGCCCATGGTCGTGCCAGGCTTTAAGTTGTCACGGCCCGCGTAAACCCCAAAATCATATTTTTAATTAATTTTTAATAATATTTAGGGTATTCGGGGCCCGTTTTCACGTATGGGGTGTATTTTAAGACATATTGGGATATTTTAAAATATATTAGGGTGTCGGAAATAATTCAAGGGTGTCGGTTTTCTTGAGGATTGTTATATCCTCCCCACCTTGTTTTAGAGCTCGTCCTCGAGATCTACTGGAACAAGTGTGGATATTTCCTTTGCATTTCAGATTCAGGCTCCCATGTGTACTCAGGTCCTCTTTTGGGGTCCCACTTCACTTTGACCAGAACTAATCTCTTGTACTTGAGATTCTTGACTTTCCTGTCTTCAATTTGTAGAGGTCTTTCTACAAACTTGAGTTGTTCATTTACCTCTATATCCTTAAGAGGTACCATCAGCGATTCATCGGCTAAGCGTTTCTTGAGATTTGATACATGAAATACATCATGTATTCCTGCCATTTCCTCTGGCAGTTGTAGCTGATAGGCTACAGGTCCTATTCTTCTAATAATCTTAAAATGTCCAACATACCTGGGACTTAGCTTTCCCCGTTTGATGAATCTTACTATTCCTTTCCAATGAGAGACCTTTAACAATACTTTATCTCCGACTTGAAATTCCAATGGTTTGCGTCGGTTATCAGCATAGCTCTTTTGTCGATCAAGTGCTGCTTTCAGACGTTCCTTGACTTGAATAATCTTGTCGGATGTTTCTTGCACTATCTCAGGTCCAGATAGTTGCTTTTCCCCAATTTCTACCCAACAGACTGGGGTTCGGCACTTTCGTCCATAAAGCGCTTCGAATGGTGCAGCATTGATACTTGTGTGATAACTATTATTATAAGAAAATTCTATTAAAGGTAAGTGATCGTCCCAATTACCTCCGAAATCAATTACACAAGCTCTAAGCATATCTTCCATTGTCTGAATTATCCTTTCGCTTTGTCCGTCTGTTTGAGGATGATAAGCGGTGCTTAGATTTAACTTGGTTCCCATTGCCTTTTGGAAACTTGACCAAAAATGAGAGGTAAAACGGCTATCTCTATCAGAAACGATTGATAAAGGAATTCCATGTAATGAAACTATTTCATTTATATATAATTTAGCTAACCGTTCCATACTGAAAGTTTCTTTCATTGGTAGGAAATGAGCTGACTTGGTTAGCCTATCTACAATCACCCAGATTGTATCATTACCTTTTCTTGTTTTGGGTAATTTAGTAACAAAATCCATTGTTATCAATTCCCATTTCCACACTGGCATTTCTAACTGTTGTAATAAACCTGAGGGTTTCTGATGTTCAGCTTTAACTTGTGAACAAGTTAAACATTTAGAAACATAGGCTGCTATGTCCTTTTTCATTCCTATCCACCAAAAATTCTTTCTTAAATCCTGGTACATTTTATCACTTCCTGGATGCATCGCATACTTAGACTTATGGGCTTCTTCTAATATACGATGACGTAGGTTTCCTAACTTAGGTATCCACATTTTCTTTTTATGGAATCTCCAAATTCCATCTGTTCCTTGTTCTAATTCTTTAATCATACCTTTTAGTTTTTCAGTATCATCCTTGATTACTGATTCTTGTGCTTTTCTAATTTGCTCATTTAAATCTACTTGTAGATTTAATTTAAGAGAACGTACTCTTTTTGGCTTTTCGTGATATTTTCGGCTTAAAGCATCGACCACTACATTTGCTTTTTCTTCATGATACTGCATATCACAATCATAATCACTAAGCATCTCCATCCAACGTCTTTGTCTCATATTCAATTCCTTTTTCCCGAAAACATACCTTAAACTCTTATGATCGGTAAATATGGTAAACTTACTACCATAAAGGTAATGTCTCCAAATTTTAAGGGCAAAAATTATTGCTCCTAATTCCAAGTCATGGGTTGAATAATTCTCTTCATGATTCTTAAGCTGTCTAGATGCATAAGCTATAAATTTTTGGCGTTGCATTAATACACATCCATAACCTAATTTGGAAGCTTCACAATAAATTACAAAATCTTCAGTTCCTTCTGGTAACGCTAATATGGGTGCATGGGTTAATCTTTATTTAAGAATTCTAAAAGCTGCTTCTTGTTTTGGTCCCCATTCAAACTTAATGGATTTATAAGTTAATTTAGTTAAAGGAATGGCTATCTTAGAAAAATCTTGAATAAATCTTCTATAATATCCGGCCAATCCTAAGAAACTTCTAACCTCGTTAGGTGACTCAGGGGTTTTCCATTTGGTAATCGCCTCAATCTTTGTTGGATCCACATGAATTCCTTCATGATCGACTAAGTGTCCAAGAAATTGTACTTGTTCTAACCAAAACTCGCACTTTGAAAATTTAGCGTAAAGCTTCTCCTTTCTTAATAGACTTAAAAGTGCATGCAAATGCTTTGCATGTTCCTCTTTACTTTTAGAATAAATTAGAATATCATCTATAAAGACAATTATGAATTTATCCAAATATGGTTTACATATTCGGTTCATCATGTCCATAAATGCGGCTGGGTCATTGGTTAAACCAAATGGCATGACAATAAATTCATAATGACCATACATTGTTCTAAATGCGGTCTTAGGAATGTCCTCTTCCTGTACCTTTAATTGATGATATCCCGACCTTAAATCGATTTTAGAGAAAAATCGAGCTCCTTGCAATTGGTCGAACAGATCATCGATTCTCGGTAATGGGTACCGGTTCTTAATCGTGACCTTGTTTAATTCACGGTAGTCTATGCACATACGCATTGACCCATCTTTCTTTTTAACAAATAAAATCGGTGCTCCCCACGGTGATGAGCTTGGTTGTATGAATCTTTTTTCCAGCAATTCTTCTAATTGTTTCTTCAGTTCTTGCAATTCGGTGGGTGCCAAACAGTAAGGTGCTTTGGCAATTGGTGCTGGTCCTAGCAGTAGATGAATTCTGAATTCAACTTCTCTGTCCGGCGGTAGTCCTGGTAAACCTTCTGGAAATACATCTGAAAACTGAGACACTACTTGAATATCTTTTAGTTCTTTTCCTTTAGTGTCAGTGATTATAGAAATCAAATACACTATAGACCCTTTTCTTATATAGCTTGCAGTTTTCATCACAGAGATGAATTTCATGGATCTAGATGGTTTATCACCTTTAATTGTGATATTTTCACCTTTTGGTGAATTTACTTGAATTGACTTTTGATCACATAAAATACTGGCTTTATTGGCTATTAACCAATCCATTCCTAATACAATATCAAATCCTACCAGATTCATTGGGTAAAGGTTTGCCATAAACTTTTGGTTTAAAAATTCTATTCTTGCTCCCTGCAAGATTTCAGAAACCCTAACTGTTTCTCCATTAGATGTCTCTACGAGACATTCTTGTGGTAGTTTAGTTAATGACTAATTTAGAAGTTTGCAAAACAAAGTATTAATAAAACTTTGGTTTGCACCAGAGGCAAATAATACTTTAGCAAAAACATCATTAACTAAAAACGTATCAGCTATCACGTCTGGAATCATCTTGGCTTCATCTGCAGTTAGAACGAATGCTCTAGCATTTTTAGCATTCTTGTTGTTTGTAGCTAGAGCTAATTTCGGACAATTCGGCTTGATGTGACCTTTTTCTCCACAGTTGAAGCACAGTCCATTACTGGATTTTCTCCTGCAATCTTCTTCCTTGTGTCCTGGCATCTTGCAGAAATTGCAAAGAGTGGAGCATTTTCCCGAATGCTTTTTCTTGCAGACCTTGCAGAATGGTGCAGAGGTAGAACCCATATTCCTACGATTGTAATTCCCATAACGGAATTCTTGGGTAAGCCTCTGTGCTAGGTTTTTCCTCTGGTCTTCTTCTCGTGTACGTACTAATTCATCAGTCAAGGTGTTTGTTAATTCTACAGCTTCTTCTATAGTTTGAGGTCTAGCTTCCTTGACTACATGTCTAATTTCTCCAATTAATCCCCAGATATAACGGGAGATTAATACCGGCTCTGGTGATGCAAGGGTTGGTACTATTCTGGTATATTCAAAGAATAATTTTGTGTACCCCTTATGTAACAACCCTCGGTAAAACCGACACCCTCATAATATGTCTAACACTCTAGTATAATTTAGAATGTTCCAATATGTCTTATATTACACCCCGTATGTGAAAACCGAGCCTGAAACGTGTTATAACATATAAAATAAAATATAAAATCTGATGTTTAAGTTGAGGCGGGCCGCGTAGGACCTCACCTCAAGCTCACGCGGGCGGTATGAAGGTGTAGACCGGACTTCACTGATTTCTTTAGTACAAGCGGGCCGCGTAAGCTTAAGCTTACATTGACGCGGGCCGCTAGAGATCATCAAACGCGGAGACATCCTGAGCCGACACGTGTCAACATCGTGGCGGATCTACTTGGTGACCGGGACAAGCTATACGTTGACTGGGTGTTGACGCGGGCCGCGTAAGGCTTAGCCTTACCTTACGCGGGCCGCCTAAAAGTCGTATATCAGCACTATAAATAGAACGCATCAGTTTTCGTTTTCCGTCGCTCACAATTCATTCTCAATCTCGAAATCTCTGATAATAGGCATAATTTTCAAGTATTATACCCCCTAATTAGCAAGGTTCTGCTCTGTTGTAAGTATTATAACCCCAGTTTCATAGTAGAAACGCTGCCCGATTGATTTAGGGTTCCGTAACAACTGTCGTGGTTCTGCCCGACGTAGTTGTTGGAATGCCGTCTCGGGGAGGGTATCAATAATATTTTCAAAGGGTTATGATACTAACCAATGTACATTTGTATAAATTATAGATTATATCCAGGAAACCCTTACGCGAAGTCTAAGATAGCAATGTGAGTTTATCCTCTTTTTGTTAATCTTTTTGGAATGTTTTACAAAACCTTAATTATTTTACAATGTGATTAAGCGGTGATTGAGTCTTTGTAGTTCTTCAATTACTGCCGGTATTATGGGGTTTTGTATACAAAATTTATTACTGCGAGTAGTAGTAAGTCGGAATGACAGTACGTTACCATTGGACAACGAGTTAGCCAATGGGTAACTTGACCATAGCCACAGATCCGGTCGAGTGGCAAATATTGAATGAGTAATTGTGTAGAAATAAACAATGTGATCGCTCTCAATACTGTTTTAATTGATAAAATGTTTCTTGATTAAACTGGGATTCACTCACCAGTATTTCCAACTGACAAATGTTTTTAAAACGCGTTACAGGTAACACAATGTGAACAACCAATTAGTGAAAAGCCAGCTGGAGAGCACTGAAGGCTTGGGAAAAATGTGGCTATAAAAGTTACCTAATAAACGATGTTTTAAATTCAATAAAATAGGGTTTGTCCCTATAAATGTATTGTAATAAGAAACTTGGGTTTTGCCCATGTTATTATTAATATCAAATATGGTGGTTTTACTCTGATAAACATTTCCTAACTACGGTCCTGATGTAAATTCCGTTGCGAGATTTAAACAACTGATACCACCAAACTCTGAGCTCGCGTCCGCCCGTTCCCGGGACAGATAAGGGATCGGGGGTTGCGACAGAAGGTGGTATCAGAGCCTAGCCACTGGTCTGAGAAAGAAGTGTTCTGCTGACACTTAATTTCTAAATTTTGTGTTAGGAAATAATGGAAATATATGCATAACTGTATTTATTTGTTATGTGTTATTTGACTATCTGTTAGTTTACAGTATGAGTGATCAAGGACCCTCAGACATGAGTCGTCAGTTGTCTGATTCACCTAAGAGTGAAGGTACCTCATCACAGCCTGCCCTTTCTGGGTATTCTGCTGATCAGGAAGAAGGAGTATTTGCTTTTAGAGCTCAGTCAGAAGAGCCATTCCCTCATAAGAAACGAGGATGGTTCAGTAAGGAAGCCTTTGCTCGTAGGAAGAGAATGCGAAAGTTGCAACAGCAAAGAGTTTTAGCACCCGCTAAGCGAAAAACAGATGCCCATACACAGGATATGCTTAATAGAAGCCTAGCTAATTTTCAAATCCTAGCTACAACTGCTGCTGACCCAAGTCTGGAACAACTAGTAGCCCCACAACCACAAATCCCAGAACAACCTATGGAAATAGAAAATCCGGAAAACCAAGTGGAGATGCATGACTTTAACCCAGAGGAAATCCCTAGGGTACCTGCACCAAACCCCCTAGACCCAAATTACGACCCCTGGTGGGATGATAATAGGGACTTTGTGCAACGTTACCCTATACATGAAGACACACCCATACAGAACCTAGGAGCCTATCCAAGTATGGACCCTTTAGATCCCTATTACCACGATGAATATATTAGGGAAATTTTAGAAGATCCTTACCGATTTCAGGCACTTTCACCCCCATATCAGGAACCCGCACCCCAGATTCCAAACCCAGTCCGAGAACCTGCACCCCCAATGAGTGCAGAAAACGTCCAAGAACTTAGGAATTTTGGGGAGGAAATTTTAGAAAGCAGTGAGAGAATGCGTGAGGTGGGAGAGCGTCTCGTATGGAAATACGATGAGCGCAATATGGATTTTTGAATAAATCCATATCCGTGAATGTGAGAATGGAGGAAAATGGTAGTAATAATAATATAATATAATAAAAATAAAATAAAATATGTGTGTACGGATGCATAGTACTATTAGTGTGATTTTCTTTCCATTGGTATTGTAATCTTTATTTCAGTACTAGTGTGTAATAGACGCATAGTATATGAAAATAGAGTACAAGTCGCAATGATCGACGTTTTTGCCTAGATTGCATGTCATGTGAATTACGATATTATCTATTATCTTGTGATATTAATATGGGATAAATGTTTAAAATTCAGATGGCCGACGAAGGAAATCAAGGAAATCTGAATAATTATAACCAGAGTAACATTAACGTGGTTAATGAGAATCCAAGCATCAATAACAATAACAATCAAGTGGATAATAGTGCTATCCAACACATAGTAGCACAAGGAATTATAGATGCAATGCCATTTATTCTTCAAACTGTTAAGGATGCTGAAAATAAAAGTAAGCATAGCAGTAAGCGACCAAGCGAACCAGAAAACAGCGTGAACAATGGACCTGTACTTCAAATACCCATTCCTAAAAGAAGAAGAACCATGCCTTATGGTTGTTCTTATAAAGAATTTTGGTCTTGTAAACCAATGGAATTCTCAGGCAACGAAGGGGCCATTGCAACCTTACGCTGGATAGAGAAGACTGAGGCAGTCTTAAGAATAAGCAAGTGTGCTGAAGAAGATAAGATACTGTTTGCTTCTAATTTGTTTAAGAATGCAGCACTAGAATGGTGGAACACTATCCTCCAATCAAGAGGAAGTGATAAAACCTACAATATGGAATGGGAAGAATTTAAGGACAATGTAGAAAGGAAATTCTGCCCACTCAATGAAAAGGAACAAATAGCAAACAAATTCCTAAACCTTAGAATGACTGGTGTGGATAGTAAGGGATATACTAAAATATTCTTTGAATATGCTAGAATAGTGCCAACCCTTG
Source organism: Helianthus tuberosus (assembly GCA_030545235.1). Classification (NCBI taxonomy): domain Eukaryota; kingdom Viridiplantae; phylum Streptophyta; class Magnoliopsida; order Asterales; family Asteraceae; genus Helianthus; species Helianthus tuberosus. The sequence goes on along the minus strand of CM060374.1, from coordinate 88,853,247 downwards.
CTTCACCAAAACTAGTGTTAATTTCCCGTTATATTTGGGGATTAATTGGAGAGATAAGACACGTAGTCAAGGCAGCTAGACCTCAAACCATAGAAGAAGCTGTAGAACTAGCAAATACCTTGACAGATGAATTAGTCCGTACCCAAGAAGAAAATCAAAGAAGGAACCTAATCCAAAAGCTCACAAATTTCGTTCTGGAAATTCTAATCGTGGGAAAAATATAGGTTCTACCTCTGCACCCTACTGTAGGTATTGCAAAAGAAAGCATTCCGGAAGATGCTCCATATATTGTAACTTTTGCAAAATATCGGGACACAAGGAAGAAAACTGCAGGAAGAAAGCTAACAGCAGGGAATGTTACAATTGCGGAGAACAAGGTCATATCAAGCTAAATTGTCCAAAATTAGCTCCAGCTCCAGACAACAAGAATACTAAAAATGCTAGAGCATTTGTTCTGACTGAAGATGAAGCCAAGATGATTCCAGATGTCATAGCTGGTACGTTTTTAGTTAATGATGTTTTTGCTAAAGTATTATTTGACTCTGGTGCAAACCAAAGTTTTATTAATACATCATTTTGCAAATTTCTAAATCAGTCATTAACTAAACTACCACTAGAATGCTTAGTAGAGACAGCCAATGGAGAAACAGTTATAATTTCTGAAATCTTGCAGGGAGCAAGCATAGAAATTTTAAATCAAAAGTTTATTGCAAATCTTTATCCCATGAATCTGGTAGGATTCGATGTTGTTTTAGGAATGGATTGGTTAGTAGCCAATAAAACCAGTATTTTATGTGATCAAAAGTCAATCCAAGTAAATTCACCAAAAGGTAAAACGATCACAATTAAAGGAGATAAACTCTCTAGGTCCACTAAATTCATCTCTGTGATGAAAGCTGCAAGTTATATAAGAAAAGGTTCTATAGTGTATTTGATTTCTATAATCACTAACACTAAAGGAAAGGATTTAAAAGATATACCAGTAGTATCGCAGTTTTCAGATGTATTTCCAGAAGAATTGCCAGGGCAACCTCCAGACAGAGAAGTTGAATTCAGAATCCATTTAATACCAGGAACATCACCGATTGCCAAAGCACCTTATCGGTTGGCACCTGCAGAAATGCAAGAATTGAAGAAACAATTAGACGAATTGTTAAAGAAAGGATTTATACAACCGAGTTCGTCGCCATGGGGAGCGCCGATATTGTTTGTTAAAAAGAAGGACGGATCAATGCGTATGTGCATTGACTACCATGAATTAAACAAGGTCACGATTAAGAATCGGTATCCATTACCAAGAATCGATGATCTGTTTGATCAACTGCAAGGAGCTCAATTTTTCTCAAAAATCGATTGAAGGTCAGGATATCATCAATTAAAGGTACAGGAAGAGGACATTCCTAAGACTGCATTTAGAACAAAGTATGGTAATTATGAATTTACTGTCATGCCATTTGGTTTAACCAATGCCCCAGCTGTATTTATGGACATGATGAACCGAATATGTAAGCCATATTTGGATAAATTCATAATCGTCTTCATAGATGATATTCTAATTTATTCTAAGAATAAAGAGGATCATGCAAATCATTTGCACGCACTTTTAAGCCTATTAAGAAAGGAAAAGCTTTATGCTAAATTCTCTAAGTGTGAATTTTGGTTAGAACATGTACAATTCCTTGGACATTTAGTTAACCATGAAGGAATTCATGTAGATCCAACAAAGATCGAGGCAATTACTAAATGGAAAACTCCTGAATCACCAACCGAGGTTAGAAGTTTCTTAGGATTGGCCGGTTATTATAGAAGATTTATTCGAGATTTCTCTAGGATAGCCATTCCCTAACTAAGCTAACCTGTAAATCTGTTAAGTTTGAATGGGGAGTAAAACAAGAAGAAGCCTTTAGAATTCTTAAGCAAAGATTAACTCATACACCCATATTAGCATTACCAGAAGGAACTGAAAACTTTGTAGTCTACTGTGATGCTTCTAAATTAGGCTATGGATGTGTATTAATGCAACGACAAAAGGTTATAGCTTACGCATCGAGACAACTTAAGAATCATGAAGAGAATTATTCAACTCATGATTTAGAATTAGGAGCCATAATTTTTGCTCTTAAGATTTGGAGACATTACCTTTATGGTAGTAAGTTTACCATATTCACTGATCATAAGAGTTTAAGGTATATCTTCAAGCAAAAAGAATTGAATATGAGACAAAGACGCTGGATGGAGATGCTTAGTGACTATGATTGTGATATCCAGTATCATGAAGGAAAAGTAAATGTAGTGGCAGATGCTTTAAGCCGAAAGTATCATGAAAAGCCAAAAAGGGTACGTTCTCTTAAATTAAATCTGCAAGTAGATTTAAATGATCAGATAAGAGAAGAACAAGAATCAGTAATCAAGGATGATTCTGAAAAATTAAAAGGTATGCTAAAAGAATTGGAACAAGGAATAGATGGAATTTGGAGATTCCATAAAAAGATAATGTGGATACCTAAATTAGGAAACCTACGTCATCGTATATTAGAAGAAGCCCATAAGTCTAAGTATACGATGCATTCAGGAAATGATAAAATGTACCATGATTTAAGGAAAAATTTATGGTGGATAGGAATGAAAAGGACATAGCAACCTATGTTTCTAAATGTTTAACTTGTTCACAAGTCAAAGCTGAACACCAGAAACCCTCAGGTTTGTTACAGCAATTAGAAATGCCGGTGTGGAAATAGGAATTGATAACAATGGATTTTGTTACTAAATTACCCAAAACAAGGAAAGGTAATGATACAATCTGGGTGATTGTAGATAGACTAACCAAGTCAGCTCATTTCCTACCAATGAGAGAAACTTTCAGTATGGAACAATTAGCTAAATTATATGTAAATGAAAGTGTTTCTTTACATGGCATTCCTTTATCAATTGTTTCTGATAGAGATAGCCGATTTACCTCTCATTTTTGGTCAAGTTTCCAAAAAGCAATGGGAACCAAGTTAAAATTAAGCACAGCTTATCATCCTCAAACGGATGGACAAAGCGAAAGGACGATTCAAACAATGGAAGACATGCTTAGAGCTTGTGTAATTGATTTCGGAGGTAATTGGGACGATCACTTACCTTTAATAGAATTTTCTTATAATAATAGTTATCACACAAGTATCAATGCTGCACCATTCGAAGCACTTTATGGACGAAAGTGCTGAACCCCAGTCTATTGGGCAGAAATTGGAGAAAAGCAACTATCTGGACCTGAGATTGTACAAGAAACAACCGACAAGATCATTCAAGTCAAGGAACGACTGAAAGCAGTACGTGATCGACAGAAGAGTTATGCTGATAACTGACGCAAACCCTTGGAGTTTCAAGTAGGAGATAAAGTATTGTTGAAAGTCTCTCCTTGGAAAGGAATAGTAAGATTCATCAAACGGGGAAAGCTAAGTCCCAGGTATGTTGGACCTTTTGAGATTATTAGAAGAATAGGACCTGTAGCCTATCAGCTACAACTGCCAGAGGAAATGGCAGGAATACATGATGTGTTTCATGTATCTAATCTCAAAAAGTGTTTAGCTGACGAATCACTATTAGTACCTCTTAAGGATATAGAGGTAAATGAACAACTCAAGTTTGTAGAAAGACCTCTACAAATTGAAGACAGGAAAGTCAAGAATCTCAAACATAAAAGACTAGTTCTGGTCAAAGTAAAGTGGGACTCCAAAAGAGGACCTGAGTACACATGGGAACTTGAATCTGAAATGAAAAGAAAATATCCGCACTTATTCCAGTAGATCTCGAGGACGAGATCTAAAACAAGGTGGGGAGGATGTAACAACCCTCGGTAAAACTGACACCCTCATAATATGTGTAACACTCTAGTATAATTTAGAATGTCCAATATGTCTTATATTACACCCCGTATGTGAAAACCGAGCCTGAAACGTGTTATAACATATAAAATAAAATATAAAATCTGATGTTTAAGTTGAGGCGGGCCGCGTAGGACCTCACCTCAAGCTCACGCGGGCGGTATGAAGGTGTAGACCGGACTTTACTGATTTCTTTAGTTCAAGCGGGTCGCGTAAGCTTAAGCTTACATTGACGCTGGCCGCTAGAGATCATCAAACGCGGAGACATCCTGAGCCGACACGTGTCAACATCGTGGCGGATCTACTTGGTGACCGGGACAAGCTATACGTTGACTGGGTGTTGACGCGGGCCGCGTAAGGCTTAGCCTTACCTTACGCGGGCCGCCTGAAAGTCGTATATCAGCACTATAAATAGAACGCATCAGTTTTCGTTTTCCGTCGCTCACAATTCATTCTCAATCTCGAAATCTCTGATAATAGGCATAATTTTCAAGTATTATACCCCCTAATTAGCAAGGTTCTGCTCTGTTGTAAGTATTATAACCCCAGTTTCATAGTAGAAACGCTGCCCGATTGATTTAGGGTTCCGTAACAACTGTCGTGGTTCTGCCCGACGTAGTTGTTGGAATGCCGTCTCGGGGAGGGTATCAATAATATTTTCAAAGGGTTATGATACTAACCAATGTACATTTGTATAAATTATAGATTATATCCAGGAAACCCTTACGCGAAGTCTAAGATAGCAATGTGAGTTTATCCTCTTTTTGTTAATCTTTTTGGAATGTTTTACAAAACCTTAATTATTTTACAATGTGATTAAGCGGTGATTGAGTCTTTGTAGTTCTTCAATTACTGCCGGTATTATGGGGTTTTGTATACAAAATTTATTACTGCGAGTAGTAGTAGTAAGTCGGAATGACAATACGTTACCATTGGACGACGAGTTAGCCAATGGGTAACTTGACCATAGCCACAGATCCGGTCGAGTGGCAAATACTGAATGAGTAATTGTGTAGAAATAAACAATGTGATCGCTCTCAATACTGTTTTAATTGATAAAATGTTTCTTGATTAAACTGGGATTCACTCACCAGTATTTCCAACTGACAAATGTTTTTAAAACGCGTTACAGGTAACACAATATGAATAGCCAATTAGTTAAAAGCCAGCTGGAGAGCACTGAAGGCTTGGAAAAAATGTGGCTATAAAAGTTACCTAATAAACGATGTTTTAAATTCAATAAAACAGGGTTTGTCCCTATAAATGTATTGTAATAAGAAACTTGGGTTTTGCCCATGTTATTATTTATATCAAATATGGTGGTTTTACTCTGATAAACATTTCCTAACTACGGTCCTGATGTAAATTCCGTTGCAAGATTTAAACAACTGATACCACCAAACTCTGAGCTCGCGTCCGCCCGTTCCCGGGACAAATAAGGGATCGGGGGTTGCGACACCTTACTATCCACTCCATTAATCCTAAGATTTAGGAATTTGTTTGCTATTTGTTCTTTTTCATTAGGAGGGCAGAATTTTCTTTCTACCATATTCCTAAATTCTTCCCATTCCATATTGTATACCCTATTAGTTCCTTTTGACTGGAGGATTGAGTTCCACCACTCTAAGGCTGAGTTCTTAAATAAATTAGAAGCAAACATTATCTTGTCTTCTTCAGCACACTTGCTTATTTTCAGAACAGCCTCAGTCTTTTCTATCCAGCCCAGAGCTGCAATAGGTTCTTCATTGCCCGAGAATTCTATCGGTTTACAGGACCAGAATTCTTTGTAAGAACAACCATAAGGCATGGTTCTTCTTCTTTTGGGAATGGGCACTTGAAGTACAGGGTCGTTGTTCACGTTGTTTTCTGGTTCAGTTGGTCGCTTACTGCTATGTTTACTTTTATTATTCACTTCTTGAACCGTTTGAATAATAAATGGCATTGCATCAATAATTCCTTGTGCTACCATGTGTTGGATAGCACTATTATCCACTTGGTTTCCATTGTTATTGATGCTCGGATTCTCATTAACCAAGTTAATGTTACTCTGGTTATCATTATTCAGATTTCCTTGATTTCCTTCGTCGGCCATCTGAATTTTAAACAATTACCCCGTATTAATATCACAAAATAATACTTAATATAATCAATCACATGACACGCATTTTGGTCAAAAGCGTCGATCATTGCGACTTACTCTATTCATATACTATGCATCTATTACACACCAGTACTGAAATTAAAACTACAATACCAACTAAAATAAAATTACACTACTAGTAATAGGCATCCGTAGTTTTTTTTTCATACAGATACACACATATTATATTATTATTATTTTATTATTATTATTACTACTACCGTATCTACCATCACATTCACGGATATGGATTCACCCAAAAATCCATATTGCGCTCGTCATACTTCCAGACGAGTCGCTCTCCCACATGTCGCATTCTTTCACTACTTTCTAAAATTTCCTCACCAAATGTCCTAAGTTCTTATACATTTTCTGCACTCATTGGGGGTGCAGGTTCTAGGACTGGGTTCGGAATCTGGGGTGCGGGTTCCTGGTATGGGGGTGCAGGTGCCTGGAATCGGTAAGGATCTTTTAAAATTTCCCTAATGTATTCATCATGGTAATAGGGATCTAAAGGATCCAAACCTGGGTAGGCTCCTAAGTTCTGCATGGGGGTGTCTTCATGTATCGGGTAGCGTTGCACATGGTCCCTAACGTCATCCCACCAGGGGTCGTAATTTGGGTCTAACGGGTTTGGTGCAGGTACCCTAGGTATTTCCTCTGGATTAAAATCATGCATTTCTACTTGATTTTCAGGGTTTTCTATTTCCATGGGTTAGTCAGGGATTAGTGGTTGTGGTTGGGGTGCTATTATTTCCTCCAGATTAGGGTCAGCTGCAGTGGTTGCTAAGATGTGGATATTGGCTATACCCCTATTGATCATGTCCTGGGCATAGGCATCTGTCTCTCTCTTGGCTGCTGCTAGTGCTCTCTGGTCTTGTAACTTTTTCATACGTTTTCTACGCTCATGTGCCCCTCGAGTGAACCATCCCCTCTTTTTCTGAGGAAATGGCTCTTCTGACTGAGCCTTAAACACAAAGTTTCCTTCTTCCGTATCAGCAGAGTACCCTGAGAGGGCAGGCTGAGAAGAGGAGGTGCCTTCGTTTCTAGGTGAACCAGACAATTGACGGTACACGTCAGATGGTCCTTGGTCGCTCATACAGTAAACTAACAAATAGTCAAATAACACATAACAATAAAATACAATTATGCACGTATTCCTGTAACTTATTTCCTAACAGACTAAATTTTGATGTCAGCAGAACACTTCTATGGCTGAATCAGTGGCTTAGCTCTGATACCACCTTCTGTCGCAACCCCCGATCCCAAATCCCCGGGAACGGGCGGCCGCGAGCCAGTTTCGGTGGTATCGCGTATTGTCTAATTTGGCAGCGGAATTTTCATCAGGACCGTAGTTAGGAAATATTTGATCATAGTAAAATACCACATTTCCATAATATTAAACATATGGGATAAACCCAAGTTCGCAGTACACACGTTTTCATAGGAATAAATCCTATTTTATTTAATAAAAACATCTATTTTATTTTAGGTAACTTTATTGCCACTTTTCCAAGCCTTCAATGCTGTCCAGCTGGCTTCTATTTGGCTTTCACAATTTGTTACCTGAAACGCGTTTTAAAAACATTTGTCAGTGGGAAATACTGGTGAGTGAATCCCAATTTAGTCAAGTTTAAATAAAACTCATTGTACAGTATTGAGGGCGATCTCGCAATTACATTTGTTTCCAAGTTATCAATTAACATCCATGGTACTGTCAGACCCGACTTGTGGAATGTTACTCCTTGACCAGGTGGTAACAAATTTTGTATACAAAACCCCAACATACTCATGATAATTGTATTCTTACAAATACTCAATAACTGCTTAATATATAATTAATTAAGTGAGGTTTTGTAAAAACAATTTACAAAAAGGTTTCATAAAAAGAAGGATTACTCATATTGATGTCTTAGATTATCCTTTAGGGTTTCCTAAGAATTATCTATAATTTACACAAATGCACACGCATTAGTATAATAACTCATTTTAACATTAGTAATACCCTCCCCGAGACGACATTCCAACGACTACGTCGGGCAGAACCACGACAGCCGTTACGGAACCCTAGATCAATCGGACAGCGTATCTAATACGTATCCAGGGGTTATGATACTTACAACGGAGCAGAACTTCGTTGTTTAGGGGTATTAGACCCCGAGTATAATGCCTACTATCAGAAATTTACGTTTAGAAAGAAAGATTTGAGCGAGTCGACTGAAGATCTGAGGCCTGCTACTTATAGGGCTTCACTTTCACTTTTACGTGGCCCGCGTAAATGTAGACAAGGGTCTACGCGGCCCGCGTCAAACCCTAGTCAATGCGTAGCTTGGCTGGGTCAGCTTATAGGTCTGCCGGGTGTTGGGCCACGTGGCGGCCCATGGTCGTGCTAGGTTTTAAGTTGTCGCCGCCCGCGTAAGGGTTAAGGTTCCTTTACGCGGCCCGCGTAAACCCCAAAATCAAATTTTTAATTAATTTTTAATAATATTTAGGGTATTCGGGGCCCGTTTTCACGTATGGGGTGTATTTTAAGACATATTGGGAGATTTTAAAATATATTAGGGTGTCGGAAATAATTCAAGGGTGTTGGTTTTCTTGAGGATTGTTATATCCTCCCCACCTTGTTTTAGAGCTCGTCATCAAGATCTACTGGAACAAGTGTGGATATTTCCTTTGCATTTCAGATTCAAGCTCCCATGTGTACTCAGGTCCTCTTTTGGGGTCCCACTTCATTTTGACCAGAACTAATTTCTTGTACTTGAGATTCTTGACTTTCCTGTCTTCAATTTGTAGAGGTCTTTCTACAAACTTGAGTTGTTCATTTACCTCTATATCCTTAAGAGGTACCATCAGCGATTCATCGGCTAAGCATTTCTTGAGATTTGATACATGAAATACATCATGTATTCCTGCCATTTCCTTTGGCAGTTGTAGCTGATAGGCTACAGGTCCTATTCTTCTAATAATCTTAAAAGGACCAACATACCTGGGACTTAGCTTTCCCCGTTTGATGAATCTTACTATTCCTTTCCAAGGAGAGACATTTAACAATACTTTATCTCCGACTTGAAATTCCAATGGTTTGCGTCGGTTATCAGCATAGCTCTTTTGTCGATCACGTGCTGCTTTCAGTCGTTCCTTGACTTGAATAATCTTGTCGGTTGTTTCTTGCACTATCTCAGGTCCAGATAGTTGCTTTTCCCCAATTTCTGCCCAACAGACTGGGGTTCGGCACTTTCGTCCATAAAGCGCTTCGAATGGTGCAGCATTGATACTTGTGTGATAACTATTATTATAAGAAAATTCTATTAAAGGTAAGTGATCGTCCCAATTACCTCCGAAATCAATTACACAAGCTCTAAGCATGTCTTCCGTTGTCTGAATTGTCCTTTCGCTTTGTCCGTCTGTTTGAGGATGATAAGCGGTGCTTAGATTTAACTTGGTTCCCATTGCCTTTTGGAAACTTGACCAAAAAATGAGAGGTAAAACGGCTATCTCTATCAGAAACGATTGATAAAGGAATTCCATGTAATGAAACTATTTCATTTACATATAATTTAGCTAACTGTTCCATACTGAAAGTTTCTTTCATTGGTAGGAAATGAGCTGACTTGGTTAGCCTATCTACAATCACCCAGATTGTATCATTACCTTTTCTTGTTTTGGGTAATTTAGTAACAAAATCCATTGTTATCAATTCCCATTTCCACACTGGCATTTCTAACTGTTGTAATAAACCTGAGGGTTTCTGATGTTCAGCTTTAACTTGTGAACAAGTTAAACATTTAGAAACATAGGCTGCTGTGTCCTTTTTCATTCCTATCCACCAAAAATTCTTTCTTAAATCCTGGTACATTTTATCACTTCCTGGATGCATCGTATACTTAGACTTATGGGCTTCTTCTAATATACGATGACGTAGGTTTCCTAACATAGGTATCCACATTCTCTTTTTATGGAATCTCCAAATTTCATATGTTCCTTGTTCTAATTCTTTAATCATACCTTTTAGTTTTTCAGTATCATCCTTGATTACTGATTCTTGTGCTTTTCTAATTTGCTCATTTAAATCTACTTGTAGATTTAATTTAAGAGAACGTACTCTTTTTGGCTTTTCGTGATATTTTCGGCTTAAAGCATCGGCCACTACATTTGCTTTTCTTTCATGATACTGGATATCACAATCATAATCACTAAGCATCTCCATCCAACGTCTTTGTCTCATATTCAATTCCTTTTGCCCGAAAACATACCTAAAACTCTTATGATCGGTAAATATGGTAAACTTACTACCATAAAGGTAATGTCTCCAAATTTTAAGGGCAAAAATTATTGCTCCTAATTCCAAGTCATGGGTTGAATAATTATCTTCATGATTCTTAAGCTGTCTAGATGCATAAGCTATAACCTTATGGCGTTGCATTAATACACATCCATAACCTAATTTGGAAGCGTCACAATAAATTACAAAATCTTCAGTTCCTTCTAGTAACGCTAATATGGGTGCATGGGTTAATCTTTGTTTAAGAATTCTAAAAGCTGCTTATTGTTTTGGTCCCCAATCAAACTTAATGGATTTATAAGTTAATTTAGTTAAAGGAATGGCTATCTTAGAAAAATCTTGAATAAATCTTCTATAATATCCGGCCAATCCTAAGAAACTTCTAACCTCGGTAGGTGACTCAGGGGTTTTCCATTTGGTAATCGCCTCAATCTTTGTTGGATCCACATGAATTCCTTCATGATCGACTAAGTGTCCAAGAAACTGTACTTGTTCTAACCAAAACTCGAACTTTGAAAATTTAGCGTAAAGCTTCTCCTTTCTTACTAGACTTAAAAGTACATGCAAATGCTTTGCATGTTCCTCTTTACTTTTAGAATAAATTAGAATATCATCTATAAAGACAATTATGAATTTATCCAAATATGGTTTACATATTCGGTTCATCATGTCCATAAATGCGGCTGGGGCTTTGGTTAAACCAAATGGCATGACAATAAATTCATAATGACCAAACCTTGTTCTAAATGCGGTCTTAGGAATGTCCTCTTCCTGTACGTTTAATTGATGATATCCCGACCTTAAATCGATTTTAGAGAAAAATCGAGCTCCTTGCAATTGGTCGAAGAGATCATCGATTCTCGGTAATGGGTACCGGTTCTTAATCGTGACCTTGTTTAATTCACGGTAGTCTATGCACATACGCATTGACCCGTCTTTCTTTTTAACGAATAAAATCGGTGCTCCCCAGGGCGATGAGCTTGGTTGTATGAATCTTTTTTCCAGCAATTCATCTAATTGTTTCTTCAGTTCTTGCAATTCGGTGGGTGCCAAACGGTAAGGGGCTTTGGCAATTGGTGCTGTTCCTGGCAGTAGATGAATTCTGAATTCAACTTCTCTGTCCGGCGGTAGTCCTGGTAAATCTTCTGGAAATACATCTGAAAACTGAGACACTACTGGAATATCTTTTAGTTCTTTTCCTTTAGTGTTAGTGATTATAGAAATCAAATACACTATAGACCCTTTTCTTATATAGCTTGCAGTTTTCATCACAGAGATGAATTTCGTGGATCTAGATGGTTTATCACCTTTAATTGTGATCTTTTCACCTTTTGGTGAATTTACTTGAATTGACTTTCGATCACATAAAATACTGGCTTTATTGGCTATTAACCAATCCATTCCTAATACAATATTAAATCCTACCAGATTCATTGGGTAAAGGTTTGCCATAAACTTTTGGTTTAAAAATTTTATTCTTGCTCCCTGCAAGATTTCAGAAACCCTAACTGTTTCTCCATTAGCTGTCTCTACGAGACATTCTTGTGGTAGTTTAGTTAATGACTGATTTAGAAGTTTGCAAAACGAAGTATTAATAAAACTTTGGTTTGCACCAGAGGCAAATAATACTTTAGCAAAAACATCATTAACTAAAAACGTACCAGCTATCACGTCTGGAATCATCTTGGCTTCATCTGCAGTTAGAACGAATGCTCTAGCATTTTTAGCGTTCTTGTTGTTTGTAGCTAGAGCTAATTTCGGACAATTCGGCTTGATGTGACCTTTTTCTCCACAGTTGAAGCACAGTCCATTACTGGATTTTCTCCTGCAATCTTCTTCCTTGTGTCCTGGCATCTTGCAGAAATTGCAAAGAGTGGAGCATTTTCCCAAATGCTTTTTCTTGCAGACCTTGCAGAATGGTGCAGAGGTAGAACCCATATTCCTACGATTGTAATTCCCAGAACGGAATTCTTGGGTAAGCCTCTGTGCTAGGTTTTTCCTCTGGTCTTCTTCTCATGTACGTACTAATTCATCAGTCAAGGTGTTTGTTAATTCTATAGCTTCTTCTATAGTTTGAGGTCTAGCTGCCTTGACTACATGTCTAATTTCTTCAATTAATCCCCAGATATAACGGGAGATTAATACCGGCTCTGGTGATGCAAGGGTTGGTACTATTTTGGCATATTCAAAGAATAATTTTGGGTACCCCTTACTATCCACTCCATTCATCCTAAGATTTAGGAATTTGTTTGCTATTTGTTCTTTTTCATTAGGAGGGTAGAATTTTCTTTCTACCATATTCCTAAATTCTTCCCATTCCATATTGTATACCCTATCACTTCCTTTTGACTGGAGGATAGTGTTCCACCACTCTAAGGCTGAGTTCTTAAATAAATTAGAAGCAAACATTATCTTGTCTTCTTCAGCACACTTGCTTATTTTCAGAACAGCCTCAGTCTTTTCTATCCAGCACAGAGCTGCAATAGGTTATTCATTGCCCGAGAATTCTATCGGTTTACAGGACCCGAATTCTTTGTAAGAACAACCATAAGGCATGGTTCTTCTTCTTTTGGGAATGGGCACTTGAAGTACAGGGCCGTTGTTCACGCTGTTTTCTGTTTCAGTTGGTCGCTTACTGCTATGTTTACTTTTATTATTCGCTTCTTGAACTGTTTGAATAATAAATGGCATTGCATCTATAATTCCTTGTGCTATTATGTGTTGGATAGCGTCAGATGGTCCTTGGTCGCTCATACTGTAAACTAACAAATAGTCAAATGACACATAACGATAAAATACAATTATGCACGTATTCCTGTAGCTTATTTCCTAACAGACTAAATTTTGATGTCAGCAGAACACTTCTGTGGCTGAATCAGTGGCTTAGCTCTGATACCACCTTCTGTCACAACCCCCGATCCCAAATCCCCGGGAACGGGCGGCCGCGAGCCAGTTTCGGTGGTATCGAGTATTGTCTAATTTGGCAGCGGAATTTTCATCAGGACCGTAGTTAGGAAATATTTGATCAGAGTAAAATACCACATTTCCATAATATTAAACATGTGGGATAAACCCAAGTTTGCAGTACACACGTTTTCATAGGAATAAATCCTATTTTATTTAATAAAAACATCTATTTTATTTTAGGTAACTTTATTGCCACTTTTCCAAGCCTTCAGTGTTGTCCAGCTGGCTTCTATTTGGCTTTCACAATTTGTTACCTGAAACGCGTTTTAAAAACATTTGTCAGTGGGAAATACTGGTGAGTGAAAACCAATTTAATCAAGTTTAAATAAAACTCATTGTACAGTATTGAGGGCGATCTTGCAATTACATTTGTATCCAAGTTATATCAATTAACATCCATGGTACTGTCAGACCCGACTTGTGGAAATGTTACTCCTTGACCAGGTGGTAACAAATTTTGTATACAAAACCCCAACATACTCATGATAATTGTATTCTTACAAATACTCAATAACTGCTTAATATATAATTAATTAAGTGAGGTTTTGTAAAAACAATTTACAAAAAGGTTTCATAAAAAGAAGGATTACTCACATTGCTGTCTTAGATTATCCTTTAGGGTTTCCTGAGAAATATATATAATTTACACAAATGCACACGTGTTAGTATAATAACCCATTTTAACATTAGTAATACCCTCCCCGAGACGGTATTCCAACGACTACGTCAGGCAGAACCACGACAGCCATTACGGAACCCTAGATCAATCGGGCAGCGTATCTAATACGTATCCAGGGGTTATGATACTTACAACGGAGCAGAACTTCGCTGTTTTGGGGTATTAGACCCGAGTATAATGCCTACTATCAGAAATTTATGTTTAGAAAGAAATATTTGAGCGATTCGACTGAAGATCTGAGGCCTGCTACTTAGAGGGCTTCACTTTCACTTTTACGCGGCCCGCGTAAATGTAGACAAGGGTCTACGCGGCCCGCGTCAAACCCTGGTCAACGCGTAGCTTGGCTGGGTCAGCTTATAGGTCTGCCGGGTGATGGGCCACGTGGCGGCCCATGGTCGTGCCAGGTTTTAAGTTGTCGCGGCCCACGTAAGGGTTAATGGTCCTTTACGCGACCCGCGTAAACCCCAAAATCAGATTTTTAATTAATTTTTAATAATATTTAGGGTATTCGGGGCCCGTTTTCACGTATGGGGTGTATTTTAAGACATATTGGGATATTTTAAAATATATTAGGGTGTCGGAAATAATTCAAGGGTGTCGGTTTTCTTGAGGATTGTTATACTTAATCCCTGTAATTATAACTTTGAAATAAATAGGGTTTTGGAAACAATTTGGTAAAAAGAGAATGACTCACATTACAAGTTTAACTGGACAGATTTTGCCTACTGATTAAGCCTGGTAACCTAGTTAAATAATGCAAATGAAACTAGGTTAGTAACTTAATACAACATTTACGATAAGCTCACGAAATCAAAACCCTCACGACAAATGACAAAGTATAGCCCGAGTTCGGGCAGCACTTAAACATCCATCGGATCGGTTTCAATCGATCGGACATTGTATCGTAGTAGTGATCGAGTTATTATCCTGTTATCGCAGCAGCATTTTGACACTATAAAGTTGATTTTGAACAGAAAGAAGGCACTTTTTATGGAAATTTTCGAACACAGATGAAAGGCCATGCAACGTCCAATTTATAGCTGATATTTAGGTTCTTCGCGGCCCGCGTAAGCCTGAAGGGAATCCTTCGCGGCCCGCGAGGGCCACCCTAGCTACGGCTAGGGCTGCCGTGTCACGGCATAGGTTTGCCATGTGTCTGACACGTGGCCTTGATCGTTATCCGAAGTTGTGCCAAGCTGTCGCGCCCCGTGAAGACTTTCCTGAAGTCTTACGTGGCCCGCGACAGATTATAAATTTTGGATTTTCCTGGTTTTCCATGAAATTTAGGGTTTTGGGACTTTTTTTTGCAGGTCCTTACATCCTTACCTTATTTAAAATCTCGTCCTCAAGATTTATTGAAACCGATAAGGATATTTTCGCTTCATTTTCGATTCCAGTTCCCATGTGTTCTCAGATCCTCTTTTCAAATCCCACTTTACTTTGACCAGTATCAGTCTTTTGTGCTTGAGGAACTTGACCTTTATGTCTTCGATTTGGAGAGGTTTCTCAATAAATTTCAATTTTTCATTTACCTCTATATCTTGGAGAGGTACTACCAGTGATTCATCAGATAAACATTTCTTAAGATTGGATACATGAAACACATCATGTACCCCGGCTAATTCTTCTGGTAGTTGTAAGCAATAGGCAACTGGTCCTATTCGTTGGGTAACTGCGAATGGTCCTATGTACCTTGGAATTAACTTTCCTTTCTTACCGAACCGAACTATCCCTTTCCAGGGAGAAACTTTCAAGAGTACCTTGTCTCCAACTTGAAATTCTAACGGCTTGCGTCAATTATCTGCATAACTCTTCTGGCGATCTCGAGCCATTTTTAGTCTTTCCTTGATTTGAGTTATCTTATCGGTGGTTTCTTGTACAATCTCGGGACCTGATAACTGACTTTCTCCTATTTCTGCCCAGCAAACTGGGGTTCGGCATTTTCGTCCATACATTGCCTCGAACGGGGCAGCATTGATGCTTGTGTGATAACTATTGTTATAGGAGAATTCTATTAGTGGTAAATGGTCATCCCAATTTCCACCGAAGTCTATTACACATGCCCTAAGCATGTCTTCCAGGGTTTAGATCGTCCTTTCACTATGTCCATCTGTTTGGGGGTGGTATGCAGTACTTAAATTTAATCGCGTCCCCATTGCTCCTTGGAAACTTGTCCAGAAATGCGAAGTGAAACGACTATCCCTATCTGCCACAATGGAGAGTGGAACGCCATGTAAGGAAACTACCTCGTTTATGTATAGCTTAGCCAATCTCTCCATGCTAAAGGTTTCCTTCATTGGTAGGAAATGTGCTGATTTGGTTAATCGGTCTACAATGACCCAAATTGCATCGTTACCTTTCCTGGTCTTAGGCAACTTAGTAACAAATTCCATTGTTATTAGTTCCCATTTCCATACAGGCATTTCTAACTGTTGAAGTAAACCTGAAGGTTTCTGGTGTTCTGCCTTAACTTGCGAACAAGTTAGGCACTTAGAAACGTATCTAGCTATGTCCTTCTTCATATTGTTCCTTAAATCTTGATACATCTTGGTATTACCAGGATGCATCGTATACCTAGATTTTTGGGCTTCCTCTAGAATCTTATCTCTTAAATCTCCTTGCCTAGGTACCCAAATTCTTGTCTTATGAAATCTCCAAATTCCATCAGCCCCTTGCCCTAATTCCGTTATCCTTCCTTTATTCCTTCAGCATCATCCTTGATTGTTGTTTCCTGAACGTTTTTCAGTTGTTCCATTAAATCTAATTGGAGATTTAATCTAAGAGCACGAACTCGCCTTTGCTTTTCATGATATTTACGACTGGGGGCATCTGCTACTACATTTGTTTTTCCTTCATGATATAGAATATCACAGTAGTAATCACTTAGAATTTCCATCCATCTTCTTTGTCTCATGTTCAATTCTTTTTACCCAAATATGTATTTTAAACTCTTATGATCTGTATAGACAGTAAACTTACTTCCGTACAGATAATGTCTCCAAATTTTAAGGGCAAAAATTATTTCTCCTAACTCTAAGTCGTGAGTCGTATAATTTTCCTCGTTCTTTTTCAACTGCCTTGAGGCATACGCAATTACCTTTTTGCGTTGCATTAGCACACAACCTAATCCTAGCTTAGAAGCATCACAAAATACTTCAAAATCTTCCATTCCGTCTGGTAAGGCCAAAATTAGGGCATTGGTTAACCTTTGCTTTAAAATTCTAAAGGCCTCTTCTTGCTTAGGTCCCCATTCAAACTTAATAGTTTTACAGGTTAGCTTAGTTAATGGAACAGCTATCTTAGAAAAGTCTTTAATGAAACGCCTATAATATCCAGCTAATCCTAGAAAACTTCTAACTTCGGTAGCTGATTGCGGGAGCTTCCAATTGGTGATCGCTTCTATCTTGGAAGGATCTACATGAATACCTTTGTGATTCACCATGTGTCCTAAAAATTGCACCTCTTGTAGCCAAAATTCACACTTCGAAAATTTGGCGTAAAGCTTTTCCTTTCTTAACAAGGTTAAGAGTGCATGTAGGTGCTCACAATGTTCGTCTTGACTTTTGGAATAAATAAGTATATCGTCGATGAAGACAATTACAAATTTATCCAGATACGGCTTACATATTCTATTCATCATATCCATGAATGCTGCCGGAGCATTCGTTAGTCCAAATGGCATGACTGTAAACTCGTAGTGACCATACCTGGTTCTGAAAGCAGTTTTAGGCATGTCTTCTTCCTGTACCTTCAACTGATGGTATCCTGAGCGTAGATCTATCTTAGAGAAGTACCTAGATCCCTGAAGTTGATCAAAAATATCATCAATCCTAGGTAGTGGGTATCGATTCTTAATGGTAACCTTATTCAATTCCCTGTAATCGATACAAATCCGCATCGAACCATCCTTCTTTTTCACGAATAATACAGGTGCTCCGCACGGGGATGAACTAGGTTGTATGAACCCTTTGCCTAGCAATTCATCTAACTGTTTTTTCAGTTCTAGCATTTCTGTGGGTGCTAACCGATAAGGTGCCTTAGCTATGGGTGTAGTTCCAGGGATTAGATGAATTCTAAATTCTACTTCCCTATCTGGTGGTAATCCAGGTAGCTTTTCTGGGAATACATCCGGGAATTCTGATACTACTGGAATTTTCTTAAGTTCCTTATTTTTAGTGTTAATGATTACCGAAATCATATACACTATTCATTGTTTCCGCTCATAACTAGCAACTTTCATTACTGAAATGAACTTCATTGGTTTATGCGGCTTATCTCCTGTAACCATAATTACCTCTCCTGCGGGTGTATGAATTTCTATGGAATTCTTATCACAGAGGATTCGAGCATGGTTGGCTACTAACCAATCCATTCCTAACACGAAATCGAATCCGACTAAATTCATAGGTAGCAGGTTTGCAGAAAATTCATGTCCTGAAAGTTCTATCTTCCCTTCTTGGAGAACTTTATCTATTTTAACAGAATCACCATCCGCTATTTCTACCGTAAAAACTTGCCTAAGTTTGGTTAAAGGTTGCTTAAGAGCTTGGCAGAATGAAGTACTTATAAAACTTTTGTTTGCACCATAATCAAATAATACTTTTGCATAAACGTCATGTACAAGGAACGTACCAGCTATCACATCGGGAATTAGATCTGCTTCTTGTGTTGTCAGCTGAAAGGCTCTTGCGTTTTTCTTATTATTTCCTTCAGCAGGTTTGGCCTTGTTGTCAGCTGGCTTGACCAGTTTAGGGCATTCTGGTCTAAAATGTCCAACTTCTCCGCAATTGTAGCAGATCTTTGATTTCCTCCTGCACTCCTCTTCTCGATGCCCCGGTGCTTTGCAGAAATTACAATTTTCTTGACATTTACCAAAATGTTTCTTTCGATAGTTTCTACAGAATGGAGGTGTGGAAGCTGGCCCATTTCCCTTTTTCTTGAAGGTATTACCCCCACATAACCCTTGGGTAATCTTTTGGGCTAATTCCTTTTTCCTGTTTTCTTCTCTCGTGCGTACCAGTCCGTCAGTCAAGGTGTTGGCCAATTCAACTACATCGTCAATCGTGCGGGGTCTCGCAGCCTTGACTATGTCGCGAATCTCGCTAATTAATCCCCAAATGTAGCGAGAAATAAGCACCGGTTCTGGTGAAGCTAGAGTTGGTACTATTCTAGCATACTCGAAGAATTTCGAAGTATACCCTCGACAATCAACGTCCACCATCCGGTGATTCAGGAACTTATTCGTCATTTGTTCCTTTTCATAGGAGGGACAAAACTTTCTTTCCACCCATTCCTTAAATTCCTCCCAACTCATGGCATAAGCCACGTCACTTCCCTTAGCTTGTAACACCGTGTTCCACAATTCTAACGCCTCTTCCTTGAAAAGGTGGGATGCATACATAACCTTGTCTTCCTCTGCGCATTTACTGATTTTAATTACTGCTTCGGTCTTTTCTAACCAACGCAGTGTGGCAGTTGCCCCTTCATTGCCTGCAAATTCGATTGGCTTACAGGCAAGAAATTCTTTATAAGTGCAACCAGGTGTTGCAACTTTCATTTTCTTAAGTATTGGGGCTTGAATCACATTATTGTTATTATTGCCGCCTCCATTTACATTGTTGCTGAAATTATCGTCGCGAGTGCGTTTACTATGGTTGGCTTGAGAAGGTTCAGCAGGATTCTTAACAGCAGCGACGATTGCAGGGATAGCGTTGGCTATTCCCTGAGCAACGATATTTTCTATATCTTGCCTATTAAGGAAATGGTCTTCATTATTGGGTTTAGATTGATTAACTTCATTTGCCGGTTGATTTTCTGCGTTTTCCATCTGAATCATTAACTATATATATATATATATATAGAGAGAGAGAGAGAGAGAAAGAGGCCGGTTAACGTACAATACCTCTTATCCTACATTATGTACGCGATGCCCACAGTCGTACGATCTTCAATCCATCAAACGCGGGCAAAACTAATTTATATCATTAAATTAATCAAATTAATATACATAAAACTAACCGCGAAGGATAAAATCGATAATTTCTCTATCAAAATCCCAGCAATTTCGTTCGGTACCTTCTTCTTCTCCAACCGACTCTTCTGCAAATTCAATATCAAACATGGGGAACTGGTTTACATATCATACTTTTGTTCGTGTAGCAGCTTTTTGTTAAAAAAGATTGTAGCAAAGATTCTTTTTTCCAAAATCTTTGTTTGTATATTATAATGTTATTTATTGCTCTGATGCAAAAGTTTTTGGATTATTTGGAATTTGATTAATTTATTCAAATTCGCATGTTATAATTTAATTTCGCATGTTACAAATTATATTTCTGGAATTTGAAAATCAACATGCAAAATTGGTAAAAAAAAACATGCGAATTCATAAAAATTATCACATGCGAAAATTGTTATAAAAAAAACAACTTGCTATTTCATCAAAATTATCACATGCGAAATTGGTACAAAAAAAACATGCGAATTCATCAAAAATTATCACATGCGAAATTGTTATAAAAAAAACAACATGCGGTTTTAAAAAGCGGGAAGATGATCTGACGGCTGAGATTGAAGCGTACGTAATGTACGATAAGCAATATTGTACAGTACTCTTTACCTATATATATAGGGGACCGCTAGAATGAGAACCACCCCGAGTTATGAGAACCGCGAGAACCACTTGATTCCGGGCGAGGTGGACCAAATTTTTTTTTCAAAAACGTAGGTGCATGTATTAGAAACACATTCATAAAAAAAAATTTTAAAAAAACGCCGTGTGGGTAGTTTTTTACACCACAAAAACGTGGTTTACGAGTTCCGTAAATTTACGGAACTCGTAAACCACGTTTTGGTGGTGTAAAAAACTACACACACGGCGTTTTTTTTTTTAGTTTTTTTTTTACGAATGTGTTTGTGATACACTAATCTACGTTTTCGAAAAAAAAATTGGTCCACCACGCCCCGTACGGTGTGGTTCTCGCGGTTCTCATAACTCGGGGTGGTTCTCATTCTAGCGGCCCCCTATATATATATATATATATATATATATATATATATATATATATATATATAGGGTGGAAGTTGGCTACAAAGTCTATTTTTCCTACAAAGTGTAAAAAGTCATAAAACATCATCATGTCAACCATAAAACACATCAAAACCTACAAATAACAAAGTGAAGATTACTAAAACGCCATATTTGTGGGTTTTGTGTTTTGTTTTGGATGACAAGGCTTTGATTAGCGATTGACAAACATTACTGTGTTTAATGTTGATTATCATGTTGTGTTTTATATTCATAGTTCTACGATGGTGTGTTTAAAGTTTTTATGAACTGTTAGGGTTTGGATATTGTGTTTTAGTGATCTTCACTATGTTATTTGTGGGTTTTGAGTGTGTTTTATGGCTGAAATTATGGTGTTTTATGACTTTGTACACTTTGTAGGAAAAATGGACTTCGTAGCCGAGCCCCACCCTCTATATATATATATATATATATATATATATATTACTGCCACAAAATGGATAGCAACCAAACCCAATAGAGCAATCACGGAAACAATTAAGTCAACACGCATAGCCAAAATCGTCGTCCTTGCGACATTATATTTTTATATAATATTATGCATCAGTACAAACCATATATTTTACAGATACGTTATTTTAATATTATTATACAAAAAAATTTTAACTTCAGTTAACTGGCTTCTCAGAAATGACGCTCCCTCTCGTCGTACTTCCACGTGATGTTTTCCCCCACTTCCCGAATCCGATTTCCTGCATCCACCAGTTCCTCGCCGTATCGGCGTAATTCGGCAACGTTCTCCGTGCTCATAGGTGGGAATGGTGCAGGTTCAAGATCAAACTGGGGAAATAAACATTTTGGTTATTCATGAAATTCTGAAAATGCCAGTCGCTCGTCCACAACTCTTCCAACTGTCCTGTAAAAGGTTGTGGGTTGACAATCGAGTCTGGAATAGCAGGTTCCAAATTAACTGGAAGTTCTGATTGGGCGGGGAAATTGAAAAGGGTTTCGTCAGCAGGTCCGATGAGGTCACAGTTTGTAAGTTTTCTATCCAATTCTTCCCAAGGTGGCAACTCTTGGGCTTGACTAGAGCTCTCCCCTACTTCCTTTCCTTTTCCTTTTGGGTCCTCCGTCTTTTTCACCTTTTGGGCAGCGGGCTTCTTCCTTCGTCCGCGTTTCCAGTCCAGAATTCTCCTCCTCTTTTTAGGCTTGGGTTTCTCGTGTGGCTGTGCCTGAAACACTAGTGGCTCCTCAGTATCCGCCTGATATCCGGATTGGGTTCCTGTTGTATCCATATCGGTGGTATGGATTGTAAAGTTTCGGAGTGCCTCCGACAGTTCATTGATGTTGTTAGCACACATGAAGAAACACACACAAATTTAAGTTAAAATTTTATTTGTTAAATTAAATTTTCACAGAATCACAGAATGGCAGTCTGAAAAAAAAATTAAGTATTTCTAAATACTCAATTGACTTAAATCAGTGGCTCTGATACCACCTTTTTCTGTCACGGCCCCCGACCCGGTTTTACCTGGTTCAGAAGCCGCGGGACAGAAAATCCGTGGTATTAGTGTTTAATTAGGCAGCGGAAATTTTAACAGGATCATTTAAACTGAAAGCACCCATTTCTTTTTATTTCAAATTTTGGGATAAACCCCGTAATTTACAAAAAGGGAATTTCACTGGCAAAGCCGGCTATAGTATAATCCAAGTGACGCAATAGCTTAGGGCCACCATGTTTAATGGGCCTCAAAATTCTTTATAGTGTTTTGAGTTTTGATATTTTCTGAAATGATTAGGGAATGAAAACACCAAATGATTTCTAAGAGAAAGATGTTATGCCAAGGCTTATAAATCAACAATGAATTTATTTATTTATTGGCAAATTGGAAAATAATAATCCCATCTTTCTGAAATTGGCCGACAATAATCTCAAGTTAGTTATTAGCCAATAATAATCCGACCTTGTCCAATTTTTTTGTAAAATAGTCTGCCGTTAAAATAAGCTTAACGGAGTTAAGCATTTTCCCGAATTACAAACCGATATTTTAGGGCTTTTGATCAGAACGAGGATACGAGTCGATTGATGTAAAACTTACCTCGAAATACTGCCCCCAACCCACGAAAACGGTGCTTCAATTCGGGTGTTTAACTTCCAATTAACAAAATTCAAGCCATTTCGAACACAATTTCGAGGTAAGTTTTACATCAATCGACTGGTATTCTCATTCTGATCAAAAGCCCTAAAACATCGGTTTGTAATTTGGAAAAACACTTAACTCTGTTAAGCTTATTTTAACGGCAGACTATTTTACAAAAAAATTGGACGAGGTCGGATTATTATTGGCTAATAACTGACTTGGGATTATTATCGGCCAATTTCAGAAAGATGAGATTATTATTTTCCAATTTGCCTTTATTTACATAGATTTTCTTATTTATAAACTTTACTCATATTGCTTTGATTTGTATAGTTGCTAACTTTTTAAATTCATTTATTAATCTTTATTATTTGTACTTTATTTGCATTGATTAGCTCCTTACTAATAATTTTCATGTAAAATAGAAGAGCTAAATGCCATTTTAGTCCCTGTGGTTTGGGTCATTTTGCCAGTATAGTACAAAGGTTTCATTTTTTACCTGTGGGTCCAAAAAGGTTTCACTATTGCCATTTTAGTCCACTGCGTTAACTTCATCCATTTTTCTGTTAACGAAAACGCCAATTCGGGCATTTTATATGGCCGAATTGCCATTCTAGTTAACATAATTACATATAAAATGACCGAATTGACCTTCTCGTTAACAGAAAAAATGGATGAAGTTAACCCAATGGACTAAAATGGCAACGGTAAAACATTTTTGGACCCACAGGTGAAAAATGAAACATTTGGACTAAACTGGCAAAATGGCTCAAACCATAGGGACTAAAATGGAATTTAACTCTAGAAATTGAAAGTACGGATCAAATTCTTTGCTGACAAAGGGCCTTGAATTCTTACTTCGCTTTGGGCCTCTAAAATAGTTGAGCCGATCCTGTTCACTAGGAAACCCCTTGGTTACAAAAACATGTTTATTTATTTACTGAGCCACTTTATCCAAGCTGGTAGTGCTACATGGAACTTTTCCTTGTTCACAGTAAATCACCTGAAACATGTTTAAAAAGATTTTATCAGCGGGGAAATACTGGCGAGTCATTCAATTTGTACAAAACGACACATTGTTATAATCTACAGTATTAAGAGCGATTACAATGTTTATATATCAATCAACTACCCAACGGTATTTGTCACTCGACCGTATCTGTGACTATGGTCATATCACCCATTGGCTAACCCGTTGTCCAATGGTGACGGATATCAGGTAATGTATACAAAACCCCACATACCAGCTGTAATTGAAGATTACAAAGACTTAATCCCTGTAATTATAACTTTGAAATAAATAGGGTTTTGGAAACAATTTGGTAAAAAGAGAATGACTCACATTGCAAGTTTAACTGGACAGATTTTGCCTACTGATTAAGCCTAGTAACCTAGTTAAATAATGCAAACGAAACTAGGTTAGTAACTTAATACAACATTTACGATAAGCTCACGAAATCAAAACCCCCACGACGAATGACAAAGTATAGCCCGATTTCGGGCAGCACTTAAACATCCATCGGATCGGTTTCAATCGATCGGACATTGTATCGTAGCAGTGATCGAGTTATTACCCTGTTATCGCAGCAGCGTTTTGACACTATAAAGTTGATTTCGAATAGAAAGAAGGCACTTTTTATGGAAATTTTCGAACACAGAGGAAAGGCCATGCAACGTCTAATTTATAGCTGATATTTGGGTTCTTCGCGGCCCGCGTAAGCCTGAAGGGAATCCTTCGCGGCCCGCGAGGGCCACCCTAGCTACGGCTAGGGCTGCCGTGTCACGGCGTAGGTTTGCCACGTGTCTGACACGTGGCCTTGATCGATATCCGGAGTTGTGCCAAGCTGTCGCGCCCCGCGAAGACTTTCCTGAAGTCTTACGCGGCCCGCGATAGTTTATAAATTTTGGATTTTCTTGGTTTTCCATGAAATTTAGGGTTTTAGGGGTTCGGGTTTCTACTTACGAAGTGTTTTGGGACTTTTTTTTTTTTGCAGGTCCTTACATAACATATCCTATAAACATATAATACACATAACACCCTAACTTAAACATTAGATCCTAACTAGAATTCTTAACCAACATTTGAAACTCAACTCTATACCCCCCCCCATCCTCACGGTTACAAGGTGGGCCACCCCACCTTGATTTTTCTCATTTGTTTAATAGATATGTCTTATACTTTAGAGAACATATTATCCAAGAGGTTTAGTAGTGTTGGAAGTTTGTTTATAATAACCTTAAGTCCTACATTCTCTTTCATTTCACAAACACACCAACTCAAACTCTCCTCTCTTCCTCTCCCACTCACGGCCGAGATCAAGGGCCACCACCACCACCACCATCACTTTCATCACTTGTTATTCCATTCTCTAGTTATACAAAGGTGTAAGGAGCTTGATAAAGAAGCTAGGATCCATTGGACGGTGAAGGACCTCTCTCAAGTGCTTTTAACCACCAAGATTATCATCATCTTCATCTTGAACCTCATCCCTAGCCTTGTGCTAATAGTAAGGCCCTTCTAATCTCATTTTACATCTTGTTATGTTGGTTAAAAGTGTATGTAAAAGACTAATAATGAAGAACATAAAGAATCAAGAACATAATCACTAACATAAAGCTCTAAATCATAATGATCTATGTTGTTTATGTGCATATATGCTTCTTGATTGTTGATTGTTTGTGTTTATGGTGTTAAACATCATATGAAACTTGCTAGATTGTGATTAAACACATGATCTAGTAAGTGAGAGGATGATTATGTGATGAATCAAGATGATCATCCTTATATGTAAACATGAACTTGAAATATTAAGTGTTTTTCTTAAATGATGAAGTATGAAACATATTATTAGTCATGAACATGGATGATTTCAAAACTAGTTTTCTCAAGAAACTAAGTTTACTTACAAGATTTACATATATACATGGTTTTTAAAGAAACTAATCACATTTTTAGTGATTAATCAAGTGTAGAAACATGTTATTAACAAGAAAAATTCAAGAAGAAATATTTTCAGAAAATCATTTTACAAGTTGTGAAAGACTAACTTTCTCAAGAATGATGTTTTTAAATAAACAACCACACTTTAAAGGGTAACTAAGCTTACTTAACACCACACTAAGTCACTACAAATTTTTAAAAATTTTCAAGTTCATGAAGTAGTGTAATTGGTATGATTTTGGCACTTGGTAAGTATTGTTTGATTTGTTGATGAATTGTGATGATTTTTAAAAGAAAATGATATGTTTTGAAAGCAAGGAAACCTCCATTTTAAGGGGAAACTATGGCAAAATTTTTCTAGAATTTAAACACTTAGAAAAATATTTTTAAACAAGTGTTTACAAGTGAATTTTAACCATGATCTTTCAAATAAAACTTTCCATAATTTTTGTTACGAAAATTACAAATATTGGAGGTTGATTTTGTTAAATAAAAGTGACTAAATATGTAGTTATGAAAATATATATTTAGATGTCACAATATGTGTGATTACTTGTATATTATGTGTATTAGTTATATTATTTTAGGACTTAAAATAATGTAACTCACCAAAATACCAAGAATTACATTACAAAATATTATCAAAAATGCCAAGAAATAAATATATAAATTATACCCAAAATTTGGACAAACCGAACAAGGAATATAAATTACAAAATATTCCGGAATTAAATTCGTAAGTATATTTTGATAAACGGTATTTTGGAAACCAAGAGAACGAAAGTATGATTTTTATAATTACTACAAAAATATATCATATTTTTTACAAGGAGAAAATGTATTATTTTGGAGTAAAGAAAAATATATATGTTTTCTTGAATTACTAGAAAATATATTATTTTTGGAAGGAATATATATTTTCTTAAACAAATTTAGAATATATTATTTTTGGGTGAAAAATGGATT
The DNA here is from genome assembly GCA_030545235.1 of Helianthus tuberosus. Classification (NCBI taxonomy): domain Eukaryota; kingdom Viridiplantae; phylum Streptophyta; class Magnoliopsida; order Asterales; family Asteraceae; genus Helianthus; species Helianthus tuberosus. The sequence continues at coordinate 88,826,238 of CM060374.1, read as the reverse complement.
TATAAACATTTTCTACGTTAATCTTGAAAATATATTATTTTTGAGGTTTATATGAAAATACAAATATTTTTGCCAAGGAAGAAGTATAGATAATATTCTATAAATGATTTCTTAAAATATATGTATTTTAAGAATATATATTGGTGAATTTCAATTAAAAATAATATTCCGGAAAGTATAAATACAAAAATTAAGTATAAGAGTACTTAATAAATACAACAAAATACGTATTCACATACGTATAAATACACACCGGAATACGCCACCTATACTTGGAAAATACACAAGTCTAAGAATACAAGTGTAAGTGTACCCATCCTTGGGGAAAGATATACATGTATAAATACGTAATGTGTCAAGTTATAATATATTGTTTTAACAAATATTCCAATAATTAATAAATATAATATAATTTAATTTAAAATATTTATTATTTTAACAAATAATTATATACTTTGGGATAATATTATGACACAAAGAAACGTAACTCAAAGATACTAAGTCATAACAAATAAGACTAAGTCAAGGCACGACACATCCGTCTAATAAACCGTAGCACGTGTGTAGGTAGTCGTGTGACCAAGAAGCAGCTTTGGAGTTATACTGAGTTATTAGATGCAAGACTGTGAGTTCATGTCCCCCCTTTTCTTTTAACTGTTTTCAGTTTTATAACTTCAGGGGTGAAATACATGTTACAAATATTTCAGTGGTTACAAATTGTATGGTTAGCTAAGGAATGAACTGTTAGATCATGTGAATGGGTAGGCGTTAACTTAAGACCATTAATCCTTGGATAAGGACCGAGGGGCATGAGTGATAGATCTATTGGGTGTTGCGAGCTCCACCCATGAGCCCGCGGGTTGGGCCATGTGGTGACTATGTCGTTCTCGCCGGATGGCCCGGTACGAAATACGCATAAAAGGGTTGAGCCTTCCTACACCGTTGCACACATATTAATGACCTTGCAAATCATTAATTGATCTGTTCCTTGTTGCTTTCATACCGGGTTTACAAATACATACTTACAATGATTACAAGTTTATTACGAGCTCACATACAAAACACATGAACTCGCTCAACTTTTGTTGATGTTTTCAAACTACATGTATTTTAGGGAATTGATTATGGATCTGGCGGGCGTACAAGGATTTTCAAGTTGTGTCCTCAATAAATGATGTCATCCTCCATTGAAGGGTTTGAATCATGTATTTTATCCTTGATAGGATACATGGTTCAAAGCCTAGTTTATTTAGTGTCTTTTGTTAAAGTCCTTTATGGAACTTAAAACTTTGTTTGTGTTGTATTCTAAACTTGAAGTCTGTGTTTGGATTTAAAATAATGATGGTTGTAATATTTTGAAAACTTCTAAATGGATGAACATCGTGGTTTCTATCATATAGTTGGTTGTTATGGTTGAATGCAATGATATTAAGCAAGTCACACGCAATCACGCTTTCGCAAAAGTCAGGGTGTGACAGTTTGGTATCAGAGCTTTGATTGTAGCGAACTAGGATTCCTTCTCGAGTCTAGACTACAATCATTAGGGCTCTCTCATGAAAATATTTTTACAAGACATTTTTCATTGCATACACAAAACGCCAAGATCCATGGAACACATGTTTCAAAAGGAAAGACAAGAAACACGATTGCAAGGTCACAATGGTGATTTAGTCTGCATGGGGTAGACTAAGAAAGATAGAGGAAGTTTCATGGAGAATAATGCGATACATGATTAAGTGATGATTTTCTTTGTTTACATATGCTGAGTGTAGTGATTAACATATGTGCACATGTTATGATTATTATGTTACATGCACCATGTCTTCTTTAGAGAGTAGGTTATCTGATGCCCATGACCCGATGGCCGTCGTTTCGGACGACGAGGTTATGTCTGAGACAGAGGTGTTCACATCGGACACCAAGAGCGACCCCGATATGCTGTCCGAGGATGAGGACGATTTCTAGCCATTCGTGACCAGATTTTGGCGATGATTTACCTATAGCTGATGGTGTTCCCATTGAGGATCCTTTTGATATTCCTGCTCCTGTTCATGATCACCTCATCATTGGTCACCCCGATGGTGAGCACTTAGTGGCCCCGATCCTCGATATCGTTCCTCTTGTGGTCATTCCTCCCGAGGATTGGCCTTTCGATGACTTGTTTGATGACGATGTCGATTTGTTTGTAGACGGTCCCCCAGCTGACGCCCAGGGTGATGGGGAGATTGTTGAGGATGTTGTTGCTGTACCACCTCCTGCTGTTCCTGTCATTGAGATATCTTCTGACTCCAGTTTGCATTCGGTTTCAAAATCCTTTGAGTTTGTGACATCCTTAGCCCTGCAGGCGGCAGGACTGCAGCGTTATGCCACCGATTCTGATGACGACACCGCTATGTCTGCTGCACCATCCCCTGCTCGAGACCCCACACCTCCACACGATCCAGAGCCTGTCCACGAGCTAGCTCCTATTCATTTTGGTCAGCCTGATGTTGCACCTATTGACCCTGAGCCGATTCCTGATCCTGGCTATGTTCCGTTTGGATTACCAGATATTGCACCTCTTATTCCAGAACCAATACCTGCACCTGTTGATCTTCCTCTTGCTGAGCCATTTATTCCACCACCCCTACCCACTGATGTTGCTCCCCTCCCTCTTGTAGAGTCTGATGTTCGCCGCACTGATTTACCGATTGTTTTCTTACAGGACATCCCTGCACCCCATCCAGGGGAAGGTACCTCGGGCCAGCCCCCGAGTTATGACCCTTTTGCTTCAGCAGCTTTTTCTCTGATCCCACAGGTGACACCTTTCACTCCCTTCACCTCTACACCACTTGACGAGCCATTCCGATGGTTCCCACCCTATACCATGTCGATCTCAGACCCCTACCATCCCTCACATTTTGTTGGATACACACGGGACGAGATGCTTTTGTCGCTATAGTTGCAGTTTAAGATCTTGAGTCGCAGAGTTCTGGAGCTCGAGCTGACTCCTCCACGTCATCCAACTTGTCCCTGCCATTCTACTTTTGTCCCTCCACATTCATCATCATCTCCTTTTGCACATCCACCTGCTACTTCTGCTCCTTTTCCTGGTTTTGATGCCCGTTTCCTTACTGTCGAGCAGCAGATTAGTTATTTTCTTCGCCGTGTGTATGAGCTCGAGGAGGAGCTTGCGCATGTTCGCAGCTTGCTTTTCTTCCCTCCTCCTCCTCCTCCACCATCAGCATAGTAGGTTTTTGGTTTTATGCAGATGCATTACTTTTGGTGAGAGCACTACTATTGAGCCGAGATTGTGAAGACTTTTGAAGACCACTTTTGACTATGTGATTGTTGTATATTAACAGACTCATTTGACAAGGGTAGTGTGGCCCTATGTCCCTTTTGATGTGATACACTTGTAAACAATGTGATTTGTGGTTGGTAATTAATGAAAGCTCAATCATCATGTTCTCACTAAACAGTTGTTGGGTTACATGTTTATGCTATGATTGTGATGTTGCATGATTGTTTGATATGATGATTGCTTATATATACGTACATACGACCTCTAGACAACTATTTATTTATTTATTTATTTATTTAACGAATAAGATCTGACCTGTCCGAATCTTCTTATTAAAAGGAGAATGCTGCCTCGAAGGAACACTGGTACCAATAACCTTCTGCCTACGACGGAGGCGGAATTACAAGAGCGCATCTCGCAGGCCATCGCACAGCACGAGGCCCTTCGCTCCGAACACAGCGGAGGTGCCTCAGGGAATAACCCACCCAACAGTAATGTTTAAGTCACTTAAGACACATTACAATTCGTTTGGACATTTCCAAGTGTGCTTTGCTAATGCTTTCTGTGAATGATGTTGCTGGTGTACAGGCTGTACCTATAAGCAGTTTTTGGACTGCAAGCCCCTGAATTTCGACGGCACTGGGGGTGCCGTAGCCTTTGTGCGCTGGGTAGAGAAGACGGATTCTGTTTTGAGAATGAGCAAATGTACACCAGAGCATCAAGTCACGTACATTTCTGGGATGTTTCTAGATGGAGCATTGTCATGGAGGAACCTTCAGGTTCAGACGTTAGGTGAGGCTGCTGCGTATGCTTTGACATGGAATGAATTGAAAGAGTTGATGCGTAAAAAGTATTGTTCTCGGGCGGAGATCCAGAAGTTGGAAACTGAATTCTGGAATTTGAAAATGGAAGGTCCAAAGGTGGCTGAGTATGTGCAGAGATTTCATGATTTGTCCAGAGTGGTTCCTTATTTGGTAGAGCCAGAGTTTAAGAGGATAGAACGTTTCATATGGGGATTGCCACCTCAGATTCTGAGCATGGTGACAGCTTCCAAGCCACCAACTATTACTAAGGCAATCCACTTGAGTTTGGCACTGACTGAGGAAGCCGTTAGATTGGTAAAGTTCTCGGTTTCTGAAACAAAGAAGAAAGAAACCCATGTGGAGCCGTCTGGGGAGAACAAAAGAAAGTTTACAAACTTCAAGAAGGGTATTCGGGCGAATAACAACAACAATGCCAACAAGCGCAGAGACGCTAATCCGCCAGCTGAGGCACAGATTAGCGGGGGGGGATGCTGAAATCAAGGGAAGAGGGTACATGGGTACCCTACCTAAGTGCGACAATTGCCAACGTCATCATACCGGACGATGTAGGTATGGCAAATGTGATAACTGTGGCAAAGTGGGGCATGCCAAGGAGACGAGTTGGCATGGTGCTGGTCATGGAAATGGAGGTCAAGGTGGAAATGGAAACCACGGTAGGTATGGAAATCAGACGGGAAATCGAAACCAGGGAGGAAATGGAAATTTTGGTGGAAACGGGAATCGTGGTGGCTATGGAAACCAAGCTGGTAACGGAAATCGTGGAGGAAACAACAACAACAACTATTAGGGCGGAAATGGTAATGATCAAGGACGTGGTCAAGGTTGTTTTAACTGCGGTGACATAAGGCATTTCAGGAAGGATTGCCCTAAAAATAACCAAGCTCGTGGAAAGGTGTTCACAATCAGAGCTAGGGAAGCACGCCAGGATCCAAACGTGGTCACTAGTACGTTCCCTATTAATCAACACTATGCATCTGTGCTATTTGATACTGGAGCCAATTTTAGCTTTGTATCACTAGAATTTAAGAATATGCTTGGTTTAGTTGCAAGTAAGTTAGACATCCCGTACTCGATAGAACTGGCTAATGGAAAGCTAGTAGAAGCGAATGAGGTGATTAGAGGCTGTGTTATAGAGCTTGCAGAGCGGGAGTTTCCGATAGATCTTTTTCCTGTTGACTTGGGAAGCTTCGATGTCGTAGTTGGGATGGATTGGTTGCCTAGCAACCGTGCAGAGATAGTATGCCATGAGAAGATCATTCGCATTCCGATGGCGAATGAAGAGACGATCGTGATCCACGAAGAGAAGCATGACACGCCTTTGCGGATTATTAGTTGTTTGAAAGCGTGAAAGTTTCTACGTAAAGGATGTATTGCCTTCTTAGCCCATATTGTGGATAAGGAAGCCGAAGAGCCGAAGCTTGGATATATCCCTGTGGTAAGGGAATAACCTAAAGTCTTCCCCGAAGACTTACCAGGATTACCTCCACAACGACAAGTCGAATTTCACATTGACTTGGTTCTAGGTGCCGCGCCTGTAGCTAAGGCACCTTATCGACTTGCGCCTTCAGATATGCAAGAGTTATCCACGCAGCTTCAGGAGTTACTAGACAAGGGATTCATTAGGCCGAGCTTCTCGCCTTGGGGAGCTCCAGTGCTGATCGTCAAAAAAGAAGGATGGTAGCTTTCGAATGTGCATCGACTACCGGGAGCTGAACAAGCTAACCATCAAGAATCGGTATCCCTTGCCGAGGATTGATGATTTATTCGACCAACTTCAAGGATCAAGCTACTATTCCAATATAGATCTTCGATCGGGTTATCATCAGTTGCGGATTCAAGAGGAGAGTACACCGGTCGTGACAGAAGGTGGTATCAGAGCCAACTCAAAGAGCCACTGCTTCAAGCCTTTAAGTGTTGTAATAATAATACCTAAATAAAAGAGTTAGGAGATTGCTATTAACTGGTAGCACACAGGATAGCATTTAGACTTGAACTTAAGAAAAGATACTTTAGTATTAGCTTCACGATAAGCTAAGTACTTGTATAAATAAAATATGATGGATTTGTGCAAGCCATATCTCGATAAATTTGTGATCGTATTTATCGATGATATTTTGATTTATTCGCGGACGAAGGAAGATCATGAACAACACCTCAGAGCCATTCTAGAGATGTTAAAGAAGGAAAAGCTCTACGCTAAGTTTTCAAAGTGTGAGTTTTGGATACGCGAAGTACAGTTCCTCGGTCACGTGGTGAACGAGAATGGTATTAATGTGGATCCCACAAAGATTGAGGCAATCAAGAACTGGGAAACTCCGAAGACGCCGACTGAGATCCGATAGTTTTTGGGTTTAGCAGGGTATTATCGCAGGTTCATTGAAAATTTATCCAAGATAGCTCAACCGTTGACCTCCCTTACTCAGAAGGACAAGAAGTATGAATGGGGAGACAAGCAAGAAGAAGTTTTTCAGCTGCTCAAGAATAAGCTATGCGATGCACCTATATTATCCCTACCCGAAGGCACCGACGACTTCGTGGTCTATTGCGACGCCTCGCGTCAGGGATTAGTTTGTGTGCTCATGCAACGCCAAAAGGTTATCTGTATGGTACTCGATGTACTATTTTCACGGACCATAAGAGCTTCAGCATATATTTGATCATAAAGAGCTTAACATGAGACAGCGACGTTGGGTTGAGTTGCTAAATGATTATGACTGCGAAATCAAGTATCATCCTGGAAAGGCGAATGTGGTAGCAGACGCCTTAAGTCGAAAAGAAAGGATCAAGCCCATAAGGGTTCGGGCCTTAGAGATGATTATTCAGACGGATCTCACTTTGCGTATACGTGCTGCACAAAAAGAAGCTCTTAAGAAAGAGAACATTAAGGCTGAATATCTCCGAGGAATGGAGAAGAAGTTAACGCCCAACGAGGAAGGAACCTTGTATTTCATGGGACATATTTAGGTTCCGCTTTTTGGTGGTATTAGAGAAGTTATTTTTGATGAAGCTCATAAATCGAGGTACTCAATCCATCCATGATCGGACAAGATGTACCAAGATCTGAAGGATTAGTATTGGTGGCCAAGACTTAAGAGTGATGTTACCATTTATGTTGGGAAGTGCCTAACTTGTGCCAAGGTAAAGGCCGAGTATCAGAAGCCTTCAGGCCTCTTGCAACAGCCAGAAATACCCATGTGGAAGTGGGAACAGATCTCGATGGACTTCATCACAAAGTTACCAAGGACTCCCAGAGGTCATGACACGATTTGGGTAATAGTAGATCGGTTGACAAAGTCTGCGCACTTCCTACCAATACGAGAAAAGGATAGCACAGGGAAGCTAGCTGAGCTTTACCTCAGGGAGATAGTAGCACGTCATGGAGTGCCTATCTCGATAATTTCAGATAGAGACAGACGGTTTGTGTCATGGATTTGGCAATCCTTTCAAGAAGCTTTTGGTTCTCAGTTAAATCTGAGTACAGCCTTTCACCCGCAGACTGACGGACAGAGCGAGAGAACTATTTAGACGTTAGAAGATATGCTCTGTGCTTGTGTAATGGATTTGGGTGGCAGTTGGGAAACTCATCTACCGCTGGTTGAGTTTTCCTACAATAACAGCTACCACACGAGTATTCAAGCCGCAACGTTCGAAGCTCTCTATGGACGTAAATGCCGCTCACCATTATGTTGGGCTGATGCTGGTGATAGACAGATGGTTGGTCCCAAACTGGTCCAGGAAACGACTGATAAGATCATGCAGATCTGAGAGCGCATCAAGCCAGCTCGTGATCGACAGAAGAGTTACACGGATCAGAGGTGAAAACCTTTGGAATTCGAAGTAGGTGATATGGTTTTACTGAAAGTCTCACCTTGGAAAGGTGTAGCACGTTTTGGGAAACGTGGCAAGTTAAACCCACGTTACATCGGGCCATTCAGGATATTGGAAAAGGTTGGTACGGTATACAAGTTGGAGCTACCAGAGGAACTACACGGTGTTCATGATACATTCCATGTATCTAACCTGAAGAAGAGTCCAACTCAAGAGACGGTTATCATCCCTGCGGATAAAGTGCATATTGATGACACTCTCCACTTCACTGAAGAACCCATTGAAGTTACAGATTGGAAAGTTAACAAGACTCGGAGGGGTAGTGTTAAGCTTGTCAAGGTTCGTTGGAACGTACGTCACGGCCCAGAGTTTACTTGGGAGCGTGAAGATCGTATGAAATCGAAGTACCCACATTTGTTCCCTAACTCCCCTTCAACCAATAGTGCAGCTTAAAATTTTGGGACGAAATTTTCTTAACGGGGGGAGAATGTGACAATTGTTCAAAATTTCATGTATCCGTACAATATTTAAATAGTAATTAGTGCCTTAATAACTGTGTTGATTTAAATTAATGACATGAATGCTTTCTGATTATTGTCATAATACATACATGTGCATCACATATTGCATGATGTCATATCGTTATTGCATGCAACACTTTATGATTCAAATGATACATGAAACAAAGTTAGCACAGTTATCAGAAAAATCAGAAATGCTGACGGGAGTTCAGTACTTAGACAAACATGGTATTAAGACACAGAATGAGCCAGAAACCAAGAGTTACACTAGTATAGTATGTAGGAAAGTAAGGATCATAAAACTGCCTTCCTAATGATAGTTTAAGTGTCAGAAAGTGCCTAAAACTCACACTAACTGCAGAATTCTGCAAAATTCAGCAAAAATCAACATTTAAACAACTAAATATTATGCAGAATTATGGTTAAGTGGTCCAGAATACCTTCCTAAGTGTTAGGAATCGAAACTGTCACAAAAGGTAACATAAAGCACACTAAACGGCATAGTTTAGCACCTTAACGAACCAGTAACCAACCGAACAACCGGACACCACCTGAAACACCAAATTTTCACTAGAAGCATTGTTTTATCGTTTCCAAGCAAGTTATGGTCCCCGAACATCATAACATATCCTATAAACATTAGATCCTAACTAGAATTCTTAACCAACATTTGAAACTCAACTCTATACCCCCCCCCCCATCCTCACGGTTACAAGGAGGGCCACCCCACCTTGATTTTTCTCATTTGTTTAATAGATATGTCTTATACTTTAGAGAACATATTATCCAAGAGGTTTAGTAGTGTTGGAAGTTTGTTTATAATAACCTTAAGTCCTACATTCTCTTTCATTTCACAAACACACCAACTCAAACTCTCCTCTCTTCCTCTCCTACTCACGGCCGAGATCAAGGGCCACCACCACCATCACTTTCATCACTTGTTCATCCATTCTCAAGTTATACAAAGGTGTAAGGAGCTTGATAAAGAAGCTAGGAGCCTTTGGAAGGTGAAGGACCTCTCTCAAGTGCTTTTAACCACCAAGATTATCATCATCTTCATCTTGAACCTCATCCCTAGCCTTGTGCTAGTAGTAAGGCCCTTCTAATCTCATTTTACATCTTGTTATGTTGGTAAAAAGTGTATGTAAAAGACTAATCATGAAGAACATAAAGAATCAAGAACATAATCACTAACATAAAGCTCTAAATCATAATGATCTATGTTGTTTATGTGCATATATGTTTCTTGATTGTTGATTGTTTGTGTTTATGGTGTTAAACATCATATGAAACTTGCTAGATTGTGATTAAACGCATGATCTAGCAAGTGAGAGGATGATTATGTGATGAATCAAGATGATCATCCATATATGTAAACATGAACTTGAAAGATTAAGTGTTTTTCTTGAATGGTGAAGTATGAAACATATTATTAGTCATGAACATGGATGATTTCAAACTAGTTTTCTCAAGAAACTAAGTTTACTTACAAGATTTACATAAACATGGTTTTTAAAGAAACTAATCTCATTTTTAGTGATTAATCAAGTGTAGAAACATGTTATTAACAAGAAAAATTCAAGAAGAAATATTTTTAGAAAATCAATTTACAAGTTGTGAAAGACTAACTTTCTCAAGAATGATGTTTTTAAATAAACAACCACACTTTAAAGGGTAACTAAGCTTACTTAACACCACACTAAGTTACTACAAATTTTTATAAATTTTCAAGTTCAAAGTAGTGTAAATGGTATGATTTTGAAACTTGGTAACTATTGTTTGATTTGTTGATGAATTGTGATAATTTTTAAAAGAAAATGATATGCTTTGAAAGCTTGGAAACCTCCATTTTAAGGGGAAACTATGGCAAAAATTTTCTAGAATTTAAACACTTAGAAAAATATTTTTAAACAAGTGTTTACAAGTGAATTTTAACCATGTTCTTTCAAATAAAACTTGCCATAATTTTTGTTACGAAAATTACAAATATTGGAGGTTGATTTTGTTAAATAAAAGTGACTAGATATGTAGTTAGGAAAATATATATTTAGATGTCACAATGTGTGTGATTACTTGTATATTATGTGTATTAGTTATATTATTTTAGGACTTGAAATAATATAACTCACCAAAATACCAAGAATTACAATACAAAATATTATCAAAAATGCCAGGAAATAAATATAAATTATACCCAAAATTTGGACAAACCGAACAAGGAATATAAATTACAAAATATTCCGGAATTAAATTCGTAAGTATATTTTGATAAACGGTATTTTGGAAACCAAGAGAACGAAAGTATGATTTTTATAATTATTACAAAAATATATCATATTTTTTAAAAGGAGAAAATGTATTATTTTGGAGTAAAGAAAAATATATATGTTTTCTTGAATTACTAGAAAATATATTATTTTTTGAAGGAATATATATTTTCTTAAACAAATTTAGAATATATTATTTTTTGGTAAAAAATGGATTTATAAACATTTTCTAAGTTAATCTTGAAAATATATTATTTTGAGGTTTATATGAAAATACAAATATTTTTGCTAAGGAAGAAGTATATATAATATTCTATAAATGATTTCTTAAAATATATGTATTTTAAGAATATATATTGGTGAATTTCTATTAAAAATAATATTTCGGAAAGTATAAATACAAAAATTAAGTATAAGAGTACTCAATAAATACAACAAAATACGTATTCACATACGTATAAATACACACCGGGATACGCCACCTATACTTGGCAAAATACACAAGTCTAAGAATACAAGTGTAAGTGTACCTATCCTTGGGGAAAGATATACATGTATAAATACGTAATGTGTCAAGTTAGAATATATTGTTTTAACAAATATTCCAATAATTAATAAATACAATTTAAGTTAAAATATTTATTATTTTAACAAATAATAATATACTTTGGGATAATATTATGACACAACGAAACGTAACTCAAAGATACTAAGTCATAACAAATAAGACTAAGTCAAGGCACGACCCATCCGTCTAATAAACCGTAGCACGTGTGTAGGTAGTCGTGCGACCAAGAAGCAGCTTTGAGTTATACTGAGTTACGAGACGCAAGACTGTGAGTTCATGTCCCCCCTTTTTCTTTTAACTGTTTTCAGTTTTATAAATTCGGGGGTGAAATACATGTTACAAATATTTCAGTGGTTACAAATGGTATGGTTAGCTAAGGAATGAACTGTTAGATCATGTGAATGGGTAGGCGTTAACTTAAGACCATTAATCCTTGGATAAGGACCGAGGGGCATGAGTGATATATCTATTGGGTGTTGTGAGCCCCACCCATGAGCCCGCGGGTTGGACCATGTGGTGACTATGTCGTTCCCGCCGGATGGCCAGGTACGAAATACGCATAAAAGGGTTGAGCCTTCCTACACCGTTGCACACATATTAATGACCTTGCAAATCATTAATTTATCTGTTCCTTGTTGCTTTCATATCGGGTTTACAAATGCATACTTACAATGATTACAAGTTTATTACGAGCTCACATACAAAACACATGAACTCGCTCAACTTTTGTTGATGTTTTCAAACAACATGTATTTCAGGGAATTGATTATGGATCTGGCGGGCGTACAAGGATTTTCAAGTTGTCTCCTCAATAAATGATGTCATCCTGCATTGAAGGGTTTGAATCGTGTATTTTATCCTTGATAGGATACATAGTTCAAAGCCTAGTTTATTTAGCGTCTTTTGTTAAAGTCCTTTATGGAACTTAAAACTTTGTTTGTGTTGTATTCTAAACTTGAAGTCTGTGTTTGGATTTAAAACAATGATGGTTGTAATATTTTGAAAACTTCTAAATGGATGAATATCGTGGTTTCTATCATATAGTTGGTTGTTATGGTTGAATGCAATGATATTAAGAAAGTCACACGCAATCACGCTTCCGCAAAAGTCAGGGTGTGACAGGTACTGGGTCAGGGTATCGAGGTATGGCGTGTCCATAAGGGTATGGTTGCATATTATACTCTGCTTATACCAGTCACTGTTCCAGAATGGGTCTAAAGGGTTCAAGTCAGTATACTGAGCTATGGGACTTGGTGGGGGAATTTTGGGGATCTCATAGGGGTCAACATCTGGGATTGGGAACTAGTCTTCCTGGTTTGGTTCTAGCATTTGTTGATCTAGGAATAAGGGTAACAGTGGTGGTTCAGCTATTCGGTTTAGGTTAGAGTCTACTGTGGTAGTGGCTAGCATATGGAAATATGCCAATTTTCTATCAGGTTCCTCTTCCCACAGTGGTCTATTGACTGCTTCTTGAGTTTGGGTATTCACTTCCCTATTGGCTTTTACTATTGCTCTTTGTTGTTGTAATTTATTCATCCTCTTTCTTCTCTCATGCGCTCCTCTATTAAACCATCCTCTCTTTTTAGAAGGGAATGGTTCCTCATATTGTGCCTTAAAAATAAATATTCTTTCCTCAGTATCAGCTGAGTATCCTGAGGGATTTGGCTGAGATGAGGTTCCTTCATCTTTTAGGGAACTAGCTAATTGGCGATAAGCGTCGGATGTACCTTTCTCACTCATACTGTAAACTAACAATTTGTCAAATAACACAAAATAATAATATACATATTTACACATAATCACATCATTTATTTCCAAACACAATTTATTTAGAATTTAAGTGTCAGCAGAACACTTCATTGGCTTAAACCAGTGGTGTAACAACCCGCTTATCGCTCTCGTTACTCTCGTTACGCCTAGCACCCGAGATTCGAATCATAATGTAAACTATAACGCTTACAACGCCATTTCGCATATTTTTACACACGCTATATCACAACACATACGCTTATAATGCTAACGCATACACTATTACGCTATTCGCTATCGCTCAACGCAACGCAAACTCGAAACACAGTTACTTATGCTATGACCTATTAAAGTATATTATATTACTAGTATGTATATAAAAACATCTGGGTATTTAAAACTTGTTGAAACGCGCACTCACGGGCACGCGCAATTCGACTATCGCACTGAAACACAACGTACACGATACTACTTATCTCGTTAAAACGCTTAATGTACTTACAGCAATTAACGCAACAAAACGCATCAAATGAATAGAAAGTTGGTAAACTAACTCATCCGTCAGGATGGGGCTCATCGGTCAGGATGGAGCTCATCCGTCAGGATGGCCATCCGTCAGGATGACCATCTGAATGGAAGCTGTCCGAATGGACATCCGGCCGAATGGACATCCGTCCGGATGCCCATCCGATCGGATGGCCATCCAACGAAAAGCCCATTCGACCGAATAACACCTTGCACTCTCCACCGCCTTAACTCTCTCTCACCTCTATAAATAGTACCTGTACACTCATTTTCACTGATTTGACATCTCCATCCGACCACCCACACTCAAGTCACTCTCAGTCACTTCTAATCACGATTCAAGGCTATTTCGTAAGTATTTCTCCTCAAATCTTGTACAACCATCATCACTAATCACTTCTACATCATCTTCTCCATCAAAATCACCCACAAACACTAAAATCACTGATTCGGACCCCTTAAAGGTGTTTTCCACTCGTTTTGCTCTTGCAACCCGTTGTGGAACATCATTTAATCAAGATTGGTTCCAGATCTAAAGGATTTCACACTTTTTCAACTAAGTTATGCAAGATTTCAACACTTCTTCATCTATTTTCAACTTTTCTATACAAAACTCATGGAATCTAGACTCAATCAGACTCTTGACTCGTTCCTGAGTCAAGAGCCGGGTTGAAAACGGATTTCCACCGAATAGATGGACCGATTAACTGGTCAGACATGAAACTTCATCAAGAACAATGAGTCTGGTCGAATGGGCTGAGACCACTCGACCGAATGAGCTGGACTTGGTGTTTCCGTTGTCTGACACGTCGTCACGCCGTCTCCGTTAACTTGAAAATGTTTACTTGAAAAATTTTACAAAAACTTCAAACTACAGTCTGCAATTCACTCGAACAGCCATCCGTCTGGATGACCATCTGTCCGGGTGACCATCCGTCCGGATGGAACCCATCCATCCGGATGCACGGCTACAACACTTAACCCACTTTTACCCCATTCGACACGCTGATTCCGACCGTTCAGCCCTGAGGAATACTTATGCATCTGTTCCCATACACAGGCCGATCCGGCGCTCTCAACCATCCAACAAGATCGTGTTTATTTGTTGGACACGCACTGTGAGTATACTTGACCCCCTTTTAACACTTTAAACACACTTTTGGGGTGTAACATACGTTTATATCGAAAACACACTTATCAAAACGCAGTACACAATCTAAACTATGATCACATGCGAATGACTGGCGTTCATATTTACACGTGATGCTTGATACATATGTGCTAGGACTTTTACTCATGATGTTCCAACTTAACTAGAATAGTACTATAGTTCGACTCACACCCGACGGGGTCTAGTTAAGACAAACTCGCACTCGTAAACACACATCACAGTCATCTCGGGACTTAGTTGGTAGTTTTTGTCTTGTAGTTTATATGTTGTGTATCAAGTTTATGTATATGGAAATTTGCAGTGCTTTTATCTACTGTATGCTATATTAAACTTGTATACTCGCCAATACATTTTTGTATTGACATTATTTTAAGGTATGTTGTAGGTTAAACGCAGGTTATCTCAATCAAGATAGGCTACTTTAGAAACTCACCTAAAAATCTAGGTTGTCGGATTCGTATTGTTCGAGAGACATGAAATTTGTACGACTTTATGTGAAATATTTGTTTATTAGTATGGGATAATGAACTTGTTAAATATTGTCGCTAAATTAGTTGTTATGGATTCTCTTGAGCAATCTGATTCGCCTAGTGTCGCGCCCCGATAATTCCGCCATCGTTTGGGGTGTGACAGATTGGTATCAGAGCCATAACTATAGGGAATTAGGTAGGATTGTATGATCTGACCTAGTCTATAGTCTAAGTACCAAACCGACCATCTTGGTGCGAGCCCACAAGCAGACGCTTCGTACGAACACGCGCACTCTAGCTTCGTACGAACTCTCATGTTGTGGCTTCGTACAAATGGATTATTCTCTATGGATTCTAAAATGCTTAAATATATAATGCGCTTTCATGCGAGGGTAGCTTCGTACGAAGGGAGCCTTTCCTAAGGCTAAATACTATATTGCCTTTCCTAATGCTAACACAATATACACGTTTGAAGTACTCGCATAACGCAAACGAGTGATTGTGTCGAGATTAGGTGTGAAAACTACGAACTCTAGATGAGATCACTCACTCAGCGCATTATTCTTAGCACGAGAATCTTTCATTGAGTCAGGAGTGATATCCATATCTCAACGAAAATCTCCATTTCTATCTATTGGTTGTTCGTACCATAGCTAGGAGCGAAGTTGTTAAGTCAGGGGTGAAACCCGTATCTTAATAACTCGTTCCAGTCCCTAAAATGGTTTTCAAAAGATCTCACCAAAGTCTCGACTATTCCGATGACTCAAGTCACGTAGTAACTGGAATGATGAATGCCGGTAGCCGCACTAAGGTGAAAGTATAGTCTATAGGCCAGAGCGTGTACTCGAACTCGTTGGGAATAGTTGAATCACTTTGAATGGTCGACGCCTCAAAACCCCGGGCACTCTATTTATACTAAGCCTACAATCGCCGATTTTTAAGCATCATCGAATTGCTATCATGTCTTACGTGTCTTTTACTATTTAAAGCTTTCACGCATTATCAAGTTTATTATGTTTATGTGTTTTAAATTTACGATTTATGGTTTCATGTCTAGTGAAGAGCGGTAAAATCGAGAAGCTCTATACACTATCGCCTTTACACTATATCGAATGTATGCACAACTTGCACAGCCATCGCAATCTAAAACAAGAGCTGATTCTCACAACAAAACTAAATTCTAACGACTCGCTCTCTTAAACGCGTCCTCACACCATCTATACGGTGTTTACATATGTGTGTAACCATATACCACATACTACATATATACATACATATAGGCTTATGTGAATACGTGAGAACCTAGGAATTCTATGCCTCCTATGTGAATACGTATTACTATATCAACGATAAACGAGTTTTACGCGCTAATTATGACGCAACACAAAATCATTATGATCGAATCTCATTCCAAATCTCTTTGTCTAGATGCCTTCGAACGCTTCTACCTCGCGACGTACAGCTAGAAGAAGAGCTAGACGAAACGCCAATAAGAGGATCGCCTCACTCGTGGCCAAGGAGGTGGCCAAGGTTATTCCTCAAATCGTTGCGCAAGTTCAATCTCTCAGCAACTCTCAAACTTTAGGAGACCCCAAGACCATCGCGCCAAGATCTACTTTCTCCTTGAAGCACTTCAAAGCTTGTGGTCCAATGGACTTCATAGGCGAAGAAGGTGTATCTCAGCTATTTCAATGGTTTGATGCCATCGAGGTTACCCTTCATCAGAGTGGGTGCCCCGAGCATTTCCGTACCACATGCGCTACCTGAGTATTTCAATCAAGAGCCCTCGACTGGTGGACAACCGAGCGTAACAAATGTGGGAACAATGCAGCCTACGCGCTCTCCTGGGATGAGCTGAAGGAGCTCATGAAGGAAGAGTACTACCCTCGTCACGAAGTTCAAAAGCTAGAAAATGAATTTTGGGATATCAAGCAAGTTGGAGGTGACAACAACGGCCTCACAGCAAGATTCAAACAGCTTAGCATTATCTGCCCAAGCGAAGTTTACACTCCTGATAAGGCTATCAAGAAGTACATCCATGCCTTGCCGGATTGTGTGGGCGATTTTGTCGAAGCTACGAGACCTGCTACCATCGAAGAAGCCTATCGCTTGGCCGCAGAAATCAATGACAAGCGAATCTTGGATGGATTCTTCTCCAAAGACTCCACCTGGAAGGCTAACCAAGCAATCGTCGTCGAGTCCACCGATGAATCTTCCGAGGAATCCTTCGAAGAATCCTCAAACGAATCCTCAAATGACGATGCACTACCACAAGACGCGCAGCCTAGCCTTAAGAGAAAAAGCTCGAACCAAGATTGTCCAACAACTGAGCTGCCTCAACCAGAGCCTCTCTGAGCAGTCCCACTACTCCCAAAGCGTGCCTACACTGGAACTCTCCCCCTGTGTTACAAGTGTACTTATCATCATCAGGCAGGAGGAAGTTGTCGCTATTACATCAATTGCAATTGTTACTGCCACTTCACCCGCCACTGCCGCACAGGACTATGAAACCAAGGCATGCTAGCACTTCTAGCACCGCCAATGCAACCTGCAGAACCAAACGTCGCCGCAGCAGAAACTCCAACAGCAACCGCAGACCAATCGGGAGTCTTCAACATCAACACCGACCAGGCGCGGAACGATGTAGTTAACGGTATGATTCTCGACACTGTTACCTATATTTTATGATCGTTCTATCGATCGATGTCGCCTCAATTTGCGACGTTGACACTCTCTCTCTCTCTCTCGTATTCGCACTTAGTCTAAGTGCACACACAGAGTCTATTACTAGCACTATGTATATATATACAATATATCACAATATAATTGTTTTGTTACCCCACTATGCGCTCTTAGAATAAGGTACGATAAACGTGTAAGGAACAAACTAATCACGGGTGCACACGAGCTTATTTTGGTCAGTGCACGGAGATCGTTGTGAGTTCTAATGGTGCCATAACGTTAAAAGCATGGTTAAGCATGGTGGATACGCCGCTGGTACTTCCTATATATAAGCGTCTTAACCATGTCGACAAAGTATGACATCTATTCACGGGACGTAAGTGGTATGGTTTAAGCATGGTGGATACGCTACTGGTACTTCCCATATATAAGTGCTTTGCCATGCTAACGAAGCTTCGTGAAGAAAATGCCATGTGGAGTTTAACGTTATTAGACCTCTAATGTTATGGTGGTTATTTTCAACACGCTAAACTCTTTCGCAAGGCGTAACATCTCAATCGCAACCCTACTAGACTTTTCGTAACTCTACAACACAACACAATCGCATCGTCGCTGGAATCTATTACACTTCACTCTCGCTTTCCCTCTCAATGCTTAAACACTTTAACGCTTACCGCATCTATCACACTCATTGCTTCGATACTCGCATCGCTTTTTCCTCTCGATGCTTATCGCTTATCGCTTACTGCCTACCGCTTATCGCTTATCAAACTTAGCATCCCTGCTACTTCGATATTTCGCATTCGCGCAAGCTCTCATCGCTAACCGAGTTTACAATCCGCTTTTCACTCAATCTATTCGATTCTACCTCAAACTCTGTCTGACCCTTTATCGCTCGGACCGAGGAAATGAAAATCTATCCGTGTCATGTCGGCACGCATGACATCGCTCCACGAGACAGAAGTAATATGACCAAAACATGATGGATACGCCGCTGGTACTTCCTATATATAAGTGTTTAACCATATTAACAAACTTTCGTGGAAAGATGCCATATGGGGCTCGACACTAATTAAACTTTTGATAGTGTTGAAACTTATTTGTTACTGTGTGTTTATGAAAATAAATGTAAAATTTTTCTGAAATTTTTAATTAAACCATTGGACAAGTGAAATTTCCTCACAACGTAGAGGTAACATCAACTCAGCTTAACTCCACACCCAAGGAAAATTTTTCATAAATCCAAGTTTTCCCTCAAAATCTTTTGTAATACCTTAACAAAACTTTTCTTACGACGTTGCTTTAACATCGACTCAGCTTAACACTACGTCATAAGAAACTTTTCATAAATCAAGTTTTCCTTAAATCCTTTGGCAATGACTTAACAAAACTCTTCGAAACTCAAAAACGTTTTGAATGCAAACTCGCGAGTTACTACCTTTTAGTCAAACAAACCGCTTTTTGCAATCGCAATCGATTTTCCCTACCCAAGACTCTCTCTCTAGTCAATCCTCGATCGATCGCTCATTCATCCTTAGTTACCCTAACGCTTTTATTGCTATCCCTCTGTGTCAATTCTCACAGTCTTCCTTACGAATTAATTTCGGGACGAAATTTCCTAAAGCAGGGGAGACATCGCTCTCGTTACTCTCGTTACGCCTAGCACCCGAGATTCAGATCATAATGTAAACTATAACGCTTACAACGCTATTTTGCATATTTTTCGCACACGCTATATCACAACACATACGCTTATAACTCTAACGCATACACTATTACGCTATTTGCTATCGCTCAACGTAACGCAAACTCAAAACGCAGTTACTTATGCTATGACCTATTAAAGTATATTATATTACTAGTGATGTGTGCAAAATGCAACATATAAATTACATCAATTGTGGCATAAAACTAACCCTTTTTTAGTACTAATGTTGGAAAAAGTGTGTTTTTGTCTTCCTTTTGTATTTTCAGGATTAAATGAGCTCAAATTAACAAAAGAAGCAAAAAGGCAGCTAAATCTAACATAAATACAAGAAAAGGAATAAACGTGGCATGCCCGACCTCCCCGAAAGCATATTCCCAAGCAAAACAAGAAAACAAGAGGTTGAACACGCCCCGTGCTCAGTGAGCACGGGGGTGTGCCCAAGTGTCAGCATAAAAGACAAAGTTGTAAAAGCTTCCATCGCCCACCATGGGGCCGTGCTCAGCGGACACGGGGTCGTGGTCAACTATAAGATTCGCAGAATCCAGGCAAATCTTGATAGTACAGATATGCTTCTGCACACGGGGTCGTGCCCAGCGGACACGGGGCCGTGGTCAACTAATAAAGACAAGAGCAATTAATGAAGAAAGAGAAGGATGTGGACACGTGGCCGTGCCCGAGCTTCTGTTCAGCCTATAAATAGGAGTGCTTGGCTCAAGCTCAAACCATCGCTTGGCACACCACCTCTCTCACACTTCACCCACCACCCACCACCACCATAACACCATCATCCACCACCATCATCCATTGTCCATCATAGAGTGTGTGAGTCGTCTTGGGATCCAAGATTGATCGTAAGAGTTCTTGACAATCAAGGCCATGTTTGCCTAAGTCTCTTACATCACTTGGTGAAGACAAAGTGTCTAGTGTAGTACTTTTTATTTTTAATCTTTTCGCACTTTTTAATTGGTTATGTATTAATGACTTTAATAACTAGTTTCTTATGTTGAAGGTGATTCTTCCTTATCGTTTGTCCGTGGTGTCTTGGCATTATTTTACTGTCTATATAAAATAAAAGATTTTCACCATTCATATCTCCACGGTCTATATGGATGTATGTTGGCTACCTGGTCGGGGGTTAAGGGAACGGTTTGGTAAGAGTCTTGCCATTGTTCAGTGTATAGATCCTGCAAAGGACCTGGGTCAAATTTAGTAGGACCTCCTTCAATACTTAACGGTATTGGATGGCGGGGGTCCAAACTCTTTGATCCCCTCATAAGTTAAACTACTATTAAAACTTTAATCCGGCTACTTAGGACTGTATCCCTGCTGACTCAGACTACTTAGCCGAGGGTAACGTTGCCTTCAAAAGAGGGGCCTACCACATTATGCATTAATAACTTAATTAATTATCTTTCAATAATCCGACCCTTTAGGATTGTATCCTTGCTGACTCAAACTACTGGGTTGAGGGTAACGTCACCTCCAAAAGAGGGGCCTACTACAATAACTAAGATAATCTCTTAAATAGTGCAAAAGTGCGGAAATAATCAAAGGTTACACTAAACACGAGTCGGAGCCAAGTGATTCATCTTGTCTATCTGTTTTTCTTTTATTTATTTTTTTCAGCATTTTAGTTAGTTTTTATTTTCTTAGTTTAAAACATTTTTCTAAACTTTTTGATTTGATTAGACGTTGAGGATAAACCGGTACTAAAAGCTCTTGTGTCCTTGGACGACCTCGGTATCTTACCAACACTATACTACGCTCACGATGGGTACACTTGCCCATATGTGTTTTTAGTGTTAGTAAATATCGTGTTTTATAAATTTAAAACTTGGCTAAAGAAAGTGTAAATATACTTAAACTTATATACACACTTCACACGCATCAAGTTTTTTGCGCCGTTGCCGGGGACACAAGGATTTTAAGAAAGTTAGGAATCAACGGCCTAATCGTTTTTCTTATTTTTATTTTTTTTAGGATTTTTCTTAGTTTTTCAGCCTCTGCAGAACTCAACACGGGCCGTGCCCGCTGAACACGCCCCGTGCTCAATCATTGGAACTGGCAATCCTGTTTTAAGTCAGACAGTAAGCTGAACACGGGGTCGTGCCCACTCAACACGCCCCGTGCCCAAGATTCAGTTACTGAAAACAGAACCGTAAGATCCCGGCGGTTGGTAATTTCTGACGCAAATATGAGTGATACTGATACTTTTTACTTTCGACACTCTTATGGTACGTTGTGTCAATTATGTGGTGGTACCCATAAGGAATTAGAATGTTATTTTCTAAATTATAAGCCCCACTATATAGACCCATCGTTTCCTTGTATCCTTAAGAGGGGCGAAAGTAAAAATAATCCCTATCTCTCCCTCGAATGCTCCCAACCAGATTTTCTAGGAGAAATGCTTCTTAATGAATTATTTCAATTAGAAGATCTAATTCTTAATTGGTTAAAAGAACTTAGGATAGATTTCAATAATTTATCTCAAGATGATAACCAAGAAGAAGTGTTGGAATCGCATTCAAACAACTTCGTTGTCCCCGACGATACTTCTAACTCTAGTGAGGACTTGAGCGATAGTCGTCCCTGTGCCGATTGTGTCGTGAAGGACACCCCATCGACTTCGTTCGATGCATACATAGACCTGAGCGATTCGGCATACACCTTCTTTAACGAGAGCCCGGGAAAGGGTTGGACTTGTCCACCTACATATAGCATAGGAATCACCCTCACCAACAACCTCTTGCGTTCTCGTCTCAATCTAGAACAATTAAGGTATCTTAGGCACTTTGGGGTTGTTCCATCCAGTAAGGAACCACCCGATCCAGAAAAGTTCCTTAAAAATAGACAAACTTCATAATCAGCCCTTCGAAACGGGGCCGTGCCCAGGTCAACACGCCCCCGTGTCCACCAAAAGATTCCCTTCTGAGTTTTTGTCAGAATACGGACAAAACGTGTCAGGATCTTGCCTGCACACGGGGCCGTATCCAGCCGACACGGGGCCGTGTCCAGCCGACACGGGGCCGTGTCTAGTATGCTGTCATTTTCGATAAATACAGCCAAGAATCCTGCACATTTGGACCATCCAGGGACAGAGATTTGATAGGATTTTCTAACTTACCATCCTAGGTAGGTTCTAAAAGAAGTTTCTAACAAACATCTTGTCCCTTCCTCTTTTAGCCATTACCTTCTTCTTCATCTTTCTTGCAACAACACCTCCATTGAAGTTTGATTTCAAGCTTTATTGTGATGTTTGTTAACTTTTTGTTCAAGGAATCTTGTTAAAAATAAGTTACACAACATTGTTCTAAGTTATTTATGTTCAAAAACGCTTCATAAGTTCGGAAAATAATTTGAAACTTCAAGATTCCTTGTTCTAAAAAACTGCAGAAAGGTGAACACGGGGCCGTGCTCATTGAGCATGGGGCCGTGTCCGTGGTACTGTTTCATTAAAATGAACTATTTCTGGTTTGTTTCCGTAGAATGTCTAGCCAAAACAGTGGAACCTCTTCTGCGCACTCCAGAAACAGTCGAAGGGAAAGGAGGCCATCAATTGAAGCAACTCTCGTACGATACGTGATGGCGTTACGTAAAGCTCTTGATGAGATGACTTCGGTAGAGGAGGTCCTGATAGACCGTATAAATTATCTTACGGTGGGGTTGGAAAACAGTTTTCAAGAAATAAACCTCTTCACCAAAGGTTAAACATTCTTGTAACACCTCCCATGGAACCCATCATCCCTCAAGAGGATTGGAACCTAGCACTTGGAATCCACAATCCTACCGGTTGGGACGACATTCCAGCGGAACCTCCTCTTGAGGATCTACAAGAAGTCCCGGTGGAAGTTGCACCTCCTCAAACCGATGCTAATGAGCCCGCTTTTCTTCTCCCTAGGGAGATCGAAGAATGGCTTGCTGACGTGTGAGGAACCCATGCCCGGAGAAAGAAGTTTTTCAAGCCACATTTACTGAGGGGTTTACCTTTTCGGAAATTTTGCTAATAGAATAAGTAGTAGGCTAGAACTTCTTGGTTTAGATTTCTTGTGTTTCTTTAACCTAACTATCTAGTATTTTAATTTTTAGGCTATTATGTAACTTTCTCTATGACTTAATGAATGATGGTTTTAGTTAAACTAGTGTTTGGATGGTGTTGAAACAAATAAAATACACTCAGGATGGCAAAGGATAACAAGGGAAACTTGAACCAGCACCCCATGCAGGAAAACAGGGCCATCCGACGATTTTCTTCATTAACAGTAAGCTCAGCACGGGCCGTGTTCGCCCAACACGGCCCCGTGCTACACAGTCTGCAGAAATGACCCAGTTCAGGTAAATTGGACACGGGCCGTGTTCACCCAACACGCCCCCGTGTCCAGGCTTATGTTTCTTTTGTTTAATTTTTGTTAATGGCACTTGAACACGGGGCCGTGCCCGGACAACACGGGGCCGTGTCCAGCGCCCAGTAACACAAATTTTTGCTTGATTCACACCTTTACACATTCAAATCAACCTAAAAACTTATTTTTGGGACACATTGAGGACAATGTGTAATTTAAGTGGGGGGGGGGGGAATGCTAAAACCTTGAATCTTGCAAGTCCTAATAACAAGCCTTACACAAAACTCTATTGGAACCGCTAATCACCCCAATTTTTTTCAAAATTTTTCATTTTTTTTACTTGTCTAGGTTTAATTTGGGAATTTCAAAATTCTAAAAAGGTTATATTTTTACAAATTTACAACCGATAGCATCGTGATAAAAAGAACCAACATAAGAAAATTATGAAAAGGCATGACAAGCTTAGTTAAAATTTGATTATATATACTTGATCACATAAAAACCCATTCCCACAAAAGTGAGTTTTGATCCTTTATTGAGCATACAGATACATATCTTTAAACTAAATGCTCATTTTTCGTTTCTTGTGTGAATAGCCGCTTGGTTCTTACAACTCTAGAACTTCCCACGACTATACATTCCCGATCCTTACCAACTTAAACCCGAGTAAGTAAATGATGGAGGCATTAGGACTAACCCTTTTTTATTTCTACACCATTATTTTTTTTTTTACCACCTACCCAAAATCCCCCTAGTTAACCCCTTTGGGAAACTAACTCATCCGTCAGGATGGGGCTCATTCGTCAGGATGGAGCCCATCCGATAGGATGGCCATCCGTCAGGATGACCATCCGAACATAGTCCATCCGAATGGAAGTTGTCCGATTAGACATCCGACCGAATGGACATCCGTCCGGATGATCATCCAATCGGATGGCCATCCGACCGAAAGCCCATTCGACCGAATAACACCTCGCACTCTCCATCGCCTTAACTCTCTCTCACCTCTATAAATAGTACCTGTACACTTCTTCTCACTGATTTGACACTCTCCATCCGACCACCCACACTCAAGTCACTCTCAGTCACTTCTAATCGCGATTCAAGGCTATTTCGTAAGTATTTCTCCTCAAATATTGTACAACCATCATCACTAATCACTTCTACATCATCTTCTCCATCAAAATCACCCACAAATGCTAACATTTTCCCTGAAATCACTGATTCAGACCCCTTGAAGGTGTTTTCCACTCATTTTGCTCTTGCAACCTGTTGTGGAACATCATTTAATCAAGATTGGTTCCAGATCTAAAGGATTTCACACTTTTTCAACTAAGTTATGCAAGATTCAACATTTCTTCATCTATTTTCAACTTTTCTATACAAAACTGATGGAATCTGGACTCAATCAGACTCTTGACTCGTTCCTTTGTCAAGAGCCGGGTTGAAAACGGATTTCCACCGAAGAGATGGACCGATTAACTGGTCAGACATGAAACTTCATCAAGAACAGTGAGTCTAGTCGAGTGGGCTGAGATCACTCGACCGAATGAGCTGGACTTGGTGTTTCTGTTGTCTGACACGTCGTCACGCCGTCTCTGTTAACTTGAAAATGTTTACTTGGAAAATTTTACAAAAACTTCAAACTATAGTCTGCAACTCACTCGAATAGCCATCCGATCGAATGACCATCCGACAGGATGACCATCTCGGATGACCATCCGTCCGGATGGAGCCCATCCGTCCGGATGCACTGCTACAACACTTAACCCACTTTTACCCCATTTGACACGCTGATTCTGACCGTTCAGCCCTGAGGAATACTTATGCATCTGTTCCCGTACACAGGCCGATCCAGCGCTCTCAACCATCCAACTAGATTGTGTTTATTTGTTGGACACGCACTGTGATTATACTTGACCCCCTTTTAACGCTTTAAACACACTTTTGGGGTGTAACATACGTTTATATCGAAAACACACTTATCAAAACGCAGTACACAATCTAAGCTATTATCACATGTGAATGACTGACGTACATATTTACACGTGATGCTTGATACATATGTGCTAGGACTTTTACTCGTGACGTTCCAACTTAACTAGAATAGTACTATAGTTCGACTCACGCCCGACGGGGTCTAGTTAAGACAAACTCTCACTCGTAAACGCACATCGCAGTCATCTCAGGACTTAGCTGGTAGTTTTTGTCTTGTAGCGTATATGTTGTGTGTCATGTTTATGTATGTGGAAATTCGCAGTGTTTTTATCTACTTTATGCTATATTAAACCTGTATACTCGCCAATACATTTTTGTATTGACATTATTTTAACGTATGTTGCAGGTTAAATGCAGGTTATCTCAATCAAGATAGGCTACTTTAGAAACTCACCTAAAAATCTAGGTTGTCGACTTTGTATTGTTCGAGAGACATGAAATATGTACGACTTTATGTGAAATATTTGTTTATTAGTATGGGATAGTGAACTTGTTAAATATTGTCGCTAAATTAGTTGTTATGGGTTCTCTTGAGAAATCTGATTCGCCTAGTGCCGCGCCCCGATGATTCCGCCATCGGTTGGGGTGTGACAAGTGGCTGTAGCTCTAATACCACCTTCTGTCGCAGCCCCCGACCCCTGCCTCAGGAGGCGGGCGGCCGCGGAACACATCGCGCAGAGCGTAGTTAGGAAATATTTTATCAGAGTTAAAACACCAAACTTTTTATAATAAATAAATGGGATAAAACCCAAGTTTCCATTACAATACATTTATAGGGATAAACCCTAGTTTATTGAAAACAAGACTCCTTTTTATTTAGGTAACTTTTATAGCCAGTTTTCCAAGCCTTCAGTGCTCTCCAACTGGCTTCTATTAGCTTCACATTAAGTTACCTGAAACGCGTTTTAAAAAGATTTTATCAGGGGGCGAGTGCATCCTAGTTTAATCAAAACAGTTTTATAACTTTACAGTATTTAGAGCGATCACAATGTTTGTATCTACACAGTTACTCATTCAGTACTGTCAACACCTGACTTGTGGGTCATGTTACTCATTGGCTAACTCTTTATCCAATAGTAACGGATTACAATAATGTATACAAAACCCTAACATACCGGCAGTAATTGTAGAATACATAGACTTAATCACTGTTAAGTATCATTGAAAACATTTGAGGTTTTGGTAAAAATGTGACAAAAAGTAAGATGTACTCACATTGTTTACTTAGGTAAAACTAAAGCTTCCTGGTGAATCTCCTGGTTATTATCTAATAAAAATTAAACAATGCACACGTGTTAGTATGATAACCCAAATCACATTAACTGTACAACTCTAGACAGAACTCCAATGACTGAGTCAGGCAGAGCCTTGACATGTATTACGGAGTCCTAGATCAATCGGGTGTAACATGAGACAAAACTCCAACGACTGAGTCACGTAGAGCCTTGACATGCGTTACGGAGCCCTAGCTCGATCGTGTAGGGTAACAAATAGGGGTTATAATACTTACAACGAGGCAGAGCTTCGCTTTATAGGGGTATTATTTCCCGAGAGTTTTAGCCTACTAGTGATCAGAGAAAAAGAAAAGAATTGAACGAGATTGAATGAGGCTCGGCCTCTATTTATAGAGCTGGACTAGGGCGGCCCGCGCCCCGCGAGGGATACGGCATCGGCCTTCGCGGCCCGCGAGGTAGGCTAGCTAGGCTCTAGCCTTAGTGAGACAATCGGGTAGCTTAGTCGTGTAACCGGACACGTGGCGCAATGCCGTGTTCGGCAAACAAAGGGGCTCGCGCCCCGCGAGAGACAAAGGGGGTCCGGGTCGCGGCCCGTGACTACCCATTGTTTTTGTTTTTATTTGACTTTTATAATGATGAAGGTTATTAGGGTCTGTTTCTCATATATGGGGTATATTAGGAACATTTAGGGTCGTGATAAGGGGTTTTAGGAGGGTCGTTATATCGCCCTACCTCCCTGTCGTCCCAATTCACCCTAACACCTATAAATAGGCGCACTACCTCACTATTTTTGCTTGCTCAGTCTCACAGACACTCTCCAAATGCTCTGAACTCTTCCACTCGTGATTAGAAGTCGTGGTATCGATTTTCTTTCATTTTCCTTCATTTTATTACATTCTTATGCATTTTAATTCCACTTCTCAAACTTTTCTTACAAATCATCTTGATTGAACACATCTCATGGATGGATTTTACCAGTTTGCTTGGGCAAATTGATGTTGAAACCTCACCACATGTGAGATTCAAATCAAGATTTACAAACTTTGATGTTTTCACAACTTATTCATACACTTCATCATGATTTCTGCACAAGCTTGGTAGAATCTGGTACCCATCAGACCCTCAACTCAGTTCATAGTTAAGGGTTTGCATTAGGCTTAATTTCCACCAAGTATTGATCTGTTTCAGACAGATCTAACAAGCGTTTTCGACAAAACTGACACATTTCGCACGACAAGAGATCCATGTCGCATGAAAGGGCATCCTTTCGCACGAAAGGGACTGTTTTTATGTGTTTCGTTTTCGATCATATCTGTTTGATGTCAGTTCATCAGTGATGAACACCAAACAGTTTGCTAGTCACAAAGTAAGTTAACCCCGTTCAGCCTCCAACACTTGGCTCACGCCTTCTATGTTGTGTTGGCACACCTGGGTTGTCCTTACCTAACTATTTGGCCATTTTTACCTTTTGTTTTCAATTTGTTTAACAACTATTGTTACTGTTTTATGTTTAATCAGTTTTCGATTAAGTTTTACGTGTGAATTTGTATTCAAACAATACCAGTCGCACGACAGGGCCTCCTCTCGCACGAAAGGTCTGTTACTTGCTTTATGTCACACTTTTTTCATATTTTAAAGTCTGATCCGAACCCTTTTCACATCAGAATACTCACACCTTCATTTACCCATTTCAGGGTGACCACGGTGTACCAACCTTCATCTAATCAGCTTGCGGTTTAGTGTTTATCTACGCAAAACTGTGAGTATACTCGATCCCTTTTTCAATTTATACACTTTAGGTGCAACATGTACATATATACAAAAACACGCAACCCTACTAAACATGTTTATCAAATCACACTATATCCACTATTAAACATGAGACTCGTTATACTTGTTAATCTCATATGCTATGTTTACATGTGTCTATATACTCATTAACTTTGCAAGCCTACCTTAACAATTATAGCGCTATAGGATTAACACCTCACCCGTATTCTTGTGGTATTGTTAAGTAAACATCATTATACCCTCTTCGGTTTGACGATGTTGAGTAATCACCGTTGTGTTAAACTCTGGTTTGACATATAGCTTACACTAGTACAACATGTTAGTAACATTGTATATATTTTATCATGTTGGATATGAGCACCATTAAACATTTTTTTACTATTATGCTATGTATTCAAACTTGTATACTCGCCAATATTTTGTTGATCATATTTTAATACATGTTGCAGGTTGATAGATGACAACATGAAGAAACAAGTTTAGGGTGGACTTAGATACACACCTTAATAATAAAAAAATATTCATGTTTCATGTTTGCTACAATTTGACTGTATTTGGTTTTTAAACAATGTATGCCATTTTAGTATTTATGAAATTTTGATTAATTAAATATTGACACAATTAGCGTTATGATGCTACGAGCAATCTTTTCTTCATCTCACTCCAATGTTTCCACCATCGGTTGGGGTGTGACAACTCCAATCCTTAATGATACCAAAAGGAAGATTCACATCATACATAGTGACACTAACCATTTGCATATGTGATTGTCTCATTAAAAAGGATTTAACTTGCTTAGAATATCTACGATGAACCAGGATTCCAAAAACTTAACCATTTTATTAACCCAATTAGGATGATTCCCACTGCCTTTTAGTATCCATATATCTCACTTGTTGTTTTCCAAAGCGGAAACAACACCTGAACACCCATTGACATATATTAGAAAAAGACGTTCATGGTCAGTGTAATTTCTCCAAACAAAATAGGGAAGGTTAAAACAGAACGTTCATGGCCATGTACTAATTTCTTAGTTGTCAAGATGAATAGGGCATTTGAAATAAAAAATGTCCAAATGGTGAGGTTGGAATATGTAGACGGAAAGCAAAGGCTAATACCCGCAGTAAAATGACCCATTCCAAACAATATTCCTCATCGGGGTTTTTTACAGAACTTGACTCATAAAGAGATGAGTTATATCCCTTGTTTCACAAAA
Organism: Helianthus tuberosus; assembly: GCA_030545235.1. Lineage (NCBI taxonomy): Eukaryota > Viridiplantae > Streptophyta > Magnoliopsida > Asterales > Asteraceae > Helianthus > Helianthus tuberosus. Next base: position 88,796,062 of record CM060374.1, on the reverse strand, counting down.
GTAATGTTTTCCTTCTATATCAAGTTTTTTAAAATTCTGTATTTCTCCTTTCCCCTAGATAGAAACATCACCAACTAAAATCAAAAGGTACCTAAAAGAGCTTTCTTCTGCTATTAAAGGGTCATTTCAGATTCGTTGTGAACCTAACAAATTTTTTTCAAGTTCGATCTTAATAGTAATTACAACCAAGAAACACTCCAACCACTAAATCACACAATCTAAGAAAGCATAACAAACTCTTAAATCTAGCTTGAACCATAAGCATTACGAAACATAAATCTATACCTGAAGTATCAAAACGCACAATTAAAGTAAACAGAATACGAACATTAACAAGGTTGTAAACCATCCACATCAGCATCATACTTACAACCTCAGAACCCAATCCGCCTCCAAGATTTTTAACTCCCGGGTATAGGCAATATGCTTTCGATGTAAGTCCTAACATGACCAACCATGACAGGTCCAGGGTTGAGACGTTCAAAACCAGTATCAAACACCACCGATTTGACGGTTCCGCTATCCACATCATACATAGGGACACTAACCATTTGCATATGCGATTGCCTCTTTAAAAAAGATTTAACTTGCTTGGACTATCTACCATGAACCAAGATTCCAAAAACCTAACTGTTTTTTAACCCAAGCAGGATGATTTCCACTGCCTTTTAGTATCCATATATCTCCCTTGTTATCTTCCAAAACGGAAACAACACCTAAAAAATCCATTGACATTCTTGAGAAAAAGCCACTCAGGGTCAGTGTAAGTTCTCCAAACAGAACGAGGAAGGTCTAGCATCCAAAAGTTATCGGTTATGAGGTCAAACGACAAGATTCAAAAAGGAAGGATCACATGTATTATATTGTTGATACACACACAACTGCAACCCTGATCCCTTTCGATATTAAAGGTATCAAATGGAATATCACTAACATCTATATTTCTCCACGATCGAGTCGACAAAGAAAATAGCATTGCCCTGAATTTATTCGGCTCTAGAACATCAAAAAAATGCAAAACCTTATATGCATTTCTCGACTCATCGAACCCAAATAAGTAACAAACTTTCGTATAATCAATCCATGGGCCAAAAAGTTTGAACACCTCACGAGTGCTAAGGTTAAGAACGAATGCTAGATTGTGTAGCGTAGCTGTGGAAGTAAACAAGACTAAACTTTTCACATGTTGCACGCAAGTGGTGTCTTCTAGGTAGTCATACTTGTACAGTGTCATAAGATGAGTGATAGGACCACCGTCACGAGCGACGGATAGTAGGTAGCGTTTGTTGTTGGATCTATCATAGGCAGAGATCAACAAGGCGGCACGACGGCCGACAGTGGTTTGGAGTTTGATGAATGATGGATCCAAGATGAGAGATCGCCATGGCTTTGATACGAATCTATATTTTTAGTAAGCTTTTGACAGGGAGTCTCGCGAGTATCTGTGATTGGGTTAGCTTTTTTTGGAGTAACTTGTGACTTATTGACTTATAAAAGTTAATAAGTTGTTTTTGTAGTGTTTGGATTAACTTATTTAAGAAGATTTTGTGTAGGGGTGTTCAGAATTCGTTTCGAATTCGAAAATTTCGAAATTCGATTAAATTCGATTCGATTATCAAGAATTCGTTTCGATTATAAGAATTCGAATTCGATTCAATTCGAGTCAAGTAAATCGAATACGAATTTATAATTTCAAATTCGATTCGAAATTTGAATAAAAATTATACATTTTTATTTATTATTTTTATATATAATACATATATAACTTTTATTGGTCTAGACTATAAATTATTTTCAAAATTTATTCCAAGTATAAAAATTACCCATTACCAAACCCACTACATGGCCATAACTAAAACATAAGTAACAAATCTAACAATAGATTTATAACCCTAAAAAGATAAACTTGTAATTAAATTTTTTAATTTAATTCTTATGGTGCTTTATTTGAACTTTTTAATGTGATATCGTGCTTTATGGTTGCTTTAAAATTTATGTTTCATCTTAATAGTTTTTTACATGTTTTAAAAGAATTTGAATCAAATCAAATTTATTCGAATTCGATTCGAATATTTAATCGAATACGAATTGGGTTTTTTATTCGAATATGAATTCGAATCGAATTCGGTATGTTTTAATCGAATTCGAATTCAGTGGAAAATAAAAATTATCTCTAATCATTCGAAAATTCGATATTCGATTCGATAAACACCCCTAGTTTTGTGTGTTGAGAAGTTATTTTTTAAAAGTTAGAATTTCTAACTTCTCACTTATGACTTATATAAGTTAATAAGTCCTTATTGAGAAGGAATCCCAAAAACCCTCATGATCTCTTCAGGGATGAAGGTTTTCAATCTCAGGGGTGTGGACCTAGAAAAATTGGCTACGACTTTAAGTAAACTATTTACTTTGTTACTCAACGTTCTCATTATATATATTTGTGATGTAAGAATAAAGAATAAAGAAGGCCCAAAAAAAAGGAAATAACTTCAAATCATTGCATAAATTCGAAATTCAGACACTTGTGTGTTTTTTATCCAAAATATCTGAAAACCCGTATCCAAAATATTCGAAAATTTGGATATCCAAAAATCAGATAATGCGAATTTTCGGATTCGAATGTGAATTTCTAAAAAGTTCGGATAATCGAATTACCCGATACAAGAAAACTAAAAAAATAGTACATATATTATATGAGTATGATGTTTAGTTTAAATACAATCTAACATAATAAAAAAAAATAATTAATAATAAATAATCGAATGTGGATTCATGAATGTTCTTTTGCTTTCAATGTTGTAAGTTTGGGAAATTTAATACATGTTTGGTGTTTGGGAAATTTAATACATGTTTGGTTTTAATTTATGTATGAAACGCTTTTCTTTTTTTAATAAATTCGGATATCTGTTTAAATACCCAAATTTGGATATCCGAAAGTTCGGATACGGATTTAGATATTAATATACGCTATCCAAAATTTTTGGATATTCGAAAACCGGATAATCAGATTTCGAACACCCCTATTACCGACCAAGATATAACTACCACCAATTATCTACTAGACCTTCAACTTTAAAAAGCAACAATTAAACCCTTTCACTGTTAGAATCATAACACCAATATATTTAGAAAAATACGACCGTGTGAAAATGTTGGAGGTAAAATAGAAGTGAAAATGGAGGTGTTAACTAGGGATGGGATCGGTACAGTACTCGTACGGGTACCCGAAAATACCGGTAACGAAAAATCTGAACAAAATTGAGTATCTAATACCGTACTAAATATGTTGGTACGGTATGAGTACGGGTATCGGTGGTACCACCTGTTTTTATTTTTTTGATCACTCGTACGAGTACCAAGTAAGTAAAATTGATACGAGTACCAAAACCAACGAGTGCTAAATACGTAAAATCGTTATGAGAACCTATGCGATGATACGAAATAAAGTGTAATATAAAAACACTTTTGATATAAAATTCGGTACCAATACCATTTTACCCCGTACCCGTATCAATACCGAAAATACCGAATACCGAAATCAATAAAATTAAGTACGAATACATATACCATATACCCAAAATCAATAGAACTACAGATACCGGTAAAAATACAGATATTGGTATAATCTCATCCACATTTCATACTTTCATACTGATGACAATTACAGATGAGGTTCTGACCCGACAGGAACCGACCCAACCCGACCTGAATTAGAGATGGGCAAATCGGGTTTTTTGTATACCTGGAACCGGTTCCTACCCGTACCCGGTTCTTGACTGAGTTTGACTAGACCCGATTCTTCTAGGACGCGGTTCCGGTTAGTACCCGGTTTCAAACCACAATTACCAGAACTGTTCCTAACCGATTCAGGTATTTTGTAACCGGTTCCTCGGAGGAATCGGTTCCTCCGGGTATCTTCCATAAAAAGCTGCAATAAAGCTGCCGGAATCGATTCCTAACGGCTTTATATCCGTTGGAATCGATTAATTGCCATTAAAATTTTGAAATCGGTTTCTAGTATTTATAAGAACATCACCTTCAACCAAAACTTAATCCCACTCAAATTGGTTTCATCCTACAAGTTACAACTAAAACTTGTTATGGCATGCAACGACGAAGTGGTAATGGTTTTGGAAACCAAAAGAAAACCCCCAAGTTTGGAAGCACTTTGATCTGTGCCTGATGTCTGATAGCCATGAAATGGCACGTTGCAAAGGTTGTGGGAAGTTCATGAAGGCTACAGCGAACTCGACCCTCAAAAAACACACCGACCGTCATTGTCCGGTGACAAAGGCCGCGTCGAAGAAAAGTGAAGGCGGCGAATCATCCGGAACCGGTTTTTTGAAGGTTTAGTGTGTTTATGTGATGGTAGTCTGGTTGTGTTTATGTGTTTTTTTGTTTAGGTATAATGTTTGGTTTTAACGTATGGTAGGTAGGTAATGGTTTAAGGTTGGTTGTAATGTTTGGGTTTAACTTCTAATGTATTAGGTTTCATTTAAATCCTGACGGTTCTTTGTGTTTTTAGCGAAACCGGTTCCGGGTAGGAACCTGGTAGGACCCTATTTTTTTTACAAATTGCGGAACCGGGTACGAACCTACTGGTTTTTTGAACACGAAATCGGTTCTTCTATACATCGGGTATGAATTAGAACCGGTTCCAGGTAGGTTCTACTGGGTCGGGTTTGGAACCGGGTATTATGCCCATCTCTAACCTGAAACCACAATGGTGTTGGGCTGGGCCCCTTATATTCCCTCATAGTTTCATTAGCCCACTAACCAACGGCCCAACTTCTGATCCCACGGCCCACGTCCTCTCTTTTTTATCTCCACATTTATTAATCTGTAAACTATTCTTTCATTTTGCGTTTTACATCCTTTCGATTTCCAGCACAAACGAAACCCTAAATCGATCGACATCCATGGCGTTGAACACCGGATTGAGATCATTATCCTCCAAATTACTCGTTTCTGTCGACTCATCTCTCGCTAAATCTGGTAACAATCCGTGACCTAATCTAATAGCGATTAATTTCAAACAATAGCTGATAAAACTAAAATATTTGTTTGATTTTTATAGTTTTATTGTTGTTGTTGATTCGTTGAATGTTAAACGTACATGTTATTGATTGATTGATTGATTTGGATTGCTTATTGTTGATGTTTAGGTTATTGATTATACGGTTATTGAATGGATCTGTGTACTTGATGTTTCGTGTGTTGTGTTTTAGATCTGTATGGTTTTTGTGGAATTTGATTTTTTGTTGATGTAATTTGGTAGTTAGATTTGTATAATTGTATGTATATGGTTGTAGTAACTGTTTAATTTTCTGAAATGAAGGAGAGGGGAAAACATGATGTCGTGATGATGATTTTCAGAGCCGTCCCTGAGAACTGTAAAAAAAAATTAGGCCAAAAAAATTGGGCTAAAAAATTATGGTTAAGGGGAAATGATTTAAAAAAAATAAAACCTTGGTGGTGGAGCCAAGACTTGAACTTAAGACCTTTTCTGCATCTTGAAATGGTTTTTTCTACTCCACCACCAACACTTTTTTACATAATAAATGGATGCATATATTAAATATATAATTTAGTATATATATTAAAGCTTATAAAAACCTTTCGGGCCCTTTAAAAATCTGGGCCTCGAGCGACGGCACGGGTTGGCCGGCCCAAAAGCCGGCCCTGATGATTTTGCATCAATACGATTTTTTTTTTTTGTTTTTGCATTAATTTAATGTCGTCATTAAGATTTAATTTGCTTTTTTTATATTTTGCATCAATTATCAAATTTGGTTTTTAAACTCGGTGTATATCCGAACTCTGGCATTCATGTGTATTTTAAAACCTGTATATGCATATTTGCCAGTCTAGTAGTTGTTTATGAAAGTCATCCTTTGTTCCTGATACAAATTCCAGTTTTAAGACCATCAGATTTATCTGAAACAATATGTTTTTTTCTTTCAAATGAGTAGTGAGGTTCTTTTTGAACTCATTTCACGGATGTGGACTTTTGAGAAATGATGAGTTAGCTATGTATGTCATTTGATTCTGTGTGTGAAGTAAGTGAAGTCATCTGTTGAATTTGATAAAATGAGAACAAAGGTGATATGATGGAGGCTTAAGGGTGAAGAATATTTAGGCAAGCTAGACATTAGCATGTGCTTGTGGATGAATTTCTTTATCTAAACATGTATGTTTGTTAGGAATGTTTACTCACTTGGTCTATGCTGGATGCAGTCAACAGTTTTGATGTTATTAATTGATACCTTGATTTGTTATATAACACATTAACATTTGCGAAGTATGATCTTTAGATTCGCCTATTCGAAGTAAGTAAGGTGCATTACCCTATAAACATATACATTTGTGGAAGCTAGTTTTTGAAAAAAAGAACTATTTGTCTTCACATTTCAAAGCATAAAATGTTTTTGACCATTCATAACTGCTAGAATGGTTTTAACTTTTCTTTTTTTGTTTAAGTATAATAACATTATTTTTTTCGTAGTAATCATAATTCATAAACTGATGTCTTTTAGAGCTTTCGTTTTGATTTCAATTGAATGGTGTACACTACATGGGTCCACATTTTTCCTATTGATTTGTTATTGCTGAATGTGAGCCTCATTATACTTTGTGTTTATGGTCATCAAATTTTTGGTACATTCTAGTCGTTCTGGCATTTATTTTCACTGTTTGACTGCGGTTCCTAAGATAGATTTAGTATTGTTCTTTTTTTTCAATCACTTGAGTTGGAGTATAAAAAAGAAAATGGTTCTGGAAGTATAGTTTAAACTGCAGTCTTAATTAGTAGGAATGTAATATATGTGACAAAGATACCTTTGGCTTTGTTAGCATTGTTTATCGCAGAAAAGAAGAAAAGGGGTTAAAGGAGAGGGCTTGAGTAAGTGTTAACCTAATACTTGTCACAATGGCTAAACTGGAATAATGCAAAATAAACACCAAGAGTGGTTTCGTGGAGCTCAGAGTAGTCAGCCATAGTTTCTTTTTTGTTTGGACACTCAATCCCAGTTAAATGTGATTTAAGGTTTAACGCATATTTATGTTAGATTGATTTAGAGTTGGTTGTTCAGTTGATTACTGATATAACAATACCAGTAGCCTTGTCTCAAACCGACAATGTTAAGTAGTTAGTCCAGTTATGGAAGCATGTAGTGGTGCTTTTTTAATCTCAACGATGACACTCATTGTAATCGGTTATTTCATATGGCTGTCGAATAATAGGCTGCTTTTTTAATCTCTACGATGACACTCATTGTAATCGGTTATTTCATATAGCTGTCGAATAATAGGCTACTGCAATATTCTTCTGAATTCCACATTGTGAATTTATTAAAATTTCTACTACAATATTATCAGTGCCTATATGAGCTTTGTTGATGATTTCATATGATTACTATTTTATGCTCATTTGTATCTCACTAAACTGTGTCTTAGTGGTGTTCTTGCCAACTAAGTTTTCTGTGTGAATTTTGGAAACACTGATTTTGTTCAAGCTTGTTTTTCAACTTTCAAACTTGATCAGATTTGTGGTAACTATTTTGATTTTTTTTACCTCAGACTGTATCTATACTCGGTCTGTAGTTTAATCATTTCCTAATGTACATGTGCATAGACGTGTCTATACTCTGATTATATGGTTATGTCTTATATTAAATGGTTTTACTTTTATAACTTGGTAAAAATTGAAATGGGGCGAAAGTGTTGAAGGTGACCTGAAGTGGAACCTACAACCGTAAATCGATTATTAGATTTTAATTTAATTCAGTTATTGAATTGATTTCAGCTCAAAGAGGGTTTCACTCGACGGGGGCTAAGAGAATGGGCGGACATGGTGGTCATGATGAGCCAGCTTACTTGCATTCGAAACACATGTACAACTTGGACAGGATGAAAAATCAGAAACTGACGATGACTCTTGGCGTTTTCACTGCTTTCAGCATCGGTGTCGGGGTCCCAATCTATGCTGTTATCTTCCAGCAAAAGAAAACTGCATCTGGTTAAGCAAAGCTTCTTTTGGTGTCACTGTTTTTAATCCCAATAATGCAAAAACTTATGAATGAATTATGTTTCACCTTTTGAAACTGTTTTTGTAGCATTGGCCATCGGTCATGCAAACAAATGAAAATTGTTATTTGTTCTCTTGGTAAAAGCTTTTTGTCTGATATATTAGTCATAAAATCATTGTCTGATTAATATCTATTTTTTAGTAATCTCTTTATATATAGCGCGCAAAAAAAATCCCAAAATAGTTCAAACAACTTTTCACGTTTTAAATCTACGAATTGTGCTGTCGTTCTAGGTTAATGACTATCGTATTTACTGTTTAAAAAGCTTACTATGTTGTCGTTTTGTGTATCAATGAAGATGTTCTTTGCGATTTTGGTTGAAATGTTTTTGTTTTTAGGATTCAATTTTTTGGATCGGTTTGTTATCATTTGGTTTTGTATTCTGTCTGCAATACTGCATCAATGTTTTTAATTTTATTTTTGTTGTGTTCAATCATAGGCGCAAGTTTATTTAATCGGCTTGATTGACATATATGGCATGTCACTAGAATTTATTGTTTGTGTTACATTTATACACGGCTGTATATATAACTGTACCGCTGCGGCGCTGCATATATAAGCTCAGATACTTTTTTATGTACTTGTACGTACAAAGTTGGTGTATTCAACTAGTAGGGGTGTACATGGTGATGGTACGGTTTGACCGGTTTTGACGACTGATTTAGAAAATGACTAACCGGACGGGCCGAGTTGGGTAGGTTGGCTGGTTTTCTTTTTTATGTTATTCTTAAGTTGTATGTTTGTATTAAATGAGAAAATAAATGTATTTTTTTAATTATTAGTTTGTTATAAACAAGGACAATGGTTAGTGATTATAAAATACAAATACATAATAACTACATTTAAAAATATATAAATAACAGAGGCTATAGCCAGTTCCAAGCTTCAAACCGAACGATCAAAACCATCAAAACGATTTGTAAAGAGTAGACTGCTTGGATCTTAAACTGGCCAAAACAGCCGACTTGATCCGATTAACTATTTACGAGTACCCCTATTCAAAATAAACGATATACTTTGATATTTAACATTGAATACACATAACCATTTATCATAGTATTATGCATATTGTATACTTAAATACTCATCATCAATAAACATGCAAATTAATCACTAGTCTATTATATAATGAGTACGCTGATACATCATCAATTTAAAAGCAATACGCATATGTAACATTAGAGTCATCATATGCAAAAGCGTATTCTAATATCTCGTATAACAGAAAGTAGTTAGCTTGTGAGTCTAACATTAGAGTCATCATATGCAAAAGCGTATGCCGGGTCATATAGTTTTGGAAACAATATGACTACAATTATAATCACAACCATGATATGGTAGTTAAGGAAAGAATGCTTTTACTTCAAATTCATAATAACACAAGTGCTCGTACATACTTCTTCTATCTCAAAAGGTGGTCTATCAAAACTTGAGTAACATGTGCGGATCTAGCGGTCGAGACTCCAGCGGACTTCACCATTGTGGCCAGCTCGACCGGATTGGAGGTCCATATTTGCGAACAATCTACGGACTTCACATGTGGTCCCACTTTCAACATCTCTCTCACACATATATATTGTGTTCTATTATATTATTTAACTAGTTTAAGTTCCCGTGTGTTACACGGGTGGCCAATAAGAAAAATAACTACTTTAACATTGTTGACGTAAGTATTTTAGTTATATATATATATGTTGAAATATTAACGGGAATGATATAGAGTACACCAAATAATTGAAATACACGAATACAAACAAAATAAATATTAATATCATAAACATATTAATATTGAATTCATACGGATTTGTTGATGCATCGTTTTACACCTAGCATTACAAAAGGAAAAATGGAAACACGCAAGAGCACCAAACCGGCGTAGCCTCCTTAAAAAGACCCGCATGGCATTCAAATGCTTTCTTATATCTGTGAGCTTCATCGACTACCACATACCTGATTAATAAGTGATAAGTTTAGTATTAGGCCATATTTAGAAAGAGAGAAAAAGACAAAGAAAGTTCTTGCCAATTTGTATAAAGACATTATTTGTAGAATTGTATAACACCAACATGCATTAGAATAACCACATCCTCTTTGCCCACATCATGATAGCCATGTCTTTTACAGCCTTAAGTTACGCACCAACATGCATTAAAAGTCTTTACCCAAAAAAAACATGCATTAAAAGTAATTCCACAGCCGATTGGAGAAGTTCTTTTCCGAATTTACACTCACGTTGATGTCTTAATTAGGCTACTAATTTCCATTGTAGCACAAAAAGCAGCACAAGTTGGAAGATTTTATGGCACTTACAATGAGCAAAAAAAGTGACAATAATATTATAGTAAATAAAACTAACAGAGTAATAAAATAACACAAAAAATAGCACATTCAAAGTCATTTGGTTTAAAGAGCTCAAAGTAGACTTCTCACTTCAATGGTAAGCAACTTAAGTATATGCTCACATAGCCTTAGCAACTTCATTCGCTATGGATAAATAAATAGAAAGCTAGAATTTACCAGGGACATCGTGGGCAACCCGATCATACTCCAAAACATCTTGAGATTCAATCGGAGCTGTTGGACTTCAAATCTGCAGCGCTAGAATCGCAGCTCAAAGAACACCACAAAAAGCCTCAAAATCCGCAAATGCCATAAGATTTGCTTGTGTAGTCTGCAAAAGAAACATGACCCAACATGTTATACCCCTTTATAATCAAATATGGCACACTGATTAACTTGGACAACGGTGATTCAGGTCAACCTGACCCGACCCGCTACATACTAATTATTTAAAAGGTGACATTTGACACACTAATTATTCAACAAATAGACAAAATGTGCTTAAGGTGAACTTGACCCCTCCCGTTACATACCTTCTTTATTAGGTTTTTTTATTTTTCCCTTTTGTTATAGTAGTTGGGCAGTGGTCGGGCTTTAAAGTATCACACCAAAACAATACCAAATTACAATGAATGATGTCGAATTCGACTTGTAATAAACAACTGTTGTTTTCTACAAACTCAACTGCAATATAGCAAAGCCCCAGATAGACTATCGTTTCCACAAACTCACACTTAATAATTACCTCAAGTTATTGATTGATAAAAAATGTGAAAAGTTTGACTCGTTTACTTACAAATGGGAGTTGATATTATTTCTACATGTCAACTGGGTGTGTGTGTATATATATATATATAAAGCTTAGCTTAAATAATGATCCAAAAGTCACAGAATATGTGTTCTTAATGCAGATAACATCCTAAATTGTTTTATTTATCAAAATCTATTATTTATGTGATAATGTAATTTTTTCAATTCATATTTAAAATTACAATCTTTTAAAAACAATTGGATAAAAGGTTTTTCAAGTTCACCCAACCCAAAAATACCCGTTTTGACATCATCTCGTTTCTCATTTAAATAAATCAGCTCGTCTTCTTACAAATGGATCTGATGGAACCCAAACAACCAACTACCATAAATAAAACCATAGTTTGCCAGAACGAACCTAATTTTTATACCCAATGACGAAACTGGTTTTGAAGAATTGTGAAGGCAATTATGGGTTCCTTACCATTTGTTGTAAAGACATGAAGTGTCGTTCCCAACCATCAATAATGACGCGAACTATTTTTTATTCTTTATCGCTTTCAAGTTTTTCTTTGATGCTTTATCAATGTCGTTCTTTAAAGATAGTCTCTCCATCTCGAGTTTTAACATAGCTCCATCTATCTCATCTAATTTAGTGGGCTTAGAAGTAATCTCCATTTTTAGTTTTGCAGTGGATTCATCAATCAGATAAATGCTGTAATTATGAACTAATATCATTAATAAAAAAAGAACAACATTTGAAATTATATGTTAGACATTTATAATATTTAGTACTACTATATGTTCTAACCTTTGTCAGGTAAAAAAACGTTCTTTTGTATATCGATCTGCAAGAACAACAACAGAAAGTAGAGCACCGTTATATATTTTGACCCCATGATGCAGTTCATATCGTTCACGCAATCCACGAAGAATGGAAATTGTGTCTTCAACAAACGGTTGATCACAAAATATTTTTTGAAATCTACGTTCGAGAGTTGGGTCTTTTTCAATGTTTTTTCAGTATTCGTTCAATGTTGTTGCTCTGGTACATCGAAGCTCACCTCGACCCTACATCAGTTTAAGTATAAGATATATTTACTTGGAACAAAATAAAACAACATCAGACAATTTATATCACAACAATTGGACCAGACATTAATTTAGACAACAAACATACCATGTCACTAATGTCTAAATATCTTATACGAACACTTAACAGTTGAACAAAATGGCTTGAGACTAATTTTCTATTACATTAGCCACCATCATAAAACACGGTTTCGTCATAAAATCTATATGTTGGATTGAATCACCATGTCATGACAACCACAAACACCACCATAATAATACACAGTTTTGTCAGGTAAGAATGTTAAAAATTGGCAGAAACGACAACATATCATAAAATATCATCTCCAACTCCTTCACATCGTCATCAATCCCTCACTACCGCCCACCAAAAAAAATTAACCCACCAAAACAAAAAACAAAACTATAAAATTAAGCCATATGGGAAAGAAAGTGTTGTTTCATGGCCTAACATTTGCTAACGACGAAAATTAAACCAGGTAAGTATCAAAGCCAATACATATACGAAACAACAGACCAACTTAATAAGACTGACCAGTTTTACCAGCCGAATCAGACTTTTAGTTTGTTCTATATAACAAAAACACAGAAGCTAGAATTTTTAAAAATAAATTAAAAGACCAAAAAATAACCAAACCATTATATGAAACTTGATTCACAAAACCAACGCCAAATACAAAGAATAACATAACATCTAAAACCCATCATCCAGAATATTCTAATTAACAGATAGTGGCCAGAAACTAAGGTGGCAAATCGAACGGCCGCCAGGTCAAGGTTAGGATTAGGCCGACACACAAACACATTTTTATCTATTTTTCTTATGAGTATAGTTGATGCATCGGATAACATTATAAAACAATTTTTATACATTTATATTCTGAACTTTTTCTAACAAATGAAAACTCTACCTGTCCTTGAAGACTCATAAGATAAATAGATGACGTCTTGTTACAAACTCTAACATGGTCAAGATTTTTGGGTGGCAGGTGAACGGAATTTATGGACACGTCACCTCCCTGTAATTTAACCAAAAGAGGATTTAGAACTAAAATATAAGAAGATAAAATAAAATTGGGAAGAAAGAACAAAAGGACAAAAGGGTGCATAAACCTGTGTTTAAAAAAGCGAGCTTTAAGCGAGCTTTAAGCGTGAAGCGTTTGGAAAAGCGCTTTTTTTGGTCTGAAGCATTACAACACGTGAAGCATTACAACACGTGAAGCATTTTGAAGCGAGCTTTAAGCGCGAAGCGATGATGGTTTGAAGCGAAGCTTCAGCCCAATCAGGTCACATTTGGGCCTTTTTTTAGGCCCAATAGTCTTTAAATAGGGTTTAAATGAGGCCCTACTTCTTTACCCTAATAATCAGCCGCTGTCTTTTAACATATCAGCGGTTGTCTTTCTCTTTCTCCTTCTGTTCTCTCTGCAACTTGATTTCTGTTTAGAAATCATAATGGCCTCAGGATCAAACAGCACTACTGCTGCCTCGGAAAAGTCCTTCTCACCTGGTGACCCGAGATGAATACGTACTTGATTATGATGATTATTGATTAAAGACTATTTTTATGTTTATGTTTTAAGTGTGTTTCTACTTATTAACTATCATGTTTTTGTGTTTATTATTGATTAACAAGTAAATAGGTCATATCGATGTGTACAATATTTTTTTTAATTTTGAGCGCTTCGTAACGTGAAGCTCTCGCTTCGCACTTGAAGCTTCGCTTAAAGCTTTTGGAACCAAAACGCTTCGGAGCGCCTCGCGCTTTTTTAAACCAAGGCATAAACGGTACCTCAAATCAACCATTTACATTAATTTTTATGGAATCCTTACCCCAATGCCACAATTGGTCTGCACCACTGGCAACACCGCATATGGTCAACGATATTTGCAACGCCTCTTAACTCACCTGAAAAAGTTCAAAAATCCTAAGAAGCAACTATCGATTTTAGAAAATGGATTTATGGCTCAACCAATCTTAAATCTAATAGAATTAACTGTTGAAGTCCATTCACACATCTGTTTAAGCTACATACTAACAATCATACTTACAGCTACATATTAAAAATTGCGAGTAAAGGGCACCATTACAAATTTTGATCAGTAAAGGACACCAAGATAGATTTTGGTAACAGGTGCAATATTAGTAAAGGGCACTACAAATTTTGATCAGTAAAAAAACATCATCTACAGTATTCTTTATAATTTTCAATGTAGCCAATGTGCAAATCCTAAACTAAGATCGCACAACAATATGGCCAATAAACAATGAGCAACAAAGATGGTTTAAACATTGAAGCATTTTGAAGTCTAATTATGCTCATATAAAATCTCAATTGCAGATGTTTTCACCACAAAGACGACTGCTAGAGTCTAAATTTAAATCAGTCTTCGGGGTTTTTCACCACTAATTCAACTAATACAACTGGTCAGAGTTTAAAATTAAGTCAGTCTTCAGGTCCATTCACCACTAATATGATGGACACTCTGTTGCGAATGATGATGATATAAATCAATTTAGTTTTTTAGTTTTTTTTCCTTAACTTTAGTTAAATTTTTAAATGATGGTTTCTTTACCTTAGTTATGGCGATCACCAGATTCAATACACCTTGAGATAGAACTGTAATATAGGTTAAAGAACTTAAAAAAATAGTTTTAAGATATGGTGAATGTTTGAAACCGAACCTATTCACCTATCGCTGAAATCAACCATAGCAACCACCGTAGTTGTGTTGTTGGATCCCTAACTGCAACAAAAAGGTTTTCTAATCGCTGGTCTTGGAGACAGAGATAAGTTCTTCATCGTCTTCCTCCGTAAACCTAATGGCAAAGAACATAAATCAAACACGTTGCCTTACCTTGACTGACCTAATCATTGGTAAATAAATCTCAAATTGAATTGAAGAAGGTATCCGATAAGATTTAGAAAATAAGATTCTTCGATAAAGAAACGATTAGGGTTACAGTTCATTAGAGAGACAAATAAAACCTGGAGATGTGTTTTGGGAAACAATCGCCTATCCACCTTTGTGTATACCACCTTCTACCTTCTACCTTCAAGTAGCGATGAAGTATGTTTTCTCTAAAGACAATATATATATAAGTGGCTGAAGGATACCCGATCTTTAAAAAACGTAGCAAGGAAAAAAGCCACATTCAATTTCCATCAAACATGTAACTATAAGCGATCAAACAATCAACAATACTAACAATACTGAAACAAATATCAAAATTAGCATCATCAACAATTTAATTACCATACAACAGTTCCAATCCACTCGGTTACATCTCGAAATCAGCCAATAACTCAAAATCGCAACTTGATCTCGAAATCAAATAAAAAGCAAACAACTAAATTTCAGAAATCCAAAAAAGGTGTTTGGAGTTTCATGATGTTTACCTTCTAATCTGAAACTTTTGAGCCCTACCTTCAATCCTTGAAACAGAGAATTTCGGCAAGTGAAGATTGGGGGCACTAGGGTTTGCAAGCGTGAATTGTGATTCGTCTGAGAAACGAATGGATATGGACCGGACCTTAGGTTGTCGTGTACGTAAACAATTTTAGGCTGCAAATGACAAATACCGGATTACGTAAACATCGAAGAAAACATACCTGCAGAGAGTTCTTATGCTTGAGATCCAGGGATTTCTTAAGTTCTTATGAGACTGGAATTCAAAGAAACACCAGTTAGAGATGGAGCGATGGAACAGGCAAGATATATGAGATTGAAATTAGGGTTTTAAGGATTGATTGAAGAGACGACGTATTGGAGAAGATTTCTAGCTGATTGATTGAGAATTGAGTGGGTTTCCATATAAAGCATTTTGCCGCTTAAATCTCAATTCTCTGGCCAAAGAGAATAGCCACATCAAAGTCAAATAGTCAACACTATTTTGCTTTAGAGTAAATTACTTTTTAAGTCCCTGTGTTTTATGAGTTTTAACTAGTTGAGTCCAAAATAAAAAAATTTAACGACCTGAGTCCCTATAAGCATTTTCTTTAACCATTTGAGTCCAAATTTCTAACACTGTTAAAATTATTCTGTTAACTTTTGTTAAATGACCAAATTACCCTTTTAATTAAAAAACCATTTTATTATTAAATTAAATATATATACATGTTCTGTTCTCTTGATCATTTCCAGATACCACCACACCTCCACAAGAACTTTCTCTCTCTCTCTCTAAACCATCTCCATCCCACCACCACACCTCCACCATCAACACCACCGTCGCCACACCATCAACACCACCGTCGCCACACCATCAACACCACCGTCGCCACTGCACCTCCACTGTCACCACCACCACTACACCGTCACCACCACAACACCCACCACCGCTGCACCTCCACCGTCACCACCACAACACCTACCACTGATCTTCAACAACAACAAGACGAGTAAAAATGGGTGGGAAGCCCTAATTGTGATTCGCCGCAGTCTATGCTTGATTTCATATGGCTGGTTCCCCGCAGAGGTTGATGCTTGATTTCATATGGCTGGGAAGCCCTAATTGTGCTTCGCCGTCGTACACGGCGGAGGTGAAGCAGAACCAACCGTACACGGCGGAGGTGAGGCAGAACCGCCGCCCTAATTGAAGAAGCTGCTCCACCTCTCTCAACGCTCCGACACAACAAGGTTTGTCGCTCAATGTTACTTCGCCACCAAGTTTTTCTCCTCCAATAAACCCTCGTCTTCTGGTTCCGGTTTCGATCCTGCTGTTTAGATCTCAAATCTGTTCTAGAAATCTGAACCTCTGGTGCGTCTTTTTTTTATTTTTGACTTTTTGTTCTTGTTATCTCCGCAATTGATTGTTTTTTGATAGTGTGATTCACTTGTTGTTATGATATATGTAAACCTAATTGGTGATTGAGCGGTTTTGTATGTGTGTTTTGGTGGTTTTTGATTAGTATGTGTGGGTGATTGGATGGTAGAGCCTGAATTTGTAGAATTGTAGGTATGAATGGATAACTATAGGTTTTGAAAGTTGTAGTTTTGAAAGTGCGAGATGGTGGTGGCAGTGGTGGGGATGGTGTTTGGAGGTGGCGGTGGCGGTGGTGGAGATGGTGGTGGCAGTGGTGGGGATGGTGGATGTGCGGGTGTTTAGAGAGAGAGAGAGTGTGTGTGTAGGTGTGTGTGTGTTTTATTATATATATGTAATTATTTTTATATATATATTATATATTAAAAGTTTATGCATTAGACACTTGTTTCTTATAATCTTGTGCATATAAGAGTTGTACATTGTGTGTAAATGACCAAATTACCCTCATAGTTAACAGACTTGATGGATGGAGTTAGAAATTTGGACTCAAATGGTTAAAGAAAATGTTTATAGGGACTCAGGTCGTTAAACTTTTTGATTTTAGACTCAACTAGTTAAAACCAATAAAACACAGGGACTCAAAAAGTAATTTACCCTTTGCTTTAATATAAGAGATAGATATTTTTAATAGGGGTTTGTGGAAGTTTGATGTTGTGGAAGCAAGGCTGGCCCAATCCATATGTCGGGTGACCGAATGCACATGGCATGGTTCGGGTAAACGAGTATGTATGTTTCAAGTATCATATAATGTCATACTTTCCCACGCCCACAAAGCTTTTAAAACTAATCTTATATCCGAATATCCGTCCTAAATGTTTCAAATTTACCTATTCAGATCTGTGTTCATTTGTCATATGACTCGTATCTATATCTATATACATACTAAACGATAATAAACTATTAGCATTTATTATTACACTTTGATGATTCCCCCAAATTGTTTCACACACTAAAATCTGAACATACTTGCAATGTTTTCTAGAGGGTGTGGCTAGGGGCAGTGGCGGAACTAGCTCATTAAATCAGGGGTATCCTAAAAAAAAAAATTATCCTACAACCATACAATATTAAAAAAAGGGTGTACCTATTGGCACACTCAAATCTCTATATGCACATCAAAAAGGACTTTTTTGTCCTATATGCACCCCTGCAGTGTCGAGCAGTAGCCAAAGTGCGGCGTTTTGGTCCGGTCAACCAGACAAAAAACTGACGGGTGTCTGACGAGTCTGTTGACAGGATCAAAACGCCGAGCTTTGGCCGCGTTTTGGTCCTGCCAATCAGACAAAAGACTGACCGGGTGTCTGGTTGACAGGACCAAAACGCGGCCAAAGCTCGGCGTTTTGGTCCGGTCAACAGACCCGTCAGTCTTTGTCTCGTTGACCGGACCAAAATGCCGCGTTTTGGCCACAGCTCGACACTGCAAGGTGTGCCTATAGGACAAAAAAAACATTTTTGGACTGACTATCTACACACCAAGTGTGGACTGACTATCTACACACCAAGTGTACAAATAGTCTCCCCCTAAAAAAAAGACAATAAGTAAATAAAGTAAACAAATAACTAATAGATTTGGCATCTTCTTTTTTTGTCATAGATTGAAATCGTTCCATCACATTGTCGTCTTTTACTTTATGAAAAAAAATCTTTTCGACCGCACAAACATTGCATTGTTCAAAAATTACGGGCCCATTCGATTGCGTAAATCCGTCTTGATAATCTTCAATTTTCAAAAAACATCTTTCAACGGTTGCGGTTGTAACCGGTAAAACCAAAGTTAGTTTCACTACCCAATAAACCAAAGGACAAGAACTATGTGTTCCCATTTCAACCATAAGATGCACAAGATCACTTATTCTATTATATGAGCTTTATTAGTTATAACAATTTGGGCTTAATTATAATAAAACTATTTTTTTAGGTTTTGTTACTAAACATGTTTTGGGCTTAATGAATAATATCAAGTTTCATAATTTTTTCTTAGGGGTATCCTCGTATATGTTTTTGGGTAGGCTATGTATAAAATTTAAAAAAAATTACACTGCGAATACGAATACGGGGTTGAGCCGTAGCCCGTGCTACGGCTCATTCTTAATTAGTCCTGCCCCTAGCTAGGGGCTTTATCACGTCATCTCAGCGTCACCTCACACAAGGGTTTTAAAACCCCATCCTTTAACTTGTAGGGTGTGTGATAAAGCCCCCTTACCACTACAGTGCCCCCTTTAAAGCCAATCAACTTCGATGGAGCCCCCCTTTGCTCGTTAACATGCTAGCGGAAGGATGATGGTGCCCCCCCCCCTTTAATTGTGCCGGTGTGGACGATTGAGCCCCGGGGCGCTATGGAGGCTGAGGTGGCGGGTGGCGGCCCCCACACCCACCAGGCTTAGAAAATGGATACTAAAAAAAACAAGAGTAAACTTCCGTTTTGCTCCCTGTGGTTTGGTCAGTTTAACGGTTTTGCCCCAAACCTTTCAAAATAGCCATTTTGCTCCCTGATCTATGACGTCATTCTCCAGTTTGCTCCTCAGCTCTTAACCTCATCCATTTATGCAGTTAACCCATGTCACGTGCAAATCACCTAAGGGGCATTTATGTCTTTTCCCAACCCTGCCTTTAAAATCCCAACTTATACCCTGACTCTCTCTCTCTCTCCCCTGTCTCTCTCTGCAACCTCTTCTTCTCTCTACAACCTCCACCACATCTGCCGCCATCACCATCACCACCCCACCCACTACACATATCATCAAAACCCCCAAATTTCAAAACCCCCAAATTTCAAACCCCCAAATTTTAAACCAAACTTGAACTGACGAACCTGAACCAAGCTTCAACCTGAAACCGTCGTGGAAGTCCGAGCACCACCCCGCCGCCACTGCCGCCGCCGTCGCTGCCTTCTTCTTCTCCGATCTCTTCTCTCTCCTATCGTCTCTCTTTGATTTCTGGTCCGATTAGGTGTGGGTGTGGCTGTCGTTGCCTGTTAATCGGTGCAAGCTCCTCCTGTGGCCGGTTGTGTTCTCCGTCGAAACTGAGAGAGGGATGAGAGGGTGAGAGGGTGAGAGTGTTGAGGGTGTCTTGTCGGAGGTCAGCGCCGGCTCCACAAGTTCGCCGATCAGAATTGACGAGAGGGGGGTGTTTTCGGCTGGTTATTGGCGCTGAGAGGTTTCACAGGTGGGTGAGCCGCCGCTGGGACCTACTGACGTCGCCGGCTCCGCCGTGTCTGGCCGGAGTCCGGTTGTTTCTTCATCACAGAGGGGAAGGTGAGGTTAGGGTTGTGTGTTATTTGTGAGTGTTATTGAGAGAGAAAGGAGAGAGGTTGATTGATTTTGTGTGTTGTCTGAATGTAGAAATCGAGTGAGAGAGAGAAAGACAGTAAGTCTGTGTTTGTTTGTGTTATGTGGGGGGTGTAAGAGATGAAGGCCGAAGGTGGTGGTGATTGTGGCGGTGGCGGTGGTCGGGTGGTGGTCAGAGATGGAAGGATGAGAGAGTGTAGAGAGAGATAAGAGAGAGGGTAATATAAGAGAGAGAGAGAGATCAGAGATGAAGATGATGATGTTATATATTATTATTATTATTATATATAATATAATCTTTTATTTGTAGTTTTACTAAAATACCCCTACTTTTATACTTGAAGTTACCAAAATACCCTTTTAGATAACAGACAATTTAACTGAGTTAGAGCTGAGGAGCAAACTGGAGAATGACGTCATAGATCAGGGAGCAAAATGGCTATTTTGAAAGGTTTGGGGCAAAACCGTTAAACTGACCAAACCACAAGGAGCAAAACGGAAGTTTACTCAAAAAACAATTTTCGTATGCATAAAAAAATTAGCCTTATATTACCAAACTATAAATTAACAACATAATTGTTGATATAGGTGTTTTACTCAAATACTTTAAGAGTTTTTTTAAATGATATTACACTTTTAACCCAAATATATCTATTTGACTTTTTACTTTTAACCCAAAAGTTTTTATATTTTGCAATTTAACCACACAACTTTTTTACTTTCAACTTTGGTCCCCCTGCTTTTCATATTTCGCAGATTTTTCATTTTACGTTTCGTTTTAAATTTTGCGAGTTTACACGGCGTAACGTGTGTGTAGTTCAACGTTTTTACGTTTGTTTTACACTTCGTACTAGATTTTGCAAGTTAATATGTGGTTCAACGTTTTTACATCGTCTATTTTTTTTCTCGTTTGACATGTTCGTTACAACGTGCAGGTCCTAAAGCGACTTAATTATTATTTTCTATGTTTTACGTTGCAATCTAATTTCTTCGCATCACACGTCTTAACTTTAGTATTGTTTGTCGTTGACGGTGATATGGCAATAGTACTATTCGGCATAGTTTTACGCGAATGAGGCGGGTGCTAAATCTAGTTCACCTAATACTTCACATAAAAGTAAGCTAGGTAAAGCTCTGATAAATAGTATTAAACAAAAAAGGACTCCTCTTCGGTTTTATTTGGATCGCTTCCTCTCTGACAGTTGACACCTGCCGACGATCTGTTGTAATTTCCGGCACGGCGGCGCTCCATTGATTTTCCGATCAATCAATCAATCTTCCTCTGTTTATCCGGTTAGCTCTCATCGATTGATCTCACAATCCTTCAAACTATACGCACTGTTTTCTTCATCACATCAACTAGTATTTTGTGCCCTTTAACTTTCATAATATGTAGTTACGATTACATCATTGTTTCGAGATTCTTCAATTAAATCGTCATGTAATTAGCAATTAGGTCGCACAGGTTTAGAATTTGTATATATGTTTCAGATCTGATTTATTAGCTATACGGCAAAGCATTGCGATAGGTAAATTAGTATTTTGTTGCTGTATGTATCTAGAATTATGGATTGGTGTGTTATTAGCTGGATTTATTATGATGATATGATCTACTTTGTGTACTCCGGAAGATGTTGATGAGGTTAACTTTAAAATTTCAGTTAAGTTGGATTATCATATGTATTTATATTCAGTTGTGTTAAATAGGAAGATAAAGTCTCAATTTTCTATTACATTGTAATAGTTAGGTATGCTATTATGCCATTTGATGTACCAAATCATTATATATAAGCAGTTAGGTACTACAAGCTTTTGTTGTTGTAGGCTTGTTGCTATAGATTGTGCATATGTATTGTTCTTTTTTTCTGTGAAGATTTTAAGGAGGATGTATGATGTGATAATGATGTAGCCGTGCGTTGATTCTAATTGTTTTATCATCTTTAAGAACAAGTTTTTCTGCCTATATACTTTAATATATCATTATGATAGAACTAATCATCTACTCATCTTATTATATATTTCAATTTGACCGTATGCTTGTACGACAGGAATAATGAAAGTGTAGCTTGTTATTAACTACTAAGGCAGGTTCGTCGTGAGATCATGGAATCACCTGGTTAGCTCCTTGAAACTTTTTGAAGATTTTGTAGATTTATTGAGTTTTCCGTCACCTTTTATTGATCAAGCATGCTTATATTAATGCATACTTATGGATTCTCATTCTTGATTTTGTTGGACACTAATTGCAGTTGGTAGACCGAGGGCTACATCTGTTGTTGTTCTTACACTTGATACTAGTGAGGTATACATAGTTGTTAGTTTGTCTTCTAGGAACGACACTCAGGTCATTTATATCGACCCAACAACCGGATATCTTAGACACGAGCGTAAGCTAGGTTATGATGTTTTCAACTCCCAAGATGAGGCATTAAACTACATCACAAACGGTTCAAGGGCGGTTTGTAAGAGTATAATTTATGCGAAAGCTATATTAGGTTATGCAGTGCTTGGGAGCTCCGGTTTGCTTCTCGTTGCAACAAAGTTGACTCCTAGCATTCCGAATTTGCCTGGCGATGGTTGTGTCTACACTGTTAGTGAGAGCGAATTGGTCAAAGTTTCACTTCAAAATCCTCAACCTCAGGGGAAAGGAGAAATAAAGAACATTCAAGAACTGGCTGAACTTGATATAGATGGAAAATACTTCTTTTGTGAAACAAGGGATATAACTCGTCCCTTTCCAAGTCACACTTCTGTAAGAAATCCCGATGAGGAATTTGTTTGGAATGGATGGTTCTCAAATTCCTTCAAAAGAGTTGGCCTAGAGCAGCACTGTGTTGTTTTACTGCAGGTATTGATCTTTGCTTTATACCTCCATATTTCATCTTCATCAGTTCGACCCTTTTTATAAAGATATTATTACTTATATTCCAATCACAGACTGGCTATATAACCTTGTTAATAAGAATCTAATTTTAGATTTGAGTTAACATGATCTATGTCAATTAACAGGGTTTTGCAGAAAGTCGAAGTTTTGGAAGCTTGGGTCCGCAAGAAGGCATTGTTGCTCTACTAGCTCGTCGAAGCAGGCTTCATCCGGGCACACGATACTTAGCAAGGGGCATAAATTCATGTTACAGCACAGGTTTAAATCCATCTTCCAAGTCCATACTGTTTATGTTCTTTATTATAAATATATTTATATTGTGAAATTCTTTGGATGTATTATATTTATTACTTCATTGATACATATTTTACTAATGAGTGCTTGAGTTTTTGCAATATGAGTTGTTTTCTAATGTGAGTTGTAGGTCGATTCTTCTTCTCAATATAGTTCTGTAGCCCAACTTTCTAACAGAGTTGTACTAGATAATTTACACTATAACTTTATAGTTTATAGTCATCATCTGCTGTTGTGATTGTGCACAATAGTGAATTTGAACTTATTTATAATCAAATCAGGTGTCAAAAGTTCAATCTTGTATCTCCTAATTCTTTGTGGAATGGGATAGATTGTAGATCTAATCCATGTTTAGTTCCTTGCAATAGTTTAATGATCTGGAACAACTTAAAATAATAAATGAACTCATTTCGTGTTTAAAGCACATGAGTGTAAACCTATACTTATAGTTGGAGTTGGCAAAACTGGAAAGCGGTCGGTTTTGGTAACGTGTTATATTTGGTTTGTGTTAGGTTGACCCCAAACATTTACCTGCTATTTTTTGCTTCTTTTACAAATAGTTTGTGTCATATGCAGTTATAAAACTTATGTTATTATAATAGTTATGACAGTAACAAAATGAATGAACTTTTATGGGTTATTCTCTTGAAATATCTAAAAGGGGTAAATAATTGTTAGAACAGTTATATTTTATCTTACTTTTTAGGAGGTTTACATATCAAGCTGTTGATGGTTTATAATTCATTTGATCTTAATTTAATTGACATTTTTGCTGAGCAGGCAATGAAGTTGAGTGTGAGCAAATTGTATGGGTTCCAAAAAAGCCCAGCCAAAGTGTTCCTTTCAATACCTATATATGGAGACGAGGCACTATTCCTATGTGGTGGGGTGCAGAACTAAAGATCACCGCTGCAGAAGCAGAAATATACGTTTCAGACCGCGATCCATATAAAGGAAGTGCGCAGTACTATCAAAGATTAACCAAGAGATACGATAAAAGAAATATAACCTTAGTTGGTACAAATCAAAAGAAAAGTCCCGTAGTTCCAATTGTGTTGATTAATCTGCTACGAAGTGGAGAAGGGAAGTCAGAATGCATTCTAGTTCAGCACTTTGAGGAATCTATAAACCACGTTAAATCAACCGGAAAACTTCCTAATACTAGAGTTCATTTAATAAATTACGATTGGCATGCCAGTACTAAGTTAAAGGGTGAACAACGAACCATCGAAGGACTGTGGTACCTCTTAAAAGCACCGACAATATCCATAGGCATTACAGAAGGAGATTATTTACCTTCTCGTCAGAGCATGAAGGATTGTCAAGGTGAAGTGATTTGCAACGATGACCTTGTTGGTGCGTTTTGCTTACGCTTACATCAAAACGGAGTCATTCGTTTCAACTGTGCCGATTCTTTGGATCGGACGAATGCTGCTAGTTATTTTGGTGCACTTCAAGTTTTCACAGAGCAGTGTAGACGTCTTGGAATATCTCTTGATAGTGATTTGGCTATCGATTATCAATCTGCTAAAAATTACGGTGGATATACTGCCCCGTTGCCACCGGGTTGGGAAAAAAGATCCGACGCTGTAACGGGAAAATCGTATTATATCGATCACAATACCAGGACTACGACGTGGAATCATCCGTGTCCTGATAAACCTTGGAAGCGTTTTGACATGTCGTTTGAGGAGTTTAAAAGGTCGACGGTTTTGTCACCAGTATGTATACTGGCTGATCTTTTTCTACTAGCTGGTGATATTCATGCAACGCTTTACACTGGATCTAAAGCAATGCATAGTCAGGTTCTTAGTATATTTAGGGAGGAAGCAGGAAAATCAAAGCAGTTTTCTGTGGCACAAAATCTGAAAATATCGTTGCAGAGAAGATATAAAAACACACTTGTTGATAGCTCTCGTCAGAAGCAGTTAGAGATGTTCCTTGGTATACGGCTTTTCAAGCATCTTCCATCACTTCCAGTTCATCCCTTACATGTATGTAACTGCTTGTGATGTATTGTTTTTATTTATTTGTTTTTTTTTTGCCTAATGCACTACTGAAAGAAGTCACGAGGGGCTTATAACTAGCATAGACTTTGAGAGAAGTTTGAAGAAATACATGTATATTACAACTCTTTAGGGCTAGTATATTAGTAAATAACTGAGTCATAAATCATAACATAATGAAGCTCACTTTATAAGTAACTAGTTTATGCCCCAATGTGTTGCGTGCTTAGTTCAGATTAACATTTACATGGATATGGATAACTCATTCATGCCTTGTATTGTGGATATTCCCATTGGCTTTTTTGTTAATAAAATGGCTATTTTTAGTAATATATATATATATATATATATATATATATATATATATATATATTAAAAAACATGTCGGTATTTTAGAATCTGGGGCCTTTAAAGTAGAAGTAGCTGCTTGTAGGAACCTATCTCTGGTGTTTGGTATAGGGCTTCCACAAACAATACCTTGCAGGATTATCCATTTAAAATTTAAAACTATCCTGTGTTTATGTGTTATACCTCTTGATCATATTATATTTTTGTATTTTGGTCTACTCATCGCTTTTACCTGTGCAAATTAATACTGCACATATTTTTTGCCTTTACCTTGTAGGAAGTAATGATAGTCCATGCATAGCAACGTTTACGCATAATTATTCTTTAAGTCAATTATCTTAAATCTCAGAAGTAGAATCAAACCCTTAATGTTCCATGGTCCTCAAATTGCCCCATTGCCTTGACTTTTTTATGAGTTATAACTCTCATTTTGTTCTAGTTTTGTCCTTGTATTGACGTATGCATTTTGCTGCTATTTATGGTGCAACCACAATTGACTTTACCTAAAATAAAATTTTGCAAATCATTCTGTAATTAAGAACATAACTCTTAAAGATGCTATATGACAGTGTTTCTGGTGCATCTCATCTTAAAAAATATTATTTAAGTTATGTGTGTTTACATGTTCAGTGGCTTCAATGTAGCATTTCAAGAAACATACGAGTCTTATTCATGTTGTTCTGAAAGCTGCAATCAAGCATCAACTCATCTCTTACTTTTTTCCTGATAGGTGACCAGCAGACCATTTGGCTGCCTTCTTAAGCCAGTTGCTAGCATTATGCCGAGTCCTGATGATGGTAGCAGTCTTCTTAGCTTTAAGCAAAAAGACCTCATCTGGGTAACCATAATATGTTTCTGTTTTCTAAGGCTTAAACATGGGCATTCTCTTAATTGCTAATTACAATATTGAAATTTTATCATCCAGTTTTTCTGTTGTACAGGTTTCGCCACAGGCGGCAGATGTAATGGAACTCTTTATACATCTTGGCGAGCCCTGTCATGTTTGTCAGGTTCTTCTCACAATTTCACATGGTGCAGATAGTTCAACGTTTCCATCCAGAGTTGATGTTAGAACCGGACGCGATCTTGACGGGCTTAAACTTGTTGTCGAGGTCTGATTAATATTTTCCTGCACTTGGCGTGTTAAATTAGCAGCCACACTTTCTTTTCTTCTCTAACTGGTGAAACAATAAAACATATATGAAGGCATATGTTGGTATTTTCTTATATGGTGATATTTAAAGAGTTTTAATTGCAGTCATTTTTGGTCCCAACTTTCATCACAATGCTAGTTTTAACTAACATCTCCATTCTCCACCCCGCAAGAGTGATTATATTCTTTGCTCCAAGAACTGCAATCAGCCTTAATTCTTGTGGTTGCATCTCTTGGTTGTTTGGTCTATCTAATCACTAAGGATGTTTTGGACACCCAACTATTCAGAAATCACACATATACGTAGTCCATAAGCAAGTGAACTTCAAAAATGAAGAGAGACTGATGATATGTGATTGTTGTCTGATCTGTTCAGCACATCCGTCATTGGTAGATCAGACCAAAGTCATGTGCCAGATGTTGCTTTAGCCCACAAATGTTTGTAACTTGTAAGATCCTCAACGTATGCATTTTTATATTGAAGTCAGAACTATTAATCATGCTACAAAAAAGCAAAAAGAACAAAAGCTTGGTCGAGCTTGATCGACTGTAAAAGAGTCATGGGTCATTGTGAAGCCGAAATGGGTCGACGCGTTGTAACAGGAGGATGGATGCTGTTAGAAGTAATCATTTGTACATAATAGGTCATGCCAATTATAAATAAATGAATGCAGTGCTGAGCAGTTACTAACATATACCCACGGGTCCCATTTTAGACAGAAACCTAATACGTTATAATATGTATATTATTGAACTTGGTAAAAAGTCACTCTCCATTGGTTACCTTAGGCAATATTCTGGTTTTAGTTTAACTAGATAAGTTTAACAAGGTTTTTCTTTGTTTACAGGGAGCATCTATTCCTCAGTGTGCAAATGGTACGAACATAGCAATACCCATACCGGGACCTAGTAGTGGTGAGGATATGGCTGTGACAGGAGCTGGTGCACGCCTACATGCCCAAGATACAACCAACCTTCCACTTTTGTATGATTTCGAAGAACTAGAAGGCGAGCTAGACTTCCTTACTCGTGTGGTTGTTCTCACCTTCTATCCTGCTGTGTCATCCAAAACCCCAATCACACTTGGGGAGGTACAGTCAAATTAATACTACTACTTTACCACTAAGCAGTTAATGCGGTAAAATATCGGATATAGGTCAAGGACCGATATTTGAGATATAGGTTATCGTGGTAGGATATCGGTAATTTTAATATCATGCAGAATTTAAATATATAATTATATATAGCAATTTAACACTAACAATTTAGTATACTCTCCTACCATTAACAAATTAACCTTTTGCAACTTGCAAAACACTAACAATTGTAGCAAGTAGGAATTGATTAAGATTTAAAACACCAACATTTAACAATTAAGACTTAAAACACTAGTAGCAGCAATAAGAAGAAAGACGAATGGTAGAACTAAGAAGAAATGTACTGATATTGGGAAAATATCGCCAATAATATTGGTACCGATATTTTACATGGGGACCGATAACCGATATATCACCGATATTAACTGCATAGCTTTACCACTAATGTCAATTTTGTTAGTTCCATAAGTTTGTGTGTATTTTCTTATTTTAATCGAGCATCATCTGGTTACAAAATAGTTATCAGTAACTACTTCATAGCTTCTCCCGAGATTCAGTGGTTTACTTCCTCTGCCAGTCTGCCACCTATACCATACTGTTATGTTAGCGATTTAGGTGTGACATGATGTTAATGCTGGTAGGGTCAAATAATTTGGCTGCAAAAATAGCATACAAGTTATTGATATGATAGATGTTCTTGTAATTGATCTGCATAGATGAACTGTAAATGGTGGGTCAGTTGAATTGCTGTTTCCAAATAGCATGCCATCCGTCTGTAATGACAACACTTGACCATAATTCCGGTGAACAAATAATTAGGAATGAGCTCGATACCGAACCGTACCGGTACCGAAAGTACAGAATACGGATACTGGCACTGAAAGTGCTCAGTACAGTATGGTATTCAAGGTAATCCGAAAAACGTCAAAAAAGGTTACCGAAATTCAATTGGTACGGTACGCTTCGGTACCGGTATGTTTGGTACTCGGTACCGATCGCTCATCCCTGCAAATATCCAGACTTCCTTTTCCTCATTGGTAAAAAAAATCTCTGTGGCCAATATTAGATTGAGTGATGCTTATATGTGTTTTAGAGCAAAATGAAGTAGGAGACCTCCAAGATTTGCTCAAGTGCTGTGTCTAATTGTCACCTTTGTGCTTTTCATTGATTCTTTGATAAACATGTTTGATATAATTCCTGATTGATGCACTCAATCTTTAATTAACATCATCACTGTGTGTCATTGTTGATGTTGAAGGGATAGAAGTTTATTATTACAGTGGTGGTTAATGTAATTTTTCTAATTTTCTATCTGTTGCTCTTTAATGGTTTATTTAACAGGTAGAGATACTTGGAATCTCTCTTCCGTGGGGAGATCTTTTCGCTTCTGAAGGACCTGGCATGAAGTTATGGGATCGTATCAATAAAATCAACAAAGATACCGAACCTTTCGCATCTGATATCAACAGTGATCCTTTTTCATCTGATATAAACAGCAATCCTTTTGCTTTTAATGATGTATTGCCCCCTGCAAAATCTGAAAATACCAGCAGCAACTGGGTGGACCTCTTATCAGGCAATGACTTTATATCGGGACCCATTTCACAACCAGTGCCGGAAACTGCTTTCCATGATCCGTTTCTCAACCCGTTTCATGATAATGTAAATGATGAAGCAATTGATTCTCCTCCTAAGGTTTCTGTACAAGATAAAGAGCCAACTGAAAGTGGTCCTCAGCAGTATATAAGTTGTTTTAAGAGGTCGACTGCCTCACGTGTGGTATGCTTTTTCCATTATATGCTTTTGCTATTGCATAGTTTTTTCTGGCACAGGCTGGAATAGATTAACTTAGGTTCAGAATACGGTTTTAGGGGCATATGAAAAACATGATATGCATATTCATTAACTTACTCACTGATGGGGATTGAATTGATGAAAAGATAATGAAAACAAATATGTAGCTATATTGTATAAATTGAAGAAGATAACAAAACAGAATAGTAACCACTGAAGTGACCAGGGCTAAGCCCTTCTCAATGCCATAAGCATGAGCCTATCATTTACTAATTTCTCTCCCCTTTTCACTAATGACTAAAGCCTTATTTATAGAAGTATTAATTACACTAATACCCCTTACACTATTACAATATACTAATACGTATGTGATTCCTATCAATACTCCCTCCATAAGTCAAGACTTGTCCTCAAGTCTTGTGAAAAGAACCCACAACTGTTTGAACACCCTCATCCGAATGCATAGTCAACTCGTCCCTTTCATCCCATTCATCATCCCCAAGTAATAAAACCCGAAGACTACCCGCCGGACACTTGTGGCTAGGACTATAGACCTGTCCACATTTAAAACACAAGCCCTTCTTCTTCCGATCCTCCCACTCGACACGAGACAAGGAACGAATGCCTCGATCATGGACACCCACTTGCACATTAGCAGCCCCGTCATTGCCAACAATTTTAGAGCCCGTAGTACCCCACACACGATGGTCAAACCCCGCATCCAAAGAAGGCAGCCCGGTATGTGACAAATACCGAAAACGAGATATCAACGAACCAGATTTTGATGGCCGAAGCATCAACTCCACATCCTTAGCCAAGTACATAGCATCCATACAAGTAATAGGGCGATGTAAACGGACTTGTTGCTTGACATCCTCTTTCAAACCCGCAATGAAATAACCAATGGTTTGCGACTCCGGCAAACGAGGGACCAAGGATAACACATACTCAAAATCATCAATATAATCAAAGATGGAATCCGATTGCTTAATAGTAGCTAACTGTTCATACGGATTCTGAATTGAAAGACCAGTGAAACGTTGCAACAATTCGGATTGAAATTGAAGCCAAGTCAAAGACGGATGAACCTGATTGATGATTGTGAACCAATGTTGAGCAGCACCAATCATACTCAGCTGAACAAGCTGTAAACGAGAAACCTCAGGAGTCTGATTGAGATCGAAGAACAGGTTCGCCTTCCGGATCCAGCCTTGTGGATCAAAACCAGAGAATTCAGGCAAGTGCACCTTCTTCACAGCCCATGGTAAGCCCGATGGTGGATCCGAAGAGTCAGGTTTAGGATCGAGCGTCGAGAACACAATACCTGAAGATTCAGGACCTGATGAATCATCCACAAGCTTCTTCTCCTGCGATTTCATCCAATTTAACACAGCCTTACGAAACTCAGAGGATTCCAGACGATCTTCTTCCAAAACCTGCAAGGACGCCTTAATTCCAGCAACGTCGGCTTGTAACTGCTGAATCTGTTGATCATGAGCATCGAGACGAGCATTATGATTCACCATAATGGAATCGAAAAGTGAAGTGCTATTGGAATCGGACAATAGAACAGAAGAGAAATCGAAAATCGAACAGGAACAGATCTGTGAAATCCGCCAATGAAATGAGATCGGAAGTGAAATCCGAATCTGAATCTGGAATTTGAATAAAAAATCGGAAGAAATTGAAGCGGAAATTGAAATAGCAGATGAAATTGAGACCGGATTTTGACGGAATTGAAGCAGCGAAGAGAAGCAGACACGCAGAGCTGAAACGATGTTGGATCTGAGATCCGAAGGTGACGCAATGGAATATGGAGACCGAAGAAGATAGATCTGATGACGCAATTGAAGAACAGCGAATTAATCAATTAAAACAGAGGTAGAAAGGGAAGATGAATGGAGAGGTAGGCAGGTCGGACCAATGATGGGGATTGAATTGATGAAAAGATAATGAAAACAAATATGTAGCTATATTGTATAAATTGAAGAAGATAACAAAACAGAATAGTAACCACTGAAGTGACCAGGGCTAAGCCCTTCTCAATGCCATAAGCATGAGCCTATCATTTACTAATTTCTCTCCCCTTTTCACTAATGACTAAAGCCTTATTTATAGAAGTATTAATTACACTAATACCCCTTACACTATTACAATATACTAATACGTATGTGATTCCTATCACTCACATAGTCACATCTTACACATTCACATAATTGTGACGAATTATCATCCTGCACTAGATCACACATTTCCATCATTAACTGCACTGCATCTGTGTGTAGCTTGATTACGTTTTCCCAAATAAAACATGATATGCATATTCATTTGTCACATTCTTATAGATTTCTTCAATACCCCCATATTTCATACTTCTCATGTGAAATATTGTCACAATTTCAACAATAGAGACTATGGAAAGCGTTAACTACTTTTTTTTTTAATAAAATAAGAGCGGAGGGACAACTAAACACAATAAAGAGATTCTGAGAAGAAAATTATTATTATTTTTTTTTGCATAAATATGACGCACACTAAATTTTTGTGTTTTTTTGTTGGTACACTCTTGCGCAATTTAGGTTGATAGCTTTCAGTTATGAGATTGGAAGAATTACATTTCAACCCTCTTTTTCTACACATCTAGACATCTAGTCATTGACAATGTAGATATTGATTGACTGATTGTTAGATTAGATTAGTTGCAAATCTTGTTATACCATAACCTCCTTTGTATGACTGCAGCAGTTTCATTTCATAGACAAAATAGATACAAGTTGTTTTAATAAGTTCTAAAGATGCGATGTCAATGGATCTATGCAGGCTAAAAAGTTGAGCTTTGTAGACGCGATGAAGCTAGAAATTGAACGTCTTGGTCTAAATCTATCTGCTGCTGAACGTGATAGAGCTTTATTATCTATCGGCATTGATCCAGCCACTATAAATCCCAACATGCTGCTTGAGGAATCTTACGTGACTTCAATATGCAAGGCTGCCAATGCACTTGCACTTGCCGGTCACATTTCATTAGAAGATAAAACTATTGGCGCTATTGGTCTTGATTCTACTTATCTCGATGATGATATAGATATTGATTTTTGGAATATAAATAAAATTGGCGAGGGTTGTTGTGGGGGACAGTGTCAGGTTCGTGCTGAACCCGTGACATCTTCTTCCTCGGCATCCATGTACTCGTGCTCAGAGTGTCGACGTAAGGCTTGCAGAGCTTGCTGTGGGGGTAGAGGGGCTCTACTTCTTCTTGGAAGTTATACTGGTGATTCTTTAAGTCGGTCTGTGAGTACGGATGGGGTTATTTGTAAGCTGTGCTGTCATGATAATGTTCTTGATGCACTGATTGTCGACTATGTTAGGGTTTTAGTTAGCCAACGAAGAAGTAGCAGGTCTGACGTTGCTGCTTATAAAGCGTTGGACCAAGTTGTAGGAAGAGATTATCTTTCCAGAAGAACGATAATCAAGTCTGACAGAAATGGACCTAATGCCATTCGACATAACTTACTCAAAGGACAGCAATCGTTAGCTGAATTCCCGTTTGGCAGCATCCTGCACTCGGTATCTCTTTCCATTAATTATTTATTCTATTTCCGTCTCACACACAAGTTCATGCTAATTTAATTTAGAGATAATTGTTTAAAACCGTTGAAAACGATCGAACCATCCAGACGGACCAGACCGAAGCAAGTCGGCTGGTTTGACCGGTTCGAGAGCCGAATGTTTTAGTTCCCGGTTCGGTTTGACGGTTTAACCATTTGGTTTAGTTTGAAACTTGGATTCAGCTGTTTTACTTCTATTATTTTACACATTTTTTATTTTTGGAATATGTAGTTATGTATGTGTATTATAATCATGCACCATTTTTATTAATTTATTTTTAAATATTTTAATGCTAACCAACACTTTTGGAAAAAGAATTTAAAAAACCAGTTCAGACCATCTATCCGGCTGCCCCATCAAATCTGTTCTGTTTGATTTGTCATTTTGCGAAGGCGCAGTTAGCGGGTGGCTCAGAATTTTTGTCATAACTATCCGAACCCGACCTTGAACACACCTACTTAAAACTTGATTACTTAATATGGGCTTTCTATGGTCAACGCATCGTTTTGTCTTTAGAGATGAAATAATGTGTAAACCCCTAAGTTTTGTTAGCTTAAAACAACTCTGCTTCTGCTACTCCATTTGATAGTATATCTTTAAAGAGGAGTATAGCTGCAACTAATCTTATATACATATACATATACACACATATATATATATTGTGTGTGTGTACTAAATTCTTAAATCTTTCTTGCATTCTTTACTTTTGCTAGATTGAATCTGCACCCGGTTCAGCACCAGTCTTGTCGTTGCTTGCACCTTTGGATACCGTATCACAAGAATCGTCATACTGGAAAGCTCCTCCTAAGACCTCGCGTGCTGAGTTTGCTATCGTTCTTGGCAATCTTTCCAATGTCTCAAGTGTTATCCTTGTTCTTAGTCCATGTGGCTATTCTATGTCTGATTCTCCTACTGTAAGTAAATTTATGCGTTATAATTATATTTGTTATGATAAGCTTAATGTCCATAAAGTTATCAAAATCCTCAAGGCAAGCCGGTATTAGTCGGAACCCATTTTTACCCAAACCAAATTGACCTTTATTGAAACAGCCCATTTGGCCCGAACCTGTTTAGATCCATGAAGCGACTAGATCCGTTCATTTACAGTTTGTTTTTGCAATGTTTCAGTTCATCTCATGGATAATCATTATTATTATAATAACATTTATGGGTGCTTAACAATAGTACATTTTTGTCTTTTAGTGGACAATTTTCATTTACACCCCTTCATCTATAATAAGTTTAACATTTGTGCCCTCAACTTTAACAAAGTTATATTTTATTTTTTTAACTA
Organism: Helianthus tuberosus; assembly: GCA_030545235.1. Taxonomy (NCBI): domain Eukaryota; kingdom Viridiplantae; phylum Streptophyta; class Magnoliopsida; order Asterales; family Asteraceae; genus Helianthus; species Helianthus tuberosus. The sequence goes on along the minus strand of CM060374.1, from coordinate 88,761,202 downwards.
ACTTACACTGCGGCCCCTGAACTTTAATAAAGTTTTTTTTCTTTAACCGATTTACACTACAACCCCTGAACCTTAATAAAGTTATCACGTTGAGTTTGAATTTTTATTTTTTTAACGGTTTCGTAACGCTCCACGCAAGTTATTTTTCATAACGTTTTTAAACAGACCAGTTGTTTTACACGTTTTTTAAAGCGTTCGTTTTTTAACCGCCTGACGCTCATCTCTAAATACACCATTGCTATGTGATTTTTTTATCTATGTTTAAACCGACCCGCTGCAATGTGCGGCCGTCGTTTTTATCTTTATATACGTTTTGGTGTAAATTTGTTAGAATAACTTTGCTTTGATATACGACGACTAACTTTTTGGTGACTATCGAATACACCGTCGCGACGTGCTTTTTTTATCGTTATGTAAAATGTCCCGTCATGATTTTCTTATAATTATGTACGTTTCTAACCTGCCTCGGAGCGCGGGTGGTAACCCACTAGTTACAAGATAGTGGATATTCATTTTGGTTTCTACTTTTGCCATGCAGGTGCAAATATGGGCAAGCAATAAGATAGACAATGAAGAACGAAGAATAATGGGAAAATGGGACGTTGGATCACTCATCACATCATCTCCTGAGCTTAGTGGGCCTGAAAAGCCCGGTGGCACGAGTCCACGACACATCAACTTTTCATTTCAAAAACCCGTTCGTTGTCGTATAATCTGGATCAAACTAAGTATCCAGAAAACCGGTTCGACCTCTTCTTTAAATTTCGATGGTGGTTTTGATCTTCTATCATTGGATGAAAACCCGTTCTCCCGGAGTGTGTCTATAGATAGTGATCCGTGCCTCCATGCAAAGAGAATCGTTGTAGTTGGAAGTCCAGTGAAATTAGAGATACCAACACAAACCTCGTACCAAAGTAGCGTAAAAAGCTGGTTGGAGAGAGCTCCACCGCTCAACCGATTCAAGGTACCGATTGAGGCCGAGAGGTTGATTGCTGATGGGCTCGTGTTGGAACAATACCTATCTCCGGCTTCACCAATGCTGGCAGGGTTCCGGCTTGACGGGTTTAATGCAATAAGACCTCGAGTTACCCATTCACCATCATCATCGGTTGTTTGGGAAGATAAATTTATATCTACAGCAGTTCTTTACCTTCAAGTATCTGTTTTACAGGTATTTCTGTAACCACAAACATCTCAAACATCTTGCTATCCATTGTAAACGAGTTGATCCTATCGTGAGCCACTCTAGACCGGCTTGAAACGAGCTGAGCTTAGACGAGCTCGAGCCTACATTGGAGTTCATTTAATAAACGAGATCAAGCTTGAGCTTTACACACCGAGCTTGACTATGTTCACGGACCTAAATGAGCATATCATTTAGATAAATATACTATTTTTTTTTTAATTTTATATGATAAAAATTATTTAAATAAATATTTACATATGTTTATAAAAGAATACTTAAATATTTAATATATAATGAACTTGCCGAGTCCAACCTGACCTCGAGCTTGAAAAATTATTAATGAGCAGAGCTCGACTCGGCTCGGTTGCACCCCTCGTATAGGCACATACAGTGGTATTTCATTAATTCTTGCTAATCTAGCTAGCTAGCTAGTTATTATTTACTATTACTCTTAAGCAGTTAATGCAGTAAAAAATCGGATATCGGTCAAGGACTGATATTAATATCATGCAGACTTTATATCTATAGCAATTTAAAACTAACAATTCAGTATACTCTCCTACCATTAACAAATTAACCTTTTGCAACTTGCAAAACACTAACAATTGTAGCAAAGTAGGAACTGATTTAAGACCTAAGATTACTAACAATTAACAATTAAGACTTAAAACACTAACATTTAACACTAACAAATAACAATTAAGACTTAAAACACTAATAGCAGCAATAAGTAGAAAGCAATAAGAAGAAAGACGAAGGGTAGAACTAAGAAAAAAGGTATTGATATCGGGAAAATCGGTGATATATTGGTCAAATATCGATCCACTATCAGTCAAATATCGGTCAATATCGCCGATTCGGTACCGATATTTGACACCGATATTTTACGTTGGGACTTGGGACCAATAACCGATGTATCACCGATATATCACGATATTAACTGCATAGCTATTATATTATTATTATATATATTAAAGAACATCAGATAGCTACAGTACAAAGGTGGTTCACATTGGGGTAGGTTTTTGGTGGTGTAGTTGGTTTATTTTGTTGTGTTCACATTGGTTCTCGCAATAAAGGTGGTTCTCGCATGATATATAGGGTAGGGTTCATGCGAGAACCACCTTTATTGCGAGAATCGCGAGAACCAATGTGAACACAACAAAAAATACCTTAAAAAACCTTAATAAAACCTAATCCCACCCCCAAGCTAAAATGCTAAAAACTAAACCCCCAAAAAAACCTAAAAAAATCAAAAAAACACACAAATTTTTTTTTAATATTTTTTACATAAAAATCGCTACTTTTAGTAGCCAAAAAAAAAAAAATTTGGCTACTAAAAGTAGCAATTTTTGTATAAAAAATATTTTAAAAAAAATTGTGTTTTTTAGCTATTTTTAGGTATTTTTGGTTGTGTTCACATTGGTTCTCGCGGTTCTCGCAATAAAGGGTGGTTCCTAACGGTTCCTTGTCCTATATATATATATATATAGGGTTAGGATTGTGTGAGAAGCACTAGGCTAATTGAGAAACATTCTGGACCACACATTTTCCTTAAGCTTTTCGTAATATACACATATGTATAGTTTAAAATTGACTATATACATATGTGTATAATTCAAGATTTGACAATATACATATATGTAGATAGTCAATATATATATATTCTCTAATTTAAATGATTTTTATTAAAACTTTAACATGAATTTGTGTTCAGTATTTTTTCCCCTTTTGGATAGATCATTTAGTGAATACCTACACCTTACGAATGTTGTAGCGATATTTATGAGCATTTCTTATAGATTTTAGGGGCTGTTTGTTTACCTCTTAATGAGGCTCTTAATGGTTAGACCTGGTTCAGCACTTAATGGTTCATACTGTTTGTTTCGTGAGCAGATGTCTGAATGGTTCAGACATTTGCCTCTGAATGGTTAAGTTTTATACAGAGTCTGAATAGTTAAGACCTCTAATCTGAATTGGTCAGACATTTGCCTCTGAAGGGTTAAACATTATACTGCCTCTTAATGGTTCAGACCTCTTACTGGTTCAGCACTTAACCATTCAGAAGTTGCCAAACAGCCCCTTAGTAACTTGGATTATAAAAAATTATTTAAATATGGCTTAAACTGAGTTGTACATACTAATGTACAAGTGAACGAAGCACATGCGTACATGTCATCAAATCTAAATCGGTATTTTTTTTATAAAGTGACGTCATTTATGCTTTCATTATTTTCGTAACATAAAATAACATTTAATAGAATCTCGAAATTACTGTTGGGACGCACTTATTTTTATCTATGTTTCGATAAAAAGTTTATTCGAACAAGTTAAATATAGTGTATTTTTTTGTTCTTTAGCGTGGATCCAAATCGATACCTATAAAATACGTTGAAAACAAAGTTGTATTTGAGAAAGAGTATTATTTACACAGTAAGCTACAACGAGTGCTAATAGGGTAACGGTATTGTGACAACCCAAACCGACATCACCGAACAACATCAGTATTGATATTCGTTTTTTGGGGTTTTCAATTGACGTAAAACACGTGTCGATATCTTTTTGAGCATATTTTTTTCAGTTGCTATACCGAGTATCGATACTATATTGAACCAAATCGATAACAACCAAAAGCTCGCTGCGAAGCACGGGTGATCCCACTAGTTACTATTTAATGATGCCATTTTTTTTGTTTTTTTCAGGACAATGGGAAAATGGTGGTAGTTGCAGAATACCGATTACCGGAGGTGAGGGCTGGGACGGCCATGTACTTTGATTTTCCTAGACCAGTGACCGCTCGCCGTGTCTCATTTAGACTACTTGGAGACGTTGCTTCATTTGCAGATGATCCTGCAGATCTAGACGATTCTTCCGACTTCCAAGGCCCGTTCGCTACAGGCCTCTCGTTATCTAACCGTGTTAAACTATATTATTACGCGGATCCCTATGAGCTCGGGAAATGGGCCACCACCCTTTCTGCCGTTTAGGTACACTACATGTGTGATTTTGTACATTAAAAACACTCTCATTCATTGTTGTAATCATGTCTAGATTTGTTCTATAATGGGGGTATTTATTTTCTATTTTTGTTTATCCCCACCCCTTTTTTGTTTCTCTCCAACTGAGTGTAAAACATGTATCTTTTTCAGTTTCCACTCACTTTATTATTTTGTTTTACAAGTGTTTGGTTAACGTGAATGGATTTGAAAATAGGTTTCAAACCTTACTGTGATAACTTATAAGTATACAAAGCTACTATTAGTTTCAACATACGCGAAGCAGAACGATCAAAGTTTTACAAGTTCATTACTGCTGATGCGAATTAACGACATTGAATCGAGCGTTGAAATCATGGCCGGCCCTGGGGGTGGGCGGGGAGGACCACCGGCCAGGGCCAGATAGTTCGAGGGACACGTTTTTAAGAAAAAAAACCGACATGTATATGTAAAATATTTTTTAATAGGGTACACACATGCAAGCACTAACATAGGCCCCATTACAAAACTATTCTTATGGTTTAGATTAGTTATTAACCTCTTTGGCATTAGGTTTAGACCTTTCGTGAGCCCAATACCTAATTTCGTTAAGGTCTAAGGGCACATTTTTTCGAGCTCGAACATGGTACACGAATTCTCAGAGCCGGCCCTGGTTGAAATGGTGTATCACTAACGTCAGCTGACATGATTATCTTCTCAGGACGTCATTATCTCAAGTGTGCATAAACAGGAGCTTATCATAGGAAATTATTCTTACCGGACCATGATATTATGTTTACCGGGTTTTTTAAATACAGTGGACGTGATTGATTGCTATTATTATACTATCTAGTCCTCTTTTTCGAGGATGACCGGACTATCTTTTTCATTACATGTAATATTCCGCCAATGATTTCTAGATTAATGGTGGAAGGCTTGTTTTTTTCTTGAGAGATGCAGGTTCTAACTCTCACTTGGTGTAGAGTTACGGGTTTTACAGGTAATTTCACCGTCGTGCCTACAGGCGGGTGGGTTATCGGGTTTCCCCGGAATTGGTGGTGGACTCGGAGTACTCCGTTTGGTCCAGTGGGTGCCTCGAGAGTGTTCGGGATTGATTCTGTTGGCCGTTTAAAAAAAATACATGTAATATTCCACCGTTCAAGGGCGGACTCATGGTTCTTTAGTTGAGCTACCCTAGACTTCGCTTCGGTCCATGATTATTGGACTATAGGTGTAGTCGTGACCCAGCTGACCCAATATTTTTTAAGGTTTCAAATTAATCACTTACATTTTAAATAGAGTTAAATGTCATTTTAGTCCTTGTGGTTTGGGCCGTTTTGTCAGTTTAGTCCAAACAATGAAATTTTCATTTCATAAACTTGTGGGATAAAACCCATATGTACATAAAAGGTTCTCATAGGGATAGACCCTAGATTACAAAACACATTTTATTCAGGTGACATAGCCACTTATTTAAGCTTGGGTACCGAAGGGGTATGGTCCCAAAAACCCTGCGCAGGCGCATAAGACAATACCCTAACTTCATTCCAAAGAACATCTTAAACAAAACCTTCCGCGACTGCGCAATGGTTCTAAACAGGATTTGGAATAAAACAGTCTTCGATAACCATGCGCCGGAGGAAAAGGGAGACAAACACTCAACTAACACCCTTGCGCGAGCCCGCGCAAGGGCACAATTAAGTTTAAAGAGTAAAACCTAAACATCTCCGCGCGCCTGAAGTCAAGACTTGAACAAAAGGAATCTTTTCTGTTACAACAGAATAGACATGTAGACACGTGGCAAAGGCATAATGGTTTACAGCTGTAGATCTTTTAGAAGGGTTTAAATGCTCATCGTGCATGGCCATTCGGTTACAACTGACTGTGACGTGGCACAATCGTGGACGCCCATCTAAATCACGATGATGGCACTCACTTGAAGGAGGATCTATACAAAACCACTTTCCACGTGACATATCCCCAGCCGTTGATCAAGCTCACAATCCGTGTGCATGGATGTGAAGTTAACTATTAAACGGAAAGAAGAATAACCGCTAACGGAAAAGTGCTTTCCGTTACTCTCTCCATTACACCATTTTCCCTCCAAAATCCGGTTATAAATAAGGCACTGCAGGTATGCTCTAACAACTTACTCTCACTTTTACTACATTTTTTTCCTCGAGATCACTGTACTTATTCTCATGCCGGAGGGTGGTCACGGAGAGAACCCCCATTCTCCCCCTGGCGAGTCAACGGCTCTCTGTTTTGCAGTAGTCATCGGAGAAGGAAACTAGTTAACCACCAAATCGACGAGAGGATTAACCCCTTTTATGCAGAGACAAAACCGCCGATCTGATTGACTCCGGTCTAATTAGTTCACTGTTTCTTCATTGGCGCCCACCGATTCTTCAATTTTCATTTTCATTTTCATCTTCTCATTTGATTCATTTCTTCTCTTCTGTTTTCAATGGCAGAAGCACTGACAAATTACCCACCAAGTCCTCGATCAGAGAACAGAGAGACTTCGGCTCATGCTTCTCAGGTCGACGGAATCGTGGGGAAATCGTGTAGCAGCGATGATATTCATCACAAGGTACACAGTCCAGTTACCTCAGAAGTCTAATTCGGAACTCAGAGTAGTCCAGATCTACCTTCGGAAGAAACTCCGATTTATTGGTTTGTCAAATTTCAAGACGCCGTGAACGCAAATTTTACACAACTCTGTAAATCAACGGTTGGAATAACCACAAACACACCCTGGGCACCCTGTTACAATTTCTCATCAATTGTGCCAGCCGGAGACGCGAAAGTCTACTCTCAGTCTGACACCGGAACTGGATATCAGGAATCTCCGGCAGGACAAAATTCTCAGAAGTAATCCGATCATACAAAGTTGGGCCCATATCCACTACAGCAGTGGGACACCCAACTTAATAACAAAAAATATCTAAAGACGCTCAATCACACAATGCAAATCATGGAAGACGTCCACAGCAACCCAAGTAGCAATACAAAGCAAACATACATAGTGCAAGGCGGATCATCGCGTAAACATAACAACAAACGAAGCCACAATCAACACTGGCGTGAACAACAAGTAATTTTCCCTGTCGTACCAGGAAGTCCTCAAGAAGAACGGCCGGTCATCATAACTGGTATCTTCGGTCATTATCGTACTGATTACATGTTCATTGATCCGGGTAGTTCTATGGATATTATTTACGAACAGTGTTTCAAGCAGTTAGACCCAGAGGACAAGGCGCGCTTGAAACCAGTCGATTTTCCTTTAACTGGTTTCTGCAATGAAGTCGTCTTCCTGCCGGGTCAGATCTCCTTTCCTGTAACACTCTCTGATGGTGAGCACCAGCACACACATATATATAGTGATGAGATTCCGCTCCAAATGACACAGGTTGTTTCAAGCGAAATCACATGTGTTGATTTCGCTTGAACCTCACATATACACTTTCAAGCGGAATCACCTATATTTACATGTTAAACCCTAATTTCTAACCCTGTTGTGTGCTCGTTTATCCTATCTAGACAAAAGACTCGATTAAGACGAAGTTAACAGACACTAGATGCACCAACAGACTCCCCCTTGGATGTTGACGAAGTCTTCGGCGTCGAGTCTTTAGTCTTTATCTCTTTCCAAATTGTCTTATCATTGTAAAAACTCCCTTCAATCTTTATCTTCAAACTTTAACTTTCAATCTCCCCTTTTGAGTGTTGATTCCAGAATTCTGACTCCCCCTTTCACAGACTCCCCCTCTCGATCAGCTGGGACTTGAATTCTGGTTCAAACTTTGACATTTTCTTTGCCATGAGGAACTTGATTCCTGTTTCCTGCATAATCTCTACCTAAATATAAGATATATGACAATAACAGTTTGAATCCAATCTTATCATTCATCCTCAATTTGATGGTCTTATCAGTGTATAAAAATCTACTTAAGTATTCAGGTCCAAATTAATGACCCTGATTACTCAGTTTGTTTACCAAGTCCAACTTAATGACCTTGGTTGATCTGAGACAATTCACACTGACATTTAGTTCAACTTTTTCTGAAAATTTACAAGTTTCAAATTAATGAACTTTCTTTAACTTTTCAACTTTCACAAACTTATCATGTTAAGCTCATAACTCATCCTCCAGTTCAGAAACTTCCTGCATCTGCTTCAATTCGAATCTGAAGATCAACTCTCCACTTTGGTTTGTCGGAAAATAAAGCAGAAATGAAAAATCTTTTTGAATTTTTAATAAAGTTTCTAGACTAGAAAATGAAATACAGAAATAGAATGCAGTAAAAGTAAACTATTTACAAACATATTTTTGGTGAGCGTGTTAGGGAATCATATCAGCTATCCGACAAGTCACAAGTACCGTTAAGCTTTGATTACATATTTAGAATTAAACAATTCGCTTAGATTGTCGATATGCTGATCCACTTAAATTCTCACACAATTTTCAATCTGTCCAGGATACTGATTAAGTGTTTTAGAGACTTAAACTCATTCATGTGTCCCACCTCTTGAATGTACTCCCGTATCCAGATCCCAATATTCAGTCTTACAGGTGAGTATACCACAGATGATATCTGTAAGGGGTTAAATTGCGAAACCGTGAGAGCTCAGGTCAGAACTTCCGTTCAGCAGAGAGATGACGGTTCGACTTTAGTGGGTCCCCTTTAGAGGATCGTTTTTACAACAGCATTGATTAGCAATATTATTGTCTCATCATTTTATGCTGAGGGCGGTGCTATATTTCAAGCAAGCAGTAAAGTATTCTCCGGGGACTAGGCCATTGCTTCCGCATTATCAGAAGTCCCGGGATAATACCCCAGATATCACTGAGTATAAAGACCTAGTATCTTAGAAAGAGGGATCTTTCAAACAAGATTTCAGGGGTTACCTATATATCCAAGTAGTGTTCCCCACAAAATAAGTAAGTAAAGATTTAGGTTTATATCCCGAACAAACCTACTAAATGTGTAAAAACCTATCGACACATCATCAGCGAGACTGTTTAACGCATTTAAACTTTCCATTTCTTTAGCGTACCGTAACTGTCAAGCCGATGTACTATCATTTTCCCTTTTTACACAAGCTCTTTTCTAGTTTTATATTGTTTTTGGATTTTGAAAATATCTCATGTTTTTTTATTTATGAAATTTTTTACTGTTTTTGTATTTTCTGAAAATATTACCCTACTCTCCCCCTAAATACCAAAACAAGTAAAAAATCGACAAACCATTGCAGATTGCTTCTCAACATCATCTACAATGTCTCCTTCATCAACGCCAAGAATCTTTTCCAACACCGATAAAAGCTTCATACCGTTCAATTTTAATAAGTATTGAAAACAAGTTTTATCAAACGCTTTGGTATGTAAATCAACTTTTTGTTCGTCAGTGTGGATTTTCTCAATTCGTATCAACTTCTTCTCGAAACAATCGCGAATGAAGTGATGACGAATTTCAATGTGTTTGGTTTTAGCGTGATGAACTGGATTTTTAGTAATGTTAATCGCTGCCTCATTATCAACAAAGATAGGGGTGTTTAGAAATTGCAAATCGTAGTCGCGCATCTGTTGCTGGATCCACAAGATCTGAGAGCAGCAACTGCTAGCAGATACATACTCCGCTTCACATGTGGATAAAGCCACATAGGTCTGCTTTTTGCATTGCCAGGTGACCAATCGTGGTCCGAAAAACTGGCACCCCGCTGTTGTTGATTTAGCGTTAACTTTGCAGCTTCCGAAGTCGGAATCGGAATACCCTTCGAGCATAAAATCACCTTCTCTTGGATACCACAACCCCAGTGATGGAGTTCCTTTCAGGTAGCGTAATATCCTTTTCACAATCACCATATGCGAAGCTCTCGGGTTATATTGAAATCTTGCTGCGAGGCAGGTTAGATACATAATATCGGGTCTTGAAGCTGTCAAATACATCAGCGATCCGATCATGGAACGATACATCGTTTCATCTACCTTCTCTCCGGTGAGATCAGGGTTTATCCCATGATTCGTCGCTAATGGGATGGAAGCTGGAGTAGAACCTGACATCCCAAATTTCTATAAGATATCATGAACATACTTCGTTTGATGTATGAAAATTCCCTTAGGCAGTTGATCAACCTGTAGACCCAAAAAGAATTTCATCTCAATCATCGATGACATTTCGAATTTCTGCTTCATAACTTGTTCAAAATCTTTGCACAGATTTTCATTTGTTGACCCAAATATGATGTCGTCCACGTATATCTGAACTATCAGAAGATGTCCGTCGACCTCTTTGGTGAAGAGAGTGGCATCCACTTTTCCACGGATGAAGCTGTTGGCTAGCAGGTGTTGAGACAATGTCTCGTACCAAGCTCTCGGGGCCTGGTGTAAACCATACAGCGCTTTATCTAGCAAGTAGACCTTGTCTTTGTGGATTGGATTGGTGAAGCCCGGTGGCTGTCCGACATATACCTCCTCTTTTACCTTCCCATAGAGAAACGCCGATTTAACATCTAGCTGATAAACTTTGAAATTTTTCCAAGATGCAAATGCTAGGAAGATTCTGATTGCTTCTAGTCGAGCCACTGGAGCATACACTTCGGTAAAATCTATACCCTCCTGCTAACTAAAGCCCTGGACTACGAGTCGAGCTTTTTTACGAACAACAAGTCCTCTATCATCCCTCTTGCACTTGAACACCCACTTGGTGTTTATCTTCCTCTGACCATCAGGCAAGTCTACTAACTTCCACACTCCTAACTTCTCAAACTGACGCAATTCTTCTTGCATAGCATTGACCCAAGAATCTTCAGTTAGCGCCTATTTGTATGTTCGTGGTTCGATCTGTGAAATAAAACAACTTAGTGAAAACTCAGTTTGTAAAGGTGCTACTGTAGAATAAAAACAAGTAAGGCCTTGGTCAATTTGACGTCTAGTGCGAACGCCTGATTGCAATTCTCCAATAATCAACTATTCTGGATGGTATGAAAGAGTTCTCGGCATCACCTTGCCTGAAACATCTACCTCGCCTTCCAGATTAGTAACATTCTGATTTGCACCTAGTTCATCGACTGGAACTGTTTGACTTGAAAACTGAATTTGCTCCCCTTCAGAATCTGAATCACCATGATCAAATACCGGCAAATTATCAGATTCTTGATTATCATTGACTGCCGTCTGATTATCTTGAGCAACTTCATTTTGTTGAATATCATCATGTTCTCCAGCATTGCTTGGACCTGCTTCATCATCATTCGAAGCTTGTCTTTGTTGACTGAAAGTTTCTGCTGGGAATCTCTCCTGCGATTCTTCATACTCTCTCAAAATATCCAACTCGTCAAAGAAATCTTCTTCTTTTTCTTCTTCCATGTCAAACGAATCCCACAAGGTGTCATAATGAAAACGCCATGAATCTCCAGGATTCAACGGTGGCATTGTGTGACATTGGCATTCAACATTGTGTGCTTTAATAATCCGCTTCAAGCTTGGAACAAAGACTCGTTTCATTGGACTAGCATATCCCACGAAAATTCCTTCAATGCTCTTTGCACCAAACTTTCCAAAAGGCTCTAGAACAGTACAGGGTGACCCAAACGGTTCTAAATACTTCAGGTTCGGCTTACGGTTGTTGATCAGCTCGAAACACGTTTTGTTGAATTTCTTGACAGTGAGAACCCTGTTAAGTGTATAGCATGCGGCGGATACTGCTTCTGCCCAAACATTTACTGGTAGCTTTGAATCAGCAAGCATCGTCCTAGCCGTTTCAATTAGCGTCCTGTTCTTTCGTTCAGCTACTCCATTTTGCTGTGGAGTGTAAGGAGCACTAAATTCATGCAATATACCTCTCTCATCACAATATTCTTCCATCTTGTTGTTCTTGAACTCAGTACCATTATCACTTCTGATTCTTTTGATACGCCTTTGGTACAAGTTTTCAATTTTTCTGAACAACGCCATCAAACTATCAAACGTCTCATCTTTAGACTTCAGAAATGAAACCCATGAAAACGTTGAATAATCATCAGTTACTACTAGACAGTAGAGATCCCCTGTAATACTTTTGACGTTTACTGGACCAAACAGATCCATATGGAGCCTCTCTAACGGTCTTGAGACTGAGTTGACTTTCTTTTGAGGGTGTGATTTCTTCTTTTGCTTGCCTTTAACGCAACTAATACACTCTCCTTCCAAATGAAAACCTTTCACATGAACACCTGTAACTAAATCGTTGTGCACCAAATGATTCATTTTTCTCAAATGTATATGACCCATTTTCCGATGCCATAACTTTGATTCTTTTTCCGTTGCTCTTGACACAAAACAGTGAGCTTGACCCGTGGTTGTAGTAGCTACGCTCATGTCCAACACGTATAGATCATTCACTCTAGGTGCCCTCATGATAATCCATTCTTCAGGAACAACAAATCCTGGTTTCAAGATCATACATTCTTTGTCTGTGAAGTGCGTTGTATACATCCTATCACAGATCTGAGATATGCTCAGAAGATTATTCTCAAGCTCGGCGATGTAGTTAACTCTTTCAAATGTAACAATCCCATTGGATAACGTTCCTTCACCAACTATTCTACCACCTTGATTGCCTGCGAAACTTACATAACCACCATTGAAATTTCTAACATCGTACAGCAGGGCTGTTTTCCCCGTCATGTGCCGAGAAGCTCCACTATCCATAATCCATCGCGAAACAAATCTTTGAAGCTCCTGCACATATCAAAAACATTTAGTGAGATTTTGATGCTACCCAAACCTCTTTCGACTCAGGTAGATTGACTTTGATATGAGATTTAACAGTATAAAGTGGCGGAAAATTTTTATCATTCATTTTCAAACTTTCTTCTGATCCAACCTCAACCTTTTTGTACAGAAAAAACTCATCTTTCTTAGGTTGACCGGTTAGTTGATCTTTCTTTTGAACATTTTTCTTCTCAGAAGTAATAGCCACTTGTGGTTCAAGGTTCTCATAGTAATCCAAAGGTACATCCATCTTTACCGGTGTGGTAGAAGACGATTGTTTTTCTGACTCTGAAACCTTTGCTTTTGAAACACTTGATTTCTTTTCAACCACTTTTGGCTTCCATGCTTGTTGAGATGAAGCAACCCGTTTGTAAAAATTGTTATTTTTAATTTCCAACTTTTTAACAGGTTCAGTTTTGACTTTTTATTCTCATTTTTCAAAATTTTCTCAACAACCATTGGAGCTTTTCCTTTTGCATCAGTTTTCTTCTTCAAACTCTTAGCAACTTCAGACTTAGGCTTAAAGTTGGTACACTTTCGTGCAATATGCCCAACTTTGTTGCATCTAAAGCATGTACGAGTATAAACTACTCGACTTGTGCCTTCAGTCTGAGGTTGTGAGGCCCTTTCCTCAAAGAACTCTTCATTCGTCTTTGAAAAAATCTCAGACTCCTGCTCAGAATGAGAACTCGAGCTCTTTACAAACACCTTTTTCTCATCAAACTTCTTGTTTTGAAAATTCTTTCTCTGATATTTCTTACCACCCTGATAACCACCCAACCATCTGTTTCGGTTGTTGTTATAAAAATGTGGTGGAACAAAAGGCTTTTTGTAGTAAGCTTTATCTTTTTAAAAATTCATTTGCCTCTTTGTCTGATTCAAACCTTCTACTTCAGATAAATCAATTTCAACCAGTTTGAAAACATTTTTCAACTTGTCCATATTAACATTCTCCAGAGGAAACTCATAATCCGAATACAACTTATCCGATCCCGACATCTTGTACATGACAAGGGTAGGTTCTTCATTTAAGTTGTTTTTGGACTTTGGTTTCGGAATGTATTTGTCCAGAAAACACTTTTCATCCTCAACTGAATCACTATCAGACTTCAAAACACTTTCAGCCATGCCTTGCACAATCTCAGTTTGAACACTATCACCAGATGAAGAAAATGTAACATCAATTGACTCTGGAAGTTTTATTTCATTCGTTTCATCTTCATCATTAACCAACCCGGACTTTTTCTTTGAATAATTGTTTAAAATTGGTGGTGGAACCTGATGAAATCCAACCCCGGTTCCATCAAAGTATACATCTTCGCCTGCTTTGTTTTTCCCGATGGGTTTGGGAACAATGTGTTGTAAAACAAAGCTTGCAGAGCTGTAACTGTTCAGTTTCAAATTGATACGTTCATTCTCAATCTTAGCTTCTTCAAACTGAAACTTCAATTTAGCAATCTCATCTAGTTGTTGGTTGATTTGCTCTTCTTTGTGTCTGAGAACTACAGTTAAATGCTCATTTTCTTTGTTGATTTTACCGTTTCGTTCATCAGAATCTTTTACCGTTCGTTTTAGTTTGTCAAAATTTTCTGAAATTTTACGATTTTCAAAAACCAATTTTTCATTTTCTTTCTTAATTCTTTCTACTTCAATTTTATCATTTTATCAGTTAACTTTTTAACTAGATCATTTGAAGCTTTTAGCATTTTATCACGGTCTAGAATCTGATCTTCAACCTTTCTGACTCTTGTTGTCAGTTCTTGAACCTTTGTATCACTAAGGTAAGTGAGTGTACTACAAAACTTGCAGTTTTTCATGCAACTTTTGGAGTCACTATCACCTTTGACTTTCTTACCTGTCTCACTTGTTGAAACATTTGGACTGACCTTGCTTTTAGACTCAGTTTCAGACTTAGAGTCTACCTCAAGTTCCTTTGCAGCAAGCACTTTGTCAGCCATTTTCCCCAAGTTTTCAGCGGTAAATTCTTGTGAAGTATCGATAATCCCATCATCAATCTTCTTAGACTGAGACTCTTTCTCTATCTCTTTCTCTTTTTCAACGGCTTCTCCTCCTCCCCACCATTCTCTCTGTCTGGCATCTTCTTCTGCAGCAAATTCCTCAATGAAAGCTTCAATAGTAAGGGTTTTCGTATCAATAGCAATGTTTCCTTGAGGATCAAGGTAACATTCTCTATCAGCATCCCATCTCTTTGCTTTCTTGGCTTCGCTGAACACCTTAGATAATCTGATCATCTTGAATTCTGCTTTCTGCTTTCTTGCAAGGTATTTTTGTTCTTCAGTTCTGGTGTCTTTGAGAGGAATAATCTTTTCTGCTACGAAAGCATATCCTACTGCATCTTCCTCTGGTAGCAGTTCACTCCAATCAAAACCTTCATCATCATGAATAACAGCAAATGCTCTTGATTTTTCTTTGGGAACATCCTCAAGCTGCTATATTCTGGGCGGTTCTGATTTATTCTGATGATAGATCGCTCTTTTGTAATAATCCTCGCGAAATGGATTTGCAGTATCATCAGCAGGAGCGTTACGACATTCACGTTTAAAATGTCCTTTTTGTTTACACCTGAAACACGTGACTTTTGATTTGTCAAAGCCCAATTTGGTGGAAGGTCCGCCAATTGAATGTCTCCCAGTAATCTCCATAAATCGTTGCGCTCTCCGGACTGCACTGGCCATACACCACCTGATATCGATCAGTTCCATCTCTTCAGGATCTATTTAATCATAGTCCTCCTTAGTCAGGTTGGTGTTTCCAATTTTGCCCGCCACGAGGCTCTCGTACGATTCTAACACCGATGCTAAGAACACCATCTGTTGTTTTGCTGACTCTTCACTGAAATTTTGAGCGTTCTTCAGATCCACATCAATGTTACATTGGAACAAATTCTTTGATGTAGATTGGTTTGAAGTTGTTGAAGAAGATACACTATGAAAACCACTGTGAGGAGTTTCTTGATTCACAGTATTTGAACTTTCTGCAGAAAATGTTGTTCTTGGAGAACCAGTCTTTGGTAGATTTCCTCTGTAGTACAACTCCACATTCTGCTGATAAGATGTGTTATTGACTTTGCTATATTTCTTAATCTCCAACTCGTGACTCTCCAGTCTTTCGATAAGCAGATCCACTGTCATCTCTTCAGACTTGATTGTATTCTTCAGCATCAATGCAAAATACTGCCAATCTTGTTCATTCGGCAGCGAGTCGAACAATTTGTCAACCAACTCTTCTTGAGTATATACAATTTTGTGTCTTGCCAGCTCCAATTTCAGATGCCCAAATCTCTCAATCATCTTGGAAACAGACTCGTTCTTTAAACATCCAAATAAATCAAACTCTTTTCTCAACAGTTTCTTTTTGTTTTTGACTATTTCAGCACTACCTACACATTTTACCCTCAGTTTCTCCCAAATATCTTTTGAATTTTCATATTCTATCAATGAAATTATATCATCTCTCACAGACTGATGAATCAACGCAATGCACTTTTGTTCAGCAATATATCTTTCAATATCATCAGGATCTGTCAAACTTTCACCAAACCGCTCTCCTCTAACATAACCATTCTTTAAACTCTTCCAGCTTTGATATGCAAAAGCTTGAAGCCACTCGTCAAATCTTGTAGCCCACCTATTGTAATCTTCAATAGCCAACAGTTTTGGAGGTTTGTTGTATATTCCATAGGCACTTTCAACACTTAATGTATCTGAAATAGTCTTTTTTGCACTCGGAGCTTTCTCATTTGTGTTGTTCGATGTGTCGTTTAAAGTATCATCTCCACCATTTCCAGCAAAAGCAAAAATGTCACAAAACGGATTGAAATCATCCATCTTCACGTACCTGAAATAGTCAACAAACACTTAGAAAATTTTTGGTTTTGAAAAATACAGATTCAAGCGAAATCAGTTGAAGCGAAATAGCTTCAAGTGAAATCAGCTCTCAAGCGAAATCAGCTTTACAAGCTAAATATGCTTTTCAAGCGGAATAACAATTCAAGTTCAAGCGAAATCAGGTCACTTGAAGCGAAATCACTTATTTCACTTGAACTTTCAAGCGAAATCTGATTTTCAAGCGAAATCAGACAATATCTTCAAGCGAAATCAAGATGACATCAGCAATTACAAACAGATTTTCAAGCGAAAATACAAGTTTTCATCAGATTTTGTTCGAATTAAGGTCCAATACTTTCAAGGATTAGTTAACACTATGTTTCGCTTGATATATGTGAAAATCAGGCCATTTCAACCGTTGAAATTTGTTCAAATCAGAAAAGAATGAGTAGAAGTAAGAGAATCCAGTAAAATCAAGCTGAATTGGTATGAACTCCTCGTCCTGAGCTCTGATACCACTTGTTGGATCGTTCGGTGACCCTAAACAGTCAGTATGAGTAGTTCATCATCAAATACAAAGGCGGAATCAATGTAAAAGATGTCAACACAGCTTGTTCCTTTCTAATTATCCTTTTATTGATCAATCCTGAGCTTTTTACACGTTCAAATGACAAACGGACAGCACCTCGACTCCGAGCATATGACCTGATTCCGCTCCAAATGACACCAGCACACACATATATATAGTGATGAGATTCCGCTCCAAATGACACAGGTTGTTTCAAGCGAAATCACATGTGTTGATTTCGCTTGAACCTCACATATACACTTTCAAGCGGAATCACCTATATTTACATGTTAAACCCTAATTTCTAACCCTGTTGTGTGCTCGTTTATCCTATCTAGACAAAAGACTCGATTAAGACGAAGTTAACAGACACTAGATGCACCAACACAAAGGCATAAAGGTTTACAGCTGTAGATCTTCTAGAAGGGTTTAAATGCTCATTGTGCATGGCCATTCGTTACAACTGACTGTGACATGGCACAATCGTGGACGCCCGTCTAAATCACGATGATGGCACTCACTTGAAGGAGGATCTACACAAAACCACTTTCCACGTGGCATATCCCCAGCCGTTGATCAAGCTCACAATCCGTGTGCATGGATGTGAAGTTAACTATTAAACGGAAAGTAGAATAACCGCTAATGGAAAAGTGCTTTCCGTTACTCTCTCCATTACACCATTTTCCCGCCAAAATCCGGTTATAAATAAGGCATTGCAGGTATGATCTAACAACTTACTTTACTTACTCTCACTTTTACTACATCTTCTTCCTCGAGATCACTGTACTTATTCTCACGCTGGAGGGTGGTCACGAAGAAAACCCCCATTCTCCCCAGGCGAGTCTAACGGCTCTCTGTTTTGCAGTAATCATCGGAGAAGGAAAGTAGTTAACCACCGAATCGACGAGAGGATTAACCCCTTTCATGCAGAGACAAAACCCCAGATCTGATTGAATCCGGTCTAATTAGTTCACTGTTTCTTCAGGTACCTCGTAGCACTTTTTCCTTCCTTTCACAGTAAATCACCTGAAAGGCTTTTAAAAATATTTGATCAGCGGAAAATACTAGTGAGTTCATTCATTTGTATGAAAACATATTCCTTATAATTACAGCATTAGGGTTTTTATTTTGCTTATATCTTACAACATCACTATTGGCTATCTCATTCTCCAATGATATTTGTCACTCGGCAGTTCGTGTGACTGTGGCCATATAACTATTTGGCTAACCCATTGTCCAAATAGCAAAGTATAGCAAGTAATGTATACAAAACCCCACATACTAGCAGTAGTTTTCCAGTAAGAATACAAAGACGTAATCACTGTAATATAAGTAATAATTGGAAAACATTTAGGGTTTTGAAAGCATTTGATAAAAGAGAATAACTCATATTGCTATATTGGCAACCTTCTGGTTATAAGCTATAATTCCTAGATACACAAATGTAACATGTATTAGTGTAAGAAACCAAATCAAACTTCAACGATAATCACGAGGTCAAAACCGCAACGTATAAAGTCTCACCTTATTCAAGCAGAACTTCCGCTTTTCGTTGCTAGGGTTTCAGATCAACCGGACATCATTTCAGTGATCAGTGTTTCGTACACGTGAATTGTAACAGGGATTCAAGAGTTTTGAGAAACGAAGGTTATAGAATTCGAATATTTCAAATTCATTTGTGCTGTTTGAAAGTCCTTGAACTGCTCTACATATAGCTGAAAACAGGCCTCGTCGCGCCACGAGACAAACTCAAAAATCCCCGTCACGACACGCGAAGAGGTCATATTTATCCGGATGGAATCTGGCCTCCGTCGCGCCACGCGACGGGCCAGGATTGCCTGGTCGCGTCACGCGAAGAAGCAGGCTAGGGCTTAGGTGTGCTTAGTCAGCCACGTAGGCTTGCCACGTGGCAACACGTGGCACCTGGGGAATCAGGCACCGTCACGCCACGCGACAGTCCAAGATTGTCTTGTCGCGTCACGCGACAATGATTTTTTTAACTCTTTTCTTTTTCGATTTTCGTTGGTACGTGTTCGGGGTTTTTGTTACGGATTGTTGTGGGATGTTTTGAGAGTTGTCACAGTGGTGTTTAACCCTCTGCAGGCCTTAGAAGATCTTAGAAGTGGCTGGGCCAAATCTGCTCCAAGAAGAGCTCGCACAGACGTTTTTTAATGAAACGTCTTCGGAAAAAAAAGTCTGCAGATGACAATGTTTGTGCGTGGTCTGCGCGGCGCAGACAGAAGAGCCTGCGCAGATCTTTTAAAAAAAACAAACACCACCTTAGAAAACGGACCAAGCCGGTACCCACCGGAAAAAAATATAAATTTACTTTTACGTTATCTAAAGTTGATGTTTTGAAATTGGTCATTATTAATTAGAACAAGTTGGTTTTGAATATATATTGTATTGTAATGTAATGTAATGTAATGAATTGTAATGAATTGTAATATAGTAACTTAAAAAACCGAACTTTACCGTTTGGTTCGTATGCAAATTATCCGCTGCAACGCGTGGTGGGAAAATCTTAGTTCTTTATTCACAACATGAACCTCTATATATTCTTGATGAGCAGCAAGAGCCTCAGCTTGTTTGGGATCGGTTTGTAAACCTATTCTTTGAAACTGATTTGGAACCGGTCAAACTCGAACCGAACCGGTTAGGACCCTTTTTCAAACCCATAACAGAACCGAACTGAACCGATACCCCCCCCCCCCCCCCTCTCTAAAACCTGTTCTAACACGAACTGGTTTCGACCAAGTATGACCCAAACTGGTTCCAACCCGAACCAGTTTGGACAAAAAATCCGGTTTCTGCACCTCTAGGTCCGACCAAATGTTATAGATCATGACCCATTCACAAACACATGTTACACCCGTCTCAAACACCATTCCTTAGTCTCAAAAGATTTAGAAATCACGAAACAAGAAGTTTTTGAGATGTGATATACCTCTATAGTCATATTAGTAATACATCACGCCCATAACCGAAGTTACGAGGCACTTTGTTATACGCGTGAGCTATAGTGGATATGCGATCACATTGCCGTATATTTGGCAAAACGGGGAGGCGGGATAACACATCATACCGGGTTCAGGTCATAACGGGGTTTTAAGCAAAATGGGTACGGGTCATTTAAATAAAAAGGTCAAATTTGGTTTTGGCCAGAACGGATTTTTGACCAAAATGAATTACAAAAATTAAAAGATTCTTATAAATTAAGAGATTAGTTTCTTTTATATCAAATACAACTATAAAATAAAATGTCTAATGATTAGCTTTTTGCCTTTTTTTTTAACATCTGCTTTTATGATGTAGTAAATATTTAGAGTTTAGCGTTTACTTTTCAAGTTGGTGTATAGTTGACAAGTAACATCCATTTTTCCGACTTATATTTGATTTTTACATTTTGCTAATACGTGATTGGTAATTTTCATTGATAAATGTTTCTGAAAATAATCCATCATATAATACATTTTTACAACACTTAAAAAAGAGTGCAAAATATAAATATAGAGTTTCCAAAAAAAGTTTTTTTTTTTTTTTTTGAATTATGCTTCATATCCATTTTTTTTTAATTATGCTTCGTATCCATTCATTGATATGAATTCTTTGAAAATAGGTAACTATGTCATTCAAATGATATGAATTCTTTGAAAATAGGTAACTATGTCATTCAAAGAGTATTTGTTGTAGTTGTATCCAAATGTGTAAAATGATATCTCGAGGTTGAGAGTTTATGTCTAGTGGTAGACAATGGTGTAGTTTTAGGTGTAATGTAAGGTTAAATTGTTGTTAAAAAAGGTAATTATGTCATTCCCAACCATTTAGGAATGTGATGAGGATAGACAAAGGGTTCAACATAGACAACAACCTATATTATGATAATCGCAACAAAATAAAATATCTTGTAGGTGCGTTAAATTAGCTGTATTTGACAGAACCCGAAAATTAACCTAACAATAGTGTCAAACATATGAACTCAAACACTCTATTTGCATATTGACACAAACACAATCCAGTAACCAAAATTTTGTTCATTTTACCTTTTTTCACACTAATACTCTAAAATTACAATGAATAACCAAAAAATAATGAGTCTATAAAACAATAGAAAGAATCAAATAGGAAGTGTGGTTTGGGTAGGAATGGTAGAAATCAATAATAGAATGACATGTTGCAAAGAACAAAAATAATAAGAAAGGACATTTTAGTCAATCCGTAATCTTCCAGATCTGAAACCATCTTCCCTAATCTAAAACCCCATCTTCCATAAACACCATTCATCCCATCTACGCCGCTAAATCCTCTAGAACCACCGCACCACCCAATTGAATCACAACCACCACGTCTCCACCGTCACCTTCAACCGACAGCGTTGTTTGATATACCTAAGCGATATTTGCACGTTACAAAGAAGTGTATGTTGAAGCGAATCAAAAAGTCAGGATGCAGCAACTTCAAATTAATTGCAAGCAGCTTCTTTGTTGCCATCAAGCGGGAATCCATTGAAGGAATTTTTTATTTTGAAAATTTGTTTTTTTCTTATTGCGTTTTATTAGAACTAGTTGATTTTCCGCCCGCGCGTTGTGGCGGGGACCCAATGTCTGCAAAACGCGTGTCAGCAGCAGATACCGAATATCAAAACATAAATAAAAATGACGTGGTAAGGATGGTCACTCCGTCCTAAAAAAACGATTTTAAATAACCTAATATATAATAATAGGACCCACACCTCCTACACGTTGAAAATTCGGTTGTTTTCAATTTAGTTATTACGGTGCTAACACGTTAAAATATGGATGAGCTCGGTACCGGTAACGGCACCGAAAGTACCGATCCGGAAAATCATCGAAATTAGGTACCGGCACCGAAAATACTCGGTACAATACGGTATGGTATTTGAAGGTAAAAATCAATAAATACAGGTATGGTGCTAGACCGGTGTCGAACCGAAAGTAACAATTCTGAAAACGCCAAAAGGTGGGTACCAAATTGGTAACGAAAATGATTTGGTAATAGTAAATTTGGTACCGATACGATACCGGTTTGATTACAGGATTTGATACGATTTGCTCATCAATGATCTAAATATCCAAGTTAATTTTACATGCTACAATTCATTCATTACAGAAAAAAGACAAAAAAAAAAAAAGCAAAATAAGTTGTGTATATAAAATCTCAATCAAACGAAATACAATTTACTTACTATGTGTATGAAAGGTAATCTAAACGGTGCAATTACTTGCATTGCTACGTTGCTACAGGATTTGATGAGCTCGGTACCAACCGGTACCGAAAATACCGTTACCGAAAATACCGTAACCGAAATCTCCAAAAGTGTGTACCGGTACCAAATGTACCTGGTACGGTACGGCACGGCTCGGTACCGGTCGGCACTGATACGACACCGGTATTTGAGGGTAAAAATCGGTGAATACCGGTACCGAAAATACACCCGATTTGGTAAAAGCGGGTACCGGTACCCAATACTATTTGTTAATCCCCTAATGAACTTACTGTTCATTTTAGAACCGTTACCGAAATCTCCAAAAGTGTGTACCGGTACCGAATATACCTGGTACGGTACGGCTCGGTACAGGTCGGTACTGGTACGGCACCGGTATTTGAGGGTAAAAATCGGTAAGTACCGATGCCGAACCGGTACCGAAAATACACCCGATTTGATAAAAGCAGGTACCAGTACCGGTACCCAATAGTATTTGTTAATCCCCTAATGAACACGGTTCATTCAGTTCTAAAATTAATATATAGGAGAATTATGAATGGATTCATTATTTTGACAATGGAGTTAAGCGTTTTTATTGTCTTATATTGCATACATCAATATTATATTGTATTGAATTTTTTTTAATTACGTTTTATGTTTGTTTCTTTTGGTACACAATGAATTGTGTACGTTTTTTAAAACACAATAGAGCTAGTTATGTTTTTAAAACACAATGGAACCACGTTTTATATCTAAACCCCACAAATTTCATGTTTTGTTCGTGTGAGTGTTAGAAATTCACACCCAAACGCATTCTTCAAGTGTTGAGGAAAAACCATGAAAAAATGTACATGCTACTGCTTTGGTTTAGTTACGACTAGAAACATTTGAATAGAAAAATGTCAAGACGCGATATCGACAGTATGGTGAGAATCAAAGGTTTCAAACAGCTAAGTGTTTTTCGCAAGGAGCACTCTTTGCAGACGGAAAGCTTCTCCTTGATTCCCGTTGAGTAATCGTTTCTGTAAGAAACAAGCACTTAGCTGCCTCAGAAGTGTCTCGAGATAAGAATGCAAGCAGCTTTTATGGTCTTTCAAGTCGGGATTTGTAGACAATATTATGGCGTTTACTGCATCTGCCACCTTCTCTCTCTGTGATTCCTCCAGCAAATACCCCACTGATGATTTATTTGGTTCTTCGTACGCCAACAAAGCAGCACAGTCCTACACAGTCATAATCTCAAAAACTATAAATAAATGAGTCAAGCAACTCGTGAGCTACTCGAGATCAGCTCGCTAAAAGTCCGAATTGAGCCAAGCTTTAAATGAGCTAGAGTTCGAGCCTGAAATTAAGCTCGTTTAATAAACATGCACAAGATTCATATATTGAGCTTGGCTAGGCTCACGAGCCTAAACGAGCCCATTATCTGTATAAACATTCTAATTTTTATTTATTGTAACATATATACTACACAATAATTATATATATATTAATATGCAAAATTAACTAAATAACATGTCATGTTATTAAAGTAAAAATATAATTATAAATACAGATATTTTACTAAAATAATTATATATGTATATAAAAAATAATCAAATATTTAATAAGAAAACTAAATGAGCCAAGCTCAAGCTTGAAAAAAATCTCATGAACAGAGCTTAAAATGGCTAAATAAATCACCTATGTATAGTGACAGTCGCAGTATTTTGCTTATGTTCTCGGTTTTGAGTTTGATGATTACCTTCACAAGATCTTCATAGTGTTTCAAGTTATAAAACTTTTCAAATCGATTCCTCCCATATTCCATAGCTTCCTCTAGACGTCCAGCCTGAAAAACAAAGAATAGCTCAAGGTTTTCCGTCATGAACATATACAATCATTTATTATAGAAGCATAAACTGAAGGTTGTAAAGCAACACAATAAGCCTTAATCTTGGTTTTAAAAAGCATGGGGCGCTCCAAGGCATTTTTAGGTTTCGACTATGGGTGCAATACGCTAAATGTTGCTCTATGTACAACCAAAAAAGCTTTATGTACAACCAAAACCTACATCAATGTTACAAATCAGCTTTTCAATCAAGTAAACCAATCATAATCTCTTCATCCGTTTGGTCGTTTTTACATATCAGCCTCCTTGAGACCCTACACATGTACATGAGGCGCCGCCTCGAGGGCCTGAGATGCTTTTCTGGTCACCTTGTGTGTAAAACGCCTCAGGCGAGCTTTTTAAAACCAAGGCCTTGATAAAGTTAAATGTCGGGAACCATCATTCAAACTTTTAAAGAGAAATCGTTTACCCGAACTAGTTCGATGAACTTTTGACAGTGTAGCATAAGGCAAATGGCTGATGTATCATCCTGCAGAGACCAAAATTTAGGATCAGTAGAATATAGGAATTTTAACCACAGTAAATAAAAGCAGTATCTAATAAATTGAACTTTTTACCTGGATGGTCTCGGGATACCACTCATGTAGATTACTAATTGCATCATCAATTTTACCATCCATAATTAGCTTCAAAAAGAAATGAGAAAAAATAAATAAAATTCAAGTCAAGTCTTGCAGTTAGACAAACAAATTACTAAAAGGTGAAACCTGATGAATATAGAGAATAAAAAAACTGCAAAGTCATCAGATAGTATGATAACAAATATCATGGGCATACCTTTCGAAGAATTTTTCTATGAGTTAATGCATACATGGCATGCTCGTTGAAGCCATTATCATGAAAACCGGTAACAGGAGGAACTGAAGTTTGGCTAGCCTCATCAAATACATTCAAGGTTTCCTCATAGCCATAATGCTGTAGGTAGGAACGAACAATTCTGATACAACAAAATAGTTATGAAATTTAAACGGTGGTTTATCCACTTGCATACGTAAATCATCTACCTAAATATGCTAACCAACTTTTTAACATCAGCACAACTTAAACTGAGAATATTTTGTAACAATCAGAAATAACAAGCAAATAAAATTAAACATAACAAGCAAATGTGCAAAAAAAAAAAAAAACTAAAAGCAACTAGGCAAACAAAATATGGTAAGTTTCACACCCGTAACTCGCTGTCTGTGGTATACTTATTCTTTCAATAGATGTATCTTGCTTTGCCCTTTGAGCTGCTTCATATGCCTGTTCACCAATACAAACACAAAAAAGATGTGGCAACAACATTATATAGAAGCATAAAAAGATCAATAATTAAGAAGAAATTCAACTTCATACAAATAATCAAAGCAACTTGAAGTTATGCACAAAGGATGATGGTGTAAGAAACAGAAAGATAACTAGTGAGTTACAAACAACATATTAACAAAAGTAAAAGATAAACTGGTTTCTTTTCCCGTTTTTCTTCTTTCACCCTTCGTATTTTATTCCTTAATATAAATAAGTTAACTAAAAAAAGCAATAGTAATAAAACATATCATATTAAATTATCAGTTAGTAACTAATGGAAAAGAGATATATGAAGTATAACCCTCTGCTTTCATTTTCAATATAATTGGTTTACTACTTAAAGTACTTACTTATACGTAACTTCAATCACATCTTATCTCAAAATATCGTTTTATAATTCCTAAAACTTCATTACTAATTATTTAATGTTTCGGTTACTCAACCCATGTTATACATGGGTCTCTAACCTAGTAACAGAACTAACTAAAACATTGTATTCTGATATGATGACAAAAAAATTCTGAATGTAAATATACAGTTTTGAACAATTTGAGTTCTTAGTGATTTAGAGGCACATTATGCGCTAAGAAAAGGAAATATAGAAACCAACTATTAACTATACCAACAAGACCTAAGGTTTTGTCAAACCAAAAGACTTCATGCAAGCAGTCTAATACTCTTAACCACCCAAGTTCCAAGAAATATATTAGCATAATTACCGTTTTATCAATTTTTCGGTGTAAAACTTTCAGCTCAACATAACATGTTCACCATCAAATAACTTCAAGTTACAAGGTGGATGAGTACACATGAGTCTTTTTATAAAGAAAGAGAAAGAGCTAACTGAACGTGTCACTTAACCAAAGTAATACTTGAAAGACTTCAAAATAGAAAGTCAAAAAGAAAGTTGAAAGGATATGAATATCATGTTACCTTGATATCGAAGAGAAACGGATCTTTACCGAAGTTAACACTCACCCTGCAACACACCAAACTTTTTTAACACGAGGGCAAAATCCCAGACATATCTCCATATATGTCCATAGCAAAAACATATACCCAAGGTTTAAAAGAACAGAATCGAGCCTCGAGGCGTTTTCCCTTTGCCTCACGAGGCGTAAGCCCGAGCCGGATTTAAAAAATAAATATAAAAATTATACATCTTAAAAAAAAAAAAATACAAAACATCAAACAAAGAACTTTCTTACCGCCTCGCCTCGAGGCGCACACCTCGGCCCTTAGAGGCTACATACAAACACTAGTATATTGCCCTGTGCGTCGCCATGACGTCGAAGCGTAAAGTAACTCAAATTTGTATCGTCTAACAAAACGTATTATATTTTACCCGAGTGGTTTCCGAACAAAATTTACGTCAAAACGTAGACTAACTAAAAACATACTTGAAAATAAACACGAAAACGTATTATATTTAACCCGGCATATTTCCGGAAAAAAAAATTACGTTGAAACGTAGACCAACTTGAATTTATACCGACACGTGCATAAAAATAAGCACGTAAGAAAATAGTGTTTTTTAAGTTAAAGAATGATACGGCGCATTGCGGCGGAGTCGAAACGTAAAGCAACTCGAATTTATACTGTGTAACGAAAACATATTGTATATGACCCAACTCGTTTCGAACGAAATTTACGTTAAAACATAGACCAACTGAAAATGTACATAAAAATAAGCACAAAAACGAATTATATTTGACCTGACTCATTTTAGGAAAAATAAAATTTACGTTAAAACGTAAATAAACACAAAAAACGTATTATATTTGACCCAACTCATTTCCGGGGAAAATGTAAATCAACATGAATCTATACCGACACGTATAATAACAAAAAAAAGGCAACAAATATAAAAAAGTCAAAAGTCAAATCTACTGTTCATCAAAGTTCCTAATTGTTATATAGATAATAACCCATGAGGCGCCGCCTCATACACATTTTCTTACCACCTCGTCTCGAGGCGCACTCGACCGTTTTTTAAACCATGCATATACCCAATGTTCAAAGCAAAACATATATTTGACCATCGATTTAAGTGGCAGATGTATACTTTGAATCTGGCAGCACTAAAGTAGTACCAAATGGCTCAATACTAGATTGTAGCTAATGCAAAGAAAGTTTCAAAAAGTTAAGTCTTGAGCAAAAAACACAAACTTACTCCTCGTTTTGACTGTGAACAGCAATTGTAGGATATAAACGACCTTTTACATCTTTCTCTACTGTTCCAACCACTTGACCGTTCTTCCTGGCATCAACAACATGAACACATTCATATAAAACTTCTGAAAGAATGAGCATCTTGCATGAAAAAAGAAGGCTAGAAAACAAAGTACGTGAAAAATAACTTCTGTGAAGCATAGTTAATGCCACCACCAACTGTATCACCAGTGGTATAAGTTGGGCCAAAATCCTCTCCTTTTCCTTGCCCACGATAAAGCTTTCCATCATCCCCGTGATATCCAAAACTGTTTGCTTCCCACCTGTCACGGAATACCAAGTTCAAAAATATTTCAGAAATACCTTAGATGAATGAAAATAGCTATCACGGTGCTTCAAATAATCATCAAGTTCGTATTAGTAATATGTACATTTAATCTACTTAATTACTAAAAGATACACCGCTTTTCGAGATTAGTGAAACATAACCATTCATGTTACATGTCAGAAAACATGCTGCGACTTATGTAGGTTCTAGAAAGGATTAGAAGTAAAACAGTGATTTTGGGATTAAGTAATTATGTTTTATATTTTTATCTCTGTGTATATATGGATCTGTCTGAGATATATACGGACTAAATGAAACCCTAATTTTTCTTGGTCACTCGTCGCTACAAGCCAGCCAGCCAGGTACGTCTCCAGCTACCTCTGTATTTCATCCCGATTCTTTCATAATCGACTCTGTTTTCTTCGGTAATCCTAAAAAACCCTAATTTCTCCCGCCTAAAAGGTACATACACCTCTTAGTTACCCTTCCGCCTCGACACGAAACGTCCGCCTCATACCACTGAGGCATACGTATGAAAACAAGCAGTGAGGCGCCGCCTCTTATTCGATTTCTTGCCGTTTCGCCTCGAGGCGCGCCTCAAAAAGGACGCCTCAAGCGTTTTTTTAAACCATGTCTAAATCAAGATTAGAAGGTTGAGAGCAATCTCAGAACTAGTATCGAATAAAAATCTCACGTCGTCTTCTTCTCCTCTTTCATAATCGACTCTGTTTTCTTCGGTAATCCTAAAAAACCCTAATTTCTCCCGCCTAAAAGGTACATACACCTCTTAGTTACCCTTCCGCCTCGACACGAAACGTCCGCCTCATACCACTGAGGCATACGTATGAAAACAAGCAGTGAGGCGCCGCCTCTTATTCGATTTCTTGCCGTTTCGCCTCGAGGCGCGCCTCAAAAAGGACGCCTCAAGCGTTTTTTTAAACCATGTCTAAATCAAGATTAGAAGGTTGAGAGCAATCTCAGAACTAGTATCGAATAAAAATCTCACGTCGTCTTCTTCTCCTCATCTCATATTCTACTGAAATTCTCCTTGGAAACTCACTCAAAATCAACGAATCTCATGTTCCACATAGCACAAGCAATATTATCAAAGTAATGACTAATGACTACAGTTTAAAGTTGAAGAACTATAGCAATTAGAGCATCAGCAATGAATAAACTCAAAAACCTCTAAAAATAAAGCCTAGTCATCTGACACATCAGCAACACCCAAAAACCTCTCACAAACTTTTCCTAACCAATCAGTTCAACGCCATGTCACTAACCTCCGTACATTTCCACATCATTATCCACTCCAACCACAAAACTCCTTATAATCAGATTCAAAAAAAAAAATAAATAAATAATCATCCCACAAACAGCTCCGTGGGGAAAGACTTGAGAGTTGAGACCAAAAAAATCGGTCATGGACTAGCCCCAAAATTTAATTTCCTCTGCCCTCCATCATTAACCTGCCACATCATCATCCATGACAATGGGTTGGAGATGGTCTTACAAACTTTAGGAGTTCTTTGGTATCATTAAGAGGCTACCTCTGAATCGGTCAGAGGTAGAGTATGCTTGGTTCACTTAAAAGACACCTCTTAATGGTTCATCGAGCCTCTTAATGGGTAAGTTTTCTTAATTGGTCTGGCCTCTTAATGGCTCAACACAAGGTTGCCAATAAGCCTCTTAATGCATCACGTACAGGTTCAAAATGATATCTACTCCAAATTAAGTAACACATCAACAACCATTTTCTACTGAATTTCTCCTTGGAAACTCACTCAAAATCAAGTGTCTCATGTTGCAACTCCGACCTAACCAACTTCCACAGAGCACAAGAACTCTCATCAAAGCAACCACTAATGACTACATTCTAAAGTTAAAAAAACTATAGCAGTTACATATTTCAATGCATCTAGTCCAAATTAACTAGCACTGTAACACATTAACAAACATAAACCAACAACAGCCCGTGGATGTAGGTCAGTTTAGACCAAACCTCGAAAATCCTAGTGTTGTTTATTTTTCTGCAATTTTATGTGTGTTTGCAACCAGATCCTAACTATGACAGATTTTAATGCATCAAGTACAGGTTCAAAATGATATCTAATCCAAATTAAGTAACACAGTAACAATTATTATACAATTTAAAAAACATAGACCAACAACAATCAATCAGTTATCGAATTCGATTACGTACCCAGGCTGTCTGCGCAAATTAAACCCCTCAGTAGTAAATCCAATAGCAACAGTACCTTTAGCACCAGCACTCCTAACATACATCTCAAAATAATAAAACAAACGCTTCACAGGTGCAGGACAATTCGCCTGCACAACACCTACATCATGTCCATGCAAACTCACACTCGGATACTGAACCGATAACTTATCCGGCAACACGATCGAGAATCCACCGGAACTGTTCACCGTATCGAGTTCCGTGGGCACAGGCTCATCGTCCTCTTCCATATCTTCGTCTTCGTTGTCCGAATTCATCATTTCAACGTCTTTTGATGCTGTTTTGGACTTCAATCGCCATAGGTTTAAGAAATAGGAGCCTACGAGATCTTGTGTTTGTTCAGAATCGTTCGCCATTGTTGCGATCTTCGAGTGAAGATGGAGATTTGAGGATGCGTGTGTGATCGTACAAAACCCTAATTGAAGAGGAATTGTAGAGAGTGTGAAAGTTGAAACCCTAATTTGGAGTTGATGAAGATGATGATGGGACGCAGATGGAATAAGAGATAGATTAACGACGACGTTTGATTTGTTTGTAAGTCGCTATTTGGTATTCCCAAATGGATCATCTATCATTTATCAAGCTAATCAAAGTTATTATCATGAGTGAGTAAACTGCAATTTTACACCCTGAGGTTAGGGGTCATTGGCAGGTCTACCCCCTAAGGAAATAATTGCAAATTACCCCCCCCCCCCCACTGTTAACTCTTATGTCGCACTTTTACCCCCCGGCCCAACATTCCGTTAGTATTACCGTTAGAGACTGATGAAATGTCCAAATTACCCCCCAACATATTCCTCTTCCTCATTTAAGTGGTTCTAGCCCTAATTTCTCTGTGTAAATCGCTCTCTCACTGTCTTCTTCAATCCACCCCCAAAAATCGCTGAACATGTCTTTATCTTCTTCCTCTGTGCTGCGATCCAAGGAGACCATGAGAAAAAGTGAAGCTTCAGACATCATATGTCCTTGTGGTTCGAAAACAGTGTTCAAAGAGTCACATTCCAAAGCTAATCCTGGTCGATTGTATCTTAGATGTGTAAGTTTCTTCTGTTAAATGGTTATTGAAACTCAAGTTTCATTCTTATGTTGCTTATGATGTCCGATAACAGGTTGGAGGATGTGGCTTCCTCAGATGGGCTGATGTTGGTGAAGAACAGGGATGTCCGATTTGTCGAGAGGTAATGCCTGCTTTAATTCAAAGCATTAAAGATAAGGATGAGTTGGCTAAGTGCAAAGAACAGTTGGCTCGGTACAAGAATGGGGATGTGTTGAAACTGAAGATGTACTTTGTGATTACTTGGGTCTTGATTGTTGTATTTTTTTGCTTAAGTAGGTTAATGTCGAGAAATTGGATTTGGTTGTGTATTTTGAGTGTAACCGTATTTTGGTTATGACTTTTGAAGTTTATGCAATGCTACTTTTCAAGTTCTTATATGTTTGTTTTGGTAGCCTGGATGTAATTCTGTAGGTATGGCTGACAAAGAGAATGTGAAAGTTGAGAATGAGAAAGATATTGCTAAGGATGAAGACGTTGTTGCAGCCGAAGAACCAGACAGTTATGTATACTTTGAAGATCAAGAGTCTGAGATACTCAGACCTTACATGGAGCAACAAACTGATTATGAAAAGATATTCGGAGATCCGACAAAGGATTATGACCCTGAAGTGCTGGAACATGCATGGGATTACACATATTGGGATGAAGACGATGATTGGTACTTTGACCCATATGAAGGGGAGCATGGTTCTGATTCGGATTGGTCTTGTTTGGATGATTGTCACTGGAAATAGGCTAGATTTGTTCGGTTGTATGTTTGTATTTTGGACATCTTATTTGTACTAAATGTTGGTTTGTAATCGAATGACCTTCCCCCAAAAATCTGTTTGAACACATGTTTTTACTAAAGCAGCCATACTCTACCATAATAAACCAAAGCAGGCATGACATTGTACAAACATAAAGGTACAAACCAAACATAAAGGTACAAACCAAACATTGTCTTGACAAACCTAACATTGTCTTGAACAATCAAACAAACAATCAAACCAAACACTGTCTTAACAAACCTAACATAGTCTAAAGTTACAAACCAAACATTGTCTTGTAGAAACTTGACAAACAAACAAACATACTCTAAACTTACAAACCATCCATCACTCATCAAGATTGTAAACTGTGCACCTTGAGTTGCAGTGTGTGATTCCTGTGAAGCAGTTGATTGTTCACCACCTTGTCCTTTGCAGCTCCTGACATTGTGACCCATGTTCCCGCATTTACCACACTTGATGCTACTTCCCTTTCTGGTCATTTTACCTCCTTTGTCGAACTCCTGCTCAAGCTCTTTTTCACCAAATGCCTTCTTTCTTTTCTTCTTAGGCCTTCCAACTCGTGTATGATGTTTTGGTGGGATGAGTGTTGTTGGACACTCTGAAGGAGTCCACATCTCCGGCCCGTTGATTGGCTCTATCACATTTTGATAGACTTTCTTCCATGTTGACAGCCAATACACATCATCCACCCACTCTTCTGGTATGCCAGCATCAATGTTATTCCTTGACATATCCCATATGGCTGCAACTGCATGTTTGCAAGGCATCCCTGTCAAATCCCACTTCCTGCATGCACAAGTTTTATGTTTGACATTCACAACACACTGTGATCTCGGACCTGTTACTTGATACTTGTCTGAATCAACCATGAGAACAGACATTTCAGCAGCCTGTTTCTTGATCTCATCGAACACCTCAGTTGCATGAGGTGTCAGTGGCCCCGTACACTTTGCTTGCAATTTGTTGACATTAACTATCCTCTTGGTCATGTACTCCCGAATGAATTCTAGGCATCTAATAATCGGCTTGTCCCTTGCTCCTACGATTTGTCGGTTAAAAACCTCACAAATGTTGTTCAGCAACATATCACATTTAGCTCTTCCAGAAAAATAGGCTCTTGACCAAGCGGTGAATGGGATCTCATTCAGCCAGTCATACATAGCTCGTTATGTTGTCTTAATTTCTTCCATAGCTTTGTTAAAGTATGGAATGGATGTCTTCCTTCCGGCTGACCAAAGCAAATTCTTGTAAAGATCTCCACGCCACTTGGATTTCATGTTCTCATGGATGTGCCTCAAACAAAATCTGTGCTCACCATTTGGAAAAACAGCTAGCATAGCAGGAATCAGACCCTGTGATACAAAATGCAATTCAATTTGCTGAATAATTATAATATTTTGCTACAAAAGTTTTTTTGCAATTTATTAATCATAAGAACTTATTACCTTTTTTCTGTCACTGATGAAGGTGAAACAAGAGTCAGCCGTACACCCTAGGTCATCTCTCAACAGTTGCAAAAACCATTTCCAGGTTTGTGTTGTTTCTGCCTCAACAAGGGCATAACAAACTGGATATATGCTATTATTTCCATCAATACCAACAGCACTCAAGATCTGTCCAGGATATGGACCTTTCATGAAACAACCATCCACACCCAGCAATGGTCTTCCAATCATCTTAAATCCTCTCATCATAGAGGCGAAACAAAAATAAACCCTTCGAAACTACCTTGTAGGACTAGCAGAGTTCCCACATGGCTCCACATCAATTTTAATTGTACTACCTGGGTTGACTTTTAGAAGTTCATCACAATATGACCTTAGCAAAGCATACTGTTCTTGGTAATCCCCATAAACCTTCGTAGTTGCTATCCTCTTGGCTCTGAAGACCTTATGGAGTGATATTTCAAGTTGATGCTTCCGAAGCAGTTGACTTTGGATTGCATGAATTGGCATGTCTGGATTGCTTTCAATCATAGGTTGAATCTCTCTGGCAATAGAACTCATTGTATACAAAGAAACGGCCCTTGTTGTCAAACAATTGTGTTGATTATGAATGGTCTTCACACACCACTTATCCTTGTCCATGTTTCTTGAGATGTGAACTGCCCAAGGACAAGTGGGCTTGATATGCCTTTTAAGGTGCTTGTATTTTTGCCCTACTTTGGTGCATTTACTATTTTGTCCCTCTTCTCCCTTTTTTTTTACAGGACCAAGTAGTGGTGGATTGCTTCCAAAACATACTACCCTATACCTTAACAATTCATTTTTTAGAATAAACACATCCCTCCTAGCCTTAAGAGCATAACTTTTCACCATCTGATTCATCGTTTTCTTGTCATCAATTAGCTGACCAACATAGAATGGCAAATCATTTGGACCTTTTAAAGCACTCTTGTTTCTCCTCTTTATCTTCCTAGCAACCTTATCTCTAAGACTTGAATTGTCATCAGACCCACTTTCAAAAACCTCCAGGTCAACAGGCTGATGACCTTCTTCGCTTCTATCATCATCATGATCCCCATCACTTGAACCATCCAGTTCTTCCCTAGTAAAGTCAACATTAGCCCTGAACCTCTGCATATCCACCTCTATTTCATAAACCAAATTATCTTCCTCAACATACTCATAATCAGGATCACTTCTGTCACTCTCTTCCTCATCTTCATTCATACTATCATTTTGAGTATATTTTGTAAATGATGCAGGAACAATTGCTTTATTAGCCCCTATAGGACCTTCACTTGTATTTTCCAATATTGTTGACCTCCGGTGTTCAACATACATGTCTATCATGTGGACTCCTTGACGCACATGATCAAAGATAGGCTCTAAGTCAACATCACCTTTTAAAGTCCTAAGACCAAAATCCAAGGAACAATACGGTTCCTTGTAATGAATGCAGAAAACCAACCCATCATTGTATCCTAATTTCTTAACCATCGCCTCTAACACATCAGTATTCAACACTCTAAAATCTACATGATCAATGTAGTTCATCTTCCCACCAACGTATTTCCTATTTGGGTTTTCTACAAACTTACCTCCATGGTGAAATTTTATGCTAAATTCAGATTGGGTTTCACCTGTAATCAAACAACAAAAACAAATTAACAGAGAAATATGTTAAAATTTTACCTGATTCAAACGTTGTGAGCTTGCATGTCACTTACGGTACATTTCAGCCGGTTCTAAATACTGATCTTCAGCTCGTAACTTCCACAATCGAAGATCCATGCACGTAACACAACTTCTAATCAGCTGTAATTGTTGAAAGGATGCTTGAACGAGACTGCGGTGTCTTCAATTTTGAGTTAGGTTAACCTCAGGGTTTCAAAGTGGTGAAAAGGGGGTTTTATGAGGTTGCAGGTCAACAGGAACGCGAATTTACCTATTTTCCCTTTGACCATTAACAAAAAACACTAAAGACTAACGGAATGTTGGGCCGGGGGGGTAAAAGTGCGACATAAGAGTTAACAGTGGGGGGTAATTTGCAATTATTTCCTTAGGGGGGGGGGGGTAGACCTGCCAATGACCCCTAACCTCAGGGTGTAAAATTGCAGTTTACTCTATTATTATTATTTTTTAACGGTATTTTCTTTTATTCCTGTCGTTTGTGAGACTTGAACGAACAACTCTAGGGGTGTTCAAAAAAATCCGAAACCGAATCCGAAATACCCGAAATTCCGAATCCGAATTTTCGGATATCCGAAACTCGGATATCCGAAACTCGGATATCCGAAAATTCGGATTCGGATTCGGATATTGATTTTGAAAAGTTTCGGATATTTCGGATATCCGGTATCCGAATACTAAACATTGCCAGTTTTTTATTATTTTATATATAAAATATAAATAGCCATGTTTCCTTATTTCCCTTGTAAACCCTAGATCTAGATCTGATTCTTCACACAAGACGCCACCTCTCCAACTCGCTTCCTTGGATCTGAATCTTGCTCCAGCGATCTGAATCGTCACTCCACTTGTTCAAATCTTGTTGATATGAACCCCTACTTCTTCGATCCGGCAACCGAACTCATCATCATCGACGGCGAGTGGAGAGAACTCATCATCATCGGCAGCTGTTAAGAAGAATCGCATCCGCTGTCATCAATCCGGCAACCGAACTCATCACTGGTATTATCTCACTTCACTCTACACACACTCTCTTTCATTTTGAAATTGCAAAATGGGTTTTGTTCAATGATGGAGACAGACGATCATTCTAGACATAATATTAGGCATTTAATAATTATATCTTCAAAGAATATATCTTGATATTTCTTTTGTAACATCAATTATTTTCTTTATCTTATCGGCTCATCATAGAAAGGATGAAACCCTTGATCATTTCCATTAATATCCTGCATTTTTATATAATAAAATGATTAAAAACACATATGGGTTAAAAGAATGACAGACGGATTAATTAAAGTGAACAAACTTAATTTCGTACAGAAAAGGGTTTATGGAGATTAAGACTAAAATATCATAAATATGGTTAGGATTAACAACAATAAAGTGTCATAAATAAGGAACTAATTGGAGTAGGAGAGTGTGTACTGTGTATATGTCAAGAAGATGATGCTCTGGTATTTATAAAGATTCGCTTATGAGATTGTTTTTAATTTGGTATTTGCTTATTAGATCGTTCTTACCTATTAGCTACTTCGTTAAATATAATTGTTAGTATGTTTGTAAAATTATAGATTACATCAGCTTTGGTATTGATAAACATTCGCTTATGAGATTGTTTTTAATTTGTTACAGATTGTTTCCAATGGACACTCCTAATGCAAGCAACTCCGACTATGAGCTAGTGTTTGAAAATGAAGTGGTTTCTAAGGCTAAAGGAAAGAAAACGCAAAGGAAGAAACAAGATGGAAAACCCCCAAGTGCACCCCAAAGTGCTCAAACTGTAAGTGAAACTCGATCAACACGTGTGTTGAAGAAAAGATCATCTTGGTATGATCATTTTATTGAAAGTGATATGGCTGATAAAACCAAGTGCATTTCACTTTTATATTTATTATATATCATTTTAGTGTATTTTTTTTTACATGGAGAGCATTTTAATATGTTTTTTCCTCTATTATATAGGTATGAAGGAGTTAGCCTCGGAACAACCCACCATTATCATTGATGAAACGGTTGATGAAAGTTATGAAACATCCGAAACGGCATAAGGTATCGGTTTGTTTTACTTTAAATACATACATGTGCACTTGTTCTTATTACTTTTCTTTTTTATTTGCATTCAGGTTTTTGGTTAGCTTGGAAGTTGGAAGATGGATTGGATTTTGGGCTGTCTTATTTGGAAGATTATGTCTTTAGTTTTGAACAATGAATTATGTTAATATTATGTCTTTAATTTGGAACCATGGATTGTCTTTATTTGCCTTTTTTTTTTTTTAACATTTTAGTATTTGGTTTGTATGTTGGATGTTGGACAGGACTGGTTTGTATGTTGGACTGGACTAGTGGTTATGTAGTATTAATTAAGACTTAAATTTGAAATTGTTTTTTTTTTTGTTTTAAAATTCGGATATCCGTTTCACTATCCGAACGGATATCCGAAAATTCGGATATCCGAATTTTCGGATATCCGGTTTTGAACACCCCTAAACAACTCTCCTTCCCAAGGTAATCTTTGTCACTTTTTTATTTTTATTTTATGTATTTTTATGTCTATTTTAATCTACACTACTAGCTTATCAACTCTGTATTATACTGGATTGTTTTAGAGTCTCTTAGGCAAAAATGTATTAAATTTGTTTATTTATTAATAAACAAAATGTCATTTTAGTCTCTGTGGTCATTATACTGGTCATTTTATATGGTCGAATTGCCTTTCTAGTTAACAGAATTACATATAAAATGGTCGAATTGCCCTTCTCGTTAACAGAAAAAATGGATGAAGTTAACCCAGTGGACTAAAATGGCAACGATGAAACATTTTTGGACTCACATGCGAAAAATGAAACATTTAGACCAAAGTGGCAAAATGGCCCAAACCACAGTGAGTAAAATATCATTTAACTTTATAAATACAAATAAGTATTTAAAATTTATTCACGTTAGAAGGATCATAACATTCGGCACTCGCCCCAACAGTTTGAACAAACCTGTGATGCATCTGATAAGCTGGATTACCCGTAACTACTGGACGGCCCACACTCATTAACGAAGACGATAACAACACTTCATTTAAACAACTATTGCCGGTTTGTAAAGACTCTATGGTCTTAACCACATCACTCATTAATGGTCTTGCTTTTGGATTTTGGCCAAACTAAGTTGACACACAACACTTTTTATGTCCAATTCATTTTACTAAAACAGTTGGTGCCAGATAGTTACAAAAAATATCTTTAAAATAATAATCACTCATTTGAATGGTTGTAGATAGAAGTGGAGTAAACCATACCAGTTTGGCCTTTGTAGAGATCAAACATAGAATAAGAGTTTTATCTTCTAAATCAATTTTGTTTCGGTTCATTATATTCTTAATAATCGAATTTTAGCATCAGTTTTCCTTATTAACAGGCACCTTAGGAGCAATTCTTGTTAAATCATTCACAATCATCAATTAGACATAACCCAGATCATACATAATTCAAAAAACAAAAAAGAAGACAATAATACTTATATACAATTAGAAACATAACATACTGTCGTCAAGGAAGATGAAATCTAAAGGCTGAACGCGAGTGTAATTAAATAACAGTTCGAGTTCTTCCGTTGCATCCGTCTATTTCAAAATATATATAAAAAATAACCAAGATGATAATTTTGATAAACATATCATACCTATTGCTTTTACGATACCAACTAACGTAATTGCATCACTGCATCCCTTAGAAACAGAACGGGTGTAAGCAGTGTTGTAAAAGTCAGATTCCAAGGCCGAGTACTCAACGACAAGTCAGAACCTTACCTTGGAGAGTTACTACAAGTCGGCCTTTATAAGTCGGAGGCGGTCAAACTCGGCCTACTCGGCGACTACTCGTAATACTCGGCCAACTACTCGGAATACTCGGTCAAATACTTGGTGGGAACCTTGGAATACTCAACGACTACTCGGATTACTCAGTCAACTACTCGAGATTATGCTAATTTTAACATGAGTTATGCTAATCTTGACATGAATAATGATAGTGTTGACATGAATTACACTTATTTTGACACATATAAAATACCCAATAATTAATTTCTTTATATTTAACATGTCTGAGTACTCCCAACTCCCCACTCTGCCGACTAGGGAGTGCCTAGCGACTTCTGCAACACTGGGTGTAAGCAGTAATAGGATTTGCTCGTGGTCGAAATGCAGCTGGACCTACAAAAAAATCCATAATTTAATGGAAAAAAATATAACAAAATGTTAATCCTTAAATTCAAATAGAATTTACTTGATATTGCTTGTTGCATGCCTTTCCTGTAATCCACAAACATAGTTGGCAAGAAGTGATCTTTTACCAAGTTTTCAAGAAAGGCCAAATTCCATCATTCCTGAAACATAAGAGTAACAATTAATAAGAACACAGAATTCATACTTATATCTATCTCAATAAGTCTACACGATGATGGTTATTCATACATCAATAAGTTTACCCTAGCTGGGAATACTTTTGAGGCATCATTAACATGAGCCGATCTGTAAACTGCAGATGCAAGAATGTAAGTCGAAAATACATTATGTTGCACAACTGACAGAAATAATAAAAACAAATCTGAAATGGTTCAAAGGCTCAAATCTGTACAACAGGTCGCTATACAGATGTTGCTAGGTATATGCCTTGCTCTGGTAGGACAGAACGAGGATTGATGGCCTTAAGTTTCCGCCTACCCACTCACATGATCTAAGTAGTAAACCCTCCTTAAGCTAATCATACCATGTATAAAGTGTCTGTAATAATTGTAACATGTATTTCACCCCCGAAGTATAAAACTGAAAACAATTAAGAGAAAAGGGGGACATGAACTCACAGTATTGCGTCTTCAGTATGTGTAACCCAAGTCTCCTCAGCCAACACGACTACCTACAGTGTACTAACGTCTATTAGACGAACGGGCCGTGCCTTTGCTTTGTATGAAGGTTTTTGAGTTACGTTTCTTGTGTTCCAAAATTATTCCAAGTTATAATCATTAGTTAATGTTTGGATTAATTGCTAAACAGTATTTCATATTCCTACTTCTCAAGTATTTTAACTTCGTATTTTCCTTCCCAAGGATGGGGGTATCTCATACATGTATTTTCGTATTTGTGTTTGTATATTTTGCCAAGTACTGGTGTCGTATTTCGGTGTATTGTTCCAAGTAAAAATATGTTAATATATTCCCAATATATGTTTCCAAAACCATATATTTCAAGTATCACTTAAATATATATAAACTTATTTTGTTCAATCATGTATTGTCCCAGAATATATATATATATATTTTTCTCAAAAATTATATATATTTTAAATATACTAGGAAAATATATTTTTACCTCCCAAAAATAATATATTTTCTCGTTGTCAAAAATATGATATACTTGGTAATATTTACGAAATCGTATTTTCACTTCTTTCATTCCCAAAATAATATTTATCAAAAATATAGTGTAATGGTATCTCCCGGTATATTACATAAGTTACGTTTTCTTGTTCGGTTTCACAATATTACGTGTGTAACTTAAATATTTTATTCCTTGCAATTTTTGGTATTATTTTGGAGTTGTAATTTCCATGGTATTTTGTAAGTTATATTATTTTACCCCAAAATAATACAACTAGTTCACAAAATATACAAATAATCACACAAGTGTCTCAGTATAAAATATATATTCTAAATATATATCTACCCATTTTTATTTGCGAAAACCAATCTCCGATACTTTGTATTTCGTAACAAAATTTATGGCGAAGTTTATATTCGAAGCACAAGTTATAAAATATGATTGTAAACGCTTACTAGTAAAATATTTTCTAAGTGTTGAAATTTTAGAAAAATTTCGCCAGAGTTTCCTTAGTAAATGGAGGCGTCCATGCTTACTATCGTATCATTTTCCTTTCAAAATCAATTCAAACAATTTTCAATCAACAACATACAACCTTTATTTACCAAACTAGTCAAAGACAAGCATAAACTATAAACTTATGAACTTGAAAGTTTATAAAAGTATGTAGTAACTTACTAGCATACTTTGTAAGTCTTGTTACCTTTAAAAATGTGATTAGTTCCTTAAAGACTTTATTTTTAACGAGTTTGAATATTCACAACTTCTAGTCATATTTTCTAAGAACATTTCTTTGTGAAATTTTCTTATTACACAAGTGTTTCTACACTTGTTTATCCACTAAAAATGTGTTAGGTTTATGCAAGATCCAAGTTTTAACGAAACTCACACTTTTCACTTGGTTCTTTCGAAAAACCACTCATGGATCTTTAGATCTACAATATTAGAACTTACTTTGATCTTTATTTTTCAAGAAAACACCCATTTAATCAAGTTCATAGTTTATGTGTGGATGATTCCATCATCCACAACATTCTTACTTTCACATCTTGCTAGTTCATATTTTTAAACATGATCTAGCAAGTCCATATGATGAACCATATCATTTTTACTAGCAAATAACATTAAACAAACATAACAACACAAGAATAATATGATCTCTTCATCTTTTTAACACTACTTCATCATTTTGTTAGTTTATGTTCGAAGACTTTGTTTATGTTCTTAGTGTTTCTTAAGATTTCATCATTCTTTTAGCTATTAACCATCAAAAACATGAAGATAATGAAGATCTAAGACACTTACCACTAGCACAAGGCTAGGGGAGTTCAAGAGTGTAAAAGTGGTGGATAAAAGAAGATGAAAGAGGTCCTTGTGCTTCCGAACACACCAAGCTTGCTTGTATGATCCCTAGCACCTTTGGATGTCCTTAGATTGGAAGATGAAGCTTGAAGGATGGTGATGGTGGTGTGGTGGTTCTCGGCCGAACACACAAGGAAGAGGGAGAGTGTGTTGTTGTTTGATGAAGATGAAGATAAGAATGATCATGGACTAGAGGTTTATATAGAGATCTTCCAACATCTAGTTACCCATTAGACCATATGTCCCCTAAGTACCTTGCAATTATAATAAACAAATGAGGGAAAATCAAGGGTGAGTCTCCACCCTTGTAACCGGTTTCGAAGGGGGGGGGGGGTATAGGGTTGGGTCTCAATGGATGGTTACTAATTTAGTTAGGATTCAATGATATAGTTGGTGTGTTAAGGTGTGTTATTAATTTTATAGTGTGTTAGGGTGTTCGGGGACCCTAACTAGCTCAGAAAAATAAAAACAATGTGTTTGGCAATATTTTTGTGTTTCGGGTAAAGTCCGGTTGTTCGGTTGGGTGTTGCCCGTTTAAGTGCTAAATTAATCCTTAAGGTGTCTTTTATAATATTTTTAGTGATACTTTTTATTCCCAACACTTTGGAAAGTATCTAGGACTATTTTGCCAAGTTTTTGCACTTTACTAGCATTATTAAATGCTGGATTTTGTGTATTAAGTGCAGAATTCTGCATTTAGAGTGTGTTTTAGGCACTTCTTGGCACTATAACTATCACCTAGTGACGCAGTTTTATGGTCCTAACTTCCCTACACTTCCTACTAGTGTAGTACCCTGTCTCTGGCTCATACTGGCCTCAAAACATTGTCTGTCTAGGTGCTGGCATTGTCAGCATGTTTTCTGGGTTATCCGCTCACTGTGGTAACTTTGCTTTGTGCATCAAGTTTGTCACTAAAGTTTGTGTGTAATAATTGGAGTGACAGTATGAATGTGATGCATATGTATGTATCAGAAATCAGAAAGCAGTTTAATCAACAGTTGTAATTAAGCACAGTCATTAAGCATAAGTCAATATTAATTAAACGTACGGATGCATGCAAATTCGACAGTTGTCACATTCTCCCCCTGTTAAGAAAATTTCGTCCTCGAAATTTGTATTACCTTAACTCCTTATGGGTTCGTCACACTTGTATGTATATGAATAATATTGAGGTAGATAATCACCAAACCGAAACAAACCTTACTCACATCAGGTGAGTCCAAGAATATATAACAACACGAATCCAATTGGTTAAAAGGTATGTGCTTTTAGCATTTGGTGTCGAAGGTACAAGACGTGGTACAGTCTAGTGTAATCTAGTTACAGGGGTTCCACAAAAGAGGAGTTTTGTCTAATAGGATTCTCAAGCGATTGGTCATAGTATGCCAACGAGCCTTCACAACCATAGCATCTGCTATATGAACTCAAAATCAACAACTCAAAAGTAATAGTAAAGTGATCTGTCAATCTCCCGAATCAATTGAATGGTAAGAATTAGTGCGTTGTCATTTTTGAATTGTGAAGATACACCGAATGGAATACAAGCGAATCTGGTGTATCATTGTCTTGATTCGTAGTTGCATCAGAAATGTTTAAATGACAAGTCAAACGAAAGTATATGCAGTCCTGTGTGAAACGGTTGACCTTGGTTAGCACAAGTTACAAGTTTGTAATGACACCACAAGGTGTCGCAGTGACATAACTCAAGTATAGTGGTGACTGAACAAGTTCACCGTGTTGGAAATCAAATGAACATGTTCCGAAACAAGCCAGAAGATTGGTTTACATAGCGTCAAAGAGTTTTCGGTTGAATACGGAACATCAAAGAGCCACTGCTTTTGATCGAAGGTGAGGAAGCAATAAGTACCGCAAGGCATTCGATTGATCATAAAAGAATCGTTAGGAGGTACACTGTGATATGAAATGAATCTATGTACATTTGCCTCAACACACAACTGTGTTGAGACCGATTTAATCGTGATAAACAAGACGGATTTAGGGCAAGTTATCAAATAATCAATTAAACCCGTGTATGAAGTGAGTAACCAAATAAGCGCAAGCTTCAATTTTGTAAAAGTATCCCCACAAGATGTCGTAACCAACAAATGATTTAGTGAAGTCGTAGACCAAACAAGTCTACTACGACTCGAAACGAAAGAATCTTTGCCAATGATTTGAATATG
This sequence comes from Helianthus tuberosus, assembly GCA_030545235.1. Classification (NCBI taxonomy): domain Eukaryota; kingdom Viridiplantae; phylum Streptophyta; class Magnoliopsida; order Asterales; family Asteraceae; genus Helianthus; species Helianthus tuberosus. Next base: position 88,716,840 of record CM060374.1, on the reverse strand, counting down.
ATGCTCTCAATACATCATATGACGTCTTAAACTGAATATGCGAAATGAATAAGTTCAAGCAATTGAACTTGGTTCTGGCGTAATCCGATAATAAAGTATGCATCCACTATGGAATCCTAGCATGGTTACGATGATGAACTATGAATGTAACTTGAAAGAAAGCAGTTTCAAGAAAGTGTGTTGACTTGGTAACAAGAACCGACAATAACAATAATGTAGGTCATTCGAATCATGAATCAGTAATTTGGTTTAGCAAACTCATATTTAAATTTCGATGAAGTGTTTGTTCGAAATGAAACCACATGCGTAGCAAATGATGCATGTATGTCAGATAAGTTTCCAAGAAAAGGAATAATGAGTATCTGCTAAAATGAAGAAATAACCAGATATCGAAGCGAATGTGTGTTCGCTCTCAGTGAAGAAGATTATCGTGATGCAACTACCATTAAGGGGAGTAGAGATGCAAACATCTACTCGTTAGAAGTAAAAGAAATTCAAGTACTCTCTGTTTGGTCAACGGAACTGGCATATATGTCAGGTTAATGGTGTCGGCTTGAGTTAACAGATGTGGTTCCTAGGTAACAATCTTTACAAGTTTGGACCTGGGTTCCCAAAGGTCCTAAGTATATAACTTCTAGATCCTCAAGGTTTCGTATTCTGTGTAGCTCTGTTTTGTGCATTGTATAGGAAACACCATTTTTGTGTATGTTTAAAAACAAATTATTGTCCCACAATTTTCCCTCGGTATGCTTTCTCCCTGAATTTACTGCTAACGACACTCGATCATCGATCAGTCGTGTAATAGTAGTCAGATCCTCACAGTTAGTTAAATAAGTAATTCGTCAATTCTTAGCAAGAGTCACCGACTCTGGTTGGTTGGCTCGTTCGGCTCCTGGTAGTCTGATGTTCATTTGAGAATCATCGTCCTTTCTCTTGACGAACAAAGCTGAGATTACCCCAGGTGGGAAACTTGGTCTGTTACCTTCCTTCTCCATCAATTACTGAAACTACATTGTTGATCCTTGCATTTCTGAAGGTGTCAGCCGCTAGGGTGCATTAACTACAGACGCGGCACCTGGAATCAAATCGATGCGTAATTCGACCTGTTGTTGAGGAGATAATTCTGGCAAGTCTTCGGGGAAGATTTCAGGATATTCCCTTATCACAGGGATATCTTCGAGTCTTGGTTCTTAGGCTCCCTTGTCCCCGACATGAGCCAAGAGGATAACACATCCTTTACGCAACAACTCCTGTGCCTTTAAGCAATCCTGTTTCATAAGTCACGATTGTTCCCTCAATCGTCGTTGGGATGCGGATATCAATCCTTGCTCGATCGCTTGGTAACTAATCCATCCCAATTACCTCGTTGAAGCTTCCCAACCCAATTGGTAGTAGATTAACCGTAAACTTATGCCCTCCGGGTTCTATCTTGCCGTCTCTAGTTACTGCGTTGGCTTCCACTAGTTTCCCATTAGCTAGTTCTTTCGAGTGCGGATTATCTACTTACTTGCTACTAAACCAAGTATACTCTCCAACTCTAGAGATGCAAAGCTTAAAATTTGCAATAGTATCTGGCAATACAGATGCATAATGTTGAGTAATATGGAACGTACCAATACTTGAATTTATGGCGTGGCTCCCTAGCTCCGGTGTTGAGCTTTCATTCTTGTGCCTGATCGTTTTTAGGGCAATATTTTCTGAAATGCTTTTTGCTTCCACAGTTAAAACAACCTTGTACACGTTTCTGCTTGTCACTCGTTCGGCCCTGATATTCGTCATTGTCGTTGTTTCCTCCGTGATTCTCACTACCATATTGGCCTCCATTTCTACTTTCAGTACCTTGCCTACAAGTTTTCTTGGGATTCCCCCTCTTGCCACAGTTATCACATTTTCCATACTTACATCGCCCGACATGATAACGTAGACAATTGTCGCACTTAGGTAGGATACCCATGTATTCTTTTCCCTTTTTGGCCTTCTTCGCGTTACTCACCCGAGTAACCCTTTTGAAATTTACGAGTTTTCTCTTGTTATCCCCAGATGACTCTACGGGAGTCTCATTTTTCTCTTCCGGAGTGGAAAATTTTCCTTGTCTAATTGCTTCTTCAGTGAGCGCCACATTCATGTCGATTGCTTTGATGATTGTTGAAGGTTTAGATGTTGTTACCAGGCTTAGAATCTTAGGTGCCAGTCCCCCGATGAAACGTTCAATCTTCCTAGATTCTGGTTCTACCAAATGCGAAGCAACTTGTGATAATTCGCCAAATCTCTGCACATATTCAGCTATCTTTGGACCTTCCATTTTCAAGTTCCATAGTTCAGTTTCCAATTTCTGGACTTCTGCCCTAGAGCAATATCTCTTACGCATCAGTTCTTTCAGTTCGTCCCACGTCAAAGCATACGCAGCGGTCTCGCCCATTGCCTGAACCTGAAAGTTCCACCATGACAGAGCCCCATCTACTAATAGCCCAGCTACGTACGTGACCTGGTGTTCTGGGGCACATTTACTCAACCGTAAGACAGAATCCGTCTTCTCAACCCAGCGCACGAAGGCTAAGGCACCCCCAGTGCCGTTGAATTCTCGAGGTTTGTGGTTCAAGAACTGCTCGTAGGTGCAGCCGCTGGGTGGGTTATTTCCTGAGGTACCTCCGCCGTGTTCGGAGCGAAGGGCCTCGAGTTGTGCGATGGCTCGTGAGATGCGCTCTTGTAGTCCTGTCGCTGTTGTTAGCGGAGGGTTGTTGGTATCGACATTCCCTCGTATCGACATCTTCTGAGGAGAAGATTGGTTAGGTCAGGTCTTATTGTTCTGGAAGTGCATTTAGTAGTTTAGTGGTCATAAGTACATACACACAATAGATCATCATACCAACCAATCAAGTAATAGCATAATCTTAGTATAACCAAGTAATTTGGTAATTATGTTTAATGGAAGCATAGCAAGTAAGCACGCAGAATTATAATTATAGCACACATAAATAGATTAATAACGTGCTTGACGAAGACATAGCGACTGAGCTCTCGTTGGTCACAAAGTATTGTCGCATGTTTAGTGATGATTGGCTTCCCCTTATTCCCTGACCACAATTGTATTGTCTTCCAAAATGTATCATATCAACAGGGACACAGGGTCACCCTACCCTTGTCCATTAAATATATTAGTGTATCAAAATTTACGTAGTCAGACGTGGTCTTCAAAAGTCTCCACAATCCCGGTTTATCATTAGTGTCTTTACCCAAATGTAATGCAATCCGCATAATCCAGAAACCAACTACTCTGGTGACTGAGGTGGAGGAGGAAAGAAAAGAAATATGCTAGCAGGCATAAACTCCTCCTCGAGCTTGTATATACATCGAAGTAGTTAACTGATCTGCCGCTCGATAGTAAAGAAACAGGCATCAAAAACCTGGGAAAGGCGTTATAGCAGCAGGTGAGAGCGCAAAACAAGTCCTTGATAATTGTGGAGGATCAAAGTATACTGGAAATAAACAGGGTGGAGGTTGTGGTGTCAGCTCAAGCTCCAAAAGTTGCGACTTATATCCTCAAACTGTAGTGGATGTGCTAGGTGTACTCATCCCGTGTGTAGCCTCCATAAGGTGAGGGATGGTAAGGGTCTAAAATTAGTATAGTTGTAACACCTTGAAAATTCGTGTTCAATAAAATAACGACACGTGTCACACAACACAAAAGTGTTAGAAACCCCGGATCTAGTAAAAGATGTATGGTAGGATTTAAAGTGTCGACATGTTAATTAAACACCTCTGAACGACCTAATTATAAATCCCATGACCCTAATATATATTATAAACATCTGATATACTCAAATCCGGTAAACACTAACAATGATTGATTCGAATTACACAAGAATGGGATCCTACGAGGATGTGCACAACAACCTTCATTTACGACACTTTCAAAAGGATCCAAGGAAACTTTATATCATACCAAGGTGGTGTAAAATGTTCATGACCCAAACAAGAGGCCCCATACTGAAAATAATGGCCCAAAATCGTATTACACTAGTTACTCGTTCGAAACTTGAAAGGTCAAGAGAATTTGGGTCCTGATGAATGGCTTACGGACCGTAAAGGTCGACCCTTACGGTCCGTAAGGAGTCCCCAGATGCAGAAACTCGGACAGCAGCCTGTTTAAGTGATTTAACCGACTTAAGATGATATTTTCACATCCATGGGCGACCCCTACATGCTCTTAGGCCCTAGAGACACTTGTTAATGATCAGGGAACAATAGTAGGGTTACTTGGCATGATCTAATGAGATCAAAAGCACTATAAAAAGGCAATCATGTTGCAACCTTGTGATCATTCATTCCATATGCAATTGTGGAGCTTCCTGGAGCATAAGAGCAGACCCAAGTCATCCCTAATCGTGCATTAGACTTTGGTAAGTACCCTTGACCTCCCTTAATTGAGTTTTACTTAGTTTTTAGCTTAAAAGTCAAACCGTCGCAATTAACGTTTGACTTAGCGATTAATCATTAATGGTCCAGTGATTAGTCGAATTGAAGGTAGTTATAAGTTGGTATTTATGTGGGCAATAAACCCTTAAAAGGGCACCCTCTGATTCCCGTTCTAACTAGATCAAATGTCGGGTCAAAGTTGTTTATAAAAAGTCAACATAATCATAATTTGCGAATTAACATGTAATTAGCAATGTAGAAGGCATGTAACCTATTTTATCACTCATATAACTTGGTAATAAGTATAAGAACTGGTCTAAGCTTGTTTGATCCAACAATTTTCTGTTTAGACCCGGTTCGGAACCGAAAGTCGCAAAACTTTGACTTTTGCTTTGACTTCAGTTCTGACCTGATTTGGTATGATTTAGAAATGCCTTAGAGCTTCCTTAGGACCAGGCTACATGTAGGTATAACCCTCTGTGGTTGGATCATTGATTGTCTGATTCGTTTACACGTTTCCGTTAATTGCTTAATGTTGACCATAATGCCCTTTTGACCATAAAACGATAATTTTAGAAATGTGAGAGGACAATAATCTTTATTACTGATTTATAAACATGTCCCTAAATTTTCACATCAGTTTGAGGTCTAGATTAGGAGTTATGCTCAATGACGTAATTAGAACGCTTTTTAGTAATTAAACGGCTTCATTAGCATAAAGCCTATCTAAACCCAATTTTTGATACCAAACCTTTTACCTACTGATGTAATATAATATTTTGAGATTTTTAAAGATTTTTAATTATTTTTAACCTGCTCATAACCTAAGGTTATGGCCTTAATTCGGTAAATACCGATTTTACCCTTTTTGTCCATAAAATGAGTTCCACATAGTATTTTGACACCAATCCAATTGCTATTGATCTTATTCAATAAATGAAGTATTTTAAACTTTATAACCTGATCAGAAAACTCAGAATTCCTGTATAACCCGAAAATCGTTTAAAATGGCTTTTTAAGCGTATTAAACGCCTAGTATGGGTTTAAAACCATTTTGTCATATAAGACCTATTACCAACCGATATGACCTAATAAAATAAGTTATTTTACTGATGTATTCGGACCCAAATCTCGTAATTTCAATTAACCTCTTTTATAATCTTTAAAATGACCAAAATACCCCAACAGGGCTTAAATTGAGATTAAACTCGTTTTGGGCATAATGGAAGGTATCCTACTGATATCACAACATATTTAAGGCATATTAACTTAGGAAACCTGTATATGACTATTTTGGTTACTCGTTACCCACTTGTCGCGTTCGTATCGGCTTATGTAACTAGTTTACATATATTAGCCGAAACGGGTCAAACCATATCGTTTTTATCTCAAAATCCAGAGTGTGTTTAAATTACCCATATTAAACTAGCATACAAGCTTGTCGGGTCAAAACCACATTCTAAACCGGTCTTCGCTTTAATATGCGTTTGGACCGTGTTTTCCTTTTGAAAACTAACCGGTCTAAGTCTAAGCTTAATTAAAGACCCGTTAGGATTCTAATAGGTTATTAAAAACATTCGTTCTAGATTAGGAGCCCAGTAAAAGCTACGTGCACTTGCTGTATTTGATTTATACTTTGCTCAGGTAAATACTCTTTACTTATTTTCCCTATACGGGCTTGGGATACGGTACTATAAAAGTACCGCTTGGTCGGGTGTGTGTAGTCATTTAAACCGGATTGTGATTAATGTATTTGCATGACCCGTTTAATATGTATTATTTGGTGTATGGATTTTGGGGGGTTAATGACCATGTCCCGGATATCCTTGGCATCATTCAAAGGAATGGCCACGACCTAAGCACGGGGTGTAGGCGTACTCCTGACAGATGCATTATGTAAAAACGGGTAATCCACTTAGAGGAATATAATCCTTGTGGGCATTACACCAGTGGCGTGTCAGTTAGTCTTGTACGGCCCTACAAACCGGCCCTGATGGACGACAAATAAGTAAAACTGTATACAAGATTATGTACAAATAATTGTCCCAAGTTATAAAAGATATTTTTGCCGAAGTGCATTCAAATCAATTTTCAAACTCTTTTCAAAATGAGTCAGTTAAGTTGTATTTACCAGTGTAAATAGACGTATTTTCAAAAAGGCTAAGTGCATGTACTAGACGAAATAGGCTGGCTACTTCAGGCATCATTACTCAAGTCTCGTAAGCTCTAGATGTCAAAGTCTGTTGAACAATTTTTCCTTTTTATTTTGATCCGCCTGTGGATCCTTTACTTTCCGTTGTAATACTGGATATTACTTTATATTCGGATTGTAATATAATTATCTTTTGCTTCCGCTGTGCATTTATATATTGTGTTGTTTGATTATGACGATATCAACTACGTCACGATACTCCCCACCGGGCCCACCGGTAATACGTGGAAATATCGGGGTGTGACAAGTTGGTATCAGAGCCAACACTGAGTGAATTAAACGCTAGCCTTTTTGTGTTTAATCTCAGTTACACAGTTGCACATTCTTGAGTCTAGGCAAGAACATAGGACAAACCCTAATTCGTTTTATTTTGTCCTTATTTGGTTCCTTTGTTATTTTTCGGATTAGCCCTTGCATGGGCAAGTCATTTTCTGTTAGAAGTCCCGTTTAGGGCAACCATATACTTGTTTAAATTTTAATGGAATGATTATATTTAAAAATATCATTTCCTATATTATAAGATCTACCATTATAATAAAATGGCAAAATCTAAAAAGGACAAGACCTAGCCATACGTCACCTTAAGACAGGGCCAAGATGGTAGTTCCACAATTAGATTCAGATCCTTGTTAACATTTCAATTTAGGATTTTTCTGCGTTAAATATTAAGAAGAGTCTTAAAGGTAAAACCTAGCCTAAATGTCATTGCAGACATGGCCAAGATGGTAAAACTTATTCAAAAGATTCAAATCCTAGTTAAACATCTGAAAGCATATTAACATGCTTGACAAAATGTGATGCGATAAAATCACATAAGTCATTCTTAAATGGGTTATTCTAAAATTCCCGTATTTATATAATCATCCCTTAAGGATGAAGTGCCCACGGGCTATAATTAACGTCCTCTGGGACTAAAGACAGTGGTAGCCTACAACTCCCTGTCAAGAAAAGGTAATGAACTTTGAATCAAACCTTAATGCCTCGATTCCGTAAAATCAAGGCCTATAAATTAAACTTGTCTACGAGACTAGGCCTTTTGTGCTATTATTAACTTATAATTTGGGATTATGATAAAGATCCTGAACAATTATATATTTAGCAAATTAACTAAAATGTGTATTAAAAACATGGTTAATAAATCGTTTAAAACGATAAAACTGTATAAGCTTTCGTATAAACCTTGTCCTTGTTTGATTTTATGTAGCAATTAAAGCTACATGGCTAGGTCAGAAGAATTGAACAATAATCCTCTGGAAAACCATGATGATGATAGGATTAATATAACCAGAGGAGAACTTCGTACACTGATTGATACAGCTGTATCTAAAGCCGTAGAGGAGCAATTCAGGGAGTATAGTGGGACTCATAGTAAAGCCTCATCTGTACCCCACTCTAAGTCTGTCCCTAAGACTCATTCTGAGGCTCATAGCAAGCCACCCTCAAAGAAAGATGAGTCAAAGAAAGATGATGATCGAAATTCATCTAATCAACACAGTGTTCCATCCAAGAGGATAGTGTTCGATAATGAACCGCGTACCAAGTCCTGTACCTATAAATACTTTTTTTCCTGCAAACCCCGGGATTTCACTGGGGAGAATGGGGCAATTGATTGTATGACCTGGTTGGATGAAATGGACACAGTTGTCGATATCAGCGGTTGTGCTGAAAAGGATGTATCCCAATCATTCAAGGGAGAGGCACTGGCATGGTGGAAGTCTCTCATTCAAGCTGCTGGGAAGATCCCACTTTACAACATGTCGTGGGAACAGTTTGTTGCTCTCATTATGGAGAACTACTGCCCTCAACACGAGGTCGAGAGGATCGAGTCAGATTTCTTATCGTTGGTTATGACAAACTTAGATTGTCAAGCTTACCTCACCAGTTTCAATACACTGTCCAGACTGGTTCCTTACCTAGTAATACCAGAACCCAAGAGAATTGCTCGCTTCATTGGGGGTTTAGCCCCAGAGACCAAAGCCAGTGTTAAGGCTTCAAGACCTGCTACGTTTAGGTCAGCAGCTGATCTCTCTCTGTCCCTTACTTTAGATGCGGTCAGGTTGAGATCGCTAAAGAATTCTGAAGAAAGTAAGAGGAAGCGTGAGGATGATAACTCACGAGGTTCAGAGAAGAAGCACAAGGGAAACACTGATTCTAAGAAGTTTGGGTCTGGAAAGAATATTTAGCGAACAGAGGAAAAGCCAAAGTGCACGACTTGCCAAAAATGCCACTTTGGAAAGTGCAGACTTGAGTCCAATTCTAAGTCAGGATCACCTGCATGTGGGTTATGCAAGTCTAAGGAGCACAAGACTGTTGATTGCAAGAAGGTTAAAGATGCCACATGCTACAATTGCAATGAGAAAGGGCATATCAAGACCAACTGCCCTAAGTACGCCAAGAAGCCTGAAGAGGTCAAGAAGACCAATGCAAGGGTCTTCCGGATGGATGCAAGGGAAGCCGTCCAGGACGACAATGTGATCACAGGTACCTTCCTCATAAATGATGTTTATGCAAGAGTACTTTTTGATTCAGGCACTGATAAGTCGTTCGTAGATAATAAGTTTTGTGAATTGTTGAAATTGCGTGTTAAAACCTTAAGTGTGAAGTATGAGGTGGAATTAGCTGATGGAACCATAGAAACCGCCTCAACCATATTAGATGGATGTTTCATATCCATTAAGAACCACTCATTTCCATTGTCTTTACTTCCTTTGAAGTTAGCCGGTTTCGACATAGTTTTAGGCATGGACTGGTTATCTCATAACCAGGCCCAGATAGTGTGCAATAAGAAACAAGTGGTGATCAAGACTCCGTCTGGCGAGCCACTTACCATTCAGGGAGATACCCAGTATGGTCTACCTGAGCAAGTGTCTATGCTCAAGGTGTCTAGATGTTTGAAGAAGGGTTGTGTCATTTATATGGCACAGGTAACTATTGATGAGCCGAAGCCCAAGATTGAGGATATCCCCGTCATTTCTGAATATCCCGATGTTTTCCCCGAAGATCTACCTGGTTTACCACCAGATAGGCAAGTAGAATTCAGAATTGACATCATCCCCGGAGCAGCACCTGTTGCGAGAGCGACTTATAGATTGGCACCAACAGAGATGAAGGAATTGAGGACGCAGTTAGATGATCTGCTAGCCATAGGTTTCATTAGACCTAGTTCGTCTCCTTGGGGAGCGCCGATCTTGTTTGTCAAGAAGAAGGATGGATCGATGCGTCTATGCATCGATTACCGTGAGCTTAATAAGGTCACTATCAAGAATAGGTATCCTTTGCCCAGGATCGACGATCTGTTCGATCAATTGCAAGGGGCAAGCTACTTTTCTAAGATCGATTTGAGGTCAGGCTATCACCAACTGAAGGTTAGAGATGAAGACGTACACAAGACTGCATTTAGGACTCGTTATGGTCATTACGAGTTCCTAGTGATGCCTTTTGGGCTCACTAATGCACCTGCCGCATTCATGGATCTCATGAATCGCGTCTGCAAGCCTTACTTAGACAAATTTGTTATCGTTTTCATCGATGACATTCTCATCTACTTGAAGAACCAAGCTGATCATGAGAAACATCTTCGATGTATTCTTTCACTACTTCAGCAGGAGAAGCTCTACGCCAAATTCTCTAAGTGCGAATTTTGGCTTTGAGAAGTCCAATTCCTTGGACATGTGGTTAGTGAACGCGGAATTCAAGTAGATCCTGCTAAAGTTGAAGCTGTCATGAATTGGCAAGAACCGAAGACGCCTACAGAGATTCGCAGTTTCTTGGGATTGGCAGGATACTACAGGTGCTTTATTGAAAAATTTTCAAGGATTGCTGCACCCCTAACTTCTTTGACTAGGAAGAAAATAAAGTTCGATTGGGGCCCTAAGCAGCAAGAATCCTTTGATATCCTAAAGCAAAAGTTGAGCAACGCTCCTGTATTGACGTTGCCGGATGGAATCGAAGAATTTGTAGTTTATTGTGATGCATCGCACACAGGTATGGGATGTGTGCTTATGCAGAAAGGCAAAGTTATTGCCTATGCTTCACGTCAATTAAAGGTGCATGAAAAGAATTACACCACCCATGACTTGGAGTTGGGTGCCGTTGTATTTGCACTGAAGCTATGGAGGCACTATTTATATGGTGTCAAGTGTGTGATCTATTCTGATCACAAGAGCCTCCAGCACCTGTTTAACCAAAAGGATCTGAACATGAGGCAACGACGTTGGATGGAAACTTTGAATGATTATGATTGTGATATAAGGTACCATCCTGGCAAGGCGAATGTAGTCGTCGATGCCTTGAGTCGCAAAGAAAGAGTGAAGTCCATAAGAATCAATGCCAAGAGTATTGAGATAAAGAATGGTTTGAACGAAAGGTTGTTAGCAGCACAGAAGGAAGCTGTGTTGGAGGCTAACTGTCCTAATGAAAAGCTAGGAGTAACTGAAGAACAGTTATCCTATGGCAAGGATGGAATTTTGAGGTTAAATGGACGAATATGGGTTCCAATTTATGGGGGACTTCGAGATGTTATCCTCCAGGAAGCCCATAGTTCTAAATATTTCGTTCATCCTGGAGCTGATAAGATGTACCAGGATCTAAAGGCAAACTATTGGTGGATAGGCTTGAAGAAATATGTAGCCGCCTATGTAGCTAAATGTTTGACGTGTGCGCAAGTCAAAGCTGAACATCAGAAACCGCCAGGTTTGCTACAACAGCCCGAACTTCCCACGTGGAAGTGGGAAATGGTGACAATGGATTTCATCACCAAGTTGCCGAAGACTAGGAAAGGAAATGACACTATATGGGTGATCGTAGACAGACTGACTAAGTCAGCACATTTCCTACCCATTAAGGAGACCTATAGCTCCGACATGTTAGCCCAATTGTACGTGGATAAGATTTTAGCTTTACATGGCGTACCTGTGTCTATTATCTCTGACAGAGATACTAGATACACATCACATTTTTGGAAAAGTTTCCAACAATCTTTGGGCACGCGCTTAAATTTCAGTACGGCTTACCATCCTCAGACGGACGGACAGAGTGAGCGTACCATCCAAACGTTGGAAGACATGCTTCGTGCATGTGTGATCGACTTAGGTGGTAGTTGGGATAACCACCTGCCATTAATCGAGTTCTCATATAACAACAGCTACCATTCGAGCATTAAAGCTGCGCCTTTCGAGGCCTTGTACGGTAGAAAGTGCAGAACTCCCGTTTGTTGGGCGGAAGTTGGAGATGTCCAACTGACAGTACCTGAAATAGCCTTTGAAATGACGGACAAGATTGTCCAGATTCGTGACCGCCTGAAAGCTGCCAGGGATAGGCAGAAAAGCTATGCATATTTAAAGCGTAAACCTCTGAAATTCGAGGTAGGTGATAAAGTGTTGCTTAAAGTATCACCCTGGAAGGGAGTGACGCGATTTGGCAAGAAAGGTAACTTAAGCCCGAGATACATAGGACCATTCGAGGTCATCGAATGTGTCGGATCCGTTGCTTATAAGTTAAAATTACCTGAAGAGCTCAGTGGTATTCATAATGTATTCCACATATGCAATCTAAAGAAGTGTTTCGCTGATGAATCACTAGTCATACCACATACAGATGTGCACATAGAAGAGAGTTTGAAGTTTGTTGAAAAACCTGTGTCGATCGAGGATCGACAGGTTAAGAAGCTTTAAAGGAAGCATGTACCGATCATAAAGGTTAAATGGGATGCCCGTAGAGGTCCCGAGTACACGTGGGAGGTAGAGTCCACAATGAAAGAAAAGTACCCTCATTTGTTTCAGTAAATCTCGAGGTCGAGATTTCTTTTAAGGGGGTGAGGATGTAACACCTCGAAAATTCGTGTTCAATAAAATAACGACACGTGTCATACAAGACAAAAGTGTTAGAAACCCCGGATCTGATGTATGGTAGGATTTAAAGCGTCGACATGTTAATTAAACACCTCTGAACGACCTAATTATAAATCCCAAGACCCTAATATATATTATAAACATCTGATATACTCAAATCCGGTAAACACTAACAATGATTGATTCGAATTACACAAGAATGGGATCCTACGAGGATGTGCACGACAACCTTCATTTACGACACTTTCAAAAGGATCCAAGGAAACTTTATATCATACCAAGGTGGTGTAAAATGTTCATGACCCAAACAAGAGGCCCCATACTGAAAATAATGGCCCAAAATCGTATTACACTAGTTACCCGTTCGAAACTTGAAAGGTCAAGAGAATTTTGGTCCTGATGAATGGCTTACGGACCGTAAAGGTCGACCCTTACAGTCCGTAAGGAGTCCCCAGATGCAGAAACTCGGACAACAGCCTGTTTAAGCGATTTAACCGACTTAAGAAGATATTTTCACATCCATGGGCGACCCCTACATGCTCTTAGGCCCTAGAGACACTTGTTAATGATCAGGGAACAATAGTAGGGTTACTTGGCATGATCTAATGAGATCAAAAGCACTATAAAAAGGCCCTCATGTTGCAACCTTGTGATCATTCATTCCATTTGCAATTGTGGAGCTTCCTGGAGCATAAGAGCATACCCAAGTCATCCCTAATCGTGCATTAGACTTTGGTAAGTACCCTTGACCTCCCTTAATTGAGTTTTACTTAGTTTTTAGCTTAAAAGTCAAACTGTCGCAATTAACGTTTGACTTAGCGATAAATCATTAATGGTCCAGTGATTAGTCGAATTGAAGGTAGTTATAAGTTGGTATTTATGTGGCCAATAAACCCTTAAAAGGGCACCCTTTGATTCCCGTTCTAACTAGATCAAATGTCGGGTCAAAGTTGTTTATATAAAGTCAACATAATCATAATTTGCGAATTAACATGTAATTAGCAATGTAGAAGGCATGTAACCTATTTTATCACTCATATAACTTGGTAATAAGTATAAGAACTGGTCTAAGCTTGTTTGATCCGACAATTTTCTGTTTAGACCCGGTTCGGAACCGAAAGTCGCAAAACTTTGACTTTTGCTTTGACTTCAGTTCTGACCCATTTTGGTATGATTTAGAAATGCCTTAGAGCTTCCTTAGGACCAGGCTACATGTAGGTATAACCCTCTGTGGTTGGATCATTGATTGTCTGATTCGTTTACACGTTTCCGTTAATTGCTTAATGTTGACCATAATGCCCTTTTGACCATAAAACGAGAATTTTAGAAATGTGAGAGGACAATAATCTTTATTACATATTTATAAACATGTCCCTAAATTTTCACATCAGTTTGAGGTCTAGATTAGGAGTTATGCTCAATGACGTAATTAGAACGTTTTTTAGTAATTAAACGGCGTCATTAGCATAAAGCCTATGTAAACCCAATTTTTGACACCAAACCTTTTACCCACTGATGTAATATAATATTTTGAGATTTTTAAAGATTTTTAATTATTTTTAACCTGCTCATAACCTAAGGTTATGGCCTTAATTCGGTAAATACCGATTTTACCCTTTTTGTCCATAAAATGAGTTCCACATAGTATTTTGACACCAATCCAATTGCTACTAATCTTATTCAATAAATGAAGTATTTTAAACTTTATAACCTGATCAGAAAACTCAGAATTCCTGTATAACCCGAAAATCGTTTAAAATGGCTTTTTAAGCGTATTAAACGGCTAGTATGGGTTTAAAACCATTTTGTCATATAAGACCTATTACCAACCGATATGACCTAATAAAATAAGTTATTTTACTGATGTATTCAGACCCGAATCTGTAACACCCCAAAAATGGGTTTGGTAATTTAAACCCGGTTAATATAAAGGAACGGGTAAAATGCTGTTAGGGGATAAAAGTGAACCCGTGAATGAATGCTAGCTAGGAATAATTAACCTAGTTGATTATTAATGTCGTTGGTATTAAACGAAGGGTAGTAGCCTTATTTATTTAAAACGAAACATGAGGGACCAAAGAGGGACAACTTGAAAGATGTTTAATTAAAAGAAAACACACACACACAAACACACACACGTGTGTGTGTTCTGGATCGATGTCCAGGAGAAAGAACAAGGGTTCAAACCCTAGTTCTTGAAGAACCTTCAAATTGAAGGGGTAAATGAAGTCTAAATTCACAACCGAACGTGAATTAATGATCACCCAAGCAAGGGGATCATAAGGTATGTCTTAAAACTTAGATTGGATGATCTTGTATGAAGTGGGTTATGATTAATCCACGAAATTGTATGAAATTAAATATGAATATGTGTTAACATCATCATAGGGAACATGTGTTATGCATAATTTTGACTAATTTGATGTTTAAGGATGTAAACCCACTAGTTGGGTGATTAAGATGACATGAGTGTTCAACATGTCCAATATTCATGAATTATGTTGTGTTAGGATGAACTATTGTTAGATGAATTGAAAGAAATTTGGTGTTGATATGTTTGATGTTTAGGTGTTAAATGATACTTGTTGATTAGTAAGAAGATTTGATGAAATATGAGTGAACTTGGAAGATTATGCATAAACTAGTTGTACATGGTGCCTAGGAAGTAGTACGCACACCACGTGTTTGATGAAATGTCTAAAAGACAATAATAAGTGAAATTGTATGCTAGTAATGGGTAAACATATATAGTTCATGTGAAGATTATGTAGGGATGATGTTGAGTATGCTTTATGCTTGTTTGAATGGATTAACGAAGGTCATATATGAGATGTGAATTTGATATGGTTGTTCATATGTATAAGCATATATGCTAATAAGAATGTGAATGTAATGACATGAATGTATAGGAATCATGTCAAGATGGTTGAGAACGTGGAAGGCTAACGGGCTAAGGAGACTCAAGTAAGCGAACGCAATTACGGACGCACAAGGTAAGTAAATCCCGGACTTACACTTTAGATGTAAAATATATTGTAGTATGATGATTATTGTTATACATGTGAGAAAGTATTAAACAATGGAAGTAAATAGGTAAGTTTACGGAAAAAGGAGTCGAAAGTGGATAGGAAAGTATAATGATGCTAATTGTTTTCTGTTAAGAATGAAATGGAAATGCAGGTATACTAATAATGGAGAATGAAGGTTAAGTATAGAAGTCAGACGAGAGTGTCCGAATGGATGGACGAATGGACTTATATGAACGGGAATAAGAGACGTTGACGCTTGATTATGCACGTTTTTAAAGTATATATATATATTATGTCACCGGTTGCTAATGAAGTAATTGGTTATGGTGACTGCAGGTTGTACAGGTTTATGAATGCTTGCTCAAGCTGTGTACGTGGTTGAAGATCGAGTCAAGACATGGATTGTACGTGGGTGTGTATGTGGTCTCTTAATTCGATATACGTATGTTAGTTTTTAATTAAATTATGAAAAGGGATTAATGTATTTAAGTGAAAGAAAGAATAACTTATAAAGAAATTTTTAGTATGTATTTTCCGCTGCGTTAAATTTGGTTAAAACGTGTTAGGGCGTTACAGAATCTCAGAATTTCAATTAACCTCTTTTATAATCTTTAAAATGACCAAAATACCCCTACAGGGCTTATATTGAGATTAAACTCGTTTTGGGCATAATGGAAGGTATCCTACTGATATCACAACATATTTAAGGCATATTAACTTAGGAAACCTGTATATGACTATTTTGGTTACTCGTTACGCACTTGTCGCGTTCGGATCGGCTTATGTAACTAGTTTACATATATTAGCCGAAACGGGCCAAACCATATCATTTTTATCACAAAATCCAGAGTGTGTTTAAATTACCCATATTAAACAAGCATACAAGCTTGTCAGTTAAAACCACATTCTAAACCGGTCTTCGCTTTAATATGCGTTTGGACCATGTTTTCCTTTTGAAAACTAACCGGTCTAAGTCTAAGCTTAATTAAAGACCCGTTAGGATTCTAATAGGTTATTAAAAACATTCGTTCCAGATTAGGAGCCCAGTAAAAGCTACGTGCACTTGCTGTATTTGATTTATACTTTGCTCAGGTAAATACTCTTAACTTATTTTCCCTATACGGGCTTGGGATACGGTACTATAAAAGTACCGCTTGGTCGGGTGTGTGTAGTCATTTAAATCGGATTGTGATTAATGTATTTGCATGACCCGTTTAATATGTATTATTTGGTGTATGGCTTTTGGGGGGTTAATGACCATGTACCGGATATCCTTGGCATCATTCAAATGAATGGCCACGACCTAAGCACGGGGTGTAGGCGTACACCTGACAGATGCATTATGTAAAAACTGGTAATCCACTTAGAGGAATATAATCCTTGTGGGCATTATACCTGTGGCGTGTCAGTTAATCTTGTCCGGCCCTGATGGACGACAAATAAGTAAAACTGTATACAAGATTATGTACAAATAATTGTCCCAAGTTATAAAAGATATTTTTGCCGAAGTGCATTCAAATCAATTTTCAAACTCTTTTCAAAATGAGTCAGTTAAGTTGTATTTACCAGTGTAAACTGACGTATTTTCAAAAAGGCTAAGTGCAGGTACTAGACGAAATAGGCTGGCTACTCCAGGCATCATTACTCAAGTCTCGCAAGCTCTAGATGTCAAAGTCTGTTGAACAGTTTTTCCTTTTTATTTTGATCCGCCTGCGGATCCTTTACTTTCCGTTGTAATACTGGATATTACTTTATATTCGGATTGTAATATAATTATCTTTTGCTTCCGCTGTGCATTTATATATTGTGTTGTTTGACTATGACGATATCAAGTACGTCACCATACTCCCCACCGGTAATACGTGGAAATATCGGGGTGTGACAATAGTGTATGATAGGAACCATCGAAATGGCTCGTCCAGCTATGTGGATGCGAATGTAGCAAACGGCGCGACCTGTGAGGTCGTAAAAAAATGATGTTGTAGCAAAAGGGATCGTTACGCGGGTGCTGACTCGGAGTACCTTCCCGGGGTGCGGGTATGTTTTAAAAGAAAACGATAGGCATTCCAGTGTAATTGGACGTCGGTCCTCACAGGAGCAACATCAGTGGTTATGGGTGCAAAAACAAACGTTTCAACCAATAAGGAGATTGTCAGGTGCTGGTACTGGGTCAGATAATAGGGGTGCAATGTCTAGTAAACCAAAAGAAACAGGGTCATGACCAAGTAAGGGTGCAGGATCAGTAGGTGCAACATCAAGCTGACCCAAAAGGTGCAGAAGCTAGCTCAGGAGCAGGCCCTGGGTCGTGTAACAGTGTGGTGCCTCGGGCAGGTGTTAGTGCAGCAGTCATAACGGCGTCGTTGTCTGTGTCAGTAGTAGAGAGATGTAATCCGGCCGTTTATATGGCTGTAAATGTCACAGACTCAAAGGAGTCTGAATGCTTGCTAGAATCTGGGGATAGCTTGTTAACAGGGGTCTCAAAAAAGTGAAATTAGTAACAACGTTCTCGTCTAACTTTCCGTCATTATGGGTGTTATCAGAAGGGCCATCAATAACATGTCAACGTCATCATCAATTATTCGTTGAGTAGCCAACCTTCGGGAGGAATGTCCACAGAAGGCGCTTTGTCGAGGATCGGAGCCATGGTGTGTTCACCATCGGGATGACCAGTGATGAAGTGGTCATGGACTGAAACAAGAGTGATAGGATGATTCTTGTCAGAGAAGCCATCGGCAGGGGTAATTCATCACCAAAAATCTGGCAGCGCGGATGGTTGGACGTCGTCCTCGGCCTTGATCAGCATATCAGGATCACTTCTCAGTATCTGACGTAAATACCTCCGGCGCAGGTATGGTCTCATCAGGTGTGGTCCCTTCATCTGTGGCGGTGGCCATAGGGTCGTCATCATCTGACAATTCGTTCCCTGAGGAAGGTGACGTATGTGCTGGTACATAATAGTCATAGCATGCATATTCACAGTATTTTTTAACACTTTGTGTATTGCAAACAAAGACATTTCATAATGTACTCACGTATCCACATATTCGTCCTAGTCTTCCCAGACAAACCTCCCAGTCCCTTAGACTAATCACCCAGTCTCTCAGACTAATACACCCAGTCTCTCAGACTAAACCTCCCCAGTCTCTAGGACTGAACTCCCCCAGTCTCTAAGACTGAACTCCCCAGTCTCTAAGACTAAACTCCCTGGTCTCTAAGACTAAATCCCTGGTCTCTAAGACCAACTCCCAGTCTCTAAGACTAATTCCCTGGTCTCTAAGACCAACTCCCTGGCCTCTAAGACCAATCCTCCTAGTCTCTAAGACTAATTATCCCCAACCTCTAAGGCTGAACCTCCCTTAGTCTCTAAGACTGAACCTCCCTCAGTCTCTAAGACTGAACTATAAATATAAAATATAAAATTTGAAATGTGTATGTGTGCCTTTTGTTTGTAAAAATGTTTGTTCCCTGGATCTGGACGTTTTGTGTATGCAATGAAAAAAACAAGTCGTGAAAACATTTTCGTGAGAGCCCTAATGATCGTAGTCTAGACTCAAGAAAGAATCCTAGTTTGCTACGATCGAAGCTCTGATACCAAGCTGTCACACCCTGACTTTTGCGGAAGCGTGATTATGGTGTGACTTTCTTAATATCATTGCATTCAATCATAACATCAACTATATGATAAAACCATAAGTTTGCCATCCATTAATAAGTTCAAAACATAACAACATTGTTTTAAAACGTAAACTTCAAATTCAAGTTTTACAAATCGTACAAATTGCTTATGAGTTCATAAAAGACTCATCAAAAGATATTGAATGACACCAAGGTTTGGAAGACGTGTCTCGTCTAGGAATAAGACACACTAACCAAACTCAAAGACCATGGATGACATCTTTATTCTTAACGCATCATAAAAACTTCCAACGCCCGCCAGATCCACTTTACAAAATCCCTGAAATACATGTAGTTTGAAAAACATCAACAAAAGTTGAGCGAGTTCATGTGTTCGTTTGTGTGTATGTATAAACCTTTGAAAATGTTGTAAGTATGTATGTAAGTCCCTGGTATGTAGCAATAAGGAAAAAGAGATCACCACTAGGTTGCAAAGCCAATGGTATGTGTGAAGTGATGCAGGAAGACTCAAACCTAGCAGATTTGTTTCCGGGCTTCGGCTGTAAGACATAGTCACCACGTGGTCCACTCAGCGGACTCAAGGGTGGGGCTCGCTACACCCAAATAGATCTATCACTCATGCCCCTCGGTCCTACAACGAGGATTGATGGCCTTAAGTTTCCGCCTACCCACTCACATGATCTAAGTAGTAAACCCTCCTTAAGCTAATCATACCATGTATAAAGTGTCTGTAATAATTGTAACATGTATTTCACCCCCGAAGTATAAAACTGAAAACAGTTAAGAGAAAAGGGGGACATGAACTCACAGTATTGCGTCTTCAGTATGTGTAACCCAAGTCTCCTCAGCCAACACAACTACCTACAGTGTACTAACGTCTATTAGACGAACGGGCCGTGCCTTTGCTTTGCATGAAGGTTTTTGAGTTACGTTTCTTGTGTTCCAAAATTATTCCAAGTTATAATCATTAGTTAATGTTTGGATTAATTGCTAAACAGTATTTCATATTCCTACTTCTCAAGTATTTTAACTTCGTATTTTCCTTCCCAAGGATGGGGGTATCTCATACATGTATTTTCGTATTTGTGTTTGTGTATCTTGCAAAGTACTGGTGTCGTATTTCGGTGTATTGTTCCAAGTAAAAATATGTTAATATATTCCCAATATATGTTTCCAAAACCATATATTTCAAGTCTCACTTAAATATATATAAACTTATTTTGTTTAATCATGTATTGTCCCAGAATATATATATATTTTTCTCAAAAATTATATATCTTCTAAATATACCAGGAAAATATATTTTTACCTCCCAAAAAAAATATATTTTCTCATTGTAAAAAATATGATATACTTGGTAATATTTACGAAATCGTATATTCACTTCTTTCATTCCCAAAATAATATTTATAAAAAATATAGTGTAATGGTATCTCCCGGAATATTTCATAAGTTACGTTTTCTTGTTCGGTTTCACAATATTACGTGTGTAACTTAAATATTTTATTCCTTGCAATTTTGGTATTATTTTGGAGTTGTAATTTCCATGGTATTTTGTAAGTTATATTATTTTACCCTAAAATAATATAACTAGTTCACAATATATACAAATAATCACACAAGTGTCTCAGTATAAAATATATATTCTAAATATATATCTACCCATTTTTATTTGCGAAAACCAACCTCCGATACTTTGTATTTCGTAACAAAATTTATGGCGAAGTTTATATTCGAAGCACAAGTTATAAAATATGATTGTAAACGCTTACTAGTAAAATATTTTCTAAGTGTTGAAATTTTAGAAAAATTTCGCCAGAGTTTCCTTTGTAAATGGAGGCGTCCATGCTTACTATCGTATCATTTTCCTTTCAAAAATCAATTCAAACAATTTTCAATCAACAACATACAACCTTTATTTACCAAACTAGTCAAAGACAAGCATAAACTATAAACTTATGAACTTGAAAGTTTATAAAAGTATGTAGTAACTTACTAGCATACTTTGTAAGTCTTGTTACCTTTAAAAATGTGATTAGTTCCTTAAAGACTTTATTTTTAACGAGTTTGAATATTCACAACTTCTAGTCATATTTTCTAAGAACATTTCTTTGTGAAATTTTCTTATTACACAAGTGTTTCTACACTTGTTTATCCATTAAAAATGTGTTAGGTTTATGCAAGATCCAAGTTTTAACGAAACTCACACTTTTCACTTGGTTCTTTCGAAAAACCACTCATGGATCTTTAGATCTACAATATTAGAACTTACTTTGATCTTTATTTTTCAAGAAAACACCCATTTAATCAAGTTTATAGTTTATGTGTGGATGATTCCATCATCCACAACATTCTTACTTTCACATCTTGCTAGTTCATATTTTTAAACATGATCTAGCAAGTCCATATGATGAACCATATCATTTTTACTAGCAAATAACATTCAACAAACATAACAACACAAGAATAATATGATCTCTTAATCTTTTTAACACTACTTCATCATTTTGTTAGTTTATGTTCGAAGACTTTGTTTATGTTCTTAGTGTTTCTTAAGATTTCATCTTTCTTTTAGCTATTAACCATCAAAAACATGAAGAGAATGAAGATCTAAGACACTTACCACTAGCACAAAGCTAGGGGAGTTCAAGAGTGTAAAAGTGGTGGATAAAAGAAGATGAAAGAGGTCCTTGTGCTTCCGAACACACCAAGCTTGCTTGTATGATCCCTAGCACCTTTGGATGTCCTTAGATTGGAAGATGAAGCTTGAAGGATGGTGATGGTGGTGTGGTGGTTCTCGACCGAACACACAAGGAAGAGGGAGAGAGTGTTGTTGTTTGATGAAGATGAAGATAAGAATGATCATGGACTAGTGGTTTATATAGAGATCTTCCAACATCTAGTTACCCATTAGACCATATGTCCCATAAGTACCTTGCAATTATAATAAACAAATGAGGGAAAATCAAAGGTGGGTCTCCACCCTTGTAACCGGTTTCGAAGGGGGGAGGGGTATAGGGTTGGGTCTCAATGGATGGTTACTAATTTAGTTAGGATTCAATGATATAGTTGGTGTGTTAAGGTGTGTTATTAATTTATAGTGTGTTAGGGTGTTCGGGGACCCTAACTAGCTCAGAAAAATAAAAACAATGTGTTTGGAAATATTTTTGTGTTTCGGGTAAAGTCCGGTTGTTCGGTTGGGTGTTGCCCGTTTAAGTGCTAAATTAATCCTTAAGGTGTCTTTTATAATACTTTTAGTGATACTTTTTATTCCCAACACTTTGGAAAGTATCTAGGACTATTTTGCCAAGTTTTTGCACTTTACTAGCATTATTAAATGCTGGATTTTGTGTATTAAGTGCAGAATTCTGCATTTAGAGTGTGTTTTAGGCACTTCTTGGCACTATAACTATCACCTAGTGACGCAGTTTTATGGTCCTAACTTCCCTACACTTCTTACTAGTGTAGTACCCTGTCTCTGGCTCATACTGGCCTCAAAACATTGTCTGTCTAGGTGCTGGCATTGTCAGCATGTTTTCTGGGTTATCCGCTCACTGTGCTAACTGTGCTTTGTGCATTAAGTTTGTCACTAAAGTTTGTGTGTAATAATTGGAGTGACAGTATGAATGTGATGCATGTGTATGTATGTATCAGAAATCAGAAAGCAGTTTAATCAACAGTTGTAATTAAGCACAGTCATTAAGCATAAGTCAATATTAATTAAACGTACGGATGCATGCAAATTCGACAGTTGTCACATGACTACCCAAAAATGTTGATTGATTTAATCCACACTTTATGCTCCTTAATAGTGAACCCATTCGATTAATTGACTCTTAATCTTATTAAAACGTTTCTTTTTAAATAATTTTTATTTAAACTAACTATTGAAGATTTTCCAATTTTTTATGAACATTACCCTAACTCTGTTTATGATGCAATGATGTGATTTTTTTTATAGAAAGTGTAAGAGGTATATTTAGTAGCAACAGTCCATGGTTTTATAGCCTAGTGGCATCTTGAGGGTGTGATAAGACTTTAGGACCAATAGGTCTTGTGTTCGATTCCCACGATGGTGTTTTTCTCATATTTATTGGGTTTCCTCCTGAATTGGTGAATATGCATTATGCAGTGGCGGATATAGAAAATCTTCGTAGCGGTAACGTTTTATAAAAAAACGGTAATGAAATCGAAAAAACGTCAAAAAATGTCATTTTTTTTCAAAATTTATACTACCGCCAGGGCGCCAAGCAGTAGCGGAGGCTACCCCTTCCCCTAAGGTAGGTCCGCCCCTTGCATTATGCCTGATGGAAATAGATATAATCAGGTGGTTTCGCTGGTGACACGATAATACTCCAGTATTCTATGAGTAATCCAAATTTGCTAGTAAAAGAAAAGTAGCAACAATCTGCATTTAGCAACAATAATATTCAAATATATTGTTGCAGTCGAACCTATAAATAAATTTCAACAAACACTGATTTGTCTGATCTCATTTTTCGTTGACAAAACCCTAACCATAACCAGATCAGGAACTACATACAAAAAGAAAAAAAAGCAAAATCATCAAGACTTGATCTTTGAATAAATTGTTGAAAGATGTCATGTATCCTCTTAATCATCATCGCACTCTGTATCGTCCCCTTGATCTCCTGCCATGAATTTGAGGTAAACGGGAAGGTGTTGGAGCTCGATGAATCCAATTTCGAAGCCGCAATTTCTTCGTTTGATTACATCTTTGTTGATTTTTATGCACCCTGGTGTGGCCACTGCAAGCGTCTTTCTCCGGAGGTTGGTTTTAGATCTATCTATCTATCTATGTGTATTATTTCTGTTAATTTGTTTTTTTTTTTTTTGATTTTTGGGGTATATGGAATTTGGTAGTTAATTACTGATGTTATGAATAGGGGTGTTCTTCAGGTTGTAAAAGATTAAAACTTTAGCAGAGATGAAAACTTGATTAAAACTTGAAATTCGTATGAAATTCGATTACGAAACTTGATTGCAAGGTTGGAACTTTGGGTCTGATACTCCAATCATCGATGTAGTTGTATGAGTTGTTGGTGTATATAAATATAATATAATATAAGGCTGGAGGGTGTGGGGGTCGTCCCCAGCCCGTCCAGCTTCTTCGCCGCCCGCCTCCCATTTCCCTCCACCCTGGCGTCGTCCTGAACGTCGGCCTGCGGACGATTGAGACGGTAGCAAAAGGACAAAAGTTGTTCCATCTTCCTCTCACACACACCTATACATACAACCTATACATATATATTTTACGCCCATCCCCCATTTCCTTACCTCCATCCTCTTTGCCCCATCCTCACACCCGATCTATGTGGCACTTACATGGCGGATCGTCCTCCAAGGATGGGCCAGCACCATACCGCATAGCCTAATATATGATCAACTAAATTGCTTAGAAAACACAAAAATTCTTATTGGTAAACACAAAATAAAACCTATAAAACAAAAGTCTAAGAGGTGCACTATCAAGTATTTCCAGGTATGATTCATTGCGATTTGAATACGAGCTTGAAAGTTGTTCGGGTTTTTCGGGTTAACCCGAATCACCAAAACTATAACCATTAACCAAACCATTTCAGGTCAATCGGGTTCGGGTAATTCGGGTATGATAGTTTCTCGGGTTGGGTGGCATCGGGTGGGTTTCGGGTTTTGGATTAAATGAACACCCCTAGTTATGACTTATGAATAGGGATTGTTTTAGATTTTTATATATATTAACAGTGGCAATTAGTGTGATTGCTGGCTTGCATACCAACCAATATTGTCACATATTTGTTTTTGGTTGCCCCTGGAATATACCATTCGGTTAAGGGTATATGCACAAAGAAAAAAAAATCATCATAGTCCCATGGGAAACCACAATGTTCGAAGGTTCACATGGGTTATTGAGGGACTTTAAATTTGTTGAACATAGACACCATTTTGGTACCAAACTTTACAAATTCGCAATCTGTGTGGAGACCTATTATTAATGGAAGCTGGTGGCAATTTGGACCCATTTAGTGGCGGATGTAGCATATTAAGAGGGGTAGCGGCCCCTCCGCTACCCTTCAACTTTCTTGGTGAATTACTTTTTAGTGCAATTTTTTTTTTTGTTTTCTTAGTTTTATGTATCGGTTAGTCCTGAACAAATTTTTTTTAGCCCGCGTTCTACCCTTCAACTTTTCTTCTAGATCCGTCACTGGACCCATTTACTTTCGATTGTGCAATTCTGGACTTCTGGTTGTCTTTCATCTTTAATAGGTTGAACATATTAATCCTAAACCAAAAGCTTATGATGAAATGGGTCTGATAGGTCGAAAGTTGTCCCAAGTGTATTTTGATGCACAAAACCTCCTTAATCATTAATTTGGAAGAGGGAGATAATTTTTGAAATAATACAAATTTATAATTAAAAGACTAGTTACTTGAAAACAAAAAGTGTAACTCATACCCAACATTATCTGTTTTGACCTGAACCTAACCTACCTACCATTACAGCGACACCTACTTTAAACACATATACGCATCATAATGAGTATCTAAATGTTAAATGTACATATATTACCCTGGCAACATGGTCTAGCCACACCCAAAGACAATCCGACAAAGTACTAAAGATTAAGGGTGTAATGCATGCTAAAATGATGGATGCTACAGGATCCTGTGAATCATGCTTATTTCAAAATATGATTTTTTTTTTCTTTTAAAGAAAATGAGATTCTGCAGAACACTGTCTGCTGTTGCTGTTGCGTACCCGTAATTTCTTATCCTTATATACAGGGACTACATATATGTGCCTGTTAGATTCTTATAAACGATCCATTTTCTAGTTTGTAGTTTCTAAATGGGTAAATTAAAATTGCTACTATGTATGTACAACAGTATGCAGCCATCATCATACTCGGTAAATCCCACCCAATAGCAAAGATAAGATAGGGTATGAGGAGGGTAAGATGTAGACAACCTTACCTCTACCCTGTAGGAATAGAGAGGCTGCTCCCGGTGAGAACCCCGGCTTGATGGTAGTTTTGCATCAAACCTTGGACATAAGGCACATAACACTCGGCAATTAAGACAAAGGCCAATTAGTGCATGTACTCCCTTGTCTTTCGGCTATCAACGCCACCACATGATGCATGATTAACCATCCCCCTCTTTTAACATATTTTCTCGAATTAGTAAAATAACGTTAAAATTAGTGCACTTGTAATTTGTGTTCTGTATACCATGTTATGAAACCTGATAAACAGTTAAATGTTTCATTCAGTTGGATAAAGCAGCTCCTATTCTTTCTGGATTGAAGACACCTGTTGTGGTTGCAAAAATAGATGCTGACAAGTATTCCCGCATTGCAAAAAAATATGACCTCGAGTATGTTACATGCCTTTGTTCCATTTTCAACTCATCTTACAACAACATATATTCAATTGGAGTTGATTTTTCACTTTAAAGCTTTTACCCGGTCTGGAAACCGTAGTAGATGTGACTCTTTCAATAAATGGGTCAGTTAATGTTATTTTATTACAGGTAATATAAAAAAAAAACAAATCCAAAACGGTAACAGGAGTCAAAAGGATCTAGATTATCACTTCTAATCATATATGACACTAATTGTTCATAAATAAATCAAGAGTAAAGTACTTTTTGAGTCCTTGTGGTTTGTGCATTTTAACTATTTGAATCCAAAAACCAAACTTGTCTTGATTTGAGTCCCTGTGGTTTGTATTTTTAACCCTTTGAATCCAAAACGCAAACCTCATCCAAATCATGGACTAAAAGTGTTGGATTCAAAAGGTTAAAAATACAAACCACGGGGACTCAAAGGGTTGGATGAGGTTTCATTTTGGATTCAAAGGGTTAAAAAATACAAACCACAGGGACTCAAATCAAGACAAGTTTGGTTTTTGGATTCAGATAGTTAAAATGCACAACCCACAGGGACTCAAAAAGGACTTTACTCATAAATCAAACTTTTAGACAAAAATAATTTTGTGTCAACCCTACTTGTTTCGACCTGGATCCCGAGATTACCTAGTTTGACCCGTTAATCAACCCGCGTGACCTGTTCACCATCTCTAATCAATGTGGTTTGTTTTTATACGAATTTCTACATTGTGACTTTTAAAATCTGTAGAAGATATTTTCTCTAAAGAGTAAAGTACACAAATGGTCCCTGTGGTTTACCAAGATTTTGGATTTGGTCCCTAATTTCTTAAAAGTACACGTATGGTCCCATTGGTTTGCACTTTGTAACACATTTAGCAGGTCTAATTAGGGACTAAATGCGTTACAAAGTGCAAACCACAGGGACCATCTATGTACTTTTAGGCAAATTGGGGACTAAATGTGTTACAAAGTGCAAACAACAGGGACCATCCGTGTAGTTGTGGAAAGCTAGGGACCAAATCCAAAATTTTGGTAAACCACAATGGACCATCCATGTAATTAACTCTTCTCTAAAACATGCATCTATTATGAAATAGTGGGTTCCCCACCTTGAAGATTTTCGTGCATGGAGTTCCCACCGATTATAACGGGCCAAGAAAATCAGACAAACTAGTTCGGTACCTACGGAAGTTTGTTGCTCCCGATGTTACCGTTCTCGAATCCGACTCTACTATTACCGAGTTTGTTGAAGCAGCCGGGACGTCCTTTCCTATATTCATAGGCATTGGATTGGATGAGTTAGCATTATTAAATTTGGCGAAAAAATTAAAGAAAAATGCATGGTTTTCCGTGACAAAAGATTTCTCAGAAAAGACTATGGCGTTATATGGACTCAATAAGACACCTGCTTTGGTGGCTCTTCATCCAAATTTCGGTGTCCAGAGTATCTTTTATGGTCCTTTTGAAGGTTAGTTGACTTTGTTATTTCATGGCATGTTTCATTAATATCATCACCTTCTACACTTTGTTCGGTGTCGTATGCAGTTGCAAGTTTTATCAAAAAAAACATAGATGTGGCGAAATGGACATTAATCAAAGAGTAAAATGCCATCTTCGTCTCTGAGGTTTGACCAGTTTTGCGACTTTCATCAAAGCTTTGTTTATTCGCATATGGATCCAAAAGGTTTGAAATCTTGCCATTTTCATCCGACTCGTTAACTCCATCCATTTTTCTCCGTTAAGTCAGGAATATTACCGTCTTTTTAGAAAATTTTAATTAAAATAAAAACACTATCAGAAATAAAGTCAACAGAGGTGGATCTTTATTTCTTAAAGTGTTTTTAGTTTAATAAAGAAACGTCTAAAAAACCGGTAATACCCCTGACTTATAAAAAGAAAACTGGATGGGAGTTAACGAGTCGGTTGAAAATGGCAAGATTTCAAACGTTTTGGATCCAAATGCAGAAAAACAAACCTTTGGACGAAAGTCGCAAAACTAGCCAAACCTCAGGGACAAAAATGGCATTTTACTCTTGATCAAATATTGTTCTGATGTTTGTTTTTCTTCTCTTATGAATACATAGATAAGTCTGTGGAAGAGTTTGTTCGGCAAAATCTGTTGCCATTGACCCTACCGATCACCGGAGAGAGTCTAAAGCTATTGAAAGACGATAAAAGGAAAATTGTGTTGACGATTGTGGAGGATGAGACACACTATGAATCAAAGGAGTTTTTTAAGTTATTAAGGACTGCTGCATCTGCCAACCGTGAGTTTGTATTTGCTTATGTGGGTTTTAACCAGTGGCAAGATTTTGCTGAGGCTTTTGAAGTTAGTAGGAAAACTCCGTTGCCAAAGATGGTTGTTTGGGACGGAGATGAAGTTTTTTACTCAGTAAGTATCTTTTCATTTGCACTCAAGGTGGCAAAATGGTATGGTAGAATGGTAGGGTAACAGGTCAACATGGGTTGAGGATGAGACGGTCAACTCTTTTAGTCAAATTGAGTTGGGTTGGGTTGACCTGCATATTTCTTTGCTCATTTTATATAATTAATTCTTTTAATATCATTTCAAAAACTAAAGTGTTACAAAAAGAATAATCTACAAGTTTGAATTAAACGATGTAGGGGATTGTGTGTGTATTATAAATATATATTATTGAAAACTTTTTTAAAGTGTGTGACCTTTCTGACCCATTCTTTTTATATTAGGCAAAGAGAATTATTTGACCCACTTGGGATAACATACAAGTCAAAAATAGGTTTGGTTTGAAGCATGCCATTTTTAGTATGATCTGGGTTGACCCCCATTCTGTTTATATTAGGCAAAGAGAATTATTTGACCCACTTGGGAAAACATATAAGTAAAAAATAGGTTTGGTTTGAAGCATGCCATTTTTTAGTATGATCTGGGTTGACCCGCAAATACCTTTTTGTTTGTTTTTTTTTTCTTTCTAAAAATCGGCAAATAATTAATGTGTTAAGCATGTTTACAAAAAACTAATATTACAATAGTAATTTAAATCCATAAATTCAAGTTGATGTAGTCTATCATGATTGAATATGGAATATATAGATGTGCCAATTTCAGCCCAGTCACTTATGAGTCGATTTGAGTTGTGTATTCTCTTTGAACACGTAACTGGGTTGGATAAAAAAGTTAGCTAAAAGGAACGTGTTGATACCCTAAAGTCTATATCCATTGTATGCAACCCCCAAATCATCTGATTTCGAAGATCTACATTATTGTGATAATATTGTTTTTGTAATGGGCAAAAATGTGTTTGTGGGTCAACCCGACAATGCTTGTTTTGAACTGTATAAAAAATGAGTCGTTGCATGTTTTCAACCCGATCCTATTGGTTAGCAGGGTATTGATGGGGTCTTGTGAGTTTTTCGGTACCAGGTTTTCACTGTTACCAAAAAGGAAATGATTAGGTGTACCAACTACTGAGTTTTTCCTTGTGTTGAATGCTAATCAGGTTAACGGGTCAGAGAGCATTCACAGCAAAGATCAAGAATCCCAAATCACACTGTTCCTTGAAAGATTTAGAGCGGGAAAAGTGACGGAAAAGACAGTTGGGCCTTCCTTTTTGGGGTATCTTATGTCACTTCTTGGCATGAGAATGGTCTACATTATCGTGTTTTTGCTTGCTGTCGTGTTTCTTATTGTAACCATGGGAAAAGAAGAACCATCGGCGGGTGATCCTCGGGACCCTTTTCATTATCCTGTAAGTGGTTCAACTTCTGTTGCAGAATCGGATAACCGAACGTCTAATGACAAGGAAGATTAGAAAGCAGGTTTTATAGGAACACACGTCGATATGGATCGTTTCACAAACTGTTTCTCCGTTATGTTTTTGTTCATCATCTTTCCCTATTTGTTTGTAATCACTTCTAGATTTTTGTTGCTACAATCTTTTAAATTATGAAAAATAGAAGCAATTTTCCAAGTTCAGATCAGAGTCATAACACGTAGAGGTGCACAAAACGGTTTTTTTAGAACCAGTTTGGCCGGGTTTTGGCTGGTTCGGG
The DNA here is from genome assembly GCA_030545235.1 of Helianthus tuberosus. Taxonomy (NCBI): domain Eukaryota; kingdom Viridiplantae; phylum Streptophyta; class Magnoliopsida; order Asterales; family Asteraceae; genus Helianthus; species Helianthus tuberosus. Next base: position 88,686,274 of record CM060374.1, on the reverse strand, counting down.
TATGGGTTTTGACCGGGTAGAGGTGGAATCAGTTCCAGTGGTTCCTTAATGTGAAGCTATTAGAAGCCAGCTATGGAGCACTGAAGGCTTAAAGAAAGTGGCTATAAAAGTTACCTAAATAAAAGTTTATGTTTTCAGCAACTAGGGTTTATCCCTATAAAGATATTATGAATGAAACATGGTTTTTATCCCATTTAATTATTATCAAAGTTTGGTGTTTTGAAACTCTGAAATTTATTTCCTAACTACGATCCTGATGTCTCATTTCCGCTGCCAAATTAATAAACACCAATACCACCGGCTGCTGTCTCGCGGCTGCCGCTCCCGGGGTAGGGGTCGGGGGTTGCGACAGAAGGTGGTATCAGAGCCACTGGTTTAAGCCATTTAGGTGATCTTTTAATACCTAAATTTTAACCAATTGTGTTAGGAAATAACTTATGTGTTATTCTGTGTAAAAATACGTATTATTATTTTATTATTATTTTGACAATTTTCTAGTTATAAACAAAATGGTGTGGTTGTAAAAAGCCATTTGCCACCTATTTGCAACCGAAATGCCATTTGGCTCATTTGTTGTAGTTTGAGGTTTGCTAATTTGTGACTATGGTGATTTCGGTTGCAAGTTGATTGCTAAATTTGAGTTTTGTTTGCAAAGATTTGTCCCATATACCTAGTAATGTATTGGAATCATCATTTGTTCATACCATTAAATTTAAGAAAAAAAAAAGGTGAAAGAATGTGATGATGTTTGATACCATTAACTGAAGTGAAATTTACCTAATTTGTTATGTTGACCAGATTGTTCTTATCCAATATATTCACGGAAGTTTAGTCGTCGTTGAAAAAGCGCATGTTATGCCTAGCCAACATCCAAAAGTGGGGGCTTGCGCTTTCGCCTAAAGCGAAGGCTAAGCTGCAAAAACCGCAGGCTAAGCCTTAGCTGGCGACCAAAAGTGTACGACAAATCTTACCTGATGAAGCTAATAAGGTTCCTAGCTAGATCTTATCTCTACCGAATTTCTTAGACTACTAATTCGTATATAAGGAAATTGTCTTGGTATAAATGGAATAGTGGGACAACATACAAACGGACAACATACAAACATCTGATAAGGGAGTTGAACCTATCGAAATCATGCACCAATTCTTTTACAAAATGGCAAGGGCGATTTGATTTTTTTTATTTATTTTCCATTTATCCTGATGTAGTTTATCCTTTTATGAGATTGTTATAGATTATGTTCCTAGGTTTAGGTTTATAATCTCGTGTATTAATAAATATAATATTATATACCTAATAATAAAAAATGTTTTAATTTTTTTTGTGTATTGTACGTGTATTACCACTAGTACGTGTATTATGGTCTAGGAAACTTCCAACTAAGTTCCGACAAAAAGAATAATTGGACATCTGCACGCAAATAATTAGAGGAACATATTTTCACTTTTGGAATCAGCCATATACGGAACAAAGGATAGCTTGGACGAGATCTATTGGAGGATTTTTAAACCATTATTGGCGTGGAATCAGTCAACCAGTCAAAATCTTTTTCTATATATGGCTGATTCCACGCCAATAATGGTCTAAAAATCCTCCAATAGATCTCGTCCAAGCTATCCTTTGTTCCGTATATGGCTGATTCCAAAAGTGAAAATATGTTCCTCCTCTAATTATTTACGTGCAGATGTCCAATTATTCTTTTTGTCGGAACTTAGTCGGAAGTTTCCTAGACCATAATACACGTACTAGTGGTAATACACGTACAATACACAAAAAAAAAAAAATTAAAACATTTTTTATTATTAGGTATATAATATTATATTTATTAATACACGAGATTATAAACCTAAACCTAGGAACATAATCTATAACAATCTCATAAAAGGATAACCTACATTAGGATAAATGGAAAATAAATAAAAAAAATCAAATCGTCCTTGCCATTTTGTAAAAGAATTGGTGCAAGATTTCGATAGGTTCAACTCACTTATCATATGTTTGTATGCTGTCCCACTGTTCCATTTATACCAAGACAATTTCCTTATATATGAACTAGTCGTTTACCTGCGCGATGCGGCGGGAAACATATCACTTAGGTGGGTGAGTTTAGGGCTATGTACAGGGCGGTTCGGTTTTGAGCCATAACCAAAACCAAATTCGCGATGCAAAGGAAAACACAACACTTGTTAGTAATTCTAAGGATGTGCATGAGAAGGTTCAGTTCAATTGGGTCATAACTAATCAAACCAATCCGCCTTGGATTGTTTTTAAAAGGATGTAAACAAACCGAACTGCGCTAAGCCAACAAAAGCACAACCATAAGCTCAAAACTAATCAAGCCAATCCGCCTTGGATTATTTTTCCTAACAAGCTATGATGAAAATATCAAACCTTATGAAAAAAATATTTTATTCGAACCATACAAACAGGCATGAATTTCTACAAAGCCAATGAACATTAAACAAGACTACAAAACATAATCAATTGTATATTTGAACTCAACACGAAATGAAAAAAAAGAGCCTTTTAAGGCAGTTAACACCCTTTCATGACCATAAAGCCTTCTTTCTCTTTGCGTAATGAGTCGGCAAAAACATCAGCTCTCAACAGCACAGACGGAGCATAGTACAGTACCCTAATAACAGAAACAAGTAAACTTAGCATTTACAACAGCCTAGCTTTTCATCACCGTTTGAATTCAGGGAGAAAGTTGTTCATCATACTATGATAATCACGTATTAACCGCTCACTCGCTCTACATGACACCAAACTGAGCGGGAAACGCCGCACAGAGATCCAAAAACAAAAACCGTGGTCCTTGAAACCTCTGTAGATCCATCAGATACTTGTCCTCGCGGGTTTTGTAAAGCTGCAACCAAATGTTTCAGTCATATTAGATTAGACAAACTGCATTCACACGGCGTTTATGATTCAAGATGCGCAAAAATTGGTGTTTACCTGGACTTCAAATTTGACCACATTGGGAGTGGTCAAAGCACGGTCGGTCTCTACAATAATCAACTCATCTCCAAAGTAAGGATTACTTTGCATAGAGTTGTTGCCAGGGGCCCACCTGCATTTCATGCTGTAGTGGCCTATATTTTTCCAGCACGCATTCAGTTCTTGCAAAACTTTAAGAACTTTGGTCATTATCTCACGGGGATGTGCTCTAGACTGTCAAAAGTCAAACCATGCAAAAATAATAACAACTTTACGTGTAGCCGAAAACATCATTACTTGTTTATCAGAAGGAGACCTCAGCTAGAGGAATGATGGCAGCATTATCGAATATGTATGAGAAGCCTTCTGCAGCGAACAAGGTTTATCTTATTCGAGAGCTTGTGAATACCAGGATGAGGGAAGGTGATTCAGTTACAGCGCACATCAATAACTTAAACTCGATATTGTCTCGGTTGGTGTCTGTGAACATTAAGTTTGATGATGAGGTTCAAGCCCTATTGTTATTGTCCTCATTACCCGATAGTTGGTCCGGAACCGTAACTGCTGTTACGAGCTCTTCAGATACGAGCAAGTTTACGTTTGTGAAGATGCGGGATCTTATTCTGGGCGAAGATGTCAGAAGAAGAAATTCAGTTGGATCATCGGGTGATTTAATGCATGTTGGCAGAGGAAGGAAGAATAACAGAGGTAATGGCAGTAAGAACAGAAAGAGGAGTCAGTCTAGGGCTCGAAATGATGTGACCTGTTGGAACTGTAAAGAGGTTGGACATTTCAGGAATCAATGTCCAAACGACAAGAAAGAAGTTAATGCTGCAGTAGACCATTCAGATGATGAAGTTTTGATCTGTAATGTGGAGAGCAGTGTGGATTCCTGGGTTATGGATTCGGGTGCTTCATTTCACGCTACCCACAGCAGTGAAGCACTACGGAATCTTAAAATTGGGGATTTTGGCAAGGTACGACTTGCAAATGATGAAGTCTTAGATGTCACAGGCATGGGTGATATTGACTTAGTTACTCCAGTCGGATCTACGTGGACTTTAAGAGACGTGAGAGTTATTCCAGGCTTGAAGAAAATGCTTATTTCTATCGGGCAGCTGGATGATCAGGGTCACGAGGTTAAGTTCGGTAGTGGACAGTGGAAGGTAACTAAGGGAAATTTAGTAGTTGCACGTGGCAAGAAGAGAGGCTCATTGTACATGGTCAGTGTACCGCCTGAGGGAGATGTTATCCCAGTTCAGAAGAAGACCAAGATCCGGTTCACAGAATCTCGTGGGCAGAAGAAGGTTTGCTTTGCAGATGGCAAACCCAGAGTCACAGGTCAGATTCAGGTTGAACGTGCTAGAATAGGTTCAGTAAAACCAGTCAGGGGCATTCGTGGCAGTGGGAGCACGGGTCGTGCTTCAGTCAGAGTTACCAGACGACAGTGGGTTAAGAGAACCAGTATTCCAGCTGTTAAAGTCTCTCCAGTTGATTATCTGCTTTATTCGGAGAGTGTTTGTTCTCAGGATGTTCCAGGATCGGGCAGTTCGTGTCAGTGGGAGCCGATAGGGACAGAGAACGAGTCACGAGTAGTGACTGATGAGTTGAAGCTCAGTGGGAGCTTCAACGGGCCTTCAGGTTAACCGATGAGAAGGCCACCCACAACTAGTGAAGATGAAATGTTTACAGAGGTACTTATGAATATGAAGTTTTAAGGAGAGCAGTTTGAAGTCGTCAAAGCCTCCAAGTGGGAGATTGTTGGGTTGTGGAGGATTTGACTAGTAGGGGTGTTCTTTGTTACACTCCTTCTACGTCTAGCAATCTAGCAGGGGTGTTCTGTGTTACACTCCTTCTCCAGCTAGCAGGAGTATTCTCTGTTTATGTAGTAAAGTCAACAACCCTAATTGTAACCCATATAAATACTTCTCTTCATGTACTGTAAACTTCTTGAGCACCTAATACAAAGAAAGAACTAGTTGTGGAGAGTGGATGTAGGTCAGATTAGACCGAACCACTATAAATCTTGTGTTCTTGTTCTTGTGATTTAGAGTGTGTGTGCTTGTTGCAGATTGTTCTTGTGTTTGTGTGAATCGTGTTCAGGTCCTAACATGACCAACTCGGTTTGTGCTATCAACAAGATGAGCAGCTTTCTCGAAGAACGTGTGGACCCCGGTAGCTATCACAACCGCCTCGATTTCACCCTGTTTGCAAGTCGAACCGGAATAGACACCGTCACCAGGACTTTTTGTGACCGGGAGAGACTCACCGGTTAGAGCCGACTACAAAATATGGGTTCACCAGTTCACGGGTTCGTACAAAATTACTAAAACATGATCAAGAAACAATTATACAAGTTTGACCACTCATCACCTGGTCAATCTTTAACGGATCGCCATCGAGCAAACGAGCATCGGCTGGAATAATATCACCTAACTTTATACTAATTAGGTCTGGACGAATATTAAAAACTAATGTGACTAAGCTCGATTTCCCCTTTGACGAGTCCAAAGTCACACCAGATTCATCACTTGGTCAATCTCTGACTTCCGATCTAAAATCGCAAAATATACCAAATGCTCAAATTAAAACCTCGACTTTCAACGAAAATGAGGTGAGTAAATTACATACAAACTCTGTAGTAATCCACTGAGGAAATGAGGCGTGAACAGGAGGGAGTGAATGATGATAATCTTGTTCGTTTTTAATCAACACCAAATACCAATCTGAAATCAAAAACCCTAAGAAAGAAAGAAGAGAGAGAAGTCTTTGAGAGAGAGAGAGAGAGAACGAAAAAGAAAAGGGGCGGTGAGTTTGAAATTTGAAATGGATTTTGGGTTTCTGTTGTTGGCCACATCATTTCTCTTATATTAAACGATTTATTTATTTAGTTAATTCAGCTTATGTTTTGTGCTTTGAATCATGGTACAATATGCTTAAAAGCTTGTAATTGTTGAAAAAGTGGCACATGATCATTTCTGCCCTTCGGATATGCATTATATATATAGTATAGATATAGATTAGTAGTCTAAGAAATTCGGTAGAGATAAGAGCTAGCTACGAACCTTATTATTCTGATGGGTATGCATGCACCAAAGCAAAATTGTTACAAACGCAAGATGGTTTTTCTTTATGAATTGAGTAACAAAAGTCCCTTTTATTCAAAACCCATCGAGTATCGGCCATACACACAAGTCTCGGGTATATTCATTAGTTTTTTTAAATATTCTTAGCGTATACCCATTGGTTTACTATTAATAAAAAAATCAAGTGTTTCCTTAAAAACGTTCGGTGGTATAAATAAATTTCATACAAATGCTACAAGTTTTGGGAATTGGGATGGTGGGAACTATTGGATTGGATTTGAGAATATAAACTTAAAAATTAAATTTTAAAAAGAAAATAATTTTGGGGATATAATCTGGCAAATTATGTAATTGGATCACGTAAACAAGTATATCATCAAATCTCATACCCTCGAATAATTTCAAAAGTGTAATCCCATACCCGATTACTTGACCATATACCCGTTGTATAGGGTATTCTCATAGCCTCATAGGGTTCGAGTTTCATTGCCATCCCCACTAGTGATCCATCCAAGCGCATCAAGAAAATCAAGATCGAGTAGTATCAATCTTTAGACATTCTCACTAACTTGTTAGATAAATCATATGTAGACTTGAATTAATGTGTATAAAGTTGAACATACTTTTCTTCAACTTGAGTGTTGGTACTTTAATATTCGTAGGCCTGTATTATCTTACAAATAGAGGCCATTAAGTACCCCTCAAGAGAAATATAAAATCATTTTCCCATACATGTTAATTAAATTGATCTTTGAGCAAACATGAAAGGAATTAATAGTAATTATTATACCAGCCTTAGTAGTTATTTTCAAAAGCAATATCCATATAAATCTTGTCATTTTGATTGCCTTACTACATAGGAGGTTGGTGGTGGTGCTAGTGCTAGAGAAAGCCAACTAATAATGCGTTACATATCCATTTGCTACCTTTTTTCATGCTATTATCCAAAATCCACACTCTCACATCAACCTCGGAATCAATCATATTCCCCTAACTCCCTCCGGCCTTTTCTTCATGAACTCATCCACATCCACCCACTTTCCAACTCAAGCTTATTAAGGGAGAACAATGAACAGATAATTCAGTAATACTTTAACCTTAAGGAGTAACATATGCATGCAAGAATGCTAAATAACAATACACTTTTTTTTAACGGCAAATTTCTTATATTCCTGTCGTCTGTGGGACTTGAACCCAAGACCTCCCCCTCCCAAGGTGATTAAAGGCTTTGCCTTTGCTAGGGGTGAGCATACAACCGAATTAACCGAACCGTAACCGAAAAACCAAACCGAAATAACCGAAGGGTTGGTTATTTATATTTTTAATAACCGATTTTTGGGGTTCGGTTATGGTTATTCTTATTTTCATAACCGTAAATAACCGAACCGAACCGAATATTTTAAACATAGCCAAATCCGTAGCACCATAAGTCTTTAAGTTTGTATTTAAATGTTTTAACTTTTAACCATGACCCAACCTTATTGGCCCATTACATTTTACACTAACCATAACCCAACCTTATTGGCCCATTATAGTTTACACTGATAAGAATGGGCCGTCTGACCCTAGTTTATTATCTCCCGCTCTTGTAGAATCGTACGACGTACGCAACTTTCACAAACGCTTCTCATTCTTCTCCAAGACTCCAACTGGAGACGCTAATCTCCAGGTACGAGTAATCGTTTGTTTGTTTCTTCTCTATTTCTTAATGGTTTAATGAGATTGACAAAAAAGTTGCTAATATGGTTAGGAAAATAGGTGGATCGGTCAAGAATATTTCAACAGCATACTCCAAAAACAGCAAACCATGAATATTTCATATATTAATTGCTGATATGGTTAGGAAAATAGGTGGATCGGTAGAAAAGTTGTTTTTTGTAAAGATCTGGTTTGGTTACCCAAAACCCTTTTGTATAATTTTATAATTATCTACTTTTTAAATGGCTTCTTTATCAAGTATGACTGCATAATCGGTTATTGATGTTTGACCTTTTTAAATAGTTGCTTTATAATTGCTGATATAGTTTCTTTTTAAATAGGTTGCATTATCTACTTTTGTATGTTAAGCTCACTGTTTTAAAATAATACTGTATGTTGACTTGTTTAATTATGTGTAAATGTAGATGGAAAATTCAGGCAGTGAAACTCTGAATATGAATAAAAAGGATGCACCGGTTATTGATGTTATTGAAGAAAACTCGAAGGAACCGTTGGATAGTGTTGATAAGAAAACTGTGGAGCAAGAGAAGAATGAGGGTGGTACTAAACGTTTGAATGTGTGGGATCATTTTACATTAGATAAGAATATTGACAAAGCAAAGTGTCACTATTGTAAGACCGTGGGGTATGGGGGGCTTGGGTTGGGGCATTTGTTGACACGTGGAATGGGGGCCCCTCCACCACCAAAACTCACGCCCATGGGGTATGGTGGGGCTTGGGTTGGGGGCATGAGTTGACACATAGCCATTAAGAGCCCGCCATGTCACCTTGCTAGGCGCCCCACGCCCGGCTTGAAACCCATGCCCCAAGGGCCACGCCGAAACCCATGCCCACCCGGGGTGGTGGCTTGGGCGTTTTCCCCCTACCCACGCCCAAACTCCCGCCCCATACCCTGCAGTCTAAGGCGCTTATTAAGGTTGGTACAAGAGCAAATGGTACGAGTGCCATGTGGACTCATTTGAAGCAAACATGTATCAAGTCGCCGATTTACAAAAAGATAGATAATAAGAACCAATCTAAATTAGCTTTTAAGCTTAAAAGTTCGGAGGAAGGTGGTGGTAGTTTGGCATCTCACACTTTTAACCAAGAAAAATGTAGAAAGCTTCTTGCTCGGATGTGCATAAAAGATAACCTTCCATTTAGCATGGTTGATGATGAGGGACTTAGAGAATTTGTATGGGAGTTGATCCAACGATTAAGTTTCCTTCAAGATGGACAATGGACCATGCTCACCCCTAGCATTTGCCAATGGACCACCACCCCATTGGTAAATAACAATACACTTAATCCACCTACTTTAACTTTGACCATAAAAAGCCAAACAAGCTAAGAAGAATAATGAACCTTGTCCGCTAACTATTGCTGTAGGAAAGTACTTTGCAATATTCTTTACTGCCACTCTCATCTGTTGTCACCACATCAGATGCTTTTCTTAAATATTATACCATCTCCAATAATCACAATTATTAACTTTAATAATGTATCAGGATTTTAATAATAGAGTTCGGTAGGCAACAATATATATCTGCATGGCCAGTTAAAGTAACGAGAGAAATAGAACAAATTTTGTTTCGTTCATAAATGACCAATACAAAGAACTTAGGCTTTTTATCTTGTTATAAAAATGAAACTAGTGTCGTTTTAATGTTATTTTAGCATGTACAAAAATTAAGACGCAAACTCACTCTTCCAAAATAGATTATAGAAGAATTTAAGCATCATACATCAAGTCAACGTAATATCCAAGACTATGTTTCAAAGGCAATTAAAACGGTTTTAAGAAACCCGTTTTAAAAGCCAAATCACCGCCATATATATTAAAGTGTTGTATATTTATTTAAAACAGTTCATTAATATTATCAAATAAAACGCTATTTTTAAAATCAGTATAAGATATTCAATTTTTAAAACACCGTAATAAAAAAAATTTCTTATAAACCGTTTTATTTGATTTACTTTAGAGTTTCAACCGTTTTATTTGAGTATGTTATTTGAGTTTTGTTTCGTTTATTTTAAAATTTATATATATCTATACTAGTATTAAGCTCGTGCGCGGCTGTCATAAAACTGTGTTAAGTAGTAGCAATACTATACCATTGTCAGCGACCACCAACACCGGAAAAACTCGTAAAAACAAAATAAATAAAAATGGGAAAAAAAATAATGGCGAGCGAAAAGCAGACGTAAAATCTTTCAATCACGCACGCTCGTTGCTGAGAAATTACACTGAAACTTAAAACATAGAAAAAATAACAAAGTCCATCCGGGACCTGCATGTTGGACGAACTTGTCAAACGCAGAAAAATAGATGTGATGTGACGGGCCAGTCAAACGGGAAAAATATACGAAAAAAATGTTGAACCCCACACGCACGTTGCAGTGCGTTAACTCACAAAATTTAGAACGAAACAAAAAACTTGGGAAAGATGAAAGTATGGTGAACCAAAATTGAAAATAAAAAAGAGTTGGGATTAAATTGCAAAAGATGAAAAACTTTGGGTTAAAAGTAAAAAAACACAGGGTCTAAATTGTAAAATTGAAGTTATTTATTAATTTTAGATAAAGATAAGGATAAAAATAAGTTTTAACTTTGACCATAAAAAGCCAAACAAGCTAAGAAGAATAAGGTACCTTGCCCGCTAACTATTGCTGCTGTGGGAAAGTACTTTGCAACATTCTTTACTGCCACTCTCATCTGTTGTCACCACATCAGATGCTTTTCTTAAATATTATACTATCTCCAATAATCACAATTATTAACTTTAATAACGTATCAGGATTTTAATAATAGAGTTAGGTAGGCAACAATATATATCTGCATGGCCAGTTATAACAACGAGAGAAATAGAACAAATTTTGTTTCGTTTATAAATGACCAATACAAAGAACTTAGGCTTTTTATCTTGTTATAAAAATGAAACTAGTGTCGTTTTCATGTTATTTTAGCATGTACAAAAATCAAGACGCAAACTCACTCTTCCTAAATAGATTATAGAAGAATTTAAGCATCACACATCAAGTCAATGTAATATCCAAGACTATGTTTCAAAGGCAATTAAAACGGTTTTAAGAAACCCGTTTTAAAAGCCAAATCACCGCCATATATATTAAAGTGTTGTATATTTATTTAAAACAATTCATTAATATTATCAAATAAAACGCTATTTTTAAAATCAGTATAAGATATTCAATTTTTAAAACACCGTAATAAATTTTTTTTCTTATAAACCGTTTTATTTGATTTACTTTAGAGTTTCAACCGTTTTATTTGAGTATGTTATTTGAGTTTTGTTTCGTTTATTTTAAAATTTATATATATCTATACTAGTATTAAGCTCGTGCGCGGCTGTCATAAAACTGTGTTAGGTAGTAGCAATACTATACCATTGTCAGCGACCACCAACACCGGAAAAACTCGTAAAAACAAAATAAATAAAAATGGGAAAAAAATAATGGCGAGCGAAAAGCAGACGTAAAATCTTTGAATCACGCACGCTCGTTGCTGAGAAATTAAACTGAAACTTAAAACATAGAAAAAATAACAAAGTCCATGCGGGACCTGCGTGTTGGACGAACTTGTCAAACGCAGAAAAATAGATGTGATGTGACGGGCCTGTCAAACGGGAAAAATATACGAAAAAAATGTTGAATCCCACACGCACGTTGCAGTGCGTTAACTCACAAAATTTAGAACGAAACGAAAAACTTGGGAAAGATGAAAGTTTAAATGGCAAGGACCAAATGTTTTCATTAATAATAAGTGCACTTTACATCAATATCGCAGGTAAGCGAGCAACAAGCTGCGCCGCTACCCCTTTCTGAATAGCAAACCCTAGCCTATTAAAGACAAACCCCTGCCCCCCTGTTGATGAGCAACTGTTATGGACAACCTTTTGGACCCTAGTCAACAAACGGATAGCTTCTGGAGCTAGGGAGCCAAAGGTGTCGAAGGCGAAGGGGACAAATGCATGTTGGTTATCAGCACATGCTTTAGCGTGTTTATCCACCTTTTTTGATTCTGCTTTCCTTATAGCTTGTCCTGCTACAAACCCGCTTTCCCTTAAACCAGCTAAGGGGGAGACTCCTGTGAGATCCACACAAGCATGTTTCCCTCCCGCCCAGCCAAAGACGAGCAGATCCGCTGGTCTCAGTGTAGATCTCCCTTCCATGGGGTCTGTAAGGAAATTCACAGGGGCCTCCTTCTTCGCAGAAATCCCCGCTCTCCTCAAGATGTCCCCCAAAACATCCCTCACCCAGTCATGCCGATATTTGAAACCAGGGAGCTCCTTACAATGAACAGCATGCTCCCCGTATTTATCCATGCAGGCTTTACGGCAGATTGGGCAGGTTTCGTCTTCTGGATACATAGGGATCATCAGCCGGTATTTGAGGATAGCCCTATACTCAACAGCCGACATGCATTGCCCCAGCCCCTCGATCGGGATAACAGTAAAAAAAGTCTTGCGCATGGGGGCCTTTCAAGCACTCAATCACCGCCTTCTGGCGGGGAGACAGATCAAATGTTTCTCCCAGACTCTGAGCGATTTTGTCAAATAGAGCATTCGCCAAAGTTTTTTGTGGCTTTGGGGGGGGGGTGTCCATATTAGAGAAACCGCCAATATCAAAGTCTGGAAGAGAGACACTTAAGTACTCAAGGGCCTGTTGGTAGTCTACGTCAAGCTTAACAACCCCACTGTTCCGAAGGATATGGTCTTGCAATACATACGACTGAGCTCTAGACGCCACAAAAGCATAAACTCCAACCTCCCGAGCTGAGAGGAGGCCCAAACCACCCAAACGCATTGGCAAAGATGCCAAACGCCACTGAAGGTCACCAAAGTAGGACCCCCCGCAAACAACAATGTCTTCGATAGCCTCTCGGAGACCATCATCAAAACAGGATACTGCATTTGCCATCAAGTGGGGTTGGCAGGTCCGCAGCCCAAATAGTAACTTAGCTACCCCCATGCATGACCTTAAAAGAAGAAGCTCGCACTGGGGGTCCTGGAGGCAGGGCAAGAGTTTCATAAGGTCAACAGCTGTAGATGCCCGCCGCCTAGCTAATTCCCCGATAAAAGCAGAATCTCGGCTAACCGCCCCACAAGGAGCTTAACCCCCCTCTCAGGTCTACCTATCCCTCTCGGGAAAAGGCCGTCCTGAACCTTGAGACCGTCACATGATGGCTAGTACACTTCCGTTTTCTTAATATTGAGATGGAGCCCTAGGGATGGTCCCTCCGTTTTGATGATGTCCAAGGCTTTAGCAACTTCTATTGCATTACCTATAATCGTGCCATCATCCAAATACCAAGCATTAAAGGGGAGGTTACAGTGCTCCTGGACACGGTGAATAAGGGGGTGTAAGGCTAGGGCAAAGAGAAGGGGCCCCAATGGATCTCCCTGTTGCACTCCAGTGGTGGCCCCAATACACTCGCTGCCAACATACAACCTAGCGGGTTGGGCGTACAGGAACTTGACCCACCGATAGATAGATGGACAACGTTGGTGGACCTGTTGGAGGAACGCTGAGCGGTCAACCATGTTGAAAGCATTGGTGAAGTCTACCGTAAGCAAGGCCATGGACCCATCTTCATGAAAAGAGTTCAGGAACCTGTTCGCACTATGAAGCACCGCCTCCGCCCCATTTGGTGTACCAACCCCGAATTGAAAATCCCCCAAATACTGGGCCATGTCCTTCCCAACCTTCTTCATAGCCACCTTAGAGACCAACCTACGCCAGATGCCCCATACGGCGATAGGCCTAATACCATTATCAGGTTTCAATAAGGGGGTGAGGGGGGCTGAGGCCACAAACTCTGCCAACACCTTAGGGCAAAGCCCCTCAAGCCATAGGTTGACGACTCCAGTAATAGCTGTGAGCAGACCCGAGAAACTTACCGAACCCTCACAACCAATAGCGTCCAACAAGTGTTGGGCCCGCATCCCATCTCTGCCACAAGATGTCCCTCTAGGGAAGGATTAGATACATTTAAGCACGCAATCCTCTGCTGCAATAATAGTGGGTTGGGCAATAGGGTTGGAAGGCAGTGATGGGGGTGGCACCACCGGATGTTTATCAATAAGGGCTTTCATGGTCGATTCTCCAAAAAGGGCAACCCCACTGGAACATAAAACTTTGACCGCCGCCGTAAAATGCCCATCCTTGACCTTCCGCAGGCATTGCTTGATATTGGGATCCTTTTTATTGTCTACGCCCCTTCCAGAAACACTCCTAGGCACCCCAACGTCCCCCCCCACTATTCAAGAGAGAAGAGACCAGATCTGTGAAACCAGACCCATCTTTCCACAATGCAAGCGCCTGCAAGATGCTGCTGCACTGCAGGGATTTTCTATTTCCTGATCTCCGCTCTTGCCTGGAAGAAGGCCTGACAACCCTCAGTGTACAACATGGCAACAAAAGCAACTGAACCCAATTTTCAACCGAGCCTGGAGACGCCACCACTTTTCGTAGGGCACCCGTTAAAACCTGAGCGAACGCAAGTCGACAACTGGGGGGATGCATTTAACGGTTTGAAAACGGAGGGAAAAAACACGCTCGAGAAGGGCAACATCGGTTACTACCCCTTCCGGAGAGAGTGTAAAAGTGTCGGCTACCACTTGACATGGCTTCCTAATCCCAACAATGAAATCGTCCACGTCCCTCGAGATTGGAGCAAAAGACACCATCTCATCACCATGCTTGCACCCCCTACTAGGAGCATGCATGACCATGCACTCCCTACATAACCATTTGCCTCCTTTCCTCAGGACTTCCCCCACATCCAGAAAAAGGTCCAAATCCTTAGTAATAGCCTCCTTCACATAAATCTTCCTGTTTTCAGTCTTAAGGTGGGTGCTTTGCATGTGTTCAAGAAGGCAAAAAAACCGGTTTACCATCCTTGCATTCGTGGAAATGCTTAAGGGGGCAAGCCCTTAACCCACTATCACACGCTGACGCCAACCCAACAGTCTTGACATTTCTACCTCTACGCGCGGGGGCCATGCGCAAAGTCAAACGCAAACAAAAAAACAACACAATAAACCACTAACTCAAGGGGAGTTAGGGGTAAAAGAGAAACAAACACATGGAGCAAAAGGAAAGACCCTTTATAAGACGGGGGAGGGTAGCAACCCCAAGTTGCCCACCCCAAAAATCGCCCCCTACACAAACGTGTCACCCCATAACAAAATCAAAAAGATATAACAACTATTTATTATTATCTCGGTTACCTTTTCCTCTTTTTTTTTTCCTTTTTTTTTCCTTTTTTTCTGCTTTTTTTTTTTTAAATCAAATCTTTCCTCCCCAAATCAAATCTTTTTTCCCCAAATCACCAGATCCTAACAATCTTGAACAATAAGAATCATCCACTTTTGACCAGATGAAGATTGAAGAATTAGGGGTTTGTGAATGTATTTTAGGTTGGTGAATCGATATGAAAGTATGGTGAACCAAAATTGAAAATAAAAAATAGTTGGGATTAAATTGCAAAAGATGAAAAACTTTGGGTTAAAAGTAAAAAAACAAAGGGTCTAAATTGTAAAATTGAAGTTATTTATTAATTTTAGATAAAGATAAGGATAAAAATAAGTTTTAACTTTGACCATAAAAAGCCAAACAAGCTAAGAAGAATAACGTACATTGTCTGCTAACTATTGCTGTGGGAAAGTACTTTGCAACATTCTTTACTGCCTCTCTCATCTATTGTCACCATATCAGATGCTTTTCTTAAATATTATACCATCTCTAATAATCACATTTATTAACTTTAATAATGTATCAGGATTTTAATAATAGAGTTAGGTAGGCAACAATATATATCTGCATGGCCAGTTAAAGGCAATTTAAGCATCATACATCAAGTCAATGTAATATCCAAGACTATGTTTCAAAGGCAATTAAAACGGTTTTAATAAACCCGTTTTAAAAGCCAAATCACCGCCATATATATTAAAGTGTTGTATATTTATTTAAAACAATTCATTAATATTATCAAATAAAACGCTATTTTTAAAATCAGTATAAGATATTCAATTTTTAAAACACCGTAATTAAAAAATTTCTTATACACCGTTTTATTTGATTTACTTTTGAGTTTCAACCGTTTTATTTGAGTATGTAATTTGAGTTTTGTTTCGTTTATTTTAAAATTTATATATATCTATACTAGTATTAAGCTCGTGTGCGGCTGTCATAAAACTATGTTAAGTAGTAGCAATACTATACCATTGTCAGCGACCACCAACACCGGAAAAACTCGTCAAACAAAATAAATAAAAATGGGAAAAAAATAATGGCTTGCAAAAAGCAGACGTAAAATCTTTGAATCACGCACGCTCGTTGCTGAGAAATTAAACTGAAACTTAAAACATAGAAAAAATAACAAAGTCCATCCGGGACCTGCGTGTTGGACGAACTTGTCAAATGCAGAAAAATAGATGTGATGTGACGGGCCAGTCAAACGGGAAAAATATACGAAAAAAATGTTGAACCCCACACGCATGTTGCAGTGCGTTAACTCACAAAATTTAGAACGAAACGAAAAACTTGGGAAAGATGAAAGTATGGTGAACCAAAATTGAAAATAAAAAAGAGTTGTGATTAAATTGCAAAAGATGAAAAACTTTGGGTTAAAAGTAAAAAACAAAGGGACTAAATTGAAGTTATTTATTAATTTTAGATAAAGATAAGGATAAAAATAAGTTTTAACTTTGACCATAAAAAGCCAAACAAGCTAAGAAGAATAACGTACATTGTCCGCTAACTATTGCTGTGGGAAAGTACTTTGCAACATTCTTTACTGCCTCTCTCATCTATTGTCACCATATCAGATGCTTTTCTTAAATATTATACCATCTCTAATAATCACATTTATTAACTTTAATAATGTATCAGGATTTTAATAATAGAGTTAGGTAGGCAACAATATATATTTGCATGGCCAGTTAAAGGCAATTTAAGCATCATACATCAAGTCAATGTAATATCCAAGACTATGTTTCAAAGGCAATTAAAACGGTTTTAAGAAACCCGTTTTAAAAGCCAAATCACCGCCATATATATTTAAGTGTTGTATATTTATTTAAAACAATTCATTAATATTATGAAATAAAACGCTATTTTTAAAATCAGTATAAGATATTCAATTTTTAAAACACCGTAATTAAAAAATTTCTTATAAACCGTTTTATTTGATTTACTTTTGAGTTTCAACCGTTTTATTTGAGTATGTAATTTGAGTTTTGTTTCGTTTATTTTAAAATTTATATATATCTATACTAGTATTAAGCTCGTGCGCGGCTGTCATAAAACTGTGTTAAGTAGTAGCAATACTATACCATTGTCAGCGACCACCAACACCGGAAAAACTCGTAAAACAAAATAAATAAAAATGGGAAAAAAATAATGGCTTGCAAAAAGCAGACGTAAAATCTTTGAATCACGCACGCTCGTTGCTGAGAAATTAAACTGAAACTTAAAACATAGAAAAAATAACAAAGTCCATCCGGGACCTGCGTGTTGGACGAACTTGTCAAACGCAGAAAAATAGATGTGATGTGACGGGCCAGTCAAACGGGAAAAATATACGAAAAAAATGTTGAACCCCACACGCATGTTGCAGTGCGTTAACTCACAAAATTTAGAACGAAACGAAAAACTTGGGAAAGATGAAAGTATGGTGAACCAAAATTGAAAATAAAAAAGAGTTGTGATTAAATTGCAAAAGATGAAAAACTTTGGGTTAAAAGTAAAAAACAAAGGGACTAAATTGTAAAATTGAAGTTATTTATTAATTTTAGATAAAGATAAGGATAAAAATAAGTTTTAACTTTGACCATAAAAAGCCAAACAATAAGAAGAATAACGTACATTGTCCGCTAACTATTGCTGTGGGAAAGTACTTTGCAACATTCTTTACTGCCTCTCTCATCTATTGTCACCATATCAGATGCTTTTCTTAAATATTATACCATCTCTAATAATCACATTTATTAACTTTAATAATGTATCAGGATTTTAATAATAGAGTTAGGTAGGCAACAATATATATCTGCATGGCCAGTTAAAGGCAATTTAAGCATCATACATCAAGTCAATGTAATATCCAAGACTATGTTTCAAAGGCAATTAAAACGGTTTTAATAAACCCGTTTTAAAAGCCAAATCACCGCCATATATATTAAAGTGTTGTATATTTATTTAAAACAATTCATTAATATTATCAAATAAAACGCTATTTTTAAAATCAGTATAAGATATTCAATTTTTAAAACACCGTAATTAAAAAATTTCTTATACACCGTTTTATTTGATTTACTTTTGAGTTTCAACCGTTTTATTTGAGTATGTAATTTGAGTTTTGTTTCGTTTATTTTAAAATTTATATATATCTATACTAGTATTAAGCTCGTGTGCGGCTGTCATAAAACTGTGTTAAGTAGTAGCAATACTATACCATTGTCAGCGACCACCAACACCGGAAAAACTCGTCAAACAAAATAAATAAAAATGGGAAAAAAATAATGGCTTGCAAAAAGCAGACGTAAAATCTTTGAATCACGCACGCTCGTTGCTGAGAAATTAAACTGAAACTTAAAACATAGAAAAAATAACAAAGTCCATCCGGGACCTGCGTGTTGGACGAACTTGTCAAACGCAGAAAAATAGATGTGATGTGACGGGCCAGTCAAACGGGAAAAATATACGAAAAAAATGTTGAACCCCACACGCATGTTGCAGTGCGTTAACTCACAAAATTTAGAACGAAACGAAAAACTTGGGAAAGATGAAAGTATGGTGAACCAAAATTGAAAATAAAAAAGAGTTGTGATTAAATTGCAAAAGATGAAAAACTTTGGGTTAAAAGTAAAAAACAAAGGGACTAAATTGAAGTTATTTATTAATTTTAGATAAAGATAAGGATAAAAATAAGTTTTAACTTTGACCATAAAAAGCCAAACAAGCTAAGAAGAATAACGTACATTGTCCGCTAACTATTGCTGTGGGAAAGTACTTTGCAACATTCTTTACTGCCTCTCTCATCTATTGTCACCATATCAGATGCTTTTCTTAAATATTATACCATCTCTAATAATCACATTTATTAACTTTAATAATGTATCAGGATTTTAATAATAGAGTTAGGTAGGCAACAATATATATTTGCATGGCCAGTTAAAGGCAATTTAAGCATCATACATCAAGTCAATGTAATATCCAAGACTATGTTTCAAAGGCAATTAAAACGGTTTTAAGAAACCCGTTTTAAAAGCCAAATCACCGCCATATATATTTAAGTGTTGTATATTTATTTAAAACAATTCATTAATATTATCAAATAAAACGCTATTTTTAAAATCAGTATAAGATATTCAATTTTTAAAACACCGTAATTAAAAAATTTCTTATAAACCGTTTTATTTGATTTACTTTTGAATTTCAACCGTTTTATTTGAGTATGTAATTTGAGTTTTGTTTCGTTTATTTTAAAATTTATATATATCTATACTAGTATTAAGCTCGTGCGCGGCTGTCATAAAACTGTGTTAAGTAGTAGCAATACTATACCATTGTCAGCGACCACCAACACCGGAAAAACTCGTAAAACAAAATAAATAAAAATGGGAAAAAAATAATGGCTTGCAAAAAGCAGACGTAAAATCTTTGAATCACGCACGCTCGTTGCTGAGAAATTAAACTGAAACTTAAAACATAGAAAAAATAACAAAGTCCATCCGGGACCTGCGTGTTGGACGAACTTGTCAAACGCAGAAAAATAAATGTGATGTGACGGGCCAGTCAAACGGGAAAAATATACGAAAAAAATGTTGAACCCCACACGCATGTTGCAGTGCGTTAACTCACAAAATTTAGAACGAAACGAAAAACTTGGGAAAGATGAAAGTATTATGAACCAAAATTGAAAATAAAAAAGAGTTGGGATTAAATTGCAAAAGATGAAAAACTTTGGGTTAAAAGTAAAAAACAAAGGGTCTAAATTGTAAGATTGAAGTTATTTATTAATTTTAGATAAAGATAAGGATAAAAATAAGTTTTAACTTTGACCATAAAAAGCCAAACAAGCTAAGAAGAATAACGTACCTTGTCCGCTAACTATTGCTGTGGGAAAGTACTTTGCAACATTCTTTACTGCCTCTCTCATCTATTGTCACCATATCAGATGCTTTTCTTAAATATTATACCATCTCTAATAATCACATTTATTAACTTTAATAATGTATCAGGATTTTAATAATAGAGTTAGGTAGGCAACAATATATATCTGCATGGCCAGTTAAAGTAACGAGAGAAATAGAACAAATTTTGTTTCGTTTATAAATGACCAATACAAAGAACTTAGGCTTTTTATCTTGTTATAAAAATGAAACTAGTGTGGCTTTCATGCTATTTTAGCATATACAAAAATCAAGACGCAAACTCACTCTTCCAAAATAGATTATAGAAGAATTTAAGCATCATACGTCAAGTCAATGTAATATCCAAGACTATGTTTCAAAGACAATTAAAACGGTTTTAAGAAACCCGTTTTAAAAGCCAAATCACCGCCATATATATTAAAGTGTTGTATATTTATTTAAAACAGTTCATTAATATTATCAAATAAAACGCTATTTTTAAAATCAGTATAAGATATTCAATTTTTAAAACACCGTAATAAATTTTTTTTCTTAAAAACCGATTTATTTTATTTACTTTTGAGTTTCATCCGTTTTATTTGAGTATGTTATTTGAGTTTTGTTTCGTTTATTTTAAAATTTATATATATCTATACTAGTATTAAGCTCGTGCGCGGCTGTCATAAAACTGTGTTAAGTAGTAGCAATAGTATACCATTGTCAGCGACCACCAACACCGGAAAAACTCGTAAAAACAAAATAAATAAGAATGGGAAAAAAAATAATGGCGAGCGAAAAGCAGACGTAAAATCTTTGAATCACGCATGCTCGTTGCTGAGAAATTAAACTGAAACTTAAAACATAGAAAAAATAACAAAGTCCATCCGGGACCTGCGTATTGGACGAACTTGTCAAACACAGAAAAATAGATGTGATGTAACGGGCCAGTCAAACGGGAAAAATATACGAAAAAAATGTTGAACCCCACACGCACGTTGCAGTGCGTTAACTCACAAAATTTAGAACGAAACGAAAAACTTGGGAAAGATGAAAGTATGGTGAACCAAAATTGAAAATAAAAAAGAGTTGTGATTAAATTTCAAAAGATGAAAAACTTTGGGTTAAAAGTAAAAAAAACAAAGGAACTAAATTGTAAAATTGAAGTTATTTATTAATTTTAGATAAAGATAAGGATAAAAATAAGTTTTAACTTTGACCATAAAAAGCCAAACAAGCTAAGAAGAATAATGTACCTTGTCCGCTAACTATTGCTGTGGGAAAGTACTTTGCAACATTCTTTACTGCCTCTCTCATCTATTGTCACCACATCAGATGCTTTTCTTAAATATTATACCATCTCCAATAATCACAATTATAAACTTTAATAATGTATCAGGATTTTAATATTAGAGTTAGGTAGGCAACAATATATATATGCATGGCCAGTTAAAGTAACAAGAGAAATAGAACAAATTTTGTTTCGTTTATAAATGACCAATACAAAGAACTTAGGCTTTTTATCTTGTTATAAAAATGAAACTAGTGTGGCTTTCATGCTATTTTAGCATATACAAAAATCAAGACGCAAACTCACTCTTCCAAAATAGATTATAGAAGAATTTAAGCATCATACATCAAGTCAATGTAATATCCAAGACTATGTTTCAAAGACAATTAAAACGGTTTTAAGAAACCCGTTTTAAAAGCCAAATCACCGCCATATATATTAAAGTGTTGTATATTTATTTAAAACAGTTCATTAATATTATCAAATAAAACGCTATTTTTAAAATCAGTATAAGATATTCAATTTTTAAAACACCGCAATAATTTTTTTTTTCTTATAAACCGTTTTATTTTATTTACTTTTGAGTTTCATCCGTTTTATTTGAGTATGTTATTTGAGTTTTGTTTCGTTTATTTTAAAATTTATATATATATCTATACTAGTATTAAGCTCGTGCGCGGCTGTCATAAAACTGTGTTAAGTAGTAGCAATACTATACCATTGTCAGCGACCACCAACACCGGAAAAACTCGTAAAAACAAAATAAATAAGAATGGGAAAAAAAATAATGGCGAGCGAAAAGCAGACGTAAAATCTTTGAATCACGCACGCTCGTTGCTGAGAAATTAAACTGAAACTTAAAACATAGAAAAAATAACAAAGTCCATCCGGGACCTGCGTGTTGGACGAACTTGTCAAACGCAGAAAAATAGATGTGATGTGACGGGCTAGTCAAACGGGAAAAATATACGAAAAAAATGTTGAACCCCACACGCACGTTGCAGTGCGTTAACTCACAAAATTTAGAACGAAACGAAAAACTTGGGAAAGATGAAAGTATGGTGAACCAAAATTGAAAATAAAAAAGAGTTGGATTAAATTGCAAAAGATGAAAAACTTTGGGTTAAAAGTAAAAAAAACAAAGGGTCTAAATTGTAAAATTGAAGTTATTTATTAATTTTAGATAAAGATAAGGATAAAAATAAGTTTTAACTTTGACCATAAAAAACCAAACAAGCTAAGAAGAATAACGTACATTGTCCGCTAACTATTGCTGTGGGAAAGTACTTTGCAACATTCTTTACTGCCTCTCTCATCTATTGTCACCATATCAGATGCTTTTCTTAAATATTATACCATCTCTAATAATCACATTTATTAACTTTAATAATGTATTAGGATTTTAATAATAGAGTTAGGTAGGCAACAATATATATCGGCATGGCAGTTAAAGTAACGAGAGAAATAGAACAATTTTTTTTTCGTTTATAAATGACCAATACAAAGAACTTAGGCTTTTTATCTTTTTATAAATTTGAAACTAGTGTCGTTTTCATGCTATTTTAGCATATACAAAAATCAAGACGCAAACTCACTATTCCAAAATAGATTATAGAAGAATTTAGGCATCATACATCAAGTCAATGTAATATCCAAGACTATGTTTCAAAGGCAATTAAAACGGTTTTAAGAAACCCGTTTTAAAAGCCAAATCATCGCCATATATATTAAAGTGTTGCATATTTATTTAAAACAGTTCATTAATATTGTCAAATAAAATGCTAGTTTTAAAATCAGTATAAGATATTCAATTTTTAAAACACCGTAATAAAAAAAAAATTCTTATAAACCGTTTTATTTTATTTACTTCAGAGTTTCAACCGTTTTATTTGAGTATGTTATTTGAGTTTTGTTTCGTTTATTTTAAAATTTATATATATCTATACTAGTATTAAGCTCGTGCGCGGCTGTCATAAAACTGTGTTAAGTAGTAGCAATACTATACCATTGTCAGCGACCACCAACACCGGAAAAACTCGTAAAATCAAAATAAATAAAAATGGGAAAAAAATAATGGCGAGCGAAAAGCAGACGTAAAATCTTTGAATCACGCACGCTTGTTGCTGAGAAATTAAACTGAAACTTAAAACATAGAAAAAATAACAAAGTCCATCCGGGACCTGCGTGTTGGACGAACTTGTCAAACGCAGAAAAATAGATGTGATGTGACGGGCCAGTCAAACGGGAAAAATATACGAAAAAAATGTTGAACCCCACACGCACGTTGCAGTGCGTTAACTCACAAAATTTAGAACGAAACGAAAAACTTGGGAAAGATGAAAGTATTATGAACCAAAATTGAAAATAAAAAAGAGTTGGGATTAAATTGCAAAAGATGAAAAACTTTGGGTTAAAAGTAAAAAACAAAGGGTCTAAATTGTAAGATTGAAGTTATTTATTAATTTTAGATAAAGATAAGGATAAAAATAAGTTTTAACTTTGACCATAAAAAGCCAAACAAGCTAAGAAGAATAATGTACCTTGTCCGCTAACTATTGCTGTGGGAAAGTACTTTGCAACATTCTTTACTGCCTCTCTCATCTATTGTCACCACATCAGATGCTTTTCTTAAATATTATACCATCTCCAATAATCACAATTATTAACTTTAATAATGTATCCGGATTTTAATAATAGAGTTAGGTAGGCAACAATATATATCTGCATGGCCAGTTAAAGTAACGAGAGAAATAGAACAAATTTTGTTTCGTTTATAAATGACCAATACAAAGAACTTAGGCTTTTTATCTTGTTATAAAAATGAAACTAGTGTGGTTTCCATGCTATTTTAGCATATACAAAAATCAAGACGCAAACTCACTCTTCCAAAATAGATTATAGAAGAATTTAAGCATCATACATCAAGTCAATGTAATATCCAAGACTATGTTTCAAAGGCAATTAAAACGGTTTTAAGAAACCCGTTTTAAAAGCCAAATCACCGCCATATATATTAAAGTGTTGTATATTTATTTAAAACAGTTCATTAATATTATCAAATAAAACGCTATTTTTGAAATCAGTATAAGATATTCAATTTTTAAAACACCGTAATAAAAAAAATTTCTTATAAACCGTTTTATTTTATTTACTTTAGAGTTTCAACCGTTTTATTTGAGTATGTTATTTGAGTTTTGTTTCGTTTATTTTAAAATTTATATATATCTATACTAGTATTAAGCTCGTGCGCGGCTGTCATAAAACTGTGTTAAGTAGTAGCAATACTATACCATTGTCAGCGACCACCAACACCGGAAATACTCGTAAAAACAAAATAAATAAAAATGGGGAAAAAAATAATGGCGAGCGAAAAGCTGACGTAAAATCTTTGAATCACGCACGCTCGTTGCTGAGAAATTAAACTGAAACTTAAAACATAGAAAAAATAACAAAGTCCATCCGGGACCTGCGTGTTGGACGAACTTGTCAAACGCAGAAAAATAGATGTGATGTAATGGGCCAGTCAAACGGGAAAAATATACGAAAAAAATGTTGAACCCCACACGCACGTTGCAGTGCGTTAACTCACAAAATTTAGAACGAAACGAAAAACTTGGGAAAGATGAAAGTATGGTGAACCAAAATTGAAAATAAAAAAGAGTTGGATTAAATTGCAAAAGATGAAAAACTTTGGGTTAAAAGTAAAAAAAACAAAGGGTCTAAATTGTAAAATTGAAGTTATTTATTAATTTTAGATAAAGATAAGGATAAAAATAAGTTTTAACTTTGACCATAAAAAGCCAAACAAGCTAAGAAGAATAACGTACATTGTCCGCTAACTATTGCTGTGGGAAAGTACTTTGCAACATTCTTTACTGCCTCTCTCATCTATTGTCACCACATCAGATGCTTTTCTTAAATATTACACCATCTCCAATAATCACAATTATTAACTTTAATAATGTATCAGGATTTTAATAATAGAGTTAGGTAGGCAACAATATATATCTGCGTGGCCAGTTAAAGTAACGAGAGAAATAGAACAAATTTTGTTTCGTTTATAAATGACCAATACAAAGAACTTAGGCTTTTTATCTTGTTATAAAAATGAAACTAGTGTCGTTTTCATGCTATTTTAGCATATAAAAAAATCAAGACGCAAACTCACTCTTCCAAAAAAGATTATAGAAGAATTTAAGCATCATACATCAAGTCAATGTAATATCCAAAACTATGTTTCAAAGGCCATTAAAACGGTTTTAAGAAACCCGTTTTAAAAGCCAAATCACCGCCATATATATTAAAGTGTTGTATATTTATTAAAAACAGTTCATTAATATTATCAAATAAAACGCTATTTTTAAAATCAGTATAAGATATTCAATTTTTAAAACACCGTAATAAATTTTTTTTTCTTATAAACCGTTTTATTTGATTTACTTTTGAGTTTCATCCGTTTTATTTGAGTATGTTATTTGAGTTTTGTTTCGTTTATTTTAAAATTTATATATATCTATACTAGTATTAAGCTCGTGCGCGGCTGTCATAAAACCGTGTTAAGTAGTAGCAATACTATACCATTGTCAGCGACCACCAACACCGGAAAAACTCGTAAAAACAAAATAAATAAAGATGGGAAAAAAAATAATGGCGAGCGAAAAGCAGACGTAAAATCTTTGAATCACGCACGCTCGTTGCTGAGAAATTAAACTGAAATTTAAAACATAGAAAAAATAACAAAGTCCATCCGGGACCTGCGTGTTGGACGAACTTGTCAAACACAGAAAAATAGATGTGATGTAACGGGCCAGTCAAACGGGAAAAATATACGAAAAAAATGTTGAACCCCACACGCACGTTGCAGTGCGTTAACTCACAAAATTTAGAACGAAACGAAAAACTTGGGAAAGATGAAAGTATGGTGAACCAAAATTGAAAATAAAAAAAAGTTGGGATTAAATTGCAAAAGATGAAAAACTTTGGGTTAAAAGTAAAAAAACAAAGGGTCTAGATTGTAAAATTGAAGTTATTTATTAATTTTAGATAAAAATAAGGATAAAAATAAGTTTGAACTTTGACCATAAAGAGCCAAACAAGCTAAGAAGAATAATGTACCTTGTCCGCTAATTATTGCTGTGGGAAAGTACTTTGCAACATTCTTTACTGCATCTCTCATCTATTGTCACCACATCAGATGCTTTTCTTAAATATTATACCATCTCCAAAAATCACAATTATTAACTTTAATAATGTATCCGGATTTTAATAATAGAGTTAGGTAGGCAACAATATATATCTGCATGGCCAGTTAAAGTAACGAGAGAAATAGAACAAATTTTGTTTCGTTTATAAATGACTAATACAAAGAACTTAGGCTTTTTATCTTGTTAAAAAAATGAAACTAGTGTCGTTTTCATGCTATTTTAGCATATACAAAAATCAAGACGTAAACTCACTCTTCCAAAATAGATTATAGAAGAATTTAAGCATCATACATCAAGTCAATGTAATATGCAAGACTATGTTTCAAAGGCAATTAAAACGGTTTTAAGAAACCCGTTTTAAAAGCCAAATCACCGCCATATATATTAAAGTGTTGTATATTTATTTAAAACAGTTCATTAATATTATCAAATAAAACGCTATTTTTAAAATCAGTATAAGATATTCAATTTTTAAAACACCGTAATAAAAAAAATTCTTATAAACCGTTTTATTTGATTTACTTTTGAGTTTCAACCGTTTTATTTATTTTATTTGAGTATGTTATTTGAGTTTTGTTTCGTTTATTTTAAAATTTATATATATCTATACTAGTATTAAGCTCGTGCGCGGCTGTCATAAAACTGTGTTAAGTAGTAGCAATACTATACCATTGTCAGCGACCACAAACACCGGAAAAACTCGTAAAAACAAAATAAATAAAAATGGAAAAAAATAATGGCGAGCGAAAAGCAGACGTAAAATCTTTGAATCACGCACTCTCGTTGCTGAGAAATTAAACTGAAACTTAAAACATAGAAAAAATAACAAAGTCCATCCGGGACCTTCGTGTTGGACGAACTTGTCAAACGCAGAAAAATAGATGTGATGTGACGGGCCAGTCAAACGGGAAAAATTTACGAAAAAATGTTGAACCCCACACGTACGTTGCAGTGCGTTAACTCACAAAATTTAGAATGAAACGAAAAACTTGGGAAAGATGAAAGTACGGTGAACCAAAATTGAAAATAAAAAAGAGTTGGGATTAAATTGCAAAAGATGAAAAACTTTGGGTTAAAAGTAAAAAAACAAAGGGTCTAAATTGTAAAATTGAAGTTATTTATTAATGAGTAAATTTCTGTTTTCGTCCCTGAGGTTTGTCAATTTTAACCACTTTAGTCCAAAAATCTAATTTATAACAAATCTAACCCTGAAGTTTGCATTTCTTAACGCTTTTCGTCCCTAAGGGTGCTTTTTCATTTAATTCTTAGGGATGAAAAGCGTTAAGAAATGCAAACCTTATGGATAAAAAACGTTAAGAAATGCAAACCTTAGGGATGAAAAGCGTTAACAATACAAACCTTAGGGAAGGTTTTGTTATAAATTTGATTTTCGGACTAAACTAGTTAAAATGGGCAAACCTCAGGGACGAAAATAAAAATTTACTCTTTATTAATTTTAGATAAAGATAAGGATAAAAATAAGTTTTAACTTTGACCATAAAAAGCCAAACAAGCTAAGAAGAATAATGTACCTTGTCCTCTAATTATTGCTGTGGGAAAGTACTTTGCAACATTCTTTACTGCCTCTCTCATCTATTGTCACCACATCAGATGCTTTTCTTAAATATTATACCATCTCCAATAATCACGATTATTAACTTTAATAATATATCAGGATTTTTATAGTAGAGTTAGGTAGGCAGCAATATATATCTGCATGGCCAGTTAAAGTAACGAGAGAAATAGAACAAATTTTGTTTCGTTTATAAATGACCAATACAAAGAACTTAGGCTTTTTATCTTGTTATAAAAATGAAACTAGTGTCGTTTTCATGCTATTTTAGCATATACAAAAATCAAGACGCAAACTCACCCTTCCAAAATAGATTATAGAAGAATTTAAGCATCATACATCAAGTCAATGTAATATCCAAGACTATGTTTAAAAGGCAATTAAAACGGTTTTAAGAAACCCGTTTTAAAAGCCAAATCACCGCCATATATATTAAAGTGTTGTATATTTATTTAAAACAGTTCACTAATATTATCAAATAAAACGCTATTTTTTAAAATCAGTATAAGATATTCAATTTTTAAAACACCGTAATAAAAAAAAATTGTTATAAACCGTTTTATTTGATTTACTTTTGAGTTTCAACCGTTTTATTTATTTTATTTGAGTATGTTATTTGTGTTTTGTTTCGTTTATTTTTAAATTTATATATATCTATACTAGTATTAAGCTCGTGCGCGGCTGTCATAAAACTGTGTTAAGTAGTAGCAATACTATACCATTGTCAGCGACCACCAACACCGGAAAAACTCGTAAAAACAAAATAATTAAAAATGGGAAAAAAAATAATGGCGAGCGAAAAGCAGACGTAAAATCTTTGAATCACGCATGCTCGTTGCTGAGAAATTAAACTGAAACTTAAAACATAGAAAAAATAACAAAGTCCATCCGGGACCTGCGTGTTGGACGAACTTGTCAAACGCAGAAAAATAGATGTGATGTGACGGGCCAGTCAAACAGGAAAAATATACGAAAAAAATGTTGAACCCCACACGCACGTTGCAGTGCGTTAACTCACAAAATTTAGAACGAAACGAAAAACTTGGGAAAGATGAAAGTATGGTGAACCAAAATTGAAAATAAAAAAGAGTTGGGATTAAATTGCAAAAGATGAAAAACTTTGGGTTAAAAGTAAAAAAACAAAGGGTCTAGATTGTAAAATTGAAGTTATTTATTAATTTTAGATAAAGATAAGGATAAAAATAAGTTTTAACTTTGACCATAAAAAGCCAAACAAGCTAAGAAGAATAATGTACCTTGTCCGCTAACTATTGCTGTGGGAAAGTACTTTGCAACATTCTTTACTGCCTCTCTCATCTATTGTCACCACATCAGATGCTTTTCTTAAATATTATACCATCTCCAATAATCACAATTATTAACTTTAATAATGTATCCGGATTTTAATAATAGAGTTAGGTAGGCAACAATATATATCTGCATGGCCAGTTAAAGTAACGAGAGAAATAGAACAAATTTTGTTTCGTTTATAAATGACCAATACAAAGAACTTAGGCTTTTTATCTTGTTATAAAAATGAAACTAGTGTCGTTTTCATGCTATTTTAGCATATACAAAAATCAAGACGCAAACTCACTCTTCCAAAATAGATTATAGAAGAATTTAAGCATCATACATCAAGTCAATGTAATATCCAAGACTATGTTTCAAAGGCAATTAAAACGGTTTTAGGAAACCCGTTTTAAAAGCCAAATCACCGCCATATATATTAAAGTGTTGTATATTTATTTAAAACAGTTCATTAATATTATCAAATAAAACGCTATTTTTAAAATCAGTATAAGATATTCAATCGGACGGTTGTTCGATCGGGTGGCAACACATGTGCATTGAACTTGTTGAAAATTTGTTTAAGTGTTGAAGTCAGAACATTACATGGCCGAGTGACAATCCGATCGGGTGGTAATCCGATCGGACAGTAGTTCGTTCAATGTTCACAACTTCAAATGTTTGAAATAGATGTTAAGTGTGGGGCCAAAGGGCAAGTCGATCGGGTGACAATCCGATCGGACAGCAGTCCGATCGGGCGGCACTCCGCTCTGGTGTCCCGATCGTCTTCTTCCTTGGTCATTTTGATAGTTTGTCGATTTATCGAGATGTTTTGACAACGTGTTAAGCAACAGAAACCTCGTCAATACTTGGTACTCCTGTTCGGACAGGAATCACCCAAATTCGACCAGTTAACTGTTTGAGACGGTTTTCCATGTTTAACCCGAAATCGGTAATCTCGTGGATAGAATCCGGATCTTGAACCAACACATCAACAAGAAAGAGTAGAAGGTTAGAACAAGCTCCGATTCTATCGGTTTTGAGGCATTGAGTGTAAAAGAGTTGAAAGAAAGTTAGAAACCATTTTTCAATCCTTTTTCACTTCGAATATGTTTAGATCTATGAAAGATCTTTGTTTATTTGTTTGGAAATCATTCAGATCTAAGTTGTTCTTGGTGGATTGAAGTCAAAACATGAAGTTCTCAAGAACACCATGATGACATCATCCTAGAACACCTCAAATCTAATGATTTCACGGTTAAAAGTTAAGATTCAAAAGATAGAAAGGTGTAGGAGTGCGTGTAGATTAAGGAAGTACAAGATTTAGATGGAAAAACTTACATGAATC
The DNA here is from genome assembly GCA_030545235.1 of Helianthus tuberosus. Taxonomy (NCBI): domain Eukaryota; kingdom Viridiplantae; phylum Streptophyta; class Magnoliopsida; order Asterales; family Asteraceae; genus Helianthus; species Helianthus tuberosus. The sequence continues at coordinate 88,655,691 of CM060374.1, read as the reverse complement.
GCGAGAAATCTGAAGAAAAGTGGGCAAGAATGCTGGTCGGACGAGAGTTGCCAAAAATGGTAAGTTTGATGTTGAAAGGAGGGTATTTATAGGGTTTCCCAAAAAGGAAAGGGGAGGAGAGGGGCTGATCGATCGGGTGGCAGCCCGGTCGAATGGCTGGTCGATCGAACGACAGCTCGATCGGGCGGCTGGTCGATCGGCTGGTCACTTGGTCGATTGGCCGCTTGATTCAAGTGTTCGGTGCGACGAGTTTTGCCTTTTCGATTGCGATTGCGAGCGTTGCGATGCGATAGAGTTTCCTAGTCAAATTACTTTTAATCCCAACTACTATATCAACATACAAGCATCCTTATTTCATATTCGTTTAGCGTTTGCGATTCGATTGCGATTGAGTTTCAATTGCGTTTCGATTGATCACCACAACATAAACATAAATAAACATGCACAAGTATCACATAAGGCACACACACACATAAGAACAGTAACCAGATTGCGTAATTCGAGTTGCGAGTGCGATTGCGATAGTGATAAAGCGATAAAATATGCGATAAATATCGAATAAACCTCGATTATTAATAAGTACCCCACATAATACAACTAACGTAAGGCATAAAATGGACTAACTACAAGTCAAAGAAGTCAAAACAGGAATTGAGCAAGGAGTGACAGATCGCAATTAGCAATCTTGTCTCCCTATGACTTCAATCTTGACTTTGACTTTGACTTTGACTTTCGAAACACGGGGTGTTACAACCTCCCCTAGTTGAGGGAATTTCATCCCGAAATTAGGCCGTAGCCGTAACGAATAACTGCGGGTACTTCGCCTTCATGTTGCTTTCGAGTTCCCAAGTGAACTCTGCGCCCCGTTTGCCTTCCCATTGGACTTTCACAATAGGAATGCGCGAGCATCTGAGCTGCTTGGTTTGGCGGTCCATGATTTTGACAGACTTCTCCACGAAGTGTAGTGTTTCGTTTATTTGGAGATCGTCAAGGGGCACAATTAAATCATGCTCAGCCAGGCACTTTCGGAGGTTCGAAACATGGAAAGTCGGGTGAACGTTACTAAGTTCCTCCGGTAGTTCAAGTCTGTAGGCGACTTTTCCGATCCTTTCCAGAATCTTAAAAGGTCCAACATATCGAGGCGCTAGTTTCCCTTTCTTGCCGAATCTGACCACACCCTACCAAGGTGATACCTTTAGGAGTACGTAGTCGCCAACGTCAAATTCAAGGGGCTTGCGTCGTCTATCGGCGTAACTTTTCTGTCGACTCCGAGCTTTCAGCAGGTTGTCTCGAATTTGGAGGACTTTGTCAGTCGTTTCTTGCAATAGCTCAGGACCGGTTAATTGCGAGTGCCCGATCTCGTGCCATACAATAGGCGATCGACATCTTCTTCCGTATAAAGCCTCAAATGGTGCCATTTGAATGCTGGAATGATAACTGTTATTATACGAGAATTCGACTAACGGCAGGTAAGCATCCCAATTACCACCGAAATCTATGACACACGAACGGAGCATGTCTTTAAGAGTACGGATCGTTCTCTCAGTCTGACCGTCGGTTTGGGGGTGGAATGCGATACTTAGATTAAGCGTAGTATCGAGAGCCGCTTGAAACGTTTCCCACAGTCACGAGGTAAACCGAGCGTCACGGTCAGAGATGATGTCGCGAGGCGTCCCATGTTGACAAATGATCTCATTGGTGTAGATTCGGGCTAATCGTTCCACCTTGTAGTCTTCTCGTATTGGCAAAAAGTGAGCTGATTTGGTCAAACGGTCAACAACAACCCAGATGCTGTCGTGACCTGATGGCGTGCGCGGGAGTTTTGTTATGAAGTCCATAGCTATACTCTCCTATTTCCACATAGGGATCGGGGGTTGTTCGATTAAGCCAGAGGGTCTTTGGTGTTCAGCCTTGACTTTTGAGCAAGTCAGGCACTTCCTAACGTAGAGAGCGATATCAATCTTCATGCTCGGCCACCAGTACTTGTAGTGAAGGTCCTGGTACATTTTATCGGCACCGGGATGAATAGAATACCGGGATTTGTGGGCTTCATCCATCAATATCTGTCGCAAATTGGTCCGTTTAGGGATCCAAATTCGGTCCAGGAAGTGGAATATCCCATTTGACTTATTCACAAGCTGGGCTCCATCGTGGTAGATTCTTTCCTTCTTCAAAGTGCGTTCATTAAGACAAGCATGCTGGGCTTCGCGTATAAGGGTTTCGAGATCGTATTGGGCTTGGACATCACGAATGCTGAGCAGATAGCTCCTCCTACTGAGGGCGTCGGCAACGACATTTGCTTTGCCTGGGTGATAACGAATCTCACAGTCGTAATCGTTGAGAAGTTCTACCCATCGGCGTTGACGCATATTAAGTTCCTTCTAATCAAAGATATGTTGTAGGCTCCTATGATCGGTGAAGATCGTACACTTGGTACCATACAGGTAGTGTCGCCAAATCTTTAACGCAAAAACAACTGCGCCTAGCTCGAGATCATGGGTTGTATAGTTCTTCTCGTGGATTTTGAGCTGACGAGATGCGTATGCAATGACCTTGTCTCGTTGCATGAGGACACAACCAAGACCAAGGCTCGAAGCATCACAATAGACAATGAAGTCGTCGTTTCCGTCGGGTAAAGTGAGGACGGGAGCATTGCAAAGCATGTGCTTGAGGGTTTGGAAAGCAGACTCTTGTTCAGTTCCTCAAACAAAAGGCTTGTCTTTGTGCGTGAGAGCGGTAAGCGGCATAATGATTTTGGAGAATCCTTCGATAAATCGTCGATAATAGCCCGCTAATCTGAGAAAAGAACGGACTTCAGACGGGTTCTTAGGTGTAATCAAACTCTTAACGGCTTCAATCTTCGCGGGATCAACGTGACTACCTTGACTATTGACAATGTGACCGAGGAATTGAACCTCCTCCAGCCAAAATTCGCACTTGGAGAACTTGGCATAGAGTCGATTCCCTTGGAGTAGCTCAAGAACCAAACGTAGATGTTGCGCGTGTTCGGGTTTCGACTTGAAATAGATCAAGACATCATCGATGAACACGATGACGAAGCGGTCGAGATAAGGTTTACACACACGATTCATCAGATCCATGAAGACCGCGGGTGCGTTGGTTAAACCAAAAGGCATAACAACGAACTCATAGTGGCCGTATCGAGTGCGAAAAGCGGTTTTGGGTATATCTTCCTCTTGAATGCGTAACTGGTGATAGCCTGAGCGTAGATCAATCTTGGAGAAACACATAGCACCTTGTAGCTGATCAAACAAATCGTCGATGCGAGGCAGGGGATAGCAATTCTTGATTGTCAACTTATTCAATTCCCGATAGTCGATGCACATTCGAAACGACCCATCCTTCTTTTTGCCGAAAAGGACTGGTGCGCCCCATGGAGAAGTGCTCGGGCGAATGAAGCCTTTATCAAGTAGTTCCTGGAGCTGACTCGAGAGTTCACGCATTTCGGATGGAGCGAGTGGGTAAGGAGCTTTAGCAATAGGATTTGCTCCTGGAATGAGGTCGATATGAAAGTCGATATCACAACTTGGCGGAAAGACGTGGAAGATCATCAGGAAACACATTCGGGAATTCGCACACAACGGAGACATCGATTACACCCGGACTTCCTTTCTTTTCCTTCTCCGCTACTACAATGTTAGCCAAGAAAGCTCTGTATTCCTTGTGGAGATACTTACTAGCTTGGACATATGACATGAGCTTGAGACCTTTTGAAGCAGTTTCGCCATAAACATGCAATACATCACCATTCGCGAGCGAGAATCAAATCATCTTATCGAAGCACACGACTTCAGCATGGTTTTCGCGAAGAAAGTCCATGCCTACTATGACGTCAAAACTTTCGAGTTGCATTGGGATAAGGTCGATTGGGAAGATATGATTGTTGAGCTCAAGAGTACAACCACGAAGAACGGAATTAACGACGACAGCTCTTCCGGTGGCGACTTCGACATCGAACGTCGAGGGGAGATGGGAGCGCTTACGACTAAGGAGCTTCTCGAATTCAAATGACACAAAGCAGTTATCGGCTCCAGTATCAAACAAACATGAAGCATAAATACCATTCACCAGGAACGTACCATTGACCACGTTGTTATCAGCTTGGGCTTGGCGCACATTGATGTTGAAAGTTCTGGCGCGGGCGACTTGTTGCTGTTGCTGTTGAGGCTGTTGTTGCTACTGCTGCTGGGGCTCTTGTTTCACAACCCTGTTCGGGCATATATTCGCGAAGTGGTTGGGATCACCACATGCGAAGCAGACTCTGGCATTGATCGCGGGTGCCTGAGCCGCTTGATGGCTTTGAGGAGCTGGAAGTAGAGCTTGATGAGCAGTGGCTTGAGCCGGTGCTTGTCGGGGACCGGTACGACAATTGGTGGTAAAGTGGCCGTACATGTTGCAGTGCATGCAAAAACGGCAGGCGATACCCACCGGGTGATGATAGGTACATGTTAGGCAGGCAGGGTGGGGACCAATGTATGCACGCTTTGCTGGTGGTGCATAGATAACTGGAGCAGGTCGGTGCTGAGATTGCTGCTGAGCCGGTACGGCTTGAAGTGGAGCAGTAGTGGTAGTGACAGCACAGTTCTTGTTGCTGAAGCTGCTGTTGTTGTTCTTCTTCTTGCGGCGTGAGGATTTCGATGATTGAGCGGCAGCGGTGGTGTCGGTAGTTGGAGCGGCGGTAGCTTGATGCAGGTTCTTAGAAGCTTTATCCTAAAAACCAGGTTTTACTCGCTTGTCGTTGATTTTAGCGGCAAGCAAGTAAGTATCTTCGATTGTCGCTGGCTTTGCGGCATGCACAAAATCTGCAACACAGTCTGGCAGAGCTCGAATGTACTTCTTGATTGACATCTCGGGCGTCTTCACTTGATCGGGACAGATAATACTGAGCTGCTTAAAGCGAGCAGTCAGAGCTGCGTTCTCTCCATCCTTCTGCTTGATATGCCAGAATTCGTCCTCCAGCTTTTGGCGTTCATGGGGAGGGCAGAATTCATCCATCATAATGGCCTTCAGCTCTTCCCACGTCAGCTCATAGGCTGCGTCATTTCCGCGTTTGTTCCTCTCGACCGTCCACCAGTCTAGTGCGCGGGACTGGAAGACGCCGGTAGCGTTTAGAGTACGGAGATTTTCAGGACATCCACTCTGGCGCAGAGTGACTTCGACGGACATAGCCGTTGGGCCATCTTCGCCAGTAAATTCCTTTGGGCCACAGGCTTTGAACTGCTTGAAGTTGAAAGCAGTCTTGGGAGTAGCTTTAGGAGCTTCGGTTATGGACTCCTCGGATGATTTGCTCACATTCTCGTATATTTCACTCATGATTTGAGGAACTACCTTTGCCACTTGCTTAGCGACGAGAGTAGCAAGGCGTTTGTTTCTCTGTTCTTGGCGAGTGATTCGTGGGTGACGGGGTCCAGATGATGGTCCAGTTGACATTGTTTGCAACAGACATCGCAACAGGACTCAACACAACATAATCGAATCTCACCTCACACGTCTAATACTAGTAAAGCTCAGGAATACGATCATGTAAACACGTATGCACATAACCACAGATTCACATAAGCACATAAGCACGTAAGGCCCAGAAGCACAAAAGCACAGAAGCATATAAACACGTAATTCACCTAGAAGCACACAGGAGCAGTCAGAATACAGAAACCTATTATTCAAAGTCTACGCACGCGGACTTTTTGTTGCGAGAGTTTGCGTATAGCGGTTATCATAGCGTATAGTATAGTATATACGAGTATCTTAGCAATCAATATAGTGTACGGTGGTTCCTCATGTAGTAGCGATTTGTCAGCGATTTGAGATAGAAGTGCACGGCGAATCGTGTGTGTCGATCAAAGCGATAGCGAAAGTCGAATAAATCACCAAAAATTAAAACATATAAACAGGTAAATACACACATAAACACATAAAATCGACGAATATCAGAGTCGGCAGTTGCGGGCTCAGAATCGAAACACATAAAAATCGAGAAATGGATCGTCTGCGTCTATTTAGACATCGACTAGCCAAATTGATTCGACTATTCACAAGGACCTGTTGTACACACTTTGACTTTCAGGACCGTGCTTTTGCCTCGAATCTGGGCGATCGGCACGCATCCTTCCAGTCATACCGTGACTTCAAGTCGTTAGAGTCCGTCGAGACTTTGGTGAGAGTTTTGTAAAACCAAGTAAAGGTTGGAACAAGTCGTCAAGGTTTGGTTTTCACCCCTGACTTAACAACTTTGTTCCTATTTTGATAAAATAAAAGAGAATTATATGTCAAAATATGGATTTCACTCCTGATCCAACGCAATTTCTCGTGTTTATAGATGAAAATGCGAGGCGAACAAGCAAATTTGGTCGAGAGTTTGCGGTTTTCACACCTAATCTCGGCCTAATCGCTCGTTTATTTTCGAAAATTAAAGTGCACTGATAGTGTAGCGTAGGCAAGAATGGGGAGAAATAGCAGTAAGCTCGTACATAATCCCTACCGGATATGCACAAGTCGGTCTGTTGGTTCCTAACTATAGACTAGGTCATTTCTAAGACATCGACCCGGACTAGGTCGTGTCTTGCCTAATTCCCTATAGTTATTGCTCGGATACCAATCTGCTACACCCCAACCGATGGCGGAAACATCGGGGCGTGGCACTGAGCGAAACAGATTGTCCAGGAGTTTCCATAACAACTATATTTACCAATTATTTAATGTAACATGTCCCATACCATGTCATAAAAGATAATACAATTATTACAGAAAAGATCTAGTCAAATTGTTCTGTTCCGACAACTCAGATTTTTATTACAGACAATTGTTTATTGTTGACCTAGGTCTTTCCTAGCCTCGATTTCACAGCAAGCTAAGCAATTAAGCATCCTAAGCACCTATCACATACGTTAAAGTAAAAGTCAATACACATAGTGTAAAGGTGAGCATACAAGTTTAATAATAGCATATAGAGTTCAAAATCGTTATGCATAACCAGCACGTACACAGTGTAAAATGAGGCATGTTAGTTATCGACATGAACCTATCAATACCAATGACTGCGAGTTGACTGCCCAAGGCAGTTCGTATTGCATGATCACCACCGTGACCCATGTAATTAATTGTCCTTAACAACCCCTGAGTGAACAAGTGTTGAGTCCAAACAAATAGTACTATCGTTGCTAAGGCAGGTAGACAGCATTCCATGTGTAAACATAACAAACAAGCATTCATTAAGTCACGTATAACATGCGGTAATTGGTTAGTGATTAAAGTATTGCGTAGTGTGTTTGATGTGATTTAGAATATGTAACGTATGTAACATCCAAAAGTGCGTAAAGAAAAAAGGGATCGAGTATACTCACAGCGATTGGTGGATTGAAGGGAGTGCTAAAGAGTAGGGTTAGCCTGAACAGATTAATAGCATAAAGATAAGCGACGTGTAAAATGAAACAAGTGACAGTGGGTCGAACAGCAGTTCGATCGGATGGTAGTCCGATCGGACAGCCGGTCGTTCGAGTGTCAGTCCACTCGGATGGTCATCCGATCGGGTGACCTTTCGAGTGGATTGTTTCTTCCTTTGTGAAGGATGTGTTTGTGCATGATGGTTTGACTTTTGAAGTTTTCGTTGTAGCATTTTGAAAACTTAGAAGTATCTCTACCTTTCAGGTCGATCGATCGAACGATCGTTCGATCGTACGACAATTCGATTAGTTAGACACTCTAGCGAGAACAAGTTCATAGCAGGTTGTCACTCGATCGGACGGTTGTTCGATCGGGTGGCAACACATGTGCATTGAACATGTTGAAAATTTGTTTAAGTGTTGAAGTCAGAACATTACATGGCCGAGTGACAATCCGATCGGGTGGTAATCCGATCGGACAGTAGTTCGTTCAATGTTCACAACTTCAAATGTTTAAAATAGATGTTAAGTGTGGGGCCAAAGGGCAAGTCGATCCGGTGACCACCCGATCGGGTGACAATCCGATCAGACAGCAATCCGATCGGGCGGCACTCCGCTCTGGTATCCCGGTCATCTTCTTCCTTGGTCATTTTGATAGTTTGTCAATTTATCGAGATGTTTTGACAACGTGTTAACCAACAGAAACCTCGTCAATACTTGGTACTCCTGATCGGACAGGAATCACCCAAATCCGACCAGTTAACTGTTCGTGTCGATGTTCCATGTTTAACCCGAAATCGGTAATCTCGTGGATAGAATCCGGATCTTGAACCAACACATCAACAAGAAAGAGTAGAAAGTTAGAACAAGCTCCAATTCTATCGGTTTTGAGGCATTGAGTGTAAAAGAGTTGAAAGAAAGTAAGAAACCATTTTTCAATCCTTTTTCACTTCGAATATGTTTAGATCTATGAAAGATCTTTGTTTATTTGTATGGAAATCGTTCAGATCTAAGTTGTTCTTGGTGGATTGAAGTCAAAACATGAAGTTCTCAAGAACACCATGATGACATCATCCTAGAACACCTCAAATCTTGTGATTTCACGGTTAAAAGTTAAGATTCAAAAGATAGAAAGGTGTAGGAGTGCGTGTAGATTAAGGAAGTACAAGATTTAGATGGAAAAACTTACAAGAATCGTGAGAAATCTGAAGAAAAGTGGGCAAGAATGCTGGTCGGATGAGAGTTGCCAAAAATGGTAAGTTTGATGTTGAAAGGAGGGTATTTATAGGGTTTCCCAAAAAGGAAAGGGGAGGAGAGGGGCTGATCGATCGGGTGGCAGCCCGGTCGAATGGCTGGTCGATCGGCTGGTCACTTGGTCGATTGGCCGATTGGCCACTTGATTCAAGTGTTCGGTGCGACGAGTTTTGCCGTTTCGATTGCGATTGCGAGCGTTGCGATGCGATAGAGTTTCCTAGTCAAATTACTTTTAATCCCAACTACTATATCAACATACAAGCATCCTTATTTCATATTCGTTTAGCGTTTGCGATTCGATTGCGATTGAGTTTCAATTGCGTTTTGATTGATCACCACAACATAAACATAAATAAACATGCACAAGTATCACATAAGGCACACACACACACACATAAGAACAGTAACCAGATTGCGTAATTCGAGTTGCGAGTGCAATTGCGATAGTGATAAAGCGATAAAATATGCGATAAATATCGAATAAACCTCGATTATTAATAAGTACTCCACATAATACAACTAACGTAAGGCATAAAATAGACTAACTACAAGTCAAAGAAGTCAAAATAGGAATTGAGCAAGAAGTGACAGATCGCAATTAGCAATCTTGTTCTTCCTATGACTTCAATCTTGACTTTGACTTTGACTTTCGAAACACGGGGTGTTACAGCAGCTGAATGAAGTATGTCTGTGTTCTCATACATGTCAAAAAAAATTTAAGTTGGTTATTTCAGGAAAAATATTTTCATCAAACTGTTTTAAAAGATCTTTATCTTTAAAGGGAAACACATTTTCAAAAAATTTTACATCTCTAGAAAAAAATATGTCGTCTTATTATCCAAGCTATAAACTTTGTAACCTTTTTTTTTCATTTGAATAACCAACAAGAATACATTTTTCAGCTCTACTACTAAACTTATCATTTTCATTTAATATAGTACAGAAACACAGACATCCAAACATTCTTAATTGACCAAGAAAAGGTTCAAACCCATATACCATCTCATAGGGAGTCTTACCACCTAGTACCAAAGAAGGAGTCCTATTAATCAAATATACAGCCGTTAATACACATTCAGACCAAAACCTAACTGGTAAACAACTTGCCCTAGCAACGTTCAATAAATGTCTATGCTTCCTTTCAACTATCCCATTCTGTTGAGGTATGTACAAGATGTCTGATGAATAATACCTTTTTGTTTACAAAACATATTCATTTGGTTATTAATAAACTCAGTCCCATTATCAGATCTGAAACATTTGATATCCTTCTTAGATTGTGTTTTAACAACATTTACAAAATCAACAATATTTTCAAATACTTCATGTTTAGACTTCATTAAACATACCCACACTGCCCTTGAGTAATCATCAACTATTGTTAAGAAATATTTATGTCTTTCTCTGCTAGAAACCTTATAAGGACCCCATACATCCAAATGTACAAGATCCCCTAAGTTTCTAGACTTGTGATTACTCAAAGGGAATGGCTCTCTATGCCGTTTGGCCCTTTGACAAACTTCACAAGGGATACTAGAATCGGAAGTTCCTAAATTCAGTTTATCCTTAAATATTTTAATAGCTTGATCAGATGGATGACCTAGCCTAGCATGCCAAAGACTATTAGAGCTACTAGAACTATAACACACCATATCAGAAATGCAAAAACTGCCACAAAAGTACAACCCATCCAATTGACTACCAGTCACCAGGACTCTCCTGGTTAACAAATCCTGGATATAACACTTGTGTTCATAAAAAACAATCAACAACTTGTTATCTCTAGCTAATTTGTGAACAGAGATGAGATTTATGTTGTATTCAGGAACTACAAACACATCTTTAAGAATCACTTTATTACCCAGTTTTACTGAACCAATCTTTGTTACTAAAGCATATGTACCATTAGGATGTTTAACAGTAATCTTAAACTCAGAAACATCTATAAAATCAGTTAAACATTGCTCATCTTTAATCATGTGTTGATTTGTTCCTGAATCAACAATCCAACCAACCCTCTGTTCACAACTAGACTCACTACCAAAACAAAACACAGGTTTAGAAAAGAGACTAGCACAAAACAGACCACTACCTGAAACATTACAGCTTTGTGGAGGCCCACTAGGTTTATCCCCTAATAGACTAAGAAGCCTTGCAATTTGTTGTAACACCTCGAAAATTTGTGATCAATGAAATAACGACACGTGTCATGTAAGACAAAAGCGTTATAAACCCGGAACTAGTTAAAGATGTATGGCAGGATTTAAAAGTGTCGACATGTTAATTAATACCTCTGAACGATCTCATTATGAATCCCAAGACCCTAACATATATTATAAACATCTAATATACTCAAATCCGGTAAATGCTAGCAATGATTGATTCATGTTTGCAAGAGTGGAATCCTATGAGGATATGCACGATAAACCTTCGTTTATGATTTTTCGTTAAAACCCAAGACAACATTGCATAATGGTAGGGTGGACATAAATATTCAAGCATGATATAAAGGCCCCATACTGATAATTCAAGCCCCAAAATCGTTTTACCTAAGTTGCCCTTTCAAAGCTCGAAAGATCAAAAATTTTTGCCTTCTGCAAAGGTCTTACGGACCGTAAAGGACCCCCTTACGGTCCGTAAGCCTTTGCCAGCGACACTAACTTTGGTAGCAGCCTGTATAAACGTTATAACCGACTTAAAAAGATATTTTCACTTCCATGGACGACCCCTAACAGTTCCTAGGCACTAGGGACACTTGTGGATGATCCATGATCAGTTGTAGCATTGGTTGTCATGATCTAATGAGATCAAAAGCACTATAAAAAGGCCCTCATGTTGCAACATTTTGATCACACCTTCCATCTGCATTTGTGGAGCTTCCTGGAGCATAAGACCAGTCCCCAAGCATCTCTAATAGTGCATTAGACTTTGGTAAGTGCCCTTGACCTTCATTAATTGAGTTTTACTTAGTTTTTAGCTTAAAAGTCAAACCGTCGTAATTAACGTTTGACTTAGCGATTAATCATTAATGGTTTAGTGTTTAGTCGAATCAAAGGTAGTTATAAGTTGGTAATTATGTGGGCATTAAACCCTTAAAAGGGCACCCTCTGATTCCCGCTCTAACTAGATCAAATGTCGGGTCAAAGTTGCTTATAAAAAGTTATCAGAAACTGAATTTGCAAATTAACATGTAATTAGCAATGTAGAAGGCATGTAGCCTATTTTATCACTCATATAACTTAGTAATAAATGTAAGAACATGTCTAAGCATGTTCGACACGACAATTTTCTGTTTAGACCCGGTTCGGAACCGAAAGTCGCAAAACTTTGACATTTGCTTTGACTTCAGTTCTGACCCGATTTAGTATGATTTGGAAATGCCTTAGAGCTTCCTTATGACCAGGTTACATGATAGTATAACCCTCTGTGATTGGTTCGTTGTTTGCCCCATTCGTTTAAACGTTTCCGTTAATTGCCTAATGTTAACCAATATGCCCTTTTGACCTTAAAACGTGAATTTTGGATATGTGAGAGGACAATAATCTTTGTTGCTGAATTATAAACATGTCCCTAAAATTTCATATCAGTTAGAGGTCTAGATTAGGAGTTATGCTCAATAGCGCACTTAAAAAGCTTTTTAGTAATTAAACGGCGTCATTAGCATAACGCCTATCTAAACCCAATTTTTGACACCAGGGCTTTTTAGTAATAAATGGAGTATTTTGAACTTTATAACCTGATCAGAAAACTCAGATTTCCTGTATAACCCGGAAATCGCTTAAAATGGCTTTTTACGCGTATTAAACACCTAGTACGGGTTTAAAAAAATTTTGTCATATAAGACTTATTACCAACTGATATGACCTATTAAAATAAGTTATTTTACTGATGTATTCGGACCCGAATCTCAGAATTTCATTTAATCTCTTTTATAATCTTTAAAATGACCAAAATACCCCTACGGGGCTTAAATTGAGATTAAACTCGCTTTGGGTATAATGGAAGGTATCATACTGATATCACAACATATTTAAGGCATATTAACTTAGGAAACCTGTAAATGACTCTCATGGTTACCCGTTACGCCTCTTGCGCGTTCGGTTCGGTTTATGTAACTAGTTTGCATAAATTAGCCGAAACGGGTCGAACCTTATCGTTTTTATCTCAAAATCCAGAATCTGTTTAGTTTACCCATATTATACCAGTCTTCAAACTTGTCGGGTCTAAACCACATTCTATTCCGGTCTTCGCTTAATCACGCGTTCGAACCGTATCTTCCTTTAAAACTAACCGGTCTAAGCTTAAGCTTAACTAAAGACCGTTAGGATTCTAATAGGTTATTATAAACCTTCGTTCCAGAATAGGAGACCCGGTAAAAGCTACACGCACTTGCTATTTGTGATTGATACTTGCAAAGGTAAATACTCTTAACTTATTTTCCCTATACGGGCTTGGGGTATGGTATATAAAATACCGCTTGGTCAGGCATTTAATCTTTAATTGAATAGAGGTTAAACCATTGATATGCTCCGTTTTGAAATGTTTTGTTTGCTTAAAGCCTTTGGGGGGTTAATGACCATGTCCCGGATATCCTTGGCATCATCTTACGAGATGGCCACGACCTGAGCACGGGGTGTAGGCGTACACCCGTCAGTGCATAAATAAATAGTGTGGTGTGTCTATTGATCTTTAACCCGGTCTGCGGATCGGGCTACTGAACGCATAAGGAACATGTAATTCTTTTACAAGATTATATTCAAATAATTATCCCAAGTTATAAAAATGTTTTGTGCCACGTGCATTCAAATCAATTTGATTAAACCTTTTCAAATGAGCCAGTTGATTGTATTTACCAGTGTAAACTGACGTATTTTCCCAAAAAGGTTAAGTGCAGGTACTACGCGAACTAGGCTGGCTTTCTCCTAGCGTCCACAATAAGTCTCGCAAGCTTGGATGTCAAAACTGTTTAACAATGTTTCCATTTTATTTTGATCCACCTGTGGATTATTTTCAACTATTTGTGATACTTGATATTACAATTATATTCGGTTGAAACTTATCTATCTTTTGCTTCCGCTGTGCATTTAAATATTGTGTTGTTTGACTATAATGATATCAACTACGTCACGATACTCCCCACTGGTAATACGTGGAAATATCGGGGTGTGACAGGTTGGTATCAGAGCCAAGGTTGAGTGAATTAAACACTAGCCTTTTGTGGTTAATCTCAATGACACAATTGCACATTCCAAAATTTTTGAGTCTAGACAAAGAACATAGGAATAATCCAAATTTTGTTTTTAATTTTAACTTTGTCCTTTATATATTTCTTGTTGTTATCTTTGTTTATATTGACAGGTTTAACAATACCGCCAAGATTTAGAAGAGGAGGACGAGGTAAGGGGCTGATCACCGCCCCCAACGATCACGAAGCCAGGCCTTCTCACCGGCGAGCTCCTTCCAATACTATGGGTGACGATCCTCAGGGAAACTGGAGGACCCATACGGAGCCCGCTAGATGGTCTGTCTCGCACAGCTCAACACCTTCTTATCGTCATTCTTTTGGGCCGCATTCGGAAAACGAGCCCAATAACCCTCAACCTTCATATATACCTCTCCAGCGATCCCTTTCGCACAATTCCTTTGGCGACCCCACTCCTATCTTTCAGGGCTGGTTTAACCCGGCAAACTATATTCAAGAACCAGTGGGTTTTAACCCATTGGGACCGGAGGATCACTTTTTCGGCGATCACGCCATGGATATGGATGAGGACACCGACCCTATGGAACCACCGACTGGAACCCCCACGCACCCTATTGAGGTCTCTGATCATTCATCTTTCCACGGATCACCCTACGGTGGTCTAGACAGTTTCCAAGCAAGGTTTAACCAACATGAATGGTACTTCACACCTTCTCACCATTCATCACCTCACCAGCAGCAGCAGCAGCAGGGTCCCTTTGGGGATTCATGTTTTGTGGCTGTCACGCCACCGCCGCTAGTTCATCAATCACCTCCAGAACCACCAAGGCGTAGGAGAACGGGTGCAAGAATATCTGCGCAAGGAGGGGATTTTCACTTCAGCACCCCCCATCACTCAAGTGGCAGTCACTACCCGCCACTACAAGAAGACCCACAGATGGGTGGGCCCTCGAACCAAATTCCAGAGGTGAATCTGGCACCAGTTGCACCACAGCCGCCACCAATGGGTTTTGGTAACCCGATTCCTACGTACGCTGGGTCAACAGCGTACAACCCGTTTGAGCAGCCGGCTCACACAAACTATAACTATGCTGAAGACCCTTACCAAGTGGCATCAAACTACCTCGCTCTTCATCCTGAAGGACCATATGGAACCCCTTGGGGAATGGGATATCCAACTCATGGGTATCAAGTACCTGCACGACCACCGATTCGGCAACAGTCGCAACCACCACGATTTTCCCCACCGGAACAGGAGGAAATCCTCCAAAGACTAAGTCGGATGGAGCATGAATTTCAAGAAGAACGCAGGAACAATAGGGGTTTCCTCAACGGCCTAGCGAGCTTGCTAAAGGGGAAGAAGAAGAGGGATCATTAAATCCCTGTATGTATTGTTGTATTTCCTACTTTTCCATCAAGTCCCTGGATGGACATTCATCTTTGTAATTAGTCCCTGCGTGGACTTGTCTTTTTAGTCCCTGCGTGGACATCTGTTTTAGTACTTGGTCCCTGCGTGGACTTGTATTTCGGTTTAACCCCTGCGTGGGTAATTTGTCTATTAAAAGTCCCGTTTAGGGCAATGTGTAATCCTTTTTAATATTTAATGGAATGTTAAGTTTATTTTCATTTTGTCATTATATGCATAAATATATTATACATGAAATAAATAAATCAAAATCATTCCTTTTAAAATAATCTGCCTATTATATGTTAAATAAGAATCTTAAAGGTATAACCTAGCCTGCATGTCATTATAAGACCTGGCCAAGATGGTAAGACCTGCTTAAAAGATTCGGATCCCTGTTAACATCTGGAAACATGTTAACGCTCCTGGCAGACGTGATTCGTTAAAATCACACACGTCATTCTTATATAAGGATTCTTCAAAAGATTCCTAACCTAACTTAATGATCTATAAATCATAGAGTTTAAATCATCAATTAAGATGATCATATGTTGACCATCCATTGGTAATATAGTGCCTACGGGCCATAATCATTGTCATATAAGACAAAAGACAGTAGTAGTCTACGACTCCCTGTCAGAGAAAGGTAATGAAGTATGTTCAAACCTTCATGCCTTGATTCTCGGAAATCATGACTTATAATTTAAAATGTCCCTGTGACTAGGCCTTTTGTGCTAATAATACTGTTATTGTTTTATAATTAGGATAGATTATAGTAAAATCCTAAATAAATGTGCGTAACAAATTAACCAAATATGGTCTATGTTTACCATGGTTAACGAATTGCCCTAAAAGGCAATTCCATAATAAACTCCCAAATAAATTATTGTCAATATCTTGTGTAACAGTTCAAAACACAATGGCTGACTCGGATGAGATCAACAGTCACCCTAGAGAGGATCGTGGTAATACCCGAATTAATATCGCGGGTGAAGAACTACAAGCATTGATAGACAATGCGGTTACCAAAGCTATAGAACGACAGTATAACGAATATAGTGGGACTCGGAGTAGGACCCTATCCGCACCACATTCCAAGCCTAAGACTCATTCTGAGGCTCACAGCAAGCCACCACCCTCTAAGAAGGAAGAACCAAAGAAAGTTGATGACGATCGTCAGTCCTCAAATCAACAAAGTGTTCCATCTCAAAAGATCGTACTGAACCAAGGACCCCGTGACAAGGGTTGCTCCTACAAGTATTATGTTTCATGCAAACCCAGGGATTTCACTGGGGAGAAAGGAGCTATAGACTGCATGACATGGTTGGATGAAATAGACACAGTAGTTGATATCAGCGGATGTGCTGAGAAGGATGTGGTAAAGTTTGTGTCTCAATCGTTTAAAGGTGAGGCCTTGGCCTGGTGGAGATCGTTGATTCAAGCTACTGGGAAGATTCCATTGTACAATCTGACATGGGATCAGTTCATGGCATTGATTAGAGAAAACTACTGCCCTCAGCATGAGGTGGAAAAGATTGAGTCGGATTTTCTGTCATTGGTAATGAAAAATCTGGATTGCCAAGCTTACCTTACGAGCTTTAATACAATGTCAATGTTGGTTCCTTATCTGGTGTCCCTGGAACCCAAAAGAATAGCTCGTTTCATTGGGGGTTTAGCCCTAGAGATAGGGGTGAGCAAGTTTAGGTCCGGACCGAAAATAACCGAGAACCGAACCGAAAATATACCCAACCTGACCCGAACCCAAGTACCTAGGTATTTAGAACGGTTCCAATTTTTCATATAAAATAGGGTCGGGTCAGGTCGGTTCTCGGTTCTTTTCATGGTGAAACCCGACTTGGACCTATGGACCGGACCCTATATTTAGGGTAGTGAATCGGTTCTATATTTTATGTTTGATCGGTTCTCGGGTCGGGTAATGGTCGGGTCGGGTCGGGGTTTTCCTTTTGCTCACCCCTACCTAGAGATAAAGGCAAGTGTAAAAGCCTCTCGGCCAGCTACATTCAGGTCTGCAGCTGATATATCTTTGTCCCTCACACTGGACGCGGTCAGACAGAGATCGCTGAGGAACACGGATGCCGAGAAAAGGAAGCGTGAAGATGACAATTCACGCAGGTCAGATAAGAAGCACCGGGGAAACAATGACCACAAGAAGGGGTCTGGTTCTAAGAAGGATGGGCATCAATCTGGAGATAAGCCCAAGTGTAAGGCTTGTCAGAAGCACCACTTTGGGAGGTGCAGACTTGACTCAAAATCCCAATCTCAGCCGAGGCCTTGTGGGATTTGCAAATCTTCGGAACATAAGACCCTAGAGTGCAAGAAACTGAAGGATGCAACATGCTACAGTTGCAACGAAAAAGGGCACATTAAGACAAATTGCCCTAAAAATGCAAAGAAAGCTGATGAAGGAAAGAAGACCAATGCTAGGGTCTTCAGGATGGATGCAAAGGAAGCTGTGCAGGACGACAATGTGATCACAGGTACCTTCCTTATAAATGATGTTTATGCGAGAGTGCTATTTGATTCAGGAGCTGATAAATCATTTGTAGATAAAAGTTTTGTAAATTGCTGAATTTACCTGTTAAAACCTTAAGTGTGAAATATGAGGTGGAATTAGCAGATGGCACCTTAGAAACCTCCTCAACCATATTAGATGGATGTTTCATATCCATTAAGAACCACTCTTTTCCTTTGTCCTTACTTCCCTTTAAGCTAGCCGGTTTTGATGTAGTGATAGGCATGGACTGGTTATCTTATAACCAGGCCCAGATTGTCTGCAATAAGAAGCAAGTGGTGATCAAGACTCCGTCTGGTAAATCACTTACCATTTAGGGAGATACCCAGTATGGACTGCCTGAGCAAGTGACTATGCTCAAGGCCTCTAGGTGTTTGAAGAAGGGTTGTGTTATCTACATGGCACAAGTGACTATTGATGAGCCGAAACCCAAGATTGAGGATATTCCCATCATTTCTGAATATCCCGATGTTTTTCCTGAAGAACTACCTGGTTTACCACCAGATAGACAAGTAGAATTCAGAATTGACATCATCCCTGGAGCAGCACCTGTTGCTAGAGCACCTTATAGGTTGGCACCAACAGAGATGAAGGAATTGAGAACACAACTAGATGAATTGCTAGCCAAAGGTTTCATTAGACCTAGTTCGTCTCCTTGGGGAGCACCAATCTTATTTGTCAAAAAGAAGGATGGATCGATGCGTATGTGCATCGATTACCGTGAGCTTAATAAGGTCACTATCAAGAATAGGTACCCATTGCCCAGGATCGACGATCTGTTCGATCAGCTTCAAGGGGCAAGTTACTTCTCTAAGATTGACTTAAGGTCAGGCTATCACCAACTGAAGGTTAGAGATGAAGACGTTCACAAGACTGCATTTAGGACTCGTTATGGTCATTACGAGTTCCTAGTGATTCCTTTTGGGCTCACTAATGCACCAGCGGCATTCATGGATCTCATGAACCGTGTCTGCAAACCATACTTGGACAAATTTGTTATCGTCTTCTTGACGACATTCTGATTTATTCAAAGAATCAGGCCGACCATGAGAAACATCTTCGATGTATTCTTTCACTACTTCAGCAGGAGAAGCTCTACGCCAAATTCTCTAAGTGTGAATTTTGGCTTCGTGAAGTCCAATTTCTTGGACATGTGGTTAGTGAACGTGGAATCCAGGTGGATCCTGCTAAGGTTGAAGCTGTCATGAATTGGCAAGAGCCGAAGACGCCCACTGAAATTTGCAGTTTCTTGGGATTAGCAGGATACTACAGGCGCTTTATTGAAAATTTTTCAGGGATTGCTGCACCCCTAACTTCCTTGACTAGGAAGGATATTAAGTTCAACTGGGAACCCAAGCAGCAAGAATCTTTCGATATTTTGAAGCAGAAGTTGAGCAACGCTCCTGTACTGACATTGCCTGAAGGTGCCGAAGAATTCGTGGTTTACTGCGACGCATCACACACTGGCATGGGGTGTGTGCTTATGCAGAAAGGCAAGGTTATTGCCTACGCTTCACGACAGTTAAAGGTGCATGAAAAGAATTACACCACCCATGACTTGGAGTTGGGTGCCGTTGTATTTGCACTAAAACTTTTGAGGCACTATTTATACGGTATCAAGTGTGTGATCTATTCTGATCACAAGAGCCTCCAGCACCTGTTTAACCAAAAGGATTTGAACATGAGGCAACGATGTTGGATGGAAACTTTGAATGATTATGATTGTGAGATAAGATACCATCCTGGCAAGGCAAATGTAGTCGCCGATGCCTTGAGTCGAAAGGAAAGAGTGAAGCCAATTAGAATCAATGCCAAGAGCATTGAGGTAAAGAATGGTTTGAATGAAAGGTTGTTAGCCGCGCAGAAGGAAGCTGTGCTGGAAGCTAACTATACTAATGAAAAGCTAGGAGTAACCGAAGAACAGTTATCTCATGGCAAGGACGGAATTCTGAGGTTAAATGGACGAATATGGGTTCCAATTTTTGGAGGACTTCGAGATGTCATTCTCCAGGAAGCCCACAGTTCTAAATACTCCGTTCATCCTGGAGCTGACAAGATGTACCAGGATTTGAAAGCAAACTTTTGGTGGATAGGCTTGAAGAAGTCTATAGCTACCTTTGTAGCTAAATGTTTGACGTGTGCGCAAGTCAAAGCTGAACATCAGAAGCCGTCAGGTTTGCTACAACAACCTGAACTTCCCACGTGGAAGTGGGAAATGGTGACGATGGATTTCATCACCAAGTTGCCGAAGACAAGGAAAGGAAATGATACGATATGGGTAATAGTAGATAGACTGACTAAGTCAGCACATTTCCTACCCATTAAGGAGACCTATAGCTCCGACATGTTAGCCCAATTGTACGTAGATAAGATTGTATCTCTACATGGCGTACCGGTGTCTATTATCTCTGACAGAGATACTAGATACACGTCACATTTTTGGAAAAGTTTCCAACAATCTTTGGGCACGCGTGTAAATTTTAGTACGGCTTACCATCCTCAGACGGACGGCCAGAGTGAGCGTACAATCCAAACTTTGGAAGACATGCTTCGTGCATGTGTGATTGACTTAGGTGGTAGTTGGGATAACCACCTGCCATTAATCGAGTTCTCGTATAACAATAGCTACCATACAAGCATCAAGGCCACGCCTTTCGAAGCCTTGTACGGTAGAAAGTGCAGAACGCCCGTTTGTTGGGCGGAAGTTGGAGATGTCCAACTGACAGGACCGGAAATAGTCTTTGAAACGACGGACAAGATTGTCCAGATTCATGACCGCCTGAAAGCTGCCAGGGATAGGCAGAAAAGCTACGCAGATCTAAAGTGTAAACCTCTGAAATTCGAGGTAGGTGATAAAGTGTTGCTTAAAGTATCACCCTGGAAGGGAGTGATGCGATTTGGTAAGAAAGGTAAGTTAAGCCTGAGATACATAGGACCATTCAATATCATCGAATGTGTCGGATCAGTTGCTTATAAGTTAAAATTACCTGAAGAGCTCAGTGGTATTCACAATGTATTCCACATCTGCAATCTGAAGAAGTGTTTCGCTGATGAATCACTAGTCATACCACATACAGATGTGCACATAGAAGAGAGCTTGAAGTTTGTTGAAAAACCTGTGTCGATCGAGGATCAACAGGTTAAGAAGCTTCAAAGGAAGCATGTACCGATCGTAAAGGTTAAATGGGATACCCGTAGAGGTCCCGAATACACATGGGAGGTTGAGTCCACAACGAAAGAAAAGTACCCTCATTTATTTCAGTAAATCTCGAGGTCGAGATTTCTTTTAAGGGGGTGAGGATGTAACACCTCGAAAATTTGTGATCAATGAAATAACGACACGTGTTATGTAAGACAAAAGCGTTATAAACCCGGAACTAGTTAAAGATGTATGGCAGGATTTAAAAGTGTCGACATGTTAATTAATACCTCTGAACGATCTCATTATGAATCCCAAGACCCTAACATATATTATAAACATCTGATATACTCAAATCCAGTAAATGCTAGCAATGATTGATTCATGTTTGCAAGAGTGGAATCCTATGAGGATATGCACGATAAACCTTCGTTTATGATTTTTCGTTAAAACCCAAGACAACATTGCATAATGGTAGGGTGGACATAACTATTCAAGCATGATATAAAGGCCCCATACTGATAATTCAAGCCCCAAAATCGTTTTACCTAAGTTGCCCTTTCAAAGCTCGAAAGATCAAAAATTTTTGCCTTCTGCAAAGGTCTTACGGACCGTAAAGGACCCCCTTACGGTCCGTAAGCCTTTGCCAGCGACAGTAACTTTGGCAGCAGCCTGTATAAACGTTATAACCGACTTAAAAAGATATTTTCACTTCCATGGGCGACCCCTAACAGTTCCTAGGCACTAGGGACACTTGTGGATGATCCATGATCAGTTGTAGCATTGGTTGTCATGATCTAATGAGATCAAAAGCACTATAAAAAGGCCCTCATGTTGCAACATTTTGATCACACCTTCCATCTGCATTTGTGGAGCTTCCTGGAGCATAAGACCAGTCCCCAAGCATCTCTAATAGTGCATTAGACTTTGGTAAGTGCCCTTGACCTTCCTTAATTGAGTTTTACTTAGTTTTTAGCTTAAAAGTCAAACTGTCGTAATTAACGTTTGACTTAGCGATTAATCATTAATGGTTCAGTGTTTAGTCAAATCAAAGGTAGTTATAAGTTGGTAATTATGTGGGCATTAAACCATTAAAAGGGCACCCTCTGATTCCCGCTCTAACTAGATCAAATGTCGGGTCAAAGTTGCTTATAAAAAGTCAACAGAAACTGAATTTGCAAATTAACATGTAATTAGCAATGTAGAAGGCATGTAACCTATTTTATCACTCATATAACTTAGTAATAAATGTAAGAACATGTCTAAGCATGTTCGACCCGACAATTTTCTGTTTAGACCCGGTTCGGAACCGAAAGTCGCAAAACTTTGACTTTTGCTTTGACTTCAGTTCTGACCCGATTTAGTATGATTTGGAAATGCCTTAGAGCTTCCTTAGGACCAGGTTACATGATAGTATAACCCTCTGTGATTGGTTCGTTGTTTGCCCCATTCGTTTACACGTTTTCGTTAATTGCCTAATGTTGACCAATATGCCCTTTTGACCTTAAAACGAGAATTTTGGATATGTGAGAGGACAATAATCTTTGTTGCTGAATTATAAACATGTCCCTAAAATTTCATATCAGTTAGAGGTCTAGATTAGGAGTTATGCTCAATAGCGCACTTAAAAAGCTTTTTAGTAATTAAACGGCGTCATTAGCATAACGCCTATCTAAACCCAATTTTTGACACCAAACCTTTTACCCGCTGATGTAATATAATATTTTGGGATTTTTGAATATTTTTAATTATTTTTAACCTACTCATAACCTAAGGTTATGGCCTTGATTCGGTAAATACCGATTATACCCTTTTTGTGTATAAAATGAGTTTTACATAATATTTTGACACCAATCCAATTGCTACTGATTTTATATAATAAATGGAGTATTTTGAACTTTATAACCTGATCAGAAAACTCAGATTTCCTGTATAACCCGGAAATCGCTTAAAATGGTTTTTACGCGAATTAAACACCTAGTACGGGTTTAAAACCATTTTGTCATATAAGACTTATTACCAACTGATATGACCTATTAAAATAAGTTATTTTACTGATGTATTCGGACCCGAATCTCAGAATTTCATTTAATCTCTTTTATAATCTTTAAAATGACCAAAATACCCCTACGGGGCTTAAATTGAGATTAAACTCGCTTTGGGCATAATGGAAGGTATCCTACTGATATCACAACATATTTAAGGCATATTAACTTAGGAAACCTGTAAATGACTCTCATGGTTACCCGTTACGCCTCTTGCGCGTTCGGTTCGGTTTATGTAACTAGTTTGCATAAATTAGCCGAAACGGGTCGAACCTTATCGTTTTTATCTCAAATCCAGAATGTGTTTAGTTTACCCATATTATACCAGTCTTCAAACTTGTTGGGTCTAAACCACATTCTATTCCGGTCTTCGCTTAATCACGCGTTCGAACCGTATCTTCCTTTAAAACTAACCGGTCTAAGCTTAAGCTTAACTAAAGACCGTTAGGATTCTAATAGGTTATTATAAACCTCCGTTCCAGAATAGGAGACCCGGTAAAAGCTACACGCACTTGCTATTTGTGATTGATACTTGCAAAGGTAAATACTCTTAACTTATTTTCCCTATACGGGCTTGGAGTATGGTATATAAAATACCGCTTGGTCGGGCATTGAATCTTTAATCGAATAGAGGTTAAACCATTGATATGCTCCGTTTTGAAATGTTTCGTTTGCTTAAAGCCTTTGGGGGGTTAATGACCATGTCCCGAATATCCTTGGCATCATCTTACGAGATGGCCACGACCTGAGCACGGGGTGTAGGCGTACACCCGTCAGTGCATAAATAAATAATGTGGTGTGTCTATTGATCTTTAACCCGGTCTGCGGATCGGGCTACTGAACGCATAAGGAACATGTAATTCTTTTACAAGATTATATTCAAATAATTATCCCAATTATAAAAATGTTTTGTGCCACGTGCATTCAAATCAATTTGATTAAACCTTTTCAAATGAGTCAGTTGATTGTATTTACAAGTGTAAACTGACGTATTTTCCCAAAAAGGTTAAGTGCAGGTACTACGCGAACTAGGCTGGCTCTCTCCTAGCGTCCACAATAAGTCTCACAAGCTTGGATGTCAAAACTGTTGAACAATGTTTCCATTTTATTTTGATCCACCTGTGGATTATTTTCAACTGTTTGTGATACTTGATATTACAATTATATTCGGTTGAAACATATCTATCTTTTGCTTCCGCTGTGCATTTAAATATTGTGTTGTTTGACTATAACGATATCAACTACGTCACGACACACCCCACCGGGCCCACCGGTAATACGTGAAAATATCAGGGTGTGACATTTGTTCACTAGTCAAAGTATTAACAGAGTTATCAGAAGACTCAACAGTACTATTATTACTTGCAACTGCTTTCTTTCCTTGACTGCTTCTTAGAGGTTTCATCCAAGACGGATAGCCAATAATCTCAAAACATTTATCTACAGTGTGACCTCTCTTATTACAATTAGAACACTTTAAGTTTTGATTTGAAACTCTATTATTTTTTCTAAACTCAACAGGTTGAGTTGTTTTTGAAACAAAAGACATAGTCTGTCCTTTTTTGCTACTGTTAGTGGAGTTTCTATGGGATTCTTCCCTAGAAACAACAGCAAAAGCCTCCTTTACAGTAGGTAAAGTTTCTTTCATCAACAAGTTAGTCCTAACACTTTAGTACACCCCATCTAAACCCATTAGAAATTGCATTAGTTTAATCATGTGATTAAAATTATTGAAATCCTTAGCAGCATCACAAGTGCAAGCAGCCAGTTGCAAGATTTGATCTAATTGTCTCCACATTACATTCAATTTGTGATAATAATCTGAGACACTCAAACCATTCTAAGTAAAACTATTAATTTTCTGATATAGATAAAAAAACAACAGACCCATCTATTTTGTTATAAGTTTCTTTTAGGTCTGTCCAAACATCACTAGCAAGTTTAGAAAACACTTGACCCATGTACAATTCTTCACTTATAGAATTTAAAATCCAAGTAAGAACAATGGAATTACACCTATCCCATTGTTTAGATAAAACATCATTATTTTCTGATTTAATGCACGTTTTATCAATAAATCCCCATTTATTCTTTACTTGTAAAGCAAGTTGCATAGCATTAGACCAAACCGTGTAATTCTCAGATCCTTTCAGTTTTATGGAAACAATAGTCAAATTACTAGAGTCAGATGGATGCAAGTACAAAGGATCACTTGCATCGAGTTTACTCACAAGGGTCTTAGGTGGTGGATCACTAGGACCAGTACCACCACTTGAGATAACCGGACCATCAACCATTGTAACACAAAATCAAGTAGCAATCAAGATCCAAGAACAAAAAAAATGCAACAATACAAATAATTACAACAAACAGAACCTAATCACATAAAATGCAACAGGATGTACCCTTCCTATGTCCCAATCAACAAACCGGTCAACACTACCCCCGCAACAATAATGCCTAAATGCAAGAACAGAAAACTAAAAGGAAGAAAATTAAGGAACGATCTCACCAGGGGGTGCATAACTCCTGCAAATCAGTCTTGCAGCCTTCACTTAGGGCTACAAGAACCGATTAGAAGACCAACAACTACACAAATCCAGTCAGTTTGCTTTGCAACCTTCTAAGGTTACAAAGACCAACGCGAATCACTTCAATAACACCAAGAACGCCACAAACCCTAGACTAGGGTTTCAAACCTTCAAGATCCCCAAATTTCTTCACAAAGCACGCACTCCAAGAACTGATTCGGTGTCAACCACAGGCGAAACACCACTGAATCGGCGTCAACAAGAAGCGATCCAAGTCAGATCCAGTTAGATCTGAACCGATTCAACTCTAGAAAAACACAGCGGAACAAAAAAAACCCAAGAGCTTATGAATGCTCTGATACCATGTAAAAAACACTGATATCAAACTGTAATCGACAAGAACCCAAACCAAAGGTTTTATTACCCACTGATTCGATGATTACAAGTGAAAACAAAGAACAGATTGAAACAAAATACAACAGATACAAGCTCTCAACTCTCAACTACCGATGATTATCAACACGATAATCATCAATCTTCACAAGATCTCACAACAACACCACTATTACGAGACAAATCAGTGATCAAAATGATCGAAACCCTAAGCGACTGTTTTAGAGAGAGAAACGAGAGACTTCTGGAAATAAAAAATATCTTCAATTTCTTCATAAAGTTAGGCGACCACTCTTTTATATAAGGCAAGTCTCGCAGCAGTCTCAAATAGGCCCAGTAACAGCACCAGTCCAGTCTCGAATAAGCCCAGTAACAACAGTCCAGTAATATGCAGCGATAAGCCCAGTAATATGCAGCAACAGATCCAGAAACATGTAACAAAAATAAAACCACCATTCAGTAACAAGTAACACTTATATTATTAAACTGAAGTAATATGTAGTAATATATACGATATATATATATATATATATATATATATATATATATATATATAGTGTGTAACAAGTAACACTTATATTATTAAACCAATTTTAGTGAGAAAACTTAGCAAACTAGAATATGTGGTCCACATTCACCCACATCACCTCATCCATACCCATCCTTTAAGGGTATTTTGGTCTTTTTGTTTCTTTCTTTGAAGATTGTGCTTTGTACTTTTCTCTCTTCTTTATTGTTGTCACCATCACCATCACCATCATCATTGTTTCTCTTTCTTCTTTCTTCTTTTCTTTGAGAATTCAAAAAAACTTCTGTGCATTCACCATCATCATCATCCCTTCTCTCATCCTCTCTCTTTCTTCATGTTTCAATCACCAAGAACACACACAAGTGTGTGTGAGAGAATCGTTATTGTTAAAACCCCTTCGTGTTCATGAAGAACACCAAGAACACACACACAAGTGTGTGAGAAAGAAGCAGGCCTGAATCATTCAGTTGCATGTGTTTCTAGAGAGAGAAAGTTATTAGAACACCAAGACCAAGAACACACACAAGTGTGTGAGAGAGAAGCAGGTCATAAATCATTTGGTTCATGGGTTTTTAGAGAGAGAAAGTTGTTAGAACGCCAAGAACACACACACACAAGTGTGTGTGAGAGAATCATTTTTGAAGATCTTCATCGTGTTCATCAGACGGGTCTAGATCCGGTTAGTGTTCTACTAATAGCAAGAACACACTTGATTTTTTTGTTAAAAAGGTTGTTAATAACTTTTTGTGTGCTCAAAGTGTTCTAGTAATGGGTTAATGTTCATGTATTTTGCAGGTTTTTGTTTTTATGTTAAAATCATTTTTAGTTTTTTGATATTTTCAGTTTGTTGACCAATAATTTATGGGTTGGGTTTGTGTTAGGTTTTATAAATTGGATTTACTTTATTTTGTTTTTTGTTTTTTGTTTAAATTGGGCATCCCAATTATTGGTAGATAATTAGTTTGAAAATCCATAATTGTTACAGTAAAGGTTTCAAAATGTTGTTGGTTAAGTTGTTCTTTTTTTATAATTAGTGTTAAATGTTTCAAATTTTTGCAGGCATAACTAGTTACGTATGTTACATTTCTGCCAGCTACATTTCTGCTAGTTAGATTCTAAACTGTTTGTCCTGTATGTTGTAACATATGTTACACTTTCGGACAATATATGGTGCATACATTGTGTTACACATTTTGTTTTGATATGAGTGGATATTGAAATGGTGAATGGTAATTGTTGTATCCTCATCTTAGCAAGTACTCTTTTGCTGACTACTAATATTTGTGTTTTTCATTTCTTGGGCAGGACTGGGACTGGGAAGAAACCTAACAAAACATTATGTGTTTACAAATCTATATCTTTTTAAATGGGTTGAAATGTTATTTTAAATGGGTTGTTAGTTGAAATGTCTTGCTGGCATAATTAGCTACATATGTTGTAATAATGTTACACGTGTTACTTATGTTAAAACCAGCCCTTTCTTGGACATAAAAAGGAGCTACACATATGTAACACATGTTTGTAACGTGTGTTACACTGGAGGGTACCTTTGATGTTGTACAGAAGTTACCCTCTAGTGTAACACATGTTACAAACATGTGTTACATATGTTCAACCTCTTTGTTACCAAAAATCGGGGCTGCACATATGTAACACGTGTTACAACAGGTTTTTACCTACTTGCACGTCTCTATTACAAATGGATGAAAAACAGTTTTTTTAAAACATCCACGGTGTAACACTTGTTTATTTCAAAGTTCTTAAAACAACCGTTGTAACACGTGTTATAATCCCATCTTCAACGTAAAGATACATCCAATGTAACACGTGTTACAAAAGGAAATTACCTACTTACACATCTCTATTACACTAGAGAGGTAACACATGTATAGCCACGTTACACATGTTACATAGAAGATTAATAAGTTTTAACTATAGAATATTTAATATTGATGTACTTGTTTTGTTCATAGGTGGAAAGATGTTTTGTGTTCAAGATGAAGATGGTTATCAAGAAGCGAAACCCGCGGAAGGATTACAACGCATCATCAGGTTTTCGTGGTGACGATGGTGTTGTTGTGAAGGCAATTTTTAGAAGACCATTTTTAGAAGCATTACAACTATTGATATAAAATTTATTTTTATTTTCATTGTTAGTATGCCAATATTTGAATGAATACGGATGTTGTTGTGAAGGCAATTTTTTTTTGGATGCAACAACTATATGTAACATGTGTAACCTTGACGTTGTAGCACATGTAACACCTATATGTAACATGTGTAAGATTGCTATACATGTGTTACATATATACCCATATTGTAACATATGTTATAAACATGTGTTACATATGTCAGCCCCTTTGGTGTCAATTTAAACTTAGCAAAATTACATATGTAACAACATTACATCATCCAAAATGTCATATCAATGAACAAACAAGTAATATATGTAACTATAAGTATATGAGACTAGTGTAACAAATTAAAGGGACAAACGATACACTTCATGTTACATAAGTACCTAGACTTGTTATTAACAATGTTATTAGTAGATAAAAAAACTGGATTAACGTATATTTTTTACATTGAACCCAGCTTCTTGGTTATAAGCCTTACACATGGCAAGAAGTTCTTCCAGTGTGACGTATGATTTAACAATAATAGGATGATATTGCTCGTTGACATTCGGTGTCCACAATTTAGTGCCATTAGAATACTAGTAAATATGGTAACGTGGAGTATGTTCTATATCATCTGTGGACATAGGGACGGATGTTAGTATAAGTTTACGTGTGTAATGAACGTTGTAATACGTTTAGCACCCTAGGGTAACAAAAAAAGATCACACATGACACTTGTCGTGATGTTACACATGTTAATTGTGTGTGCACATGTAACATCTTCTCTACAATGTATGTAACATCCTTAAAAGTTGTGTTCCTACTCTGCTTTATATTTTGTAAGTACTTATAGGTAAACATTTTTTAAAGATACAACCTGTAAAATGTGTTACACCAAAATGTTACACAAGTGTTTCCAGTTTTACACATGTTACATCTTCTGTAACTCTGCTTTATACATTGCAAGTGTTTCCTGTTTCCAGTTTAAACATGTTTTAAAGATACAACCTGTAACATGTAAGTACTTATAGGTAAACATGTTTTAAAGATACAGTCGTATCACCTTACAAGTTATATGTTTTACTGACAAACGCCATTTCACACATGTTACACACTATAGAGTGAAACAACAGTATTGAACGTTGTTACACATTTCCCATTCTATCGTAACATGTGTAACCTTTTTGGGGGTATCAATGTTGTAGGTTTATACAGACTTAAATATATACAAATGATCCAAAAATGATCATACATGTGTTACCCTCTAGTGTAACATAAGTTACAAACATGTCTTACATATGTGCAGCCCCGATTTTTGGTAACAAAGGGGTTGAACATATGTAACACATGTTTGTAACATGTGTTACACTGGAGGGTAACTTCTGTACAACGTCAAAGGTACCCACCACCTGCCCTTCATCGACTTCTTGTTCCCATTCTTCATCGGTTTCTCCATCTACCTTCTTTCGTTATCGTTCTGTTTCTTTATCGTTCTGCTTTCGCTTATTAGCCAGCCTACCCGTCACGGACCTGGTCATTCTCCTCACTCCTGCAAATACAACCGCCATAGTAAATACATAATAGCACAAGTAATATTTCCGGAGTTATTTGTAAAATAAACGAGATATTCCGAATAAATTATGAAGTTTATATATTTTAACATTTAACAGCCAATCTTAAAAAAAACATTTTAACATTTAAACTTACTATTACATTAAGTAAAAACCTTTTGTAACACGTAACAAACCTAACACGTGTTGCATTGGATGTATCTTCAAGCTGAAGATGAGATAATAAAAAGGAAAATGCACAACACTAAAAAAGTTGTAACACGTGTTACAACGGTTGTTTTAAGAACTTTCAAATAAACAAGTGTTGCAAAGTGGATGTTTTTAAATAACTGTTTAAATCAACGTAATAGAGATGTGTAAGTAGGTAATTTCCTTTTGTAACACGTGTTACATTGGATGTATCTTTACGTTGAAGATGGGATTATAACACGTGTTACAACGGTTGTTTTAAGAACTTTGAAATAAACAAGTGTTACACCGTGGATGTTTTAAAAAAACTGTTTTTCATCCATTTGTAATAGAGACGTGCAAGTAGGTAAAAACCTGTTGTAACACGTGTTACATATGTGCAGCCCCGATTTTTGGTAACAAAGAGGTTGAACATCTGTAACACATGTTTGTAACATGTGTTACACTAGAGGGTAACTTCTGTACAACATCAAAGGTACCCTCCAGTGTAACACACGTTACAAACATGTGTTACATATGTGTAGCTCCTTTTTATGTCCAAGAAAGGGCTGGTTTTAACATAAGTAACACGTGTAACATTATTACAACATATGTAGCTAATTATGTCAGCAAGACATTTCAACTAACAACCCATTTAAAATAACATTTCAACCCATTTAAAAAGATATAGATTTGTAAACACATAATGTTTTGTTAGGTTTCTTCCCAGTCCCAGTCCTGCCCAAGAAATGAAAAACACAAATATTAGTAGTCAGCAAAAGAGTACTTGCTAAGATGAGGATACAACAATTACCATTCACCATTTCAATATCCACTCATATCAAAACAAAATGTGTAACACAATGTATGCACCATATATTGTCCGAAAGTGTAACATATGTTACAACATACAGGACAAACAGTTTAGAATCTAACTAGCAGAAATGTAGCTGGCAGAAATGTAACATACGTAACTAGTTATGCCTGCAAAAATTTGAAACATTTAACACTAATTATAAAAAAAGAACAACTTAACCAACAACATTTTGAAACCTTTACTGTAACAATTATGGATTTTCAAACTAATTATCTACCAATAATTGGGATGCCCAATTTAAACAAAAAACAGAAAACAAAATAAAGTAAATCCAATTTATAAAACCTAACACAAACCCAACCCATAAATTATTGGTCAACAAACTGAAAATATCAAAAAACTAAAAATGATTTTAACATAAAAACAAAAACCTACAAAATACATGAACATTAACCCATTACTAGAACACTTTGAGCACACAAAAAGTTATTGACAACCTTTTTAACAAAAAAATCAAGTGTGTTCTTGCTATTAGTAGAACACTAACCGGATCTAGACCCGTCTGATGAACACGATGAAGATCTTCAAAAATGATTCTCTCACACACACTTGTGTGTGTGTGTTCTTGGCGTTCTAACAACTTTCTCTCTCTAAAAACCCATGAACCAAATGATTTATGACCTGCTTCTCTCTCACACACTTGTGTGTGTTCTTGGTCTTGGTGTTCTAATAACTTTCTCTCTCTAGAAATACATGCAACCGAATGATTCAGGCCTGCTTCTTTCTCACACACTTGTGTGTGTGTTCTTGGTGTTCTTCATGAACACGAAGGGGTTTTAACAATAACGATTCTCTCACACACACTTGTGTGTGTTCTTGGTGATTGAAACATGAAGAAAGAGAGAGGATGAGAGAAGGGATGATGATGATGGTGAATGCACAGAAGTTTTTTTGAATTCTCAAAGAAAGAAGAAAGAGAAACAATGATGATGGTGATGGTGATGGTGACAACAATAAAGAAGAGAGAGAATGAGATAGGGCCTTTTTGACACAAATACCCTCCTGGCCCACTAATCAACATATGTTATGTATTAAATTTAAATCAATAAACATCAAATTTCCCTAACCCTTAGATGATCAAGATCAATGGTCACAATTGAGTTTCCTTAGTTTTCTCACTAAAAAATGGTTTCCTATATATCCTTGCCCTATATATATATATATATATATATATATATATATATATATATATATATATATATATATATATATATATATATATATATATATATATATACTATTTTAACACTTTTAAAACTCTTTATACTATACATATGATATTACAATGTTACACATGTTGGTTATCTTAATCTTTAAAGAATATTGTATTATTATGATCAAGAATCAAATCCTCAACTTTAGAAAATCTACAATTGCATCCTCAAGCCAAACATGTATATAAATAGATCAGACAGAAATATATAAAGACTTATCTTTGAACGGATATATGCTTCATATTAATACAAGATAAAGATTTTATGCGTTTATTTTAACTATTCATGTACAATTAAGATGCTTTTAAAACTCTTTATACATATGATAAACAATGTTACACATGTTGGTTATCTTGATCTTTAAAGAATATTATATTATCATGATCAAGATATATAGTTTTAAGCCAATCACATTATAGCCTAGTATCATTTTAGGGGTGGGATAAGTCTTAGGGACCATGAGGTCTTGAGTTCGATTTCTACTAGGGGGTTTTCCCAGATTTATTGTATTTCCTCCTGAATTTGTATATAAACATTATTGCCTAGTGGAGATGGGTATGATCGGGTGGTTCCGCTAGTAGTACAATGATACTCTGGTGGTCTGTCAGCGATCCAAATTTGACGTTAAAAAAGATATATAGTTTTAAGTAATCTCATTTGTCTTGTGGGACTAAATGTTTTCAAAATGTTAAGTCACTTTACTTCCTTCTTATGCTTCATGTAACTTGATTTGTAATGCTTACAACCAAGTCATTTCTTATTATTAGTTAGTATATGAAAACATACTTTAGATATTCATTCGAGACGTGTTGAAAAAAGATAAGCATTATAATTTATGTATAGTTGCATGAAAAGACAAAGAATAAGAAATATAGAAAAAACATTATACATATCAAAACAAAGTGGGTATGAACAGTAAAAGACTTTTTTTAAAGATTTATTTTTTGTAATATTACACATATTTTATTTAGTGTTCATTATACTTTTTTATTAATAATATTTATATATTAAAGTAGAGAGATCATGAAAAATAAATAACTTTTTTAAAGTATTTGTTTTAGGTATTTGATATATTTTTTTTAAATAATTTGTGTACGTTAATTTTTTAAAAATTTTCTAAACGCACATCTATGTATTTTTTCCAACATTCTGATATAAATCTTATTGAAGATTGATATCGTGTTGCCACCATACCAAAAAGAAAACCGACTAAACAACATAAGTGTTGGTATTCATATTTATGGTTTTCAGTAAATCTTATTGAAAGTAGACACTATGTCGCTACTGTACCGAACGTAAACTGAACGAACAACATCGATATTTGATACCGGTACAGTAAAAGACTTTTTTTTAAGATTTATTTTTTTTAATATTATACATATTTTATTTAGTGTTTATTGTATTTTTTTATTAATAATATTTATATATTAAAGTTGAGGAATCATGAAAAATAAATAACTTTTTTAAAGTATTTGTTTTAGGTATTTGATATTTTTTTTTTAAATAATTTGTGTACGTTAATTTTTTAAAAATTTTCTAAACGCACATCTATGTATTTTTTCCAACATTCTGATATAAATCTTATTGAAGATTGATATCATGTTGCCACCATACCAAAAAGAAAACCGACTAAACAACATAAGTGTTGGTATTCATATTTATGGTTTTCAGTAAATCTTATTGAAAGTAGACACTGTGTCGCTACTGTACCGAACGTAAAACTGAACGAACAACATCGATATTTGATACCGGTATTTATATTTTTGCCTTTAGTTTCAATAAACTGATAGTATCACTATTAACTGTGACCCAACAACATCGGTATTGGCATCGTGTTTGTTTTATGTTTTATGGTTTTTGGTCGATGTAGGTCAGATGTTGATTGCTATACCGAATGCATGTATTGTGTCAGTGCGAAATAAACCGAATCGATACCGATCAAGATCCCGCCGCGAAGCGCGGGGGAAATCAACTAGTAAGAATTAAAACAAACCAAAATATTAGAATACCGAGTTCAAAACAATTACAAGTATATTCTTTATGGATCTTATATATGGTGTATTATAATGGGCTTGGTTATTCACACATCCCCCTTGGTTATTTGCACATCCCTTGAACCCTATAGGAAGCGTATAGGGCAATACGGTTCCTCTGGGTCCAAGCGTATTGAGCAATACACTTCCTACATGTGTACTTGAAGTACAAACTTTTCAGAAGATGGTCAGCTAATGATTAGGGGACCAGAGGAAGCGTATAGGGCAATATGGTTCCTCTGGGTCCAAGCGTATTAAGCAATACACTAACTATATGTGCACCAAACTTTTGATAGTCAGCTAAAAGGAAGTGTATAGGGCCATACGCTCCCTTAATGATTTTTTTTTTTCAAAAGACAAGAGGAATTATATAGGGCCATACGTTCCCTGGAGGAATTTTTTTTTGCAAGAACATCATATTGTTATTAGTATCTTTTTGAACTTTATTTTTTTAAACATTAATTAAGTTGTTTTTTTGTTATAAAATGATGTTAGTTTTTTTTGTTATAAATTTTATAAAAGACGTAGTGAAATTAAGCAATCCAAACAAATTAAACATATCCAAATTAAACAAATATTACAAATACTTAAAATTAAATTCAATTGTTCGTACAGTACTACATAATATGATAATAAAAACCACTATCATCATCAATACTCGTCAGACTCAGCGAGCTCCTCCTCTGTAAAGTTCGGGTCACGCCTAGTAGAGGGTGACGGGCTGTGCCGTGTATAGGACGTGCCTGGAGCCTATAAAAAATTCAAACAAAATACTCATTACATAACATTAAAATTGTTCTTAGAAAATGATATAAAACAAAATAACATACCTGCATGGAAAGGTCGGACAGAGGAAAGAGCGGCATGGTCTGGCCGGACCGGGGAAAATGTGGCAAGGAAAGGTCGGGCTGAGTATAGGACGGGTCGTAAGGCTATAAGAATTTAAACAAAATACCCATTACATAACATTAAATTGCTCGTAGATAAATAAAATAAAAATAAGATAATATACCTGCATGGACGGGAGGGGCTGGGTAAAGGATGTCATGGACGGGTCGGGCTGCTGCGTAAAGAACGGGCCCTGGTCCGGATAAATTCGTGGTGGTGGACGGGGTGGAATCGATGTACCCATGTACTTATACATTTCACCCATGCCAGTCATCAGCCACCCTTTGTCATCATGCATCTGATCCATCTGGCGACCGTGGGATGTTTTCTCCTGACCA
This sequence comes from Helianthus tuberosus, assembly GCA_030545235.1. Classification (NCBI taxonomy): domain Eukaryota; kingdom Viridiplantae; phylum Streptophyta; class Magnoliopsida; order Asterales; family Asteraceae; genus Helianthus; species Helianthus tuberosus. Next base: position 88,620,047 of record CM060374.1, on the reverse strand, counting down.
TGCAGTGTTAGAAGTCGCATTTGCTCATCTTGGTTACGCAAAATCCTATCGAGAAGACGATTGGTTGACCAAACCTGACGGTACGTCCAAACGCGGATGATGTACCAACGGCTGCCATGCCCAAACCTGACGGTTCGTCCCCACAAACCTATAACCAACATTAGGAATGTTTGTCGCCACTTTCATCCCTGTCATCGACTTCATGTCCAAATATTTGCAGGGAGCCGGTGGTGGATACCTATCCTCGACCCAACCAAAGTACCGACTAACACTCTGGGCTATCCGGCCGATAAAAGATCCTCCATATATACTACCACGACGCTGCTTTTTCCAACATGTGACAAAATAATCTACCAGGTAGAGATGGAGGGCGCACGGATGACCAGTAGATAAACAATAGAGATAGAAAAGATCGGCCTTCGTTACGTGCCTGCAACTCTTGCCACGGGCCGCAATGCCCGTGCTAAAGCAACGATGCAAGTAACGAACTAACGGATCGCGAATCTCCGAGGATCGGACCTCCTCCGCCTTGGTGTATGGACCTTCACCGATGGTGGGCCACCAGGCAAACAACTCATCCTCGGGCATACGATCGATAGCCGTGGTATACACGTCCTGAACCAACTCCGCGTCTGTGTAAAAACCGGTGGCGACAGCAAATTGACGAAGCGACATCTCAAATACCTTGCCGAACAGACGGAATGTGATCTCGGGTGATGGGGCCAGCAAGTTCGGATCATCAAAATCCGAGTTCGGCTTGTCATCCGGTCGAGGTCTATAGCGGAATGTGGAGAGAAACTCCACCATCAACGGCCGATAAGATGGTGCAGCTCCTATTCGAAATAAACGATCCCACGGGCTATCCTGCCGGATAACCTGTCGAACAGTGTCCGCCACCCCACATGGTTATCATAAATATGTTTTGGGTATTACAATAATGTATAAACGTTTTTCTGACACATTTTTATAAAAAGGATTCAGATTAGGGGACCAGGGGAAGCATATTACCCCATACGCTTTCTATACATTGGCTCTAGGGGAACCATATTGCCCCATGTACTTCCTATACTTTGGGTCTAGGGGAACCATATTGGCCCATACGCTTCCTATACTTTGGGTCCAAGGAAACCATATTGCCCTATACATTTCCTATATATATATATATATATATGTATATATATTGTTTTGTTTAATAAGTGTGTTTTTATAAAAACATTATAAGATAACAATAATAAGTTAAAAATTTGATGCAACTTATAATTTTTAAGTAAAACTAATATGAAGTGTACTGCCCTATACGCTTCCTATTAAACTTATGGGAATCGTATTGGGCAATACGCTTCCTATTGGATCACTTTTCAGACCTTTATAGTTTTGAACCGCGTGCGCGTCAGAGAATATTGTGCCAATAGGAACCGTATTGCCCAATACGCTTCCTATTGGTGTCGCATTTAATGCTTCAAACCATATGGGAAGCGTATTGGCCTATATGTTTTCTATTGAGGGATATACAAAAATTTTAAGGGATGTGTAGATACCATCACCCATTATAATTCATGTACGAAAGATAGAGTTTAAATGCTTATGAGTTTTAATTAGCCATAAAGAACAAAAACCAGTCAAAAGTAGCACTTTCATAAGGGTGTAAGTGGTGCATGCCTAAGACTAAGCGGAATGGGGGCCGGCTTAGGCCCGGCGAGGCCCGGCGCCGGTCCCCCACACCGCCCCCCTCGCCCCATCCCGGCTTGACCGGCAGCCCACAGACGAACTCGACGGGCCAGATTTCAAAATTATATCCGTTGGTAACGGATAGTTTAATAAAAAAAATTACCTTTTTCAATTTAAATATATACCATTCTCATCCATTTTATACCATTCTTCTCCTATTTCTTCCATTCTTCTCCAATTCTCTCATCCTTTTTTTTATAAAAAACAATCCCATTTTTTATACAATCATGAATCCCTTCAACCCAAACAACCCCAACCCGAACAATCCCAACCCGAACAATCCTAACTTTTTTTCGAGTCCCGCTTACACTCCGGCTATGGATCCTTCGTGGGGGAATCCACAATTTACGTTTTCGGGTTTCCATCAATCACCTAATGTCTTCTCCCAAATGTCCCAACTTCAACAAATGCAACATTACCAAGCACTCTAACAATTCATGCAACGCAACTCGGTTCAACTTGATCAATTCCAATCGTAACCGCCAACTTCCCAACCGCAACCCTCGGTGGAGCTTGACGATGATGATGAAGTCGTCCCCGAATCGCCACCTAAAGAACTCAAGCGCAAAAAAAACACGGGGAAGGGGAAGGCGGTTGAAACCGAACCCGACACCGCAAAAAAAAGCAGTTCGAGAGCAAAGCCGAGACAGTGGAAAAAAGTAGAGGAGGAAGCGCTAGCAATTGCGTATCTTAAGGCCTCAACTTGCCCGATTGTCGGTATGAACCAAAGTTAATTTTTTTTAATTTAAATTTACAAATATTTATTTTTTAGTTTTACTAATACAAATTTTTTTTTAATTTTAGGGAACAATCAAACGGGTTCTAGTTTTTGGAAGGCATGTACGGATAGATTTAATAACCTTATGGGGGATGGCCCCTACCGTGATATCGAATCCGTATCGGCCAAGTGGCGGAAAATGAACAAGTGCGTGAATGATTTTATCGGGATTTATAACCCACTTTACATCAATCGTCCTAGTGGGAGTAGCGACGAGGACGTTCTAAACCTTGCGACGGCTAAATGGGAAGCAAAAAATCCGCCTTTCCCGCACATCTGAGCATGGAACATTTTAAAGAAAGAACCTAAATGGGCGACGGTTCCAAATGAGGTCGCAACCGCCAAACGGACTAAAACTTCCGAGTCCGGAAGTTATAGTGCGGGAGGCTCCACCGCTCGTTGTCAAATCGACATAAACGACGAACCGGAATATGACGAACCGGAATATCACGAGATCGAACGTCCCGGCGGAAGGGACAAAGCAAAAAAAGAGGCGGCCGGAAAGCGCAAAGGGGCCGGCTCGAGTGGAGGGGGCGGCTCGGGTGGAGGTGGCGGGAAGGCGTCTTCGAAAATGGACGAGTTGATTTCCGAATTCCGTTCGTTTAAAGACTTTGCGGCCGAAAAATATAGTCACAAGAAAAACGTGTCGGCCGACTATGCTCGAGCGGAGGATTTTAGGATAATGAGGTTGGATCACGACTCGGTTCCGGAGGAGGAACGAGAGGTGTATCGGAGGATGAAGGAAGAGGTGAAGAAAAAATGGACGTCGTAGGTTTTTTTTTTTTTTTTAGGAAATGTAATTTTTATTTTATTTTTCGGAAATGTTTTTTTTTAGGAAATGTAATTTTTTTATGTTATGAAATGACTTTGTTTATATTGTTTTATGTTGTATTTTTTAACTTTTATAAAGTTTTTATTAAGTTAATAAAAAAACACTTAGAAAATTATAAAATATTGAGGTGGGGTAGCCCCATCATCCACCCCCCTCAAAAGTGAAGGAGGCCCATCCTCCACGAGCCGGTGATGTGGCGCCTACGTGGCGGCCCATCCTTATGGGGATGAGCATCACCATACCCTTTAGTCTAATGAGATGGGGGGAAATTTCCACCCACCCAACCATATTGTGTCATGTCATTTCCCCTCTTGCACAAAAACATAAGGGTGGTTTCCCCCAAACCATTTAAAAAAAAAAGAGGGATGATTGGTTGAAAGAGAGTGAGGCCCACCACTACCTCTCTCCCTCTCTTTACCGCATGTGGCGTATGTTCACCGCAAAACTCCTCCCCTCATCTTTACCGCGCGGCAATCCTGGTGTGGCGGTGGACTCCCCGTGCGGCAAAACCTTTCCCCGCAAGGTTTGCCGCATACACCCTGTACTCCCTAAGGGTAAGCCCTAGATTTATGTATATGCTGATATCATGTAAGCAACTATACGGATAGGGGTCAAGTCAAGTCAAGGCCGAGCATGAACTCAAGAACAACTCATGTAGATTTCATTCTCCTCCGGCTCGAATTTATATTTTTTATTATTTACTTAAATATACATATATATTTATAAGTTCCATTTTATATATAACAATAACATATACACAATATATAGTTATTTTTATCATTACTATATATGTAATAATATTTATTATGCAACTACATCTTATATCAGACGGGTTAGTATCTATAGAAAACCCACTTTAATTTAGAAAACCCGGGAAACTCTAACCTCCCAATGTTTTTTTTTTTTTTTAAAATATACACATGTTATATACATGTTTTTAAGGTATTTGGGCCAAAAAAATCAAAAAAGCGCCGAGTAGATCTTTAAAAAAAAAATAAACAAGTTTTGGTGTAACACGTGTTACATTCATCTGACATATTTGTAACACGTGTTACACCAAAACTTGTTTATTTTTTTTAAAAATATCTACTCGGCGCTTTTTTGATTTTTTTGGCCCAAATACCTTAAAAACATGTATATAACATGTGTATATTTTTTTTTTAAAAAAAAAACATCGGGAGGTTAGAGTTTCCCGGGTTTTCTAAATTAAAGTGGGTTTTTTTTTAAAAAAAACATAGGCTCATGAAGCTCGTTATGAAACGAACACCAATTTATGCTCAAGCCTTCATTAGAGCCAATCTCACGTGCTCTGCCCGGTTCATGTAACATACTAGATACCATAGATTTTGCTAGATATTACATGTTAGAAATAAAGTACTATCAATCAATTTCTACTTGAGGAAAACTAACTCCTCAAAGTAACAGCTAAAGGTATGTTATAATCAAACAAGGGACCAGATTACTTGATTTTACATGAGCCACTTGTACACTGAAAACTAACTAGCCAAGCCACAAGGTTGGTCTAGGGATGCAATCTCGGTTAATAGTATGACTTAAATAAATCACAAACAAACCTACTTCAATAGGTTATGATTTGAAGCCCCAACAGACCAAAGAACGATTTAAAGAGAAACACCAATATAAAGATGGTATATAAAAAATGTCATAATGGATCAATCGGGTTGATAGTATATAAAAAATGTCAATGGATCAATCGGGTTGATAGTAGTCCAAAGTGAGTTTTTAATGCATAAAGCCTCCTAAATCATTTGTAAGTAAATTATTAAATTATAAATAACAGAGGGGGAGTTGGGTAGAAAGTGGATTTTTCCTATAAAGTCTAAGAAGCAATCAAAATGCGACACGTGGCATTGAAGGATATTAACTAGAAGGGCAATCATTTCCTCCATAATTTTCGGAATTTTTTGTTTTCGAATTCGGATCTCACGTAAATATCAATCATTTCGTTTTCTTGCTCACAAGATTCATCGCTGATCATTAAACTTTATCTGGAATCTATCAGCATGTTCTTGGTACTGTGTTTTAACAGTTAGAGGGTTAAAGTCAATGTTTTTATAGATCCAATAATATGAATGATGTTTGGTAACGCTGGATGATTTCTTGACATTGTGTTTAACAGCAAGCAGATTAATACCGTTGTGTTTTAGCATTCATGCTGGTAATGCTGGAGGATTTCTTGACGATATGTTTTACCATTCATGCTGGTAATGCTGAAGGATTTCTTGACATTGTGTTTTCACAGCAAGCAGATTAATACAGTTGTGTTTTAGCATTCATGTTGGTAATGCTGGAGGATTTCTTGACGCTGTGTTTTACCATCCATGCTGGTAATGCTGGAGGATTTCTTGACATTGTGTTTTAACAGCAAGCAGATTTTTACAATTGTGTTTTAGCATTCATGTTGCTAATGCTGGAGGATTTCTTGACGCTGTGTTTTACCATCCATGCTGGTAATGCTGGAGGATTTCTTGACATTGTGTTGTAACAGCCAGCAGTTTAATACCGTTGTGTTTTAGCATTCATGCTGGTAATGCTGGAGGATTTCTTGACGCTGTGTTTACCATTCATGCTGTTACGATGGGTGACATTTGTCACGATGTGTTTTCTTGATATTGTGTTTCTTCATGAAGGATAGAAGGAAGAGAGAGAGACGAGAGATAGAGAAATCACAACAAATGTGGGGTGGTTTATGGAATGACAGTTATTTCCATATTTAAAACAAGCTAAATGACATATCTACCCCTGATTAATTAAATAATTCTATTTTTAAGAAACACATATTACCAAAATGCCACCAAGATTATCTCAACCATTAAACACACCCATTGGATGGCCCAGATCGCTTCCTAGACTTTCTAAGAAAAACACACTTTCCGCAGGATCCCCACTCATAAATAACAATATACATATATATATATATATATATATATATAGGTAGAGGATCATGTAAAAAAGACCTAAAGTGTGAGAAAGGTAAGAAAGAATCTCAGCCATTAGATCAATAGGGACCAAATTGTAAAATATTTTTGTTAATTTGGACTGAATTGAAATATATAGGGGAAATTGTGTCTTTTTATCTTCATTTTGTAAATCAAATCCCTGCAATTTCGTTCTCTCTCTCATACGCTCACAATCTCTCTCTCTCTCTCTCTCTCTCTCTTTCTTCTTCCATATTAAACAATTGAAGCAGTGAATTACACAGATCTTCAAAAACAATTTCTATGTTCTGAATTGAAGTAATTTCTCGACGCTTGAATCTTCAAAAACAGTGAGAGATTCGGTTCGAATTATCACAGATCTATGTTCCGATTGTTTGATTTGGGTTCGAATAGTGTAGAATCTGGAAACATGAAGCAGAAATCGTTGAAAAAATGAAACGAATATCGGATTTCAGCAGTTGATCTTGTGAATCGGCTTTATGTAGGTCATCGATTGGAGTCTTTTTTGTGGTTTTGATCCGATTGATGAAGATTGCAAGGGTTTGACGGAATGCCCCCTTTTTTTTTCACGGACAAACCCTAGATCGCAAGGGTTTGACGGAATGCCCCCTTTTTTGTACAGGAACCTAGGCAAGCGGAAGATGATGAATCGAGTGCCGAAGCCCTGATACAACAAAAACCGAAGAAATTAGCGAGCCCTAACTTTTCAGAATGGTGTTATTTTCTTTTCATTAATGGTGCTATTTTTCTTTTCATTAATGGTGTTATTTTCTTTTCTGAATGATGTTATTTTCTTTTCTGAATGGTGTTATTTTTCTTTTCATTAATGATGTTATTTTCCTTTCTTAATGGTGTTTTTTTCTTTTCTAAATGGTGTTATTTTTCTTTTCTTAATGGTGTTTTTTTCTTTTCTGAATGGTGTTATTTTCTTTTTCTGAATGGTGTTATTTTTCTTTACTGAATAGTGTTATATTCTTGTACTGAATGATGTTATTTTGTTTACTGAATGGCGTTATATTATTTACTGAATGGTGTTTTTTTGTTTACTGAATGGTGTTATTTTGTTTACTGAATGGTGTTATTTTGTTTACGAAATGATGTTATATTTTGTTTACTGAATGGTGTTATATTATTTTCTGAATGGTGTTATTTTTTGTTTACTGAATGGTGTTATATTTTTGTTTACTGAATGGTGTTATATCTTGTACTGAATGGTGTTATTTTGTTTACTGAATGGTGTTATATTTTGTTTACTGAATGGTGTTATATTTTTTTGTAAAAACACCATGAATTGAAGTATGAATTTATTTAAAACACCATGTTATGAACATGCTCTGATTTTGTGAATGATGCAAAAAATTTTAAAATGAAGTAGGAAATGGACGGTTATCAAGTCCTTAAATCAAGGATTTTCTCTCTCCAAATTCTTAAATCAAGGATTACCATATTTGAATTGTTAATGCATTTACAATTATACCCTTAAGTCTTAATTTTAATTAGTGCCACATGTCCTCACCATATTCCTTCTTACACTTCTCACAAAAACCACTTTTTTTACAATAACCTCACCCTATATATATTGTTATAGGAGAAGGATCCGTTAGGAACCACCCTTTATTACGAGAACTAATGTGAACACAACAAAAAATACCTAAAAATAGCTAAAAAACACACATTTTTTTTAATATTTTTATAAAAAAAATCGCTGGATTTCGTTACCAATAAATTTTTTTTTTGCTACTAAAAGTAGCGATTTTAATGTAAAAAATATTAAAAAAAAATTTGTGTGTGTGTTTTTTTTTTTTTTTTTAGATTTTTTGGGGGTTTAATTTTTTTGCATTTTAGCTTGGGTGGGTGGGGGGGGGGGGGTTAAGTGCCATCACTTTGATACACTCCACCCATTCAACCACCATTCCAGTCAACCAGTCAAAATCTTTTTAAGTATATGGCTGATTCCACACCAGTAATGGTTTAAAAATCCTCCAATAGATCTCGTCCAAGCTATCCTTTGTTCCGTATATGTATATGGCTGATTCCAAAAGTGAAAATATGTTCCTCCTCTAGTTATTTGCGTCCAGATGTCCAATTATTCTTTTTGTCGGAACTTAGTCGGAAGTTTCCTAGACCATAATTTTTTTTTTGTCGGTAAATTCTCGGAAATTAGTCGCAAAAAATCTAGCGATTCATAAATAAACTAATATCCAGTTTTTTTTTCTACTTTTTCGTAATCTTCAAAAATGTTTACTTTGTATTGCCATTTTGTAAAAGAATTGGTGCATGATTTCGATAGGTTCAACTCACTTATCAGATGTTTGTATGATGTCCCACTATTCCATTTATACCAAGACAATTTCCTTATATGTAGATAAAACGACCAACCATAGAGTGGTAAGGAACACAACACTTTGGTTGTTGATTTTAGGGTTGTGCATAGAGTGGTTCGATTCAATTTTAAGCCATATGTAAAACTAACCAAAACTAAAAAAATCCATTAAGATATTTGAAAACCAACTTTGTTTGAATTATTTCAATTTTGATTGATCGGTTATGAACAAGATCGATGACTAAATTTATTAATTAAAATACAAATTCATACAAATAATTATTATTATCTTATTTTAAAAATATATATATAAAAAATAAATTCATACCATATTATTGAAATACACAACTGAAGTTATGCTTACAAGATCTTTGACTTAACTTATATTAATTCAAACACTCATACAAGTTATATTATTCTCTTAATCTCGTAAGATTATTAATAGAAAATAAGTTCATAGTTTATTATTGCAGTGAACTTGAATTATATTTAGATGCATTGGTAGGTAAAGAAAGGTCTTGGTTTGTTATTGAAGTGGTAAAGGATATCACCAATCATTACAGTAACTGAAAACAAATACCAAACCTTATGATGAAAATATTTTGTTCGAACCACACACATAGGCATGAATTTCTTCTACAAAGCCAGTGAACAACAAATAAGATTACAAAACCTAATCAATTGAACTCAACACGAGATAGATGACAAAAAGGGCCTTTTTTTAAGGTCGTTAACACCCTTTCATGGCCATAAAGCCTTCTTTCTATTTGCTTTGGGGCAAAAACGTACAAAAGCAGTGTTATCTTACACATTGCTAGCGAAATATACACTGACAATTCTCTCCCCGGCCATTAACCAATTTTTGTACCAAGTTTTCATGATAATAAGCTTTTATATAAATCTATATTTTGTAACTAACCAACAAAATGTTACAAGCTAAAATAACTTGAAGACAACTTTCAATAGCAGTCATCTTCAGTACGTTAAAACCTACGATAACAGACAAACGTATGATCCAACAATTAACCTATCACTAATTCACTATACAACAACCCAATACATGAGAATTAACTTTTGAGACCGCTATGGGACACCATCTAAAGACCTAGCATTACTGGACGTCCTGACCCGAAGCAAGAATGAATATTCACGCTAGTGATGATTTCTTCGTTGTCATTGATTTATGAAGAGAGTGTACAAAAGAACAAAGTTATGTCTGAAGAAGTGATTCATTGATTCTTGATCAGTGTACAGTTCAATATTGTTAACACTTAAATATATCCAAAAGCATAAATTATGAATTTAATTACGTAATTCTCATTGTGACCCGTTTACCCAACCCGTAAAAAGAAAGCATAACCAATCAGTCAACTGTAACAATATTTGAGATCAAACTCATTGCATATACCTGGTATATCTTCCCAGTGGTAATATTGTTATCACGGGTTAACTTTATATTAAAAAATAGCCAACAGTTTCAACGATCGAAGTCAACTTCGATTACAAAATCCCATATATATATATATATTGAGGTTGGTTTAAACTGCATGCAGATAATGGGTGACAATAAAATTATTCACAAGGATTATGTTATTATGTTAATTACTAAATTTAGGACAGTATATTTTTCAATTATGCTAGTAGAGTACCTCTCCTCCATCATCCAATACAAACACCTCTCCATGCTCAAAAGGGAACATTGTTCCTGGATCTGGGTTCAAATAAAGATCTGCATAACAAAAATGGCAGTTAGGTTGTGTTTTTTAACTTGAAAATCTTGATTGATAAACCTCTTCTTTTCAAAAGGTGAATAGCTAGGCCACCAGGAGCAGCCCTCCTAAAATATTTCCGACACTCCTAATATATTTAGAATGTCCCTAGACGTCCTAAAATACACCCCGTATACGAGAAATGTCCCTAAATACCTTTAATTTTATAAAAATAAAATAAAAACAATTTATGAGGAGTGCTCGCAGGCCGCGAAGACCTTAGTGGTCTCTTACGCGGGTCGCGACAGCTAGGCCACCAGGAGCAGCCCGGAGCTGCCACGTGTCGTGGACGTGTTAGGTCTAGGGTTCGAGTCAGCCAAGCTAGGGCCTACCCTAGTTGGCCTCGCGGGCCGCATAGCCCCTTGCTGAATCCTTGGCGGGCCGCGACAAGGTGGTCGAACAGAGGCCATCGGCTGTTCATTTCAGTCGCCCACATTTCGATCATTCTCTCTCAATTCTAAAGTGTAGAATTAATACCCGGGCATAATACCCCCCTAAATAACGAAGTTTTGCCTCGTTGTAAGTATCATAACCCTCGGTTACGTATTAGATACGCTGCCCGATTGATCTAGCGCTCCGTAACGGCTGTCGAGGCTCTGCCCGACGTAGTCGTTGGAGTTCTGTCTCGGGGAGGGTATAACTAATGTAAATATTGGGTTATTATACTAACGCGTGTGCATTGTGTAATTAATAGATAATCACCAGGAAATCACACAGGAAAACCCTAAAGTTGTAATGTGAGTAATCCTCCTTTTTGCAAATTGTTTTTACAAAACCTCAAATGATTTACATTATATTAAACAGTGATTGAGTATTTGTATTCTACAATTATCGTCGGTATGTTGGGGTTTTGTATACAAAATTTGTTACTACACTGTGAGTAGTAACATGACCACAAGTGGGATTGACAGTACCATGGGTGGTTATTAAAGTAGAAAAATAAACAAATGTAATTGCGCGACCGCCCTCAATGCTGTAAACGGTTTTACCTGTCTTGATTAAATTGGGATTCACTCACCAGTAGTTCCCATTGACAAAATATTTTTAAATGCGTTTCAGGTAACAAAATGTGAAAGCCAAATAGAAGCCAGCTGGACAGCACTGAAGGCTTGGAAAAGTGGCTATAAAAGTTACCTAAATAAAGATGTTTTATTAAATAAAATAGGATTTATTCCTATAAAAATGTGTGTACTGGAAACTTGGGAATTTCCCATGTATTTAATATTATAAAAATGTGGTATTTTACTCTGATAAAATATTTCCTAACTACGGTCCTGATGTAATTTCCGCTGCCAAACTGATAAACACCGATACCACTAATACTGGCCGCGGCCGCCCGTTCCCGGGTATTTAGGGGACGGGGGTTGCGACAGATACTCTGGTAAAATACTCACATAAATTGAAGCCCTAAATAAATTAAACCTAAAGATAAAACACATACATTGAAGATTGAAGAAGCACTAAATCGATTCCAGCCTGATCCGTTGCTTTATGTTCAGCGAAGAACGAAGATTTAGCCCACTGCCCAGCGATTTTTGCTTTTCTTTCTGTTCAGCCTCTCCCGTTCTTCTTCTGTTCAGCGATATTACCAGCCCCAATCAAGAGATATTGTTTTTTTTTTTTTTTTTTTTTTTTTTTAATAGAAAGATAGGGGATTTGGGTCATTGGGTGGGCTTTTAATTTTGGGCTATAATAAACATAACAATATGATTTGGGCTGAAACTAAATAGATAAGTACATACGTAACCGGGGGGTCGAAAACGTATATACATAAAAAAAAATTAAACAGGGGGGTCGAAAACGTATATACATAATTTTTTTAAACCGGGGGGGGGGGGGGGGGGGGCAAAATGCATACACCTAAAAAATTCTATACGAAAGTACATACGTAACACTAATGCGCGAAAAGTTCGGGGGTTCGGGTGCCCCCCGGCCCCTAAAATCTTGCGCCCCTGACCGATACGACATCCAAAAACGATTACCGGTCCTATTTTAAGTGCCATCACTTTGATACACTCCAACCATTCAACCAGTCAAAATCTTTTTCCGTATATGGCTGATTCCACGCAAATAATGGTCTAAAAATCCTCCAATAGATCTCGTCCAAGCTATCCTTTGTTCCGTATATGGCTGATTCCAAAAGTGAAAATATGTTCCTCCTCTAATTATTTGCGTCCAGATGTCCAATTATTCTTTTTTATCGGAACTTAGTCGGAAGTTTCCTAGACCATAATTTTTTTTGTCGGTAAATTCTCGGAAATTAGTCGCAAAAAATCTAGCGATTCATAAATAAATTAATATCCAGTATTTTTTTCTACTTTTTTGTAATCTTCAAAAATGTTTACTTTATATTGTGGCATATATTCCCTCAACCAAAATTGATATGATCAACTGCACACGTAAAAGCCAAGTTTTGCTTTTACTTAAGTATAAAATTTTATACTTTATCATGGCATATATATACACAAAAACCATATTAGAATATTAGGTCGATGAAGGTCGTTTCAGGATGACCGATAGGTCAATTAGGGACAGTGGTAGTCAACTAGTGTTGTTCATGCTTCATTTTTTGTCAATAAAGGGCATTAAGTATGATCAATGGTAGGGAGTTCAAAACCAGATATCCGAAAATTCGGATATCCGAATTTTCGGATAGTTAATTTTTACTATCCGAACTATCCGAAAATTCGGGTAATTAAACGGATATCCGAAATTCTTAAAAATAATTGTTACGAAGTAAAAGTCTATCACAAATTCACAATCCAATCTTTCCTATCCATTCAAATATCCAGTCCATGGCCACTGAAAAACAAAATATTAATATTCCTTTGAAAATTTCAAATAGTCCAAATCTTCATCATCATCTTTCAAAGCAAAATGAGACCTTCAAATGTAAATATCAGATCTTCTTTCAAAGCAAAATAACGAGACATTCAAATGTAAATATCAGATCTTCTTTCAAAGCAAAATAAAACCTGCAAACTGAAAGCTTAAAATGTAAATATGGCATTATTAAAAAGATTAACAATTGAACCCATGAATCTATGGATGTGTTTCTATCTCTACAACTAATAAAACAAAAGCCAATTAAACCCAATGGTGGTTCATCTTGATTCCATACACGATTATAGACATGATATGCTACTTGAACTATTGAAATGTGGAACTTGAACGATGTCGAGACTCGAGCTCCCGGAGATGATTTGTTGATACAAGCCTAGATCGAACACTTGAACGGTTATTTTGGTTGCCTGTTGTCGAACTCTCCCCGTATTGAACCTTAGATCGAAGATTCGAAGGAATGAGGAAAGGCCAAAATACAGATGTGTTGATGGGGAAGTGGGGGCGGAAAAGGAACGGGTATTAGAACTAGGTTTTCAAGGAAAATACATTGTATCTATATCTCTAATAAAGCAAACCATTGGGGGACACATGTCACCCAATGGTGCAAGCCACCTAAGCATCCACCTAAGCAATGATGTGGCAAAACTCTAATGATAGGACATGTGGCATTGCTCATATGCAAGGATTGGAGAAGGCTTCTTTCATATATTTCTTTCTCATTCTCTCTCATCTCTCATCATTCATCACATATACGTTTTCTATACTCTCTCTCTCGGATGGGGATTCAATTGGCTTCAATCATACGCACTCTCATCTCTCTCTCTCCATTCTCACAAAGTAACTGTAACCCTAATCGGCGATTCATCTTCTGACCAGCCCTAATCGGCGATTCCTCTGATTTCCCTTTCAATCGATCCTGTGCGAAGAGGTATCAACATTACTTCGAACCCTAATTCGCATCACTGAAAGATCTTCCATAACAAGGTACGATCCCGATTTCTTTCTATTAACATCTTGATTTGGTTATTGTTTAACATTTAATGATGATTTGTTTTGGATTTGTTTTGGGTTTTTTCATCTTCAAGCTATATATCTTTTCTGAATCTTTAATTGATATTTGAAGTATATATGTAATTACGTAACTGGGTTTAGTTTTAGTTAGAAAATTGGTGTAGAATCTGGGAATTTGAAATTAATATATGTGGATTTTAAACAAACACAATATTTCATTTATGTGATTTTAATTGATTAATGACATGAATTCAATTTTTTAACTTCATAATTTCATTTGGGTATTTCTAACTTTATAATTGATTAATGACATGAATTCAATTTTTTTGTGTTAATTGATTATGACAGGAATTATTTTTTTTAAATTTCGTTGGGTTGAGCAACAACTATATTTTGATCTCATAATGAAATTCATAAACGTATAATCTTGGATCTTAATGAGCAGGTTTGTGTTGAAGACGACGATTGCTGCGTCATCATATCAAGAAGAATGAACAAGGTAAGGTGGATTTGGTAATGTATTTTAGGCAAATAGTATGCGTTGGTTAATCTACTTTCACATGAACATCTCAATAAGAAAACGAACAACAAATTTATGCAAGTGAGTACACTTTGCCTCATGATTGACACAAGAAATTTGCATCAAGTTGCTAATAGAGGTGTATACCCTTTGTTGTGCTATGCAGATGGGTTGTTGAGAATCAAATTAGGAAGAAGGATTTGTTGATTGATAAGTGTGACTCAAAACAAACAGCGTATATGTTTGGATGCAAGGACTCTATTCTACAAGTTAAAGGTATCACAGTTGTGTTCTTTTAGTATATTTTCTTGCTACCAGTTTGCCTATGCTTTCCTTGATTACAAATTTTATTCAAGATAATATTTGTTTTGTGCTGGGAAAGTCAACAACGTAACTATTGACAAATGCACTATAATGGGTGTTGCATTCACGGTTAGTTATGTAATTGTGATTAATGATTGTGTACATTTCAAATAGGGATGAGGTTCGGTACCGGTACCTAATGCTCATCCTAATTTCAAGTAGGGTGTTCACAACCCGGTTCAGCTGGTTTTGACAAAAGTTTTGGGCTGAACCGCTAACTATGATTTTATACTTATATGAAGCCAATAAACCAAACTGGCCGGGCCAGGTCGGGTGGGTGGATCGGACCAAATTTAAAGAGGGTTCATGTACATATATATATAGACGGTTCATGTACATGTATATAGACGGTTCATGTACATGTATAATTTAATTAATAAAGATGGTTCATATACATATATATAGACGGTTTAGTTGATTTGTCTGTTTATGAACACCCCAAATTTAAAGCACAAAAAGATACAAACACTGACTTTTACATTTGAAAAATAGAATGTTGTTGCTGCTGATGAAATTATTAACTACAACACTGTTAAGGAGCAATGCCAGGTATCCATTTTATTTGATTCTTTGGAGTTGTTGAATGGTTCTACTATATCACGGAATGTTTATACTCAACCTTGCTGTTCGACTATTTCTGTAGACAACTCTTTAGGTTGCGGTGGTGGTGATGGTGGCATTCGTTTTTCTCAAGTCCAATAAGACAAATGTCGGAGAGGCTGCTAGCACTTGATGAATCTGAGGTATATCATATTTTATCAACATCGGTTCATGCACACTGATTTGGCTTTCACCAATTCAGTAGATGATAGGGATTGGCGAAAAGTTGTACTATCGGCATTGATGGTGAATATTTGGATCTATTCAATGTTAAAACGCAACTGGTGTGTAAGACATCCCCCTTGGAAATATCTAATTCATCAGTTTCAGTGTGGTTACAAATAATCTGTTCAATGGCAGAATGGTTAACACTTTATATTATATGTTTCTTTTATTGAAATATGTATGAAATTCTACTCACCTGTGCCTGATCACAAGGTATATGAATCAAGGGCATTTAGAAGACGCCCGTAAGTTGTTTAATGTAATGCAAGTTAGAAATGTAGTGTCATGGAACTCTACAATATATAGGCATGCCCGAATCATACAGAATCATACTGTTATATCACATGCGGGGCATGTAAGGTTGTATGCAATAGGGATGAGCTCGGTACCAAGCGGTACCGAAAATCCCAAAAGATGGGTACCGGTACCGAAAATCACAGGTACCGGTACCAAAAACGCTATATGTCGGTACCGAATCGGTACTGAAAATTGAGTCGGTTCGGGAAAGTCGATACCGGTACCCGGTACCATTTGCTCATCCTTAGTATGCTTTCTCTTTGTTAACTTATTTTGTTTGTTTCTAGGTAATTGGGAGCTTACAATGTGTTCAGAAATGTGTATGTGTAAGTTTTTACATTATGCATTCATGAAACAATGGAAGTTAGAAAATGCAGGATAGAAGGGAGTAAATCTCAAAGCCTTTTGTCAGTGGATGTCTCAGTTTGATTAAATAGTTTTTGGGCATTTTGACTTAGGTTGGTTTTGCGTTGTTGCACTATAAGCTCCAACTATATTCACCTAAAAATTGCAACTGGCATGAGTGGCATTCGTAAGCTAGCTATCATGAGTTTTTCCTACTGGGAATGTTAAAAGAATGGTACTACCTTTAAGTAAATGAAGAAACTTTTAAAAATGTTGGTAAGGCATTGTGAGTTTTCCCAAACGGGTTCTTATGGTGGAAAAAAAGAAGGTAATGACAAAGAATCAAAGATAAACTATTTGTTCTAATGCGTGTTATATGTTTCATGCGTAATGTTTGGATGTTGGACTTGTGTTTTTGTAGGATTGATACTCTACAAGAGGTGATTGGGTTCTGGATATTCAAAATGCCTATGAGTTAGCTTTGGATTTTACACATTTTTCCGGCTAAACATGTCATAAAAAATTTGGAAGATTTCTTGGTCAAAGGTGAGATCGTTGCAGAATCTTCTGTTGGCTATATCTTTTATTTTTCTTTAAGAATAAATAATGATAAATTTTCACTATATTTTTAATTTGGTCATTTGGGAAATTCGTTTTTGGTCTATCAAGCTGATCTCTCAGGTGTGATGACTATATGGCCAACTAATGGGAATGGAAGATGCTCTCATGGCCTTGGAGGTATGTTTTTTGTGCATCACAACATATTTATGAAAATCACTTGCTTCTATTGTTTTGTCCTAATTCGGAAACCTTTACTGTTTATAAAAGATGTACACGACATGATGATTAGCAAGATGTACAAACTGTAAACTCCTCTATTATAAAGACTGTCCCGATGACATGGCGTATTCAGTTTTTGTTTATATGGTTTTGTACATGTTGATGTTAAAAAAACAATTTAGCCTCAAAGTAAGTGAACCTTCTTTGTTTTCAGTTTCTTCACGCGTACTACCTTCCTTCCTGACTTTTTGTTCTATTAGTGTGCTCAGTCATTTTGTTTATAAGAATGGAAAGGTCCTTGATATTGCTTTGTCGTTTCTTTTAGTGTGCTCAGTCATTTTTTTCTTATAAGTTAAACGAATTGTACTTTGATATTAAACAAATATTGTTTTTGTTTAGAATGCAAAGAAATTAGTTGTCATTCGGGCCCGTCTGGCTGCTGGTTGTGGGATTGTGGGTTACTTAACGAGTGTTTAAAATTGATTTGTGCAGTAATCGGGTGTTGGATCTGATTGAGCATATGGCTTTGGTCGCAGCCTCCAACTGAGAGCATAACGTTTCGAGTTCTTTTTTCTTGAAATGATAGTGTAGAATTGAATCAATGGTTCGATATTTGAACCGGACTGGATGGTAGCTCTATTGTCATGGGTTTAACACAAACATGGGAAATAAAAGAAATGTTTATTTGCATGTTTATCTGTACTTTTATTTTATTATTCTTGCAGCACACATATTACTTGTGAGTCATACATTTACAGCTACGTTGTGGCCAAGCCTCTACCATTTAACAAAGAAATGTTATAGATCAATGCCTATTGGACATACAAAGTTTTAAAAGCCAAAGTTAAAGCTATTCACGCACAAGGTTTGTTATTATTTGATTGTTATTTTGATTATAGGCAAGTCAGACATGTTTAGTAACATGCAAAAAGTGGTCAGGTCAAGATGAATGCTCTTCCAGTTCTGTAGAAAGTTTTTAGATAATTAAGTTTGTTAAATAGGATTACAAAAGGTGAATCATCAATTATAGATATAATTTGAACAAAGAGATTAAGAGGTGTCCAATAAATCAGCAAAATTTCCGACTCGGCTATTTTAGGGGCAGGGTGAACCAACTTGAATAACCTGTTACCCAACCCACCTATAGTGCCCCTATCAATTATTCATGATTATTTGTTTTCCACTTCCGGCTATCAACCTCGATGGACAACGATGAATTCATTGATGGTGAAATATCTTATTAAGGTTGGTGTATAATGAGCATTTTCATGTTCATTTTTATATTTGTTATGGTCTTGCAAATGACTTTTTTATATTAAAGAAGTTTGTGGTTGTGCAACTTTTGTTAGTGTTGCATCACAACTTCTTGAGACTGTAAGTTATATAATTATCATATATATAATTGTCATGTATCGTCATTCTGTCAAGAAATCTCATATTCTATATATGTTTTCATCAGTTAATATGAAGAAATTTACCTGCAATGCTATTTTTTTATTTATTTGAAAAATCAAAGCCACTTATTTTTACATATCTATATCTCTACAAGAAAGTTTTTTCCGGCATTTGAATAGTTTTCTGTTTTTTTCTTCCAATGTATGTATTTGTACAAAATAGTTCATTTCAAAGTAAATAATATGGTTTTAGTTGAAGCCCGCGTATTACGCGGGCATTAACCTAGTATATTTAATAATCTAAAAATAATAATATATAAGACTGGGAGTTGTGTAGAAAGTTGATTTTTCCTAGAAAGTCTAGAAAGCAATTACAATTGGACATGTGGCATTTAGGGATTTTAAGTAGAAGGTCAATTATGTAATTTCACATTTTATTTTTATATTTGGAATTTATCTTCATTAACTAACATTTGCATGTTCACGATTTGTAACTGATCATGTCCCTGATTTTCGGAATTATGGTTCATATCGAATATAAATCTCTTCAAATCAAATGTAAATATAAATCTTTCGGTCGTTTTCTTGTTCACCAGCATCAATCGTATTCGATATATTTTTTTTTTTGCAGAGACAAAAATCGTGGCTTCAAACACACTTGTTGATTGTGGAGAGGGTAATTGCAGTTATTTTTTTCTTTACTTTTGTAGTATTGCGTGTAGATGATTAAAAGTTTTTCATGGCATGTTCTTGATGATGTGTTTTAACTTTCAGAGAGATTGAAGTCTATGTGTGTATTTGATTCCATAAAGTGACTGATGGTTTGTAATATGAAGATCACTCCGTTTTTTAGATTGTTCTTGGTGTGTTTTAACTTCCATAGTTGTTTATTTGTCTGTTGTTTATTAAACGTTTTCTGGAAAACCATCAGACTGATTTCTTTGGTAATGTGTTTTAACTGTTAGGTGTGTTTTAACTTCCATAGTTGTTTAATGTGTTTACAAAATATGAACGATGTTTTGTAATATTCAGATTACTCTTTTTTTTTGGGGCATTGAATGTTTTTTTCCAAGGTTGACTAGTTATTATTTTTTTGGTATTTTAGGGTAGAATTTTTGTGTTATGGTGTGTTTTATAAGTTCATTATTTTCGTAGCATGATCTGTATGTTTTTTAATTTTGCTTGTTTTTTTTACAGCTTAAAATTTATTTATGTTGGTTTTTGTTTTGTTTCTATTAAAGTGTGTTTTATAAATGTGTTTTATGCTCGTTACATCAGTTGTTTAGTAAAGGTGTTTTATGCACTTTAAAATAGTTGTGGGTTTTCTATCTCGGTAACTCAAATGTGTTTTTTAATGAGGTGTATGCATTTTTTTGTCATGTTTTGTAGATGCTCCCAATTACCAATTACGTGGCATTGAACAAGTTTCTCCTAACTCCGGAACAAAGAGATGTATTCCAGATTCATCATCTTCGTTGACCCCAGCAGTTGGCATGTTATTTGACACAGTTGATGCTGCGTATAACTTTTACAAAGCTTATGCAGAAGCCGGAGGTTGGACAGTTAGGAAGGGCACACAACATGAAAACCGCGGTATTGTGGTAAATAAGTATTTTTTTTGTTCAAGAGAGGGTCACAAAGAGTTTCGACCGGTCGATACTTTAGCCGAACAGCCGTCTGATAGGTGGGTACGTAGGGTACCATCCAAAAGGACCGGATGCCAAGCGATGATCAGAATAAAGCTGAACGATGCCAAGAAGTATGAGCTATATCATTTCACGGAGGCGCACAACCATGATTTTGAAGATTTACATCTTCTCAAGGAAAACAGGGGTCTTAATCGTGCGCACGAAGAGATGATAAATAAGATGTCAAATCTTAACATTGGTCCTGTTCGTGCATTTAACATTATGAAGGAAGTGTATGGTGGGTTCGACAAAGTCGGTGCGACCAAAGTTGATTTCAAAAATTTCAAGAAAGAATTAAATCTTTTCATCGGAGAGTTTGATGCTGAAATGTTTGTCAAGCGACTAATGAGGAAAAAGGAGTTTTTACCGAACTTTTCTTGCGAATATGAAACGACGGACGAAGGTGTGTTGAAGTGCATTTTTTGGGCCGACGAGGATATGAAGAGGAATTATTATATGTTTGGAGACGTTATATCATTTGATGCTACCTACAAGCGGAACAAGTAACGACGAGATTAATTTTTTATATATTCATTGTGTTTTACACCTTACTGTGTTATAAATACATTATGATATTTTGTCATTCGCTTATTGTTTGTTTTGCAGGTATAACATGATGTTTGTCCCTTTGACTGGGATTGATAATCACAATAGGAACGTCACACTTGGTGCTGCAATTCTCGGTTCTGAAACGGCAGAGACGTATAGCTGGTTACTTAAGGCGATCAAGAACGCATATGGGTACGCGCCTCCCGTAATTGTTACTGACCAAGACCCTGCGATGAAAAGGGCTATAGCGGATGTTTGGCCCGAGTCGAAGCATCGGTTATGTATGTGGCACATCATGGATAAACTCACTACAAATGTCTGTTTTTTCTATGACAGGTTTTTTTTTACATGTGTATTTTTACTGTGTTTTAATTTTTGTTTTTTAACATACATGCTAAAATGTTCCTTTAGGTCGGGGCTGCCATGTGTTCAAATACCGATTTCAGGAAAAGATTGTCTGCAGTTGTTTGGACTGATTCTCTATTGCCCGAAGCGTTTGAGACTGAATGGGCAGCTATTTTAAATGATTTCGGTTTAACCGACCATGAATGGCTGACGTATATATACGGGCTCCGTGAATCATGGATTCCAGCTTACTATCGCGAAGAAGAAATGTCTGGTCTTATGCGGACATCATCTAGGTCCGAAAGCGAGAATCACTTTTTTGGCAAGATTAGCAATCCAAAGTGCACGTTGGTTGAATTTCTTAGTCACTTCGATATAGCTATTGAAGCGCAAAGACACGAGCATCGAAAAAACGATCATGACACTCGATACACCAACCCTGGAGAGTGGAGTGATTTTGTTCTCGAGAAGCAAGCAGTTCAGATATATACCAGAACTATATTTTTTGATGTTCAACTTGAGATTCAACATGCTATTCATCGTTGTACTAGATCATGTCGGTGATTTCATTAAGTTTTTTATAAAGGATCTCGATCAGCCATGCTCTTCGTTCTTCGAGGTGATATTGTGTTTTAGGTTATTTATACATTATTTTGTGTTTTTTAAGTATCCATCTGATCTATGCACTGTGTTTTATGGATATTCAATGTTACAGGTTATGATACGCGAGGAGGATGTTATTGTTAAGTGTAACTGCAACAGGTTTGAGCAGTTTGGATTGTTGTGCAGTCACATTTTTTGTGTATTACGGATTCTTGATGTAAGGGAGTTTCTGAGACAATATATATTGAGGCGTTGGACACGTGAAGCTGTTCCAAATAGTTCCCCCGGGTCCATTCTTACGGATGGTGGAGATCCAGATCGTAGTGAGGAGGTTAACCGTTGTGTTCGTGAGATTAGTCACGCAACTGAGTATGTTGTGAACAAGTTGATTTCAAAATTTGACCAGTTGTGTAATTTTCGTGATCATATCAAGCAGTTTATGTCAGTCGCTGATGAAGCTCAGATAAATGCACCTCCTAAGACACGACGTAATCGTTTTGCTGAACTGCTGGGAGTTGCTCCAGAGAGTAAGGCCGCTATCCGTGTTCCAGTTGGTACCAGGTTCAAGGGTTGTGGTTCTCATAAACGCCTTAAATCTCAAAAGGAGCAGGCCATAAGTCAGTCTGGAAGTAAACGTCGTCAATGTTCATTATGTAAAAAATAAGGTCATAACAGAGTAACGTGTTGGAAATACACCGTGGCTGTTCCTGAGGCAGGCGCTTCGTGGAATGCTGAAGGTAATGATGCTACAATTGGTGAAGGTGACGATGCTACAGTTGTTGAAGGTCATGGTACGATGCTGATGATGTGTTTTACACATCTGGAAATGATGCAGATATGGATGATGAAGACATGGCTGAATAGGACCTTTTTTAGCAAAAAATTAAGTGTTTTTCTGAACTTTTCATTTTTCTGTTTTAATTTTCTCGTGTGTTGGTTTTGGATTTTTGTTTGTTGATTTTAAAGTTTGGTGGGTTGGACATTTATGTTATTGGTACTTTTGTGTTTGAGTGTTAACTTTGTTTTTTAAAGAGCCTCCTATGTTATATCTGATGCATGCATTCTTCTGTGTCTGATTCATCCAGCCTAATTGGTGTGTCTGGTTTGTTTCCGGGTTTTTTTTTAAAGCCATTTTCCTTTTATTCTCTCACTCTTTCTCCGTTTGACTGAAAAACAATTGTTTTAAGCATTCATCGAATTCTCTTCTTAATTTCAGCAACTTTATAAAACACAATTCCCAATCCCACGTTACCCTTATAAATCACGGTTCATTAGTCTTTCAAAAGTTAACAAATCAAGCATAATTGTAAAACACACAGGTACAAGTTCATCAAACATAGTAAAACACATTTGTGTGAAAGCCTAATGAACAAACAAAGTTTTTAAAACACAATCAACAAACCCAAAATTACTCCTCTATAAAACCTACACAAACTGACCGTAACACACACTTGTGGGAAAACCCATTAACAAACAAAGTTTTTAAAACACGGTCCACAAACCCAAATTACTACCCTATAAAACCTACACAAACTAACCGTAAAACACATTTTTGGGAAAACACAGTAACAAACAAAGTTGTTAAAACACAATCCACAAACCTAAATTACTCCTTACTAACCTACACCAACTAACCTACACAAACTAACCGTAAAACACGTTTATGGGAAAACCCAGTAACAAACAAAGTTTTTTAAAACACAATCCACAAACCTAAATTACTCCTCTATATAACCTCCACTAACTCACCGAAAAACACCCAAAATCATAGTAAACACACCAACATCAACACATTACCAAACACAAGAACTAAAACACAGTAAACGACATTAAACTAAAAACATTCAAACATTTGTTATTTAAAACACACACCTACGGTTTCGGCGACTTCGACTCTGCTTCCGGTAACTGTGTCACTTCCATCCATCTTGTTCAAATTCCCCTGTTTTTTGAATCTCTTCCCTGCAACCATGAAATACTTCAATGTAAAACACAAATGAACCCCAATCGCCTAGTAAAACACGGAACACAATGACCGCTTGAACTTACGTATATAGAACTTGGAAAATCTCTTATCTTCATCCATGATTTTAGGTAAATTTGGTATGATTTTTAGGGGTTTTCGTTGTGAGTTTAGAGAGAGAAAGTGAGAGAGAGTGAAATTCGCGTGTAATAAGGAGATGTGATATCTTGACGGTTATTTTGATTGATTTAAAACACGGTTATTGACGATGCCCCTACTCATTTAAAACAATCAATTAAATAAAGTTAAATATTACAAGATTGCCATTGATTTAATCTTAACCTTTAAACACACCAATCGGATGGACCAGATCGCTTCCTAGACTTTCTAGGAAAAACACACTTTCCGCAGGATCCTTACTCTAATATATAATACTTCGGATATCGGATATCCGAAATATCCGAAAATTTTGAAAAACACTATCCGAATCCGAATTTTCGGATATCCGAAATTTCGGATATCCGAAATTTCGGATAATTCGGATTCGGTTTCGGATTCGGATTCTTTTGCACACCCCCTAATCAATGGTCCATTAGGATGATTTATGGACCAATTAGGCTAGAAATGATCAAAAGGGTTGCTCAATGAAGGTTGTTTAGGATGATTAATGGTCTATTAGGATGATTGATAGATCAATTAGAACAGTGGTGGCCAACTAGGGTTGTTCATGCTACGTTTTTGTTAATGAAGATCATTTAGGATGTTTTGTTAGGTGATTTTACGGTTCCAATTGCAAATATGAATTGAAGACTTTGGACTGGGTTGCAAGTATGACGGCATCGGTTCGGGAAGTTATTGCATATCACTTTCATCTTTAGAGATTAATGTATTTGTGTCAGTTTAAAACTTTTGTAATTTGTGTTAGTTTGAAACCTTTGTAATTAATATTCTTTTGTTAATTTGTATTGGTTTTAATTTAAATTTTTTTTGTGTAATTTATTTTCATATTTAAATAATTTGTTTATAAGGGGAATATTTTAAGAATTTTTAATAAAATTTTCTAGAAATTGAACCAAAAAAGAAAAATATATTTTTTAGCTTATACACCAAGAGGGAAAAAGTAGTTTTTTGCTTAAACTGTCAAAAGATGTGGGTCTAGAATCGCATCTCATATCCATTTTACCCGCATCGTTTGTTCACTTTTGTACTAGTGGTAATACACGTACAATACACAAAAAAAAATTAAAACATTTTTTTTTATTATTAGGTATATAATATTATATTTATTAATACACGAGATTATAAACCTAAACCTAGGAATATAATCTATAACAATCTCATAAAAGGATAACCTACATTAGGATAAATGGAAAATAAATAAAAAAATCAAATCGTCCTTGCCATTTTGTAAAAGAATTGGTGCATGATTTCGATAGGTTCAACTCACTTATCAGATGTTTGTATGCTGTCTCACTGTTCCATTTATACCAAGACAATTTCCTTATATATGCATTAGTAGTCTAAGAAATTCAGTAGAGATAAGAGCTAGCTAGGAACCTTATTATTCTGATGGGCATCAATTGGGCATGCATGCACCAAAGCAAAATGGTTACAAAACAAGATGGTTTTTCTGAATTGGGTAACAAAAGTCCCTTTTAAGGCGTTGAGTTATCTTTGGATTAGGAATTGATAGACTCACTCGAACTTAGATTGGAAGGACTGGTGTAATTTTGTTTTATAATGTTTGTTTCATGTTGCGCTTTAGCAATTTGCTAGTAGCTTTTTGTTAAATGAAAGTTGTTCAAAAAAAAAATAACTTTAACTAAACAAAATATACACATTTATTTATATCAATTTTTAATTTAATTACAGTTTGATATTAATCGATTCACAACAAAATAACAGGAAAATGATTGTCTTGATTTAAAATCATAACAAAAACAATCTTCTTTCATTTAAACACAACAATCGCCGGAATCTTGTTTCTAACAAACTGATTGATTAATTTATCATTATCACAATATAATATAATATAATATAATATAATATTAAACGAAACTACGTAACAAGGTATAAAAAACCGAAAAGGAAGGATTGGATTAAGGAAAAGTCATTATAAGAGTGTATTATAGAATTTAAATTAAAGATTAATTTCGTAAAAAAACTAAATTAATTCCGATAAATCTTATATTTATATTATAGTCTTTAAGCTTATTTACAATATAAATTTCCGGATATATTAATAATCAAATACGTAACACGGCTTGTATTTTAAACTAGTGAACTTAGATTTGTGCATTTATTAACCAAGAATCTTGATGGTTTCTGCAATGTGTTCCTATCATCAAGTGCTAGATGGAGATATAGTAATGGATTAGGAAATATGTTTTGTGAACCAAAATCCCCATCAAAATGGGACGGCTGCGAATAGCTAGTCGTGCCATTGAACTCGCTGAATACAGCTTGCGAAAAGACGGATGGCCAGATCAATACTATGATGGAAAACATGGAAAATATGTTGGTAAGCAAGCAAGAAAGCATCAAATATTGTCAATCGAGGGGTATTTGGTGAAAAATACGACGTTGGAGGATCCTTCGCACTTTGACGTGTTCTTGCTTGAAGATGATTATATACAAATGAAACCCGTCAATAAAAGATCTACTCCTAAAATCTTAAAATAATCCTAGTTAACACGAGGTGAGTAATCTAATTTCTTCGTGAGAAAACGAGACTAGTAAATGAAAATCGTCTTGCTTAGATTTGATTGACTTTTTTATGTTGTGTACATTAGCATTCAACATGGCGTTATATTTGTTTGTCAAAGCCGGATTTCTGGATGGTGATTAGTTAAAACGAGTATCTGTTTGTCAAAGCCGGATTTCTAGATGGTGATGAGTTAAAACGAGTATCAATCGGGTTGAATGAAACAATAGTTTTTAGTCTTTCATGAAAAGTTACAAATAATTAGTGTGAAGTAGTCTATCATTTTGATACTAACAAAACATTTTTCTAATAAAAGGTTAGAAGGTTAAAAATACACTTAAGAGTTTTTTTACTTATATGTTGTCTTTGATATGTAAGAGATTAAACATGTTTGTATAGACCCTTTTAGAAGTAAATTGGTTGAAATCTTCATATCTTTATATAACCACCACAATATGATCTTCTAAAATCCTTATGATAATGGTTGAAAAATAACTTTTAAGTAACAAGAAACATGGTTTTATATAAGAACTTATAGTAGCATGTAACACAATAACACATTATTATTTTTATGTTATATCACTACAATTAAGTGAAAGGTAACCCGCAAACTAAACCATTCAGTCACCTTTACATCATATCATATTGTTTGATACATATATCTCAACGAAGATAAAACACAAATAAGAGAATCAGTTTTTATTAAAAGAAGCAATAAGAAGAGCGTCTTGAATGCTAATGTATACAAGACGATGTTCAATGAGCTTAGAGTCGCGTTTCTCATGAAAAAAATAGGATAATCACCTCGGGTTCAGAACGAGTAAGATCTTTTAATGATCGGTTTCAATTGTCTATCATCTTCGAGGGAGATCATTCCCGAGTGTGAAGGGTCTTCCAGCATCATTTTTGCCACCAAATAACCTGCAATTGACCATGTTTGATACTTTCTTGCTTGCTTACCGATATATCTTCCAAGTTTTCCGTCATAGTATTCTGGCCACCCGTCTTTTAGCAACCTGCTTTCAGCGAGCTCAATTGCACGTCTTGCTATTTGTGGCCTTCCCGTTTTGATGCAAGCCGCAGTCAGTAGCCATAGAAGAACTGCGATTATCATGCAGACAGAACATAGTTGCAGCAAACGATTAAATGTAATCTTGAAAGTTGCAACCAATGGAAGCTACAAATGAACTATAAACAACCCCCCGATCAATCAGGACATGGAGGTAGGATCGGCATCTCATCAAAATAATTCACAGGTTGAGAAGAGTAAATTTTGTGTGTCAAAACGGGTCAGGTCAGGTTGGCCCACAAAAGCTTTTTGTCCACTTTATAACTCGCATAACCCACCCGGCCTCATTTTCCGTTAACTGGGTTGGGTAACGAGATTAAAATGGGTCTGGGTCAACACAGGTAATTTTGGTACCGATTGGGTCAGGATGAGTAATGAGTTGACCCATAACCACTTTTTTTGTCCAAACCTTTTTTGTTTATTTATAAATAGTGTGTTAAATGTGATTACAAAAATACACTTGCAATTTAATCTAAGTTTTTGGATAAACCAATTTTGGAGGTTGTACGCACTAAAACCATATTTGGAGTGTTTCCTTTTGGCCTATTGTTTCATATTGACACATGAGAGATAATACATTACCCAAATAGACTCATTTATAAATAATGGGTCGAATTTGCCAGCTTTCGTGTTTATATTGCAACTTTTATTGTTGTCTAGTATGTCAGCAGAAAAAAGAAACATGCTTCAATT
Organism: Helianthus tuberosus; assembly: GCA_030545235.1. Lineage (NCBI taxonomy): Eukaryota > Viridiplantae > Streptophyta > Magnoliopsida > Asterales > Asteraceae > Helianthus > Helianthus tuberosus. The sequence continues at coordinate 88,591,664 of CM060374.1, read as the reverse complement.
CGGCAAGACCAGATACATCATACATACATAAAGACAGAGATAGCAATATAACCCGAAGCTGATGAGCAGGGGCGAAGGATAAGAGGGGCGGGGAGGGGCGCCCGCCCCCCCCCCCCCCCCCCCCCCGAATTTTTCGCTCAGTAGTGTTATATATGTAGTTTTCCTATAGAAATTTGTGGGTATATACGTTTTCGCCCCCCCGGTTCTATAGAAATTTTTGGGTATATACGTTTTCGCCCCCCCGGCCGAAAAATTCAAGCTTCGCCACTGCTGATGAGAAAACCCGAAACATTTGGGAAGGTAAATGGGACAGGTATGGCCTTAGTTATAAATTTTAGCGCAGGTTTGGGACACTTGTGGTATTAGGCCATGCCCGTTGATTATCAAATCACGTTTACCCGAATATGATAATATATAATATAGTCTTAAAAAAATATGACAAATAGTATGTTGAAGTTGCAAGAAATTGAAAATTATTAAAAAGATAATATTGTTATTATTGTATTTGATATTTAAGTCGGTACGCGTAGTAGATTTAAGATTGAGTTCAGGTAATGGGCATCCCAAAGGGTAATTTTTAACCACATAAGATTATAAACATAAACACCCGATACATGCAGGGAATCAGGGATGCCCATGAACCCGATGGGTAATGAGTAACGTGTACCTAAGTTAATCTTCTGTACCAAAATCTTAGATCTAGGAAGAAATAATTTCACAAATTCTTAGAGAATGTATAAGCATGCTTCTAAAATCAGTTAGCGACAGAAAAAGTGATGAAAATATTAAAAGAAAATAACAAACCTGGCCAGGATCCTCCATTGTGATAACTCCACCTCGTGTTCTTGGGATCACAACCAGTTACAATTCTCCATTCATGACTTTCAATAGCAGGATAACAGATCTTAATAGGCATTTCACCAACGAGCTCCTCCCAACGTGCTTCAAAAAGATCCATAATTGCCGAAGCTTGTTCAGGAGTTGCAAGAGAAGACAAGATAGCAACACAGTTACCTAGAGCAAACCAACGAAAATCCATCCTTGCTGGACTCACATTTCCAATAAAGTAACCACCGCGTGTCGGCATAAAATCAAAAACCCAGTCCGGGATTGAATCAGGAATAACATTAAACTTATTTACAGCAGTGTGAGAATACTCCTCTGTTTTGTAACGGTAGATATCATTCAGTTGCTGGAAGTCAATCCAGAAATAACTTCTCATGTGAAAGCTTAAGGCGTGCAACCGCTTCATTATTCTTTCCACAAATTCTTTTCCTTCTGTGTCGTGTTTCAGCATTGACAAGGAACATCTCAACGCCATAAAGAAAAGTGCTTGTATTTCTATAGGATATCCGTAAATCCCCTGAAATATAAACGCAAATAGGATCACATATTTTAGTGATAATAAAAGATTATTATAAGAAAGATAATGAAATGAAGCTTCTTAATGCAAAGTATTTCTGCTGTGCTGAAATTGGTGCTGTAAGAAACTGCCAAAACTATTCGTGTTGAAGAAACTTTTTAATTAATTATTAATATAACAAAACTGACATGGCTAATGTACTAAAAATTAACATGGAACAAGAATCTCCTAGTACCATAGTTGTCGATAGCGAATAGCGACAAGGCACCTATAGGCTACGTAGCGAATAACGAAAAATAGTGACGGCTATTTTATAAATAGCGATACACTAGAAAAAGTCATCATACTCAGTAAATCCCACCAATAGCAAAGCTAAGGTAGGGTCTGAGAAGGGTAAGATGTAGACAGCCTTACCTCTACCCGTTAGGAATAGAGAGGCTGCTTCCAGTGAGACCCCCGGCTCGATAGTAGTTTTGCATCAAGCCTTGGACATAAGGCACATAACACTCAGCAATTAAGACAAAGGCCGATTAGTGCATGTACCCCCTTATCTTCGGCTATCAACGCCACCACATGATGCATGATCAACCATCCCCCTCTTTTAACGTTATTTTCACGAAATTAGTAAAATAATGATAAAAATAGTGCACTTTCACTTTTGCCCCCCGAGCGCCCACACATATATACATTATATGCGCATACCGCCCACACATAAAAATAGTGCACTTTCACTATTTTACATGTATATTTAACAAAAACCTATAAATCCAACTATTTTATAGCTATATCTAATTGCTATTTACATCAAAAAAAAACAATCGCTATTTATCGCTATGACCCATATAGCGACACTACGTCACATGGCTACATAGTGCGCTATAGCCGCTATTAACAACTATGCCTAGTACTATAACACAAGAGTAACTAAAATTTAAGCTGCACATACAACTACAACATGAACTCAAAATGATAAAAAGATTACAATTATGGGACTTAGCGTAGGTTTTGCATATTTTCTGTAAGAACCGCAGAAAAAACATATACACACAAGTTTACTGAATGAAAAAACAGAAACACATATATGTTGGGCACGCGAACACAAGATGATAAGCAGGATGCCGGCAAAATTGCCACTAGGAAATGTATCAGGTTATCAGCACTTTACCAATGACAGACATTGCCATGAATTAACAAAGTGTGATTCATCTTTTAATAGATGGTGAATTTAGTTAAGTAAAATCATTCTTCTGAGAGCAATTGGCACACTGAAATTTTGTGTTATCCCTTTCTTTACATATTAGAAACAAAACCAGATGTAAAACATACTTATCATTGTTAGGCACGGAAGTTCTATCAACAAATTAGTTTAGGTTTGGCATAGCAGATAATCACAAAAGATAGAGCACAAATCCAATTTATATGCAAAATAAATATATTAACATCAAGATAAGATCCCCAACACCCTATATCCTCATCCATTTAATAGTTAATATTTGTAACTTATTTATCCATCCTCCACAGTCCCCATACAGAGTATATATGTTTTTATTTTACAAGATCACATTCTAACTCATTACTAGAAGAGCATTTTGCACATTCGATTATCAACCAAACAAATCCATTTCGCAATATTCATGGCACAGAATAGAAAAAAAATTAAAATAAATATTGGCATTTTAAGGGTTACAGTCAAGAGAGTGTTTGTCCATTATAGAAATCTGACAAAAATCATATTATATTAGAAAGATATCAAGATACGGATGTACTAACTACTAACTAGCCTGAACAAATAACTACATAAAGAAGTAAGTTGTTCATGTGATCAAGCTGAAATCAGAACATTTGTCAATTTGAATATGTATGAATTTTTTAATGTAGCATGTGAGCCCAGCCAGATCATCATTACAATAAGAAAATCCTAGTGGTCAACCAACTATATAGAAAAGTCACTAAAAATCAATGTCCAAATAAAAAATTCCTGAAATAATTGCCGTTAGATATGTTAAAATATAAAGCACTATATGATTTGAAATTTTGAACAGCAGAATACGTTGAAATATCATACAAGGTCTAAAACCATTATACACAGAAAATATTCTTACCATCCTTCGGTCAATCATTGAGCAACCATCTGCACACAACAGCGTTGGAAACGTATCAAAACCCTCTGATAAACATAACGTCAATATAAGTCTCATCCCCTTTTGACACTCTGGCGTTTCCGCTAGAGTTAGATCACCAGTAGACTTAGTATATGCACGAAGCAATATAATCCACCAGAATCCAGAATCAACTGGTGCCACTCTACCAATAGCACTCTCACCAAAATCCGCAACAATCGTATCCGTTTTACGTTCTGGGTCATGAAGTACCTTAAAACTAGCAGGCATTGCCCCTTCCCCAAGTCTGAACTTATCAATTCTTTTTTCCCACCCTTGAAGTTGAAGTGTCTTCAATAGAAAGTTCTTCACTATATCAGGCTCCCCATTCATTAGAAAAGCGAGTGCACTAGGTACAAAATCGCGTACGAACACCTAGCATCATAAATAAAAATAAGTTATGGTTCTATGCAGTTGATATCAATATATGGGTTATCGGTCCCCATGTAAAATATCGGTGTCAAATATCAGTTATAATATCGGTACCGATATTATCAGCGATGTTGACCGATATATCACCAATTTTCCCGATCTCAGTACCTTTCTTCTTAGTTCTACCATTCGTTCGTTTTTTAATTACTGTTATTAGTGTTTTAAGTCTTAATTGTTACTTGTTAGTGTTTTAAGTCTTAATTAATTCCCACTTGCTACTGCTACAATTGTTAGTGTTTTGCAAGTTGCAAAAGGTTAATTTGTTAATGGTAGGAGAGTATACTGAATTATTAGTGTTAACTTGCATACATATAAATTTTGCATAGATATTAAAATTACCGATATCCCACGTGATAACCGACAACTCAAATATCGGTCCTTAACTGATATCCGTTTTTTACCGCATTAACTGCATAACTATGGTTTTACATCATCATAAAAAAGTGGATTTCAGTTTCAAGCAAATTATGGTCAAAGAGTAGAAGATTTGACCTGATCATAGTTTAAAACTTCCTCAGATGCATGATCATATGCAGCAATTGTGCCAACTGGCTGGCCCCTGAAATGTACCAATGATCTACGAAGAGACTCCCAGGCTTCAGCAACCATCGGATGAGGCTCAAAAGAGTTGCGAGCGGATGAACCTGGGGTATCAAATCCGGAGCGTCCACCTGGCGAATATGCAAGTTCCAGATTGTCAAGACCCCTTGATAAAGACATCTCGCTAAGCGACCTTTCATCAAACGATCTCTCCCTTTTGATAGTAAGCTTCGGCTTATCCAGAAGCTTTGTAAGATCAAAATCATCCATTTCAGGAATGGAGCAAACTGAGCTAACATTACGAAGTCCACTCTCTTTAGGGGCATCCATAATACTCAACTCTTTCACAGTCTAATACTCTGCATCAGGATACGTATATATATGAAGACTATTAAATACAAATTACATAAATGTCAACATGTCTTATTTATTTATAGAAAGTAAATATATAAATAAACATAAATGACAAGAACACTTAACTGCTTAGTAATCGGTCTTATCCACATGTAACGTTAAGAACTCAACAAACATAATAATTACCTAAAGGCTAATCTTACTGAACTTAAGCCAACAACTATTACTTCCTTGGTCCCCAAGTTAAAACCATTATTACTCAGTAGCCAAATATCATTAATCATCTACATTAACACATACATACATAGTCGATATTAATATCCTGTTATCACTAAACATCTAAGAAGATAACATTATGATATAATCAATCAAACCGCAATCCTTAGGTAAGCTTCAACAGATAATCGTTACATTGCGAGATAAAATTAATGAAAAAAAAATCATAAAAATACAGTTTATATTACATCATAAATTCTAAAACAAAAAAAAAATCACAAAAATACAAAAGTCACTTTCAATATTGAACAATCCAAATCGAAATCCTACCAAATCAGAAACGTAAGTAATCCAAAAGTAACACTAAACACCTGATTACAAAACTACCAAATCTGAATCACAATATCAATGAATCTACATGAGGATTCAATAAACTATTCAACGATATCACCGAGATCCACAATACTTGCACAACAACGAACAATATGAACATATATATTCACACAAACAACACGTATAGAAAACTAGAAACTAGTGGCGGTAGTTTTGAGAAAATTGTTACGAGATCTGAAGCTACTTTGGATAAAATGTACGGAAATGTGTAGGAGAGAGTGAATACCTGTTAAGGATATGAAATGGCGGAAAAAGAGATTTTCCGGTGGCCGGATGACGGTGAAAGGACGTCGTGACGATGGCCGGAGCCGTTGAGATGAGGAAGGAGAGAAGAAAGAGGGAAGAAGGAAAAAGAGAGCATTTTGAGGGGAGTGTTTATTTATAGAATAATGAATGCTCGGTTTTAGTAAGGTCAATGCAAGGTAGCTCCTTTACCCACGCAATTTTAATTGCACTTCATTTTTATTTTTTATAATTATTAAAAATACTAAACTAATCGTAGTCGTCATCGGGTACTCAGTAAATATCACCAATAGCAAAATTAAGTCTGAGGAGGGTAAGATTTATACAGGTTTACGGGGCTGTTTGGCAAGCCTCTTAATGAATCATTAAGAGGTTGGACCTCTTATTCGGACAGAGGTTGGCTGTTTGGTTGGTAAAATACCAACCTTTTAATGTTACCATCCAGTTATAATAAGTTGCTGAAAGAAAAGAAAAGACTTGTGTTACCCCTTTCCTTCTCTTCTCTGGATAAACAAGAAACCTACACTTTCACCTCTCATCAGCCAATACCTCCGCCCCCACCCCTCTCCTCACCACCGAACGCCTCCCGCCGCCCTCCTCCTCCCTCCCCTCACCACCGAACGCCTCCTCCCTCTCCTCACCACCTCCCGCCTCCCGCCGCCTTCCTCCTCCCTCTCCTCACCACCGAACGCCTCCCGCCGCGGAATCACCCTCACTCTTCTCTCTCTCCTCGTCGTACAAGGTTTCTTCTGATTCTCCGCCGTCACAAGTTTCACTCTCTCTCTCTCTCTCTGGTCTCTCTCTTCCGATCTCGTCTGCAGCCATCGCTCACCACCACCTGACGTGGCGGTGGTCCGTTCCTTTTACCGACGCGGGGGGTGGCTCCACCAGTTTCACCGGTCGGCGAGGATGGGGGTGGCTGTGGTTGTCGGATTTGTGTCGGATTTGTCGGATCCGTTCCAAAACCATCATCTGAAGCAGAAGTGTTGACCAAAGCTCAAAGAATTGTTGTTGAACTGAATAATGATAATACCCAGAAAGCAATTGATGGAAATGAATATGTCTTTGTAATGGGAGTTTTTTTAATTAAAGTGGCTTCTAGTCTTGGGGTTTGTTAATGGGAGTTTTTTAATTAAAATGGTTTTTTTAATTAAAAGGGGTAAAAATGTCATTTTACACAGTCATTCAGATGTGCAACCAAACAGCACTTTACTGGTTCAGCACTTACTGGTTCAGAGCCTCTTACCCATTCAGACCTCTTATTCATTCAGCACTTATTGATTCAGATGTTGCCAAACAGCCCCTACCTCTACCTCGTAGAAATAGAAAGATTATATCCAGTGAGACCCCGACTCGATAGTAGTTTTGCATCAAGTCATGGACATAAAACATATAACACTGACAATCATGACAAAGGTCAATTAGTGTATGTAACCCCTTGTCTTTCGACTATCAACGCCATCACATGATGCATGATTAATCGTCCGCCGTTTTTTACATTATTTTCACGAAATTAGTAAAATAACATTAAAATGAGTACAATTTCACTTTACCCCTCGGTGCCCACATATATATACATTATTTGCGCAGACCTCAACCGGGGAAGGATCAAATACAAATGGGTCTTTAACATACAAAATACAAAATAGCTTTAATATGAGAAGTAGAGGAGGAAAAAATTTGATTTTTTTTTATTTTTTTCTCGTCTACTTAAGCGTATGATTTTTCGTTGCAAAATGTAAAAAAATCATGTATTTACTATAGTAGAGTAATTATGTGTTTTTACTTACCCTAATTACCCGAGGGTATGGTAATTATAGTTACCCTACTAGTGTTATTTTCACAATTTTATATTTTTTTAGATGGTGGGACTAAAATATATGCTTAATAGAATGAGAAAAAAAATATTAAAAAAAATCTCTCCTTCACTTCTTATGTCAAGCCAATTTGTATGTTAAGACTCATTTGCACCGGAACCTAACTTATTAATACTATACTATTGTATATTATAAAGGGTAAATTACACTTTTCGTCATTTATGTTTGTATCATATTGCAATGGATAGTCTTTAACTTCAATAATTACAGTCACAATTCTTTATTTGAAAAACTCAGTACATATTTCGTCCTTTAACACTAGCAAGGTTAAAATTTTCAGTTAAGTCTATTCACTTAAGGCCAGTTTAGTCTTTTTTACTTAATTATTTATAGTATAAATAAAAGTAAATAAGATCAAATATAAACAACTCTTTTCTCTTTTACTCTCTCTCTCTCACACACTTTGAACTCTCTCTCTATCCAAACAAACCAACAGCCACCACCACCATCAAACCCACCACCAACAACAACAACCACCATTACGCCTCAGCAGACGCTTCAAGAAACCGAAGATCCTGAAAAATACAATGAAGAAAACACCCAGAATCCAACTTCCCAGATGCTAATGACAGTATATAAGGCGTATAAACAACAAAAATTGCTTCGTTTGTTGATTTCTTCCATAAACTTTGAGCAATCCCCCCTTCACCCCAAATTGCTAAACCCCCCATTTTCAAGATTCACAAAACCAAATCTTTTAGGGCAATTTAGGGCAAAGAAAAACTTGATCTTTCAAAACTCAAAATTGATGAACTTGAACAAGATAAAAGCCCACATCAATCCACAACTCCAATAAATACAATTGAATTATTGGGGACAAGTTACACTCAAATAATAAAATTCAACACCGAGATTAAATCGGATTGCGATTGGTTGATTTTTACCCATACAAGATTCAAGAATTAATTTCAAAGGTATGTTTTTTCAATGGTTGAAACTTTGAACAGCAATTATGATCTCAAAAACTGAAAAAGGTTGAAACTTTCATACAAATAACAAAAACCCCACAAGAAATAACACCTTTCTTGAATACAAATAGGTGTTTTAAGGTAGTATATATTTAAATTCAGATGCAAAATGAAATTTAACCTTGTGGATTTAATTGGGTAGCCTGTGAATGACGAAATGTAGGTTGGAAAATTCAGAGGAAGATGAAATAAAGGGGGAGGCGGTTGAGTCAAGTTCAGACGTGAGAGACTCGTAAGTTGAGCGAGTCGGCCGAAACGGGTAAAGGGACTGCAGTGGTGGCGGTTGTGGTAGGGTGTCACACCATGATATTTCCACGTATTACAGGTGGGCCCGGTGGGGAGTATTGTGACGTAGTTGATATCATCATAGTCAAATAATCACAGTTCAATGCACAGCGGAAGTCTAAAGTATTAATTATACAAACCGAATTGAAAGTAACATAAAATATTACACAACGGATTGTAAGTGGATCCACATGTGGATCTAAAATAAAAAGAAAATTTGTTCAACAGATTTAAGCATCAAAAGCTTGCAAGACTCTTTATTTGATACTAGGAGTAGCCAGCCCATTACCCGTAGTACCTGCACTTAACCTTTTTGAAAAATACTGTTGATGCACGAGAATGTCTGTTGACTTCATCTTCATCAAGTCTTAGTTCAATAAAGTCAAGATTAGGTCTTAAATGTCAAATTAGGATTTTAGTTTTGAGTTTAGGAAGTGTTTTAGAGGGTTCCGTTTGAAACCATAGTTTGAACAAGGGTTCCGTTTGAAATAGGGTTCCGTTTGAGTTCAAAGTTTGAAACCGTAGGGTTCCGTTTGAACCAAGTTCAAACGGAAGGGTCTAGGTCTATAAATAGGAGTGTGAGTGTCACATTTCAAACGGAACGGTTGGAACAGTAGGGAGGTGCTGCCGGATTTTCATCAGAAAACTTTGTACAAGCACGTTTATTAATCAGAAAAGAAAAGTTAAAAGGATTAGAGCTGTTTTGGACGTTATGTGCATTGATTCCGCCTTTACACATGATGTTGAACTACCTTAACTGACTTTCAGGGTCACGTACACGATCCAACAAGTGGTATCAGAGCTCAGGACGAGGAGTTCATACCGAATACAGCTTGAAATCATCGGATTATCTCACTTCTACCTTTCTTTTCTGATTTTAACGAGTTCTCACGGTTAAAATGACTTGAAACGATCACATAACAAACGAAATCTACTAATAACTAATCCTTGAAAGTTTGGAATTAAAATTCGACCTAAAAACGATCTAAATCGATCAGACCGTTTGAAAATTTTCGCGATTGGCTGACGTCATCGTTTGAAAACTGTTCCATCGTTTGAAAACTGGTCTATCGTTTGAAATTTGACTCCATCGTTTGAAAAATAACTCTATCGTTTGAAAATGGGTTCTATTGTTTGAACTGATCGTTTGAAAGTCTGTCGTTTGAAACAAGTTCATCGTTTGAATCTTTGTCGTTTGAAAACAGTTTATCGTTTGAACTGTTTGTGTGAGTTTGTCGTTTGAAATTGTTATCATTTGAAACACGTTGTTCATTTGAAAGTTAGTACAGTTGATCACGTGATTAAAACTCAGCGGCCAAATCATATTTCACTAAGTAACTGTTGTCAGCCACATATATGATAAATCTTATCAGTTTGCATGTGAGAATGTAATTCAGCGGTCCAATGAGATTTTAGGAGTGAAAGTCAATTGTCAGCTATTATAGTTTGATTGGTTCAAGTAAAAAGTTTTGTCAACTCACTAATAGATCGGTCCAGTTAAAATTTTTGACAAAAGTTAAAAGTTGAATAAAACAAATCATACTCTAAAAGTTGTTGGTTAAACTGAGGTGATACAAGGTTTGGATAAAAGTTGAATTAATTGGGCAGTCGAATAAAATTTGATTTCATTTAATTTTTGACAGCATTTAATTCATATCGGTTTAGTGAATTTGTTGATCAAATTAAATCAAGTGTAAAAATTTATGGCTCAATCAGAGAAGGATAAATTGAATCCATTTTGATACGATCAAGTTTATTCATTTAGTGATTTCGTCCAAACAACATTGAATCGTATCCGCGAATCTTTGACAACGAGTCTTAGATTGATTTTGTCAACAAACGCACTTTTACGTATTCAGTTTGTTTGAACTGATAGCTTGTTTGATTTGTTTGCAGGTGATTTCGAGGAAATTCAAGGACATAAAATCATGGGGGAAAACGACGAACCTATTCCGTGGAAAGATGATCGTACTGAGGAACAGAAGTATCAATACCGGAAGTTGATTGCTGAACACAAGATTATCAGACTTTCTGGTATCTTTCTGGAAGCTAGGAGAGCAAATAGATGGGATCCAAAAAGAGAGTGTTATCTTGATGAATATGGAAATATTGCGATTGATGACAAAACGCTTGATATTGAAGCCATAATCCAGCAGTACAAAGAAGAGGATGATTATTGGCAAAAGAAATGGTGGGGAGATGAAGAAGAGAAAAAGAAAAAGAAAGAGTTACTAGATGAAATTGAAAGAAACTCAGAAAATATGAGTTTGGATGAGTTTAGTGAATTAATCAATAAGATTAGAGAAGGAATGACAAAGAATGAAGAATCAAAGATGGATGAAACTTCGAAAAGTGAAGTTGTATGCTCAAAATGCGAAAAATCCGAAGCAGAAAATTTCAATCTCTTGAAAGATGTGGAGAATTTGACAGGGGAAATCAAAAGCTTGAAGGATGAGAAAGAATCTGATAATAAACAGTTTCTTGAAATGAGAGAAAATTGTGAAAAATTGACGTCAGAAAATGACAAACTGTTGAGTAGTTTGAACAGTTTGACATTGGAAATTAATGACTTGAGAGAAAAAGAAAAAGATTTTGGAAAAATCAAAATTGAAAATGAAAACGTTTTTTGGATAAAATTGGAAAATGAAACGTTAAAAGAAAAAGAAAAAGATTTTCAAAATCAAATTAAGATTTTAGAAGATGAGAGAGATATTTTTGGTAAAGATAATTTTCAAAAACAAATTGAAATCAATTCTCATCTTGCTAAAATCATTCAGCTTGAAAAAGAAGCTGAAAAAGCTCGGATGAAAATCAAAGAGCTTGAAGTTAAATTGACAGGTTTTGTGACTTCGGCACCATATTTGTGTCCAAAACCGATCAATTCTGTGCCAATAAGTGACAATGTCACAAACTTTGACAATGTCAAAGTTGAAGATTGTGATGAGAAAACTGATGATGATGAGAAAAAGAAAACATTTTTGAAATTAAAAGAAATGTTTAAAGAAACTGTTCTACATTCTACTGAGAAAGGTGAATGCTCAAAGCAAAAACCTGTAAAGAAGAATGTGGAACAAAAACAAAAGGATAAAAAACAGAAAAATGTTCAAAAAGAAAATAAAAGTTCATCAGTTCAATCATCCAATCGTGATAAAAAACCACAAAAATTGGAAAATTATAACTCACAAAATGTTGGTAATAAGTGGTGCAGGTTTGACCACAGTGCTTCAAAGCCAAAACAAGTTTTCAAGAAGAGTGATGATTACCACAAAGCCAGACAATGTTATGATCTAAGCATATGGTGTGAAAGTGGTGAATGGTACGATAACAGAGTGTGCTACACCTGTGGTGTGAGAGGACACATTGCTGTTAACTGCCAAAGTCAGAGGTTCGAAACAAGAAGGTGCTATGAATGCCACATCAGAGGACACATTGCCAGATACTGCCCGAGGAGATCGATGGGAAGATTGAGGGTTGAATCTCAAAGAATGGCAAAGAAGCCAGTCAACGTCAAGCCCCATGAACAGAAGGTTCTAAAACCTAAAATTCAGGATCAGACAATTCAAGAAAAGAAAGTTAAACTTTCACAGGGGCAGAAAGACAGACTGCGAAAGAAAAGGAAGAAGGCAAGAGAGTATCTCGAGAAAATTTTGTCTTCAGGTTCACCGGACAGATTGAATAAAAGTCCTGATGAATCAACTCACTCGACTGTAAAGCCAAGTAAATTGAATTCTTCAGATGCAAATCTGAGGACAAAGGAGAAAAAGGAGAAGAAGAAAATGGTCGGCGATGAATCTGATGCGTTAAAGTCAGACAAGCCACCATCAGGCGATGAATCTGGCTTCTCAAAGTCAGACAAGCCACATTCAGGCCATGATTCTGGTTCATCAAAGCCAGAGGAGTCTAGTGTTGAGGTAAAATCTGAGAATTCAGGTCTAACAATGGATGATGCAAATTTTCCACCATTGTTGAACAAGAATTCTAAATCACCCAAAGACAGTCAGGCTTGGGTGAAATTTTTCAAATAGAAAAACCTGACTTGCCGGAGCTTCCAGGTTGGTAAGCGTGAAGCAGGTATCGGCATCATTCTTGAAAAATTCACAGGATGGTAACTGTGATATTTCGATTTACATGTGGTAAATCAAGGACATTAAGTTGTACTTGATTTTCTACTAAGTGTTTGTTGATGACAAGGGTCTTAATTGTTAATTCTTTAAAATGGTTGAAAAAGAACAATGTGATGAAACCCCGAGTTTGTAAAAAGACAAACAAAACTAATTTTCCGGAAAAACCATTTGATTAAAACAAACTTAAGTGTTTTGAAATCTAAATGGGAAAATAGTTTGTTGTCAGGGGGGGTTCTGATTGTTAAGCCAAGAGAATGGCGAATTGAAGCGATTTGATATCAGTTTGTCGCGTTTCTTGTATAGTTTGTTTTCAAATTTTCCTTGAAAATCAAAATTGAAACATATTTTGATTTTAGGGGGAGAAAAATTTTAAAAAAATTAGAAAATTTGAAAATGACAAAAACATTGAAAAATGAAAATGAGTTTTGTGTTAAACAAGAGGAAATGATAGAAAATCAGTGAACTATCACAGCATGCTAAAGAATTGTAATGTCAAATGTGATAAGCGGTCTCACTAAAGATGTGACGGTAGGCTCAGCTAGACTAGTAGATTTGCGATAACGATACAAACATAAATGAAAAAACCTAGTTCTAGTGGGAAACATGGTCAAAAGCATAGTACTTGGTTTTGTCCTTCTTGACTGTGTACCTACTCAGTAATCGCTGATTGTTGAAAGACATAAAACTGGTTAAGTTTGTGAACTTTCACAACTTTGCTGAAAATTCGCTGTGATTGTGCATTTTATTTTGCAAAGATTTAAACTTGTTTTATTTCTTTATTTTGTTTAAGCATCGGACATCCTCTGCGTATACGTGAGTATCGACCTGGATGTTGTTGCCTAAACGTTCTGCTTTATTTTCTTTGGTGTTTCGTTTAAGCTTTGGACCTCCTCTGCGTATACGGGAGTATCGACCTGGTGGTTAAAGCCTAAACAACTTCAACTTATTTTTATTTTCTTATTTTGTTTAAACATTGGACTTTCTCTGCGTATACGGAAGTATCGACCTGATTGTTAATGTTTAAACATTCTGCTTTGTTTTTCGCACAAATCATAGTTGATAAAAGTTTAAAGGCATTATTTGAGTCAGTATATTGCATGATGAGGGGATATGCTGAGATTGTGGGGTCCATAAGAACTTAGTGCTATCTTAATATACTTTAAAGTATCGGTAAGCAGATTGAAAGTTTTTAGTTTGAGTTTATGTGGACAACAATATCGTCAATCTATGTGAATCGTTTAGAACTTAAAATGATTAAAGCTTAACGGTGCTTGTGATGTGTCTCAAAAACTGATATGATCCTCTTACACAAACTCACAAAAATATTGTTTGTATATATTTCTTTACTGCATTTCAGTCAAGATCAAAAATCCAAAAAGATTTTCGGAGTGTTTTAGCATAAAATTTTGAAAATTCAAAAAGATTTTCGACAACTGATGTTGAAGAGCTGATATTCAAAATTCCAAGTGCTAAACATGATGAACTATATTGGGTTAGGAGAATATGTTGAAATCTTTGAAAGTCATATTCAAATGTTTTGAAAAATTGAGAGGTTAGTTATTCAAGGTCATTTATTTGAACTTGACGTAACTAGTTTTGTTTGATGAATGAATATTGTCTACCAGTAAGTTTTTAAATCTAAGTGTAATAAATTTGTGAAACTTATGTTGTGGTAGAGAATATGCAGGTTTGATTTTCATTATTCCCAACGGAAGCTAAATGACAAAGCTTGAACCAGACATCTCAAATTCTAGTATATCGAGAGGGGGAGTATGTGAAAGAGGAAGTCTGGATCAACAGTATATGGGAATGTGAAGATAGAGTGCTTATGATGAAAAGACAGAGTTGAAGAAAAGACTAAGACTGAAGACTCAGGAGCTGAAGACTACGTCAACATCCAAGGGGGAGTCTGTTGATGCACGAGAATGTCTGTTGACTTCATCTTCATCAAGTCTTAGTTCAATAAAGTCAAGATTAGGTCTTAAATGTCAAATTAGGATTTTAGTTTTGAGTTTAGGAAGTGTTTTAGAGGGTTCCGTTTGAAACCATAGTTTGAACAAGGGTTTCGTTTGAAATAGGGTTCCGTTTGAGTTCAAAGTTTGAAACCGTAGGGTTCCGTTTGAACCAAGTTCAAACGGAAGGGTCTAGGTCTATAAATAGGAGTGTGAGTGTCACATTTCAAACGGAACGGTTGGAACAGTAGGGAGGTGCTGCCGGATTTTCATCAGAAAACTTTGTACAAGCACGTTTATTAATCAGAAAAGAAAAGTTAAAAGGATTAGAGCTGTTTTGGACGTTATGTGCATTGATTCCGCCTTTACACATGATGTTGAACTACCTTAACTGACTTTCAGGGTCACGTACACGATCCAACAAATACATCAGTTTACACTGGTAAATACAATTAACTGACTCTTTTTTAAAAGTGTTTATAAAATTGATTTAAATGCACAAGGAACAAAAGTTCTTTTATAACTTGGGACAATTATTTAAAAATAATCTTGTATACAGATTTATATGTTTGTCGTCCATTCAGTAGCCCGGGTTAGAAATATCGGGTTAAAGATTAATAGACACGCCACTAATATAATCCCACGGCGAGTTATCCTCAACGAGTGGTTATATCTTTTACATACGCACCGTCAGGTGTATGCCTACACCCCGTGCTTAAGTCGTGACCATTTCTAATGAATGAGCCGAGGATATCCAGGACACGGTCATTAACCCCCCAAAGGCATTGCATCAAACAAAACAGATTAAAACGGGTTATCTCAATGATTTAACCATTAAATGATTAAAGATTCAATACCCGACCAAGCGGTAATAATTTACCGTATCCCAAGCCCGTATAAAGAAAAATAAGTTAAAAGTATTTCCCTGAGCAAAAATATAATTTTATCCCCAGCCGTATATCAATCAGCAAGTACAAGTATCTTTTACTGGGCTCCTAATCTGGAATGAAGGTTTTAATAACCTCTTAGATTCCTAACGGGTCTTATTTAAGCTTAAACTTAGACCGGTTAGTTTTAAAGAAATGTATACGGTTCAAAACGCAAGATTAAGCGAAGACCAGATTAGAATGTGATTTAGATCCAACAAGTATGAGGACTTGTATAAAATGGGTAAACTAAATACATTCCTGATTTTGAAGTAAAAATGATAAGGTTTGGTCCGTTTCGGTTAATTTATGCAAACTAGTTACATAAACCGTACCGAGCGAGAAAATGCATAACGGGTAACCAAATGAATCATGAACAAATTCCACAAGTTAATATGCTTAAAATATGTTATGATATCAGTAGGATATCTTCCATTATGCCCAAAACGAATTTTAAAATCAATTTAAGCCCCGAAAGGGTATTTTGGTCATTTTAAAGTTTATAAAAGAGGTTAAATAACAATCTGAGGTTCTGGTCTAAAATAATCAGTAAAAATATTTATTTTAACAAGTTATATCAGTAAGATATCATACATATGTGAAATTTATCATTTATGGCCAAACTATGCTCCGTAGGGGCATTTTGGTCATTTCACATACGCTTTAAGGGTTAAATTTGGAAACCTGAGTTCAAAACTTAAACTTACTGTTAAAGTATACAAATTTCCTTATAATATCAGTAGGTAATAAGTCTTAAGTGTTAAATATAGTTTTAACCCATACTATGCGTTTAAAAAAATGTAAAAGTAGGTTTTCAAAGATTTTCGGGTTATTTAAGGAAATCTGTGATTTTGATCAGTTTCTAAGACTTAAAATATTTTATTTAACATATGTAATCAGTAGGAAATGTTTTGGTATCAAATGTTATGTAAAACTCATTTTATCAAAGAAAAGGGTAATTTTGTCAATACCGAATTTACACTAGAACTCTACAATATAATTAATATAAAATTTGATAAAAATTTCCAAAAATCCCTAAATATTATATTACATCAGTGGGTAGAAAGTTTAGTGTCAAAATTTGCGTTTAAACATGATTTATACTAAAAATGCAATTTAATTAATAAAAAACTTTCATTTTACGATATCGCGCATAACTCCTATTTTAGACCACGAACCAATGTCAAATTTTTAGGACAAGTTTATAAATCAGTAATAAAGGTTTTGTCCTCTCACATTTTCAAAAATCTCGTTTTTATATTTAAAGGGCATAATGGTTAACTTTTAAGCATTTAACGGAAACATGCAAATGATTCGGATTTTAAAGGAACCATATTGTATAATCTCAGAGGGTTGTACTAACATGTAATATGGTCCTAAAGGAACCCTAAGGCGTAACTAAACAAATCTAAATCGAGTCAGAACTGAAAGTCAAAGCAAAAGTCTACTTTTGCGACTTTCGGTTGCGAACCGAGCCTAATCTCAGAATTGTCGGGTTGAACATGCCTAAACATGTTCTTATATTAATTACCAAGTTATTTTAGTGTTAAAACACGTTCCATAACCTCTGCATTATCAGTTATGAATTAATTTGTAAAAACTGATTCTGTTGACTTTTTATTATAAGTTTGACCCGACAGTTGACTGAGATAATGTGATAATTAGAAGGTGCCCTTTTAAGGGTTTATTACCTACATAATTACCAACACATAGCCACTTTTAATACGAATCATGGTTGGACCGTTTGTGATTAATCACAAAGTCAAAGCTTAATTACGATAACTTTGACTTTCGGTCATTAAGCTAATAAAACTTAAACTTAGGAAGCTAAGAACACTTACTATAGTCCTTAGCACGAATTTGAAACTTTAGAAAACTTCCTTGAGCTCCAGGAGGCTCCAAAGAGTAAGCTTTGAGTGATATTGAAAGTGTGCAAGTGAACAAGAACAAAACAAGTCCTTTATATAGGAAATTTGGAGTCTTTAGGATCAATGCAGCTGTACCTATGATGTTTCAGATGTTCCCAAGTGTCCCTAGTGCATGAAAAACCATTTGCTCAGGCCTTGGTATCGAAATCAGCCATGCAATGGCGGTGGAACTGGCTGAACCTGCAGCTGTGCAGGTTTTCTATTACTGGCACTCTCACGCGGGCCGCGTAAGACTCAAAGAGAGTCTACGCGGGCCGCGAGGCTCCTCTTTAAGTTTATTTAACTTTCATTTATTGCACTTATGACCCCCATAGTTAACTTTTAAGGGCCTTGGGTCATATATTAACTCCGTTAAGCTCCCGGTTAGTTGTACGATCACCCGAAAAGTCTTGAATTGCAACGTTGACGCATTTGATCCTTATTTCTTGTAATTACCACTTTGATTATTTATGTGCATCAAAACTCCACGAATTTATGATCCAATATTTATGGAAGTATAAGGAAGTATTACAAAGCCTCGGAAATGTTAAAAGGTCACTCAGAGGTAACTTTAAACATGTTGACACATTTAACCCTTATGCTTTGTAAACTTTTCAATTTAAGCACAAACGACTTTCTATGTTTGATATTTTATTCATTAAAGAATACGAACGTCGTGTGAGGTCAATCAGAGGCACAAGAATGGCATGTTGACACTTTGGGTCCTTTTACTTACATATTTACATTGTTTGACAATTTTAGTCCCTCGGAATCAATTCCTTACACGTTTAAAGTCCATGACACATGTCTTTATTATATTGGACATGATTTTGCGAGGTGTTACATCCTCACCCCCTTAAAAGAAATCTCGACCTCGAGATTTACTGAAATAAATGAGGGTACTTCTGTTTCATTGTGGATTCAACCTCCCATGTATACTCTGGGCGTCTACGGGCATCCCATTTTACCTTCACAATCGGCACATGCTTCCTTCGAAGCTTCTTAACCTGTCGATCCTCGATCCACAATGGCTTTTCAACGAACTTCAAGCTCTCATCTATCTGCATGTCCTTATGTGACATTGCTAGCGACTCATCGGCTAGACATTTCTTTAAGTTGCAGATGTGGAATACATTATGTATTCCACTAAGCTCTTCTGGCAAGTTTAGCTTGTAAGCTACAGTTCCGACACATTCGATGATCTCGAATGGTCCTATGTATCTTGGGCTCAGTTTGCCCTTCTTGCCAAAATGCATCACCCCTTTCCAGGGTGATACCTTAAGTAACACTATATCTTCTACCTCGAATTTCAGAGGTTTACGCCTTTTATCTGCGTAGCTTTTTTGCCTATCCCTGGCAGCTTTGAGACGATCTCGAATCTGCACAATCTTATCTGTCGTTTCCAGGACTATATCAGGTCCTGTTAGTTAGAGATCTCCAACTTCCGCCCAACAAACTGGCGTCCTACACTTCCTTCCGTACAAGGCCTCAAAAGGCGCGGCTTGGATACTCGAATGATAGCTATTATTATACGAAAATTTAATCAACGGAAGATGGTCATCCCAACTTCCACCCAAATCAATAACACATGCTCGTAGCATATCCTCAAGCGTTTGAATTGTACGTTCGCTTTGCCCATCCGTCTGAGGATGATAAGCAGTGCTGAAGTTTAATCGAGTGCCTAAAGATTGCTGAAAGCTTTTACAAAAGTGAGACGTGTATCTAGTATCCCTATCGGAGATAATAGATACTGGCACTCCGTGGAGAGATACTATCCCATCCACGTACAGCTGAGCTAGCTTATCTGAGTTGTATGTTTCTTTAATAGGTAAGAAGTGAGCTGACTTGGTCAGTCTGTCGACTATAACCCAAATAGTATCATTCCCATGCTTTGTCCTTGGTAACTTAGTGATGAAATCCATAGTTACCATTTCCCACTTCCAAGTGGGAAGTTCAGGCGGTTGTAGCAACCCTGACGGCTTTTGATGTTCGGCTTTTACTTGAGCACACGTCAGACATTTAGCCACATAAGTGGCTATAGATTTCTTCAAACCTATCCACCAATAGTTTGCCTTTAAATCCTGGTACATCTTATCACTGCCAGGATGGACTGAATATTTGGAGCTATGAGCTTCTTGAAGAATCAGATCTCGAAGTCCTCCATAAATTGGAACCCATATTCGACCATTCAATCTTAGGATTCCATCCTTGCCATATGACAATTGATCAGCAGTGACACCTAACTTCTCATTTGGATAGTTAGTGTCCAAAATAGCTTCCTTCTGAGCAGCTAATAACCTTTCATTCAAGCTATTCTTTAGTTCAATGCTTTTGGCATTGATTCTAATAGGCTTAACCCTTTCCTTCCTGCTTAGAGCGTCAGCTACAACATTCGCTTTGCCTGGATGGTAGCGAATTTCACAATCATAATCATTTAAGGTCTCCATCCATCGACGCTGTCTCATGTTAAGATCCTTCTAGTTAAACAGATGTTGAAGGCTCTTGTGATCAGAATAAATCACACACTTGGTTCCATATAAATAATGCCTCCAAAGCTTTAGTGCAAATTGACGTGAGGCATAGGCAATCACCCAATTCCAAATCGTGGGTGGTGTAGTTTTTTTCATGCACCTTTAATTGACGTGAGGCATAGGCAATTACCTTGCCTCTCTGCATGAGCACACAACCCAAACTAGTGTGCGAGGTGTCACAGTATACAACAAATTCTTCAATCCCTTCTGGCAATGTCAATACCAGAGCATTGCTTAGCATTTGCTTGAGAATCTCAAAGGATTCTTGTTGCTTGGGACCCCAATCGAACTTTATATTCTTGCCAGTCAATGAAGTTAGAGGTGCAGCAATCCTTGAAAATTTTTCAATGAAACGCCTGTAATATCCTGCTAGACCCAAGAAGCTGCGAATCTCTGTAGGTGTTTTCGGTGCTTGCCAGTTCGTAATGGCTTCAATCTTTGCGGGATCCACCTGGATACCACGCTCACTCACAACATGCCCAAGGAACTGAACTTCTCGGAGCCAAAACTCACATTTAGAGAACTTAGCATAAAGCTTTTCTTGTTGTAGAAGTTCAAGAATACATCGAAGATGTTTCTCATGATCGGCTTTATTCTTCGAATATATAAGTATGTCATCAATAAAAACAATGACAAACTTGTCCAAGTATGGCTTGCAAACGCGATTCATGAGGTCTATGAACGCCGCTGGTGCATTAGTGAGCCCGAAAGGCATCACTAAGAACTCGTAGTGGCCATAATGAGTCCTGAATGCAGTCTTATACACATCTTCATCTCTGACCCTCAACTGGTGATAACCTGACTTTAGATCGATCTTTAAAAAGTAGTTTGCTCCTTGAAGTTAATTGAACAGATCGTCGATCCCGGGCAATGGATATCTGTTCTTGATTGTAACCTTATTCAGCTGACGATAATCAATGCATAGACGCATTGATCCATCCTTTTTCTCCACAAACAGAATCAGTGCTCCCCAAGGAGATGAGCTAGGTCGAATAAAACCCTTCGCTAACAAATCATCCAACTGAGTCCTTAACTCTTTCATCTCAGTCGGTGCCAACCGGTAAGGTGCTCTTGCAACTGGTGCTGCTCCAGGAATGATATCAATTCTGAATTCCACTTGCCTATCTGGAGGTAAACCAGGTAGCTCTTCAGGGAATATGTCTGGATATTCAGAAATAACAGGGATGTCTTTGATCTTGGGCTTTGGTTCGTCAATAGTTACCTGTTCCATGTAGATGACACAACCTTTCTTCAAACATCTCGATGCCTTAAGCATCGACACTTGCTTAGGCAATTCGTACTGAGTATCTCCTTGTATTGTAAGTGGTTCCCCATTAGGAGTCTTAATAACCACTTGCTTCTTATCAGAAACAATTTGGGCTTGATTAGAAGATAACCAATCCATGCATATTACTATGTCGAATCCCGCCAATATCAATGGAAGTAAAGACAAAGGAAAAGAGTGGTTCCTAATGGATATAAAACATCCATCTAACACTGTTGAAGCAGTCTCTATCGTACCGTCAGCCAGTTCTACTTCATATTTTATGCTTAGAGTCTTAACAGGCAGATTTAATAATTTACAAAATTTGTTGTCTACAAATGACTTGTCTGCACCAGAATCAAACAATACCCTAGCATAAACATCATTGATAAGAAAGGTACCTGTTATCACATTGTCGTTCTGAACCGCTTCTTGTGCATTCATTTGAAAGACCCGAGCATTGGTCTTCTTACCCTCTTCAGGTTTCTTCGCATATTTGGGGCAATTGGTCTTGATATGCCCCTTCTCGTTACAGTTGTAACAAGTTGCGTCCTTCAGTTTCTTGCAATCTAGGGTCTTATGCTCCTTAGACTTGCAGATTCCACAAACTCTAGGCTGCGACTGCGACTGTGTCTGAGATTTTGTTTCGAACCTACACTTTCCAAAGTGGTGCTTTTGGCAGGTCTTGCATTTGGGCTTCTTACCCGACTGTTGATTATCCTTTTTAGATCCAGAACTCTTCCTATGATCTGAGTTCCCCTTTCTTTTCTTGTTAGAGCGATGAGAACTCTCATCCTCTCGTTTCCGTTTACCTTCATCATAAACTTTGGTAGATTTGTTTCTGGTAGCATCCAATGTAAGAGATAGAGACAGATCTGCCACTGACCTGAATGTGGTAGGTCGGGATGCTTTCACGTTTCCCTTGATCTCTGGAGCTAAACCTCCAATAAAACGAGCGATGCGCTTCGATTCCGGTGTGACTAGATAAGGAACCAATCATGACATGGTGTTGAAGCTCGTAAGATATGCCTGACAGTCTAAGTTCTTCATGACCAATGTCAAGAAGTCAGTCTCGATTTTCTCAACTTCATGTTGAGGACAAAAATTTTCCTTGATTAGAGCAACAAATGATCCCACGTTAGGTTATACAACGGGATCTTTCCTGTAGCTTGGATTAGGGACCTCCACCAAGCTAAAGCTTCACCTTTAAAAGATTGTGAAACAAACTTCACAATGTCCTATTCTGCACAACCACTAATATCAACCACTGTATCCATCTCATCTAGCCAAGTCATACAATCAATGGCTCCTTTCTCCCCTGTGAAATCTCTAGGCTTGCAGGAGACAAAATATTTGTAAGAACAGGTTTTAACACGCGGCTCCTGATTGAGCACGATTCCCTTGGATGGAACACTCCTCTGATTTGATGAATGATGAGATTCATCCTTATGAGATACGTGAGTCTTAGAGGGTGGTTTTGTGTGAGGCACTGATTGGGTCCTGCTACGTGTACCACTTGATTCTTTAAACTGCATATCCATGGCTCGAGTGACTGCGCTATCAATCATGGCTTGCAGATCTGCACCAGCCACATTAATCCTGGTGGTATCATTATTCTCCCTCGGGTGACTGTTAACCTCATCTGATTCAGCCATGTAGCTTGATTGCTACATAAAATTGATGACAATGATTTATTCAGAAATCTATAATAGAATTGTCATTTTTGACGATTCATTATCCATGGTAACTATAAACCATATTGGTAGTT
The DNA here is from genome assembly GCA_030545235.1 of Helianthus tuberosus. Classification (NCBI taxonomy): domain Eukaryota; kingdom Viridiplantae; phylum Streptophyta; class Magnoliopsida; order Asterales; family Asteraceae; genus Helianthus; species Helianthus tuberosus. The sequence goes on along the minus strand of CM060374.1, from coordinate 88,568,362 downwards.
TTATTTATTTAAATGTTTATTACAACTTATCCCAGTTATAAACTATTATGGATAATAGGGTGGCATACAAAAGGCATAGTCACAAGGACAATTTTAAATTATAAGCCATGATCTTATAAGATCGAGGCATTAAGGTTTGAACATAGTTCGTCACCTTTTCTTGACAGGGAGTCGTAGACTACAACTGTCTTTTGTCTTATAGGACAATAAGTATGGCCCGTAGGCATTTCATCACTAATGGTTGTTTTAATTAATTAAGAAAAGAAATTGGAAGAATCCAATATAAGGATGACTTGTGTGATTTTATCGAATCACATTTGCCATGAGTGCTAACATGTTTCAGATGTTAACAAGGATTTAAATCTTAAAAAGGGACTACCATCATGGCCCGGTCTTAAAATGACACATGGGCTAGGTTTTACCTTTAAGATTTTCTTTCAATATTTATTGGTAGATCAATTATAAAAAGGAATGATATTTTAATTTATTTCATGCAATATATTCATATATATGATGACAAATGAAATTTTAAATAAAACATTCCAATAAATTAAAAGAAGTACATAATTTGCCCTAAACGGGACTTTTACATAAATAACTTGCCCACGCAGGGGCTAAATAAAGAAAAATACAAGTCCTCGCAGGGACCAAGTACATAAATAAATGTCCACACAGGGACTTAATTGAAATTAAAAAATTACAAAATAAATAAATAAGGAATTCAATAATCCCTTTTCTTCTTCCCCTTTATTAAGTCTGCCAAACCCTTAAGTAGACCCCGACGGCTTCTACGTTCCTCCTGTACCTCTCGTTCCACCTGGTTCAACCTCTGAAGAATTTCCTGCTGCTGTGGTGGTTGGATCTGTGGTGGCTGCGGCTGCTTCTGCGAGTGAGGTTGAAGAGGTGGTGGGTATTGATACCCATAGGCTGGGTACCCAGTTGGATACGCAGCTTGAAAGGGCCCTTCCGGGTGAATAGCATTGTAGTTCGCCGCCTCGAGGTACGGGTCAACATTAGGGGCGTTGTAGTAGTTGTAGCCAGAATAATCTGGTTGCTCAAAAGGGTTATACGCCACTGCACCGGCGTAGGAAGGAATCGGGTTATCATAACCCATTTGCAGTGCAACTGGCGGAGAGTCGACTTCAAAAACTGGGTTCGAAGGCCCACCCATTTGCGGGTCTTCGTACAACGGCGGGTAGTGGCTGTTTCAGCTGTGTTGGGGGGTGCTGAAGTGGAAACCCCCTCGCACGGACATCCGTGAACCTATTCTTCGTCGCCTCGGTGGTTCCGGAGGCGGTTGCTGTTCTGGCAGTGGCGGTGGCGGTGGCGTGACCGCATGGAAACATGAATCTTCAGAGGGATCATGTTGCTGCTGATGTTGTGGTTAGAAAGGGGGAGTGAACTCCCAGTTGTATGTGGCCCACCTTTCAGCAAAACTGTCTGGGCCCCTGTATGGCGAACCATGAAAAGATGATCCGTCATAAATCTCGATGGGATGCGTCGGCGTCCCACTCGGTGGCATCTCGGGATCTGGATCGTCATCCATCTCCATATCCTGCATCTCAGGATAATGATCACCCGAGAATACAACGCATAAAAGAGCCTAATCCCAAAAGTTTAGCGGGGTGGTAATGTTTAACTTAACAATACCCAAAAGTATAACGGGCGGGGCGTTAATCCTATAGCGCTATAATTGTTAAGGTGGACGAGCAAAGTTAATGAGCATATAACGTTCCAAAGCGTTCACATAGCATACGAGAATAACAACTAAATCACATTAGTTTCATGTTTAATCATGGATAGAGTAAGTTTAATTGAGTTTAAAAGTTGTTTGCATAGATATACATGTTGCATCCCAAAGTGTAAAGGGGAAAAGGGGGATCGAGTATACTCACGGTGGTTGCAAGCTTTCCTACTTGAAATCCCGTGAGTGAGTTGGTGGATGGATTAGTTTGGAGCACCTAGTCCTTCTACACGAGGAAACATAGGTGTGTGAGTTTGGCGTTTAACGGAAGATTATAGATTCGGATTTAACATAGCATAAGTACAATATAAAAATAATCATCTTTAACTTTATAACTTTCATATGACACTATGTAACCAATATGGTTATAATGTTTTCATGGGTAGTACACCCATTAGAATCATATTAAAGTTTTAGGTCTTAGATGATATTCTACTACTTCAACATATGAACACAAGTTCAACATTAAAGGTTCGAATGAGTATATATGTATATCTAGGTTACATACTATTTAGTCCAGTAATTTATGTAGGAGGTAGAAGATTAGAATCCTCATTTAGGCACCTCGAGGTATCATGGAAGTCATGTATGGGGTAGGTAGAACAAGCTTCCGTTTAGGAATCCCTTGAACGTTCACCACTTCATTTGATGTAAAAACAACCAAGGAGGGTCAAGAACTAGGATTAGTACAATAATATAAACAACCCAACTAAAGAGAAATCATAAAATCATGTGAGGATTGTATGTTTGGACAACCCAAGTTGTTCCATAATCACTCTACATCAAGACCTAAGCTTGAACATGACTTGTGGGTGAATACCCTAATTAAAACAGAAAGTATTTGAGGTTTATCCTCTGATTTTACATGTCTCAATCATGTTATTATACCTAATTAACCATAGGAAAGGATGTAGGCATTGTTACATAAGTTTGAGATGTGTTAGACACAAGTTTGAGAAGTTTAAACAAGCTTTTGAATTACTTAAAACAAAACAGAAAGTTTTGGTCCTTTTTAGGGCAATTCTAACTATGATTTATCCAAGGAAAAACCAAGGAATCAAACCCAAGGATTTACTAAAGAAGTAGAAGAAAGAATCAAGTGATTTGGAGTGAAAACAAGCAAGTTACACTCACTTTTGTAGGAGTGTATGAATCTGTCCAGAAACTCAGATTTGCTGCAGATTTATAGTGAATTTGTGAAGTGTAATGAGTTGTGAAAGTGTAAAATGGGTTGGAGAGGGTGTGTATTTATAGTGGAAGAGATTAGAGGTGATTAGAGGTGGATTAAAGGTGATTGGGTAAGATTAGAACTTGGGATTTCGTGCATAACAACTGAAGAAACACAAGTCTGTCGAAACAAGGGCCTGGCGTGACACGAGGGGACTTGGCGTCACGCGGCGCCTCACTTTTGATAAGTTTCATTTTGTTGCACTTTGGTCCCTGTAGTTTCTTGTCTGGTGCTTTTAGGTGCAAGTTTGAGAGTTTAGGGACTTGTTTAGACATAAAAGCATAGTATAAGGCATAATCAAGCATGGCGATCATAACCCAAGTATAATTGAGTGTATAAGTATCATAATCCAGTATCGTTTACGTTCAAAACACGTTTCATACATAAGTTTAGTTTAATTACAAGTTTAGCACATAGTTTCCAAGAATGACGTTTAAGCATCAATTGATTCACAAAATTGAACATACGAGCATATATAGAGGGTGTATAACATATTTGTAACAAAATACGAGTTTCATTAATGATCCAAGTCTCGGTTTTTACAATGATTACAAGGAAAGAACGATTACAAGAATATAAGGTTTCCAAAAATAGAAATACGAACAAAACTTTCTATAAATGGAAAGTACAAAAGAGCCGGGCGTTACATTGAAGGCTCTTGTGATCAGAATAAATCACACACTTGGTTCCATATAAATAATACCTCCAAAGCTTTAGTGCAAATACAACGGCACCCAATTCCAAATCATGGGTGGTGTAGTTCTTTTCATGCATCTTTAATTGACGTGAGGCATAGGCAATAACCTTGCCTCTCTGCATGAGCACACAACCCAAACCAGTGTGCGAGGCGTCACAGTATACAACAAATTCTTCAATCCCTTCTGGCAATGTCAATAACGGAGCATTGCTTAGCTTTTGCTTGAGAATCTCAAAGGATTCTTGTTGCTTGGGACCCCAATCGAACTTTATATTCTTGCGAGTCAATGAAGTTAGAGGTGCAGCAATCCTTGAAAAATTTTCAATGAAACGCCTGTAATATCCTGCTAGACCCAAGAAGCTGCGAATCTCTGTAGGTGTTTTCGGTGCTTGCCAATTCATAATGGCTTCAATCTTTGAGGGATCCACCTGGATACCACGCTCACTCACAACATGCCCAAGGAACTGAACTTCTCGGAGCCAAAACTCACATTTAGAGAACTTAGCATAAAGCTTTTCTTGTTGTAGAAGTTCAAGAATACATCGAAGATGTTTCTCATGATCGGCTTGATTCTTCGAATATATAAGTATGTCATCAATAAAAACAATGACAAACTTGTCCAAGTATGGCTTGCAAACGCGATTCATGAGGTCCATGAACGCCGCTGGTGCATTAGTGAGCCCGAAAGGCATCACTAAGAACTCATAGTGACCATAACGAGTCCTGAATGCAGTCTTATACACATCTTCATCTCTAACCCTCAACTGGTGATTACCTGACCTTAGATCGATCTTTGAAAAGTAGTTTGCTCCTTGAAGTTGATCGAACAGATCGTTGATCCCGGGCAATGGATATCTGTTCTTGATTTTAACCTTATTCAGCTCACGATAATCAATGCATAGACGCATTGATCCATCCTTTTTCTTCACAAACAGAATCAGTGCTCCCCAAGGAGATGAGTTAGGTCGAATAAAACCCTTCGCTAACAAATCATCCAACTGAGTCCTTAACTCTTTCATCTCAGTCGGTGCCAACCGGTAAGGTGCTCTTACAACTGGTGCTGCTCCAGGAATGATATCAATTCTGAATTCCACTTGCCTATCTGGAGGTAAACCAGGTAGCTCTTCAGGGAATATGTCTAGATATTCAGAAATAACAGGGATGTCTTCGATCTCGGGCTTTGGTTCGTCAATAGTTACCTGTGCCATGTAGATGACACAACCTTTCTTCAAACATCTCGATGCCTTAAGCATCGACACTTGCTTAGGCAATCCGTACTGAGTATCTCCTTGTATTGTAAGTGGATCCCCATAAGGAGTCTTAATAAACACTTGCTTCTTATCACAAACAATCTGGGCTTGATTAGAAGATAACCAATCCATGCCTATTACTATGTCGAATCCCGCCAATATCAATGGAAGTAAAGACAAAGGAAAAGAGTGGTTCCTAATGGATATAAAACATCCATCTAACACTGTTAAAACATCCATCTAACCACCCACCACCGTTGCCGCCCGCCGCTGCCACCAACAACCGCCGTCGCCGCCATAACCACCGTCGCCGCAACCAACCACCACCGACGGCCGCCGTCGCCGCCGTCGCCGCCTCCACCGCCACGCGCTGCTACCCGCCACCACCCATCACCGCCTCCGCCACCACCCACCACCGCCACCCACCTATAACCACCCACAATCACTACCACCGACCATCACCACTCACTACTAATTTTATTCCTTCGTTTTTCTTGCCTACCAAACAGTACACAATAATAATTCATTCCATTTCCACATGGTAACCAAACAAGACATGGAATGGTAATGATCCATTGGATTCACTCGTCCATTCTATTGTCTCGTCCATTCCATTACCCCATAGCAAACAGACCCTAAAACTTTACTCTCTTATTTGTTTTGTTTTGCTTTTTTTTTAATAGATTTTGATGACATTGATATTGTGACAACTCGTACTTTAGAGCGTATTTTGTGTAACATGATGTGACTATGTGAACTTTATTAATCGATTGAATGTTATGATGTTTTGGATTAAAAGAATGCTATGATTTTATGTGTTTATATGAATGTATGTATGATGTAGTCGTACAACACTCACCCGATCGCACAATAGACATCCGAACGCACAAGCCTTTGGGCTTTGGTCTTTTACAACTCTCGGCCCACTGCTCACTTGAACCGAATGAGCTGCCATAGTGGTGGGTTCGGCCCACCTCTCACACGTATAACCTCATGAAGAGGTCAACCTTTTCCTATTTGTTGCAAATCCCTTATCACACACAAAACCCTAGCTTCATCTCATCCTCTCTCTCCAACTTGACGGCACTCTCTCTCTCCAAATCGAAGATCACCCCTTTGAATCGGATCACTATCTTCTTTAATCGGTTAGTGTTTCATGTCATGTGTTTATTCGATTGATGTTATTTGAGTATGAATTGTGATGTTGGTATGAATGATACATGATTAATCTGGAATATATGTAATCGGCCATATACATGTTAGATCCGAAAGGTTGATGTTGTGTAAATATGATTTGGAATTTGATGATGACGTAAACTATTAATCTTGATGTTCATGAAATCGGCACATGTATGGTATCTTAAATTTATATAGAATTGTTAAACATATGTGGTTGTTGATGATTTAGAATCAAATATATATCTATATATATTTTCGGCTGTGATGGGATGGTTGGTAGTAATCGAGATTTTTGAAGCATGTTGGTGTGATGATTATGTGTGATCCGGTTAACATATTAATGATGATAACGTGACTATATGAATCTATGTATATCGATATGAGGCACATGATCTACTGACAAGTTAAAATAGCATGTGATCATGACAATTGAAATTGAGTGGGTCTTTTGTATCAATTATCTTTTGTTAAATATGTGTCAGAGTCATGTGACCAAATTCATGAATCATGAATGAATGAATATGTTTTTTTGTTGGGTGTTTATGATTGGACCAATTCTAATGTAATATGTCATGGTTGGTGTAGTTAATTAGTGTGATTCAAACTTGAATGATGAGCATTTGACAAAACAGTTCGACTATTTTGTAGACCATGTGGATGAGTTATGATTATTGTTCCTATTTTAATTTGGATTAGGGTTCATATGTATTCGTGAGGATTATTAGTTTGATCGATGTTAGGTGGCTTAGAATGATGAGAAACTGTTGATTGATTAATTGTAATTTTGGAAATAGATAATTGGTTGTAACCGAATGGCAAGACATTCGGCTATTTAAATCCATTCCCACATGCAGCCATTGTCGTACAAGACCTGATCCGAACATACAAGCCCAGTCGCACAATGAGTTCCCAGTCGCACAAGGGATTCCCGGTCGCACAAGGCTGTTATAGTCGCACAAGCTGCATGTTTATTAAACTGGTTGGGCCGGGTATACGTGTTGGGCCAGGCCTGATCGCACAACTCAATCGGGTCGCACAAGATTAATTGTTTATTGTTGTTGGGCCGTAGACATGGGCTGGGTAATAGAGCTGATCGCACAAGTTGTTGTTCGTTTTAACGTGTTGGGCCGAGACTTATGTGGGCTTTGTTTGTGTGCTAAACTGATATCATTTAGAGCGTACTATGTGTATACTATGTTGCCATGATCGATACGTGATATCAATCTGTTAAACTATGTGTAATCATATGTGCTTTACTTGAACCTAAACCTGACATGTGTGATAACCATGTTAGGACGTGGTTGACCACTAGCTGCTAGACTTGACCTTTCTGTGTAATCTGTCGAGCAAACCAAGGTGAGTTCACACTTCGTTACAAAACATGGGATTCCCAGGGGTTGGGAATGGGTTAAGGAATAGGGATTCCTCGTCCTGTTGAGACGTAATCGGGAACATAGATTCCCCGTCCTGTTGAGACGTAATCAGGAACATAGATTCCTCGTCCAGTATGAGACGGATTTAACTATACTAGACTAGAACTCTATCAACGAAGTCCCTCATTTTTGTATCGACTTAATCGCCGAGGCCAATGGCGAACGGGTCATTAGTTAAATAGCGCTATTAGGTTTAACAAACCTCACACCGTGCCGCAGAGGACGGGCGTGGACTAATGGACTATGGCACGTCAGTGATGATAGACACAGACGTTAGGGCACTTAAACATGACGAACGTTAGTAGTCGATATGGTAACGAGTCTGGTGAATTAAACATGGGGTAGCCCCCACGGCCATAGAGCCGGGCTGGAATAGCCAACGTAAGAACGGGTAACTAATAAACGTTTTTTGAACTATGGGGTAACCCCCACGGCTGGATAGCTGGTAAAGAGCAAACTGTGTTTTCGGAACAACTATAAACTGGACAACCAAACGTGAACTCACTCAACTTGTTGTTGACTCGTTACTACATGCTTTGCAGGTCTATAGGTACTTAGCTGGAGCTTGCACAAGGAAGAGTCGTTGTGGGACATGGACAGCTGTGTGCCATGTTAAATATTTGGATAATTAAACTTATGATTTGGTTTTACACATTATGCTTCCGCTCATAACTTGAACTATGGTTGTTTTGGACACTAATTGTGTTGGTTGGACTTTTACATTTAATTACTGGCTTGTTCAATATGATTAGTGGTTTGATCCTGGTCAGTCACGCCTCCAATCGGTGATACTCCGCGTGTGGATTTTGGGGGTGTGACAGATATGTTGTTGTGGTGTATAAATATTTTTTATAGTTTATAATGTGTGTATAAATTATCACTATCATGTAAAGCTACGATTCAAATCTTTGTTTGCATCTTGTTTATAGTTGTGTAAACCACTATTTGCTAGTGTCTACAAACCCTAAGCCTATCTTGTTTTCAGTTTATGATTATCTTAGGCTGGAGGCTATGGGGACCGTTCAACAACGTCGTGGCTCCGTCGCTGTCCCCCTCTCCATTTCATGCCCCCCGTCACCGTTCCTCCATCGTCGCCAACGTCTGGGTCTCGACGGCAAAGACGTCCCTCCCCCTCTCTCACACACCTATACATACAATATATACATATATATATTAGGTCCATCCCCCATTTCCTTACCTCCATCATCTTTGCCCCATCCTCACACCCGATCTACGTGACACTTACGTGACGAATCATCCTCCAAAGATGAACCATCATTATACCGCATATCCTTATAAATTCTTTATGCCATCATCTTAAAACAAATAGTGGCATTGATATTGAGGCCGACATAACTAGGGTGAGGGTTTCGAGTTAATTGGGATATTTGGTTCAAAATATTCGGGTATTGGCAATGGCGAATAAACTGACCAAACAATTTTATTTTACTTTACTTTTAGAATTAGCTTCTTTATATAATTGAATGATCAAATACCAATAGGGATCTTCAAAAAAACTCACGGCTAGATCGAAACTCGCTCGAAAAAAGTTCAGCTTGAAGTTGTCTCGGTTGTAAACGAGCCAGCTCGGCTCGACTCGGTTTGTAAACGAATCGAGCTCGAGCTTGGCCTGGCTCGGCTCGTGAGCCGGCTTGATAAAGTTTAAATCCTTAACTTTTTTGTCACACCTCGCTCAGAAGACAAAAATTATGGGGTATCTCCCCTATAAAAGAAGATAAAGACAATGCACAAACTGAGAAAACTATTTGTACTTGCATATTTAGCCATTTGGTTAAATTAAATTTCAATTATGACCCTTGGTCTATGAAGAGATCCATTTTATAGGGTTTTTTAAGTAGTAAATTTTGCAGTTCTTTGTTATTTCGAGCTAGATCAAGTCGAGCTCGAGCCTCAAATCTCAGCTTAATTTGAAATTCGAGCTCGAGCCAAGCCAGCTTGAATTAAGTTCGAGCCGAGCTCGAGCTGGATCGAGCTCAGCTCGTTTAGAAAGTATTGACAGTGAATTAGGTTACTCGTATAATTTTATCTAGATTAAATATAAAAAAACATCAATACAAAGGAAACCGAAATATAACACGCTTTATACTAACCTAGCTTGTTTTCCAAGCTACTAAATAAATGACACGAGATAATAAACTTTAAGGGTTAAGTAATTGTACAAAGGCTCCTAATTGTAAGAAGTGTAAGAATGATTTATAGAGTGACAAGTGTCCAATAACATAAAACCTAAACCCACTATATCATCACCCAAAACCTAAACACCCACCACCACCCAAAAACCTAACCCCCCCTCCCCCCCCCCCCCCCCAAAAAAAAAAAAAAAAAAAAAAAAACCCTAACCCCTCAAAAACCTAAAAAAAAAACCTAAAACCCACCACTACCCAAAGACCTAAACCCCCACCCACCCCTCCCTCGGCAGATTTTTTTTTTTGGTGGGTGATGGGGGGAGGGGTGAGTGAGGGTGGGGTTTAGGTTTTTGGGTGGTGGTGAGTGTTTAGTTTTTTTTTTTTTTTTTTTTAGTGGGTTTTTTTTATGAGCCTTTGTATTTGATCCTAATCCTAAACTTTAATATAATAAAAGTTTAAAAATCTCTGCCCTTATCATCGTCTCATCGATAAATACTTAAATTATAAAGTCAAGCTTGCATGTATTTGAACAACTAACAAGCTTCAATTGACGAGTTCATCGAACGAGTTGTTCAACATGGATCACTATTGTATCATTCCAACTGGAATTGAGACAGGGCCGGCTCTATATGCTTGCCAATCTAGGCACGGGCCTAGGGCCAATATAAAATAAAGGCCTCCGAGTTTTTAGAAAGTTTTATATATAGTATATGTATTAGGCCTAAATAAATACGTTTATTTCAAAACTAAACTAGTTTTTCATTGAAGAAACCCAAAGTATATATTGTTTAACAAAAAAAAGCTCAGTTTCAAAGTCAATTTCACATTAATTTTAAGCTATTACAACATAGCAACAACCATCAACCTAATCATCATTATTTAGCGGCCTAAGAGCATTCACATTCTATCCACCAAATCTTGAGAGAGAGGTTTTTAAATTATAAAAAGTGGTTGTGAGTGGAGGAGCGAGAAAATGTTACTGTTCATCTGTATATTTGGGGGGACACTGTTCACCCCCTATAATTTTTTAATATATTTTGAAAGTGGTTGTGAGTGGACGAGAGAGAAAAAGGTAATGATAAAGGTATAAAAAATATTATTTAATTGAAAATGAGAGATAAAATGTAGTGTTTTTTAGTGTAATTTAGGGTGAAAATATGATGGAATGGATGTGAATGCTCTAAGGCCCCTAAAATACAGCCGCAATCATCGTTCTCACTTCCCCTCACAACCTGCTTTCAATTTCTAGGCTATAGGCTATCACTAGATGAAAAACGTAATGGTAATCATCCATGGCGACGGGTTCATCGGGATTGGAGGAGAGTTTATGGGCGAAATTAGGGCCCCCACTTCGTAGTTCGCTTAGGGTCTCTAAAAATGTTGGAACAACGCTGAATTGGGATATCGCCGTGTCATATTCACATGATCACACGTTAATTTATAAAGACAAGCTTGCATGTATAATGTATTTGAACAACTAACAAGCTCCAATTGACGAGTTAATCGAACGGGTTCAACATGGATCACTATTGTATCACTCCTGTTGGAATTGGGATATTGTGTCATCTTAACTTGATCACAGGTTAAACTAACTATTACAAATGTACATATTATATTATGCTAGATACAATTTCTTACATAGATTTTAAATGTAACGTTTAATTGTTTACTTAGAAATCTAACTATTACAAATGTACATATTATGCTAGATACACCTATCACTTAAATTCTCATCACCAATCCGATTGCGCAAGTCAGTCTTCACGTTCTTCATTGTCGAAAAACATCTTTTAACGGTCACGATTGCAACGGGTAATACACTAATACAAGAACAAGCTTCAATAAATGATACACCAATGTAAATGATAGGTGAATATATGTTGAAACCATTAACCTACAAGACTTGACAAACCATTCAAGTTGGCAAATTATTTATCTTTTTTCACAAAATCAATATAGTTTCCGAGTTGATTTGGAAGCCTTCTTTTTTCGACTTCATCAAAATCATATGGATACTTCCCAACTAGTTTTAGTATATTTGGAATGTCAAACGCACTAAAACTATCACACGGACTCAAACAACTCATACAAACAAGTAGTTCCGATGTTACCTCGTTAAGACGGTTCCCAAATTCTTGAATTAAATCTAGAACCGTATTGAAGCAATCACACTCGTAATAATGCTGATTTGTGATGTTCGTCTTTCTACTTGGCCACCTTGGGTTAATGTATTCATCATCTAAAATTTTCACCTCAAGTTCATACATCTCACAAAAGGAGTTAACCTTTTCCAAAAACTCATTAAAACCTTCCAACCTAAACTTTTCAAGTTGGTTTTTGGTGGAAGAAACCAATTTAACTGCATTCATCAAAGCTTGCTCTTTTCTTTGAAGACATTGGAACAATGTGTGTGTGATGATTAGAATATGCTCCATCAAGTGTATGTGAAATACAAAGTCGTATTTTCTCATATCCTCTAAAATCCGTCCGTTTGTCTACTACAAGGAAGAGTTTGACCGGTTTCTACTAGCCATCCAAGAACTTCCATAATGTTTGGAGATAAAGTAATCAAACAGGAAAGCGTTTGCAGTGGGAATTCCAACGTGTATCTCTGGGCCTTGAAAGTGTCATTTCTTGATTCAACAAACTTTTGATACAAAGCATGTCTTCCATTTTTTCCAATTGTCTTCTTTGGCTTTCACGAAGCATATCTTGTGGTTATGGAGTATTTATTGGGCTAAAGGTACAAAGAAAGTTAATTGGGTTAAGTGAAAGTTAATTAGGTTGTATTTAAAAAAATCATTATTTATATATATATTTTTTATAAATTCATAAGTTTTTTTCTAAGGGGGGTGGTCGAAAATTTCCATGGGGTGCGGACGAAAATTTTCAAGGGGTGTGATCAAGATTGTACCGGGAATTTAGACTATAATTTTTTTTTCAAGAGGTGTGCTTGCCCACCTTGGCCGATAGGTGGGTCCACCCCTGCTACAAAGCATAAGTGTCGGAAAGAAGGAAAAATAGTGTAGGGGCTAATGTGTAATATGGGGTTCTATATAAACTCCATCTTTGTGTAACCCTACTCGAGTACAAACATTTTTATCAATACAATCTCAATACAATTCAACCCCAATCACTATGTTTGTTCTATACTAGACAACATGGTATCAGAGCAGGCTTCTGATTCTTGAAACCGTTTGCTCATAACCTACAATCGATTTTTTTTACCGAAAACAAAATCAAAACACAATCAATCTTCATTTATCCTAGCCTATTCAACTCAAACCAGGAAAAAACAAAATCGAACTCTGAGAAAATTGTTCATCAAGCTCTGCAAACCCAATCAGCTGCACCTACTTCCAGCAAAACGTGTTGCAAACACCAAACAGCAAAACCTGTTTCAGCAAATCCATAGTTTCTGGCCGCCGCACAAAACTTCGGTGTTTCCGATCTTCTCGACTGCAAACATCCGTTTCTTCTCGACTGCAAACATCCGTTCTTCGCTGTGACTTCCGATCTGCTCGACAACATAGTTCTCGGCCGCTAATTCAGTGTCCATCAAACCATCTGTTACTTTTTTTTTGAAACTTGGAAAGTCTTTGAAACTTGGAAAGTCTTGGAACTTGGAAAGTCTTGGAACTTGGAAACTTTCCAATCGATTTCAGTGATAAGTCTTGGAAACTTGGAAACTTTCTTTTTTTAAATAAATTCGCTGGCCTCCTTTGTGTCGCTAGCGGATTTGTGGTTTGTGGACGGACTTAAATCTTGAACGCGAGTTCAAGTCACCGGTGAATATAGATAAATTCGCCGGTCAGATAACTTCGCCATTAAGCGGTGGTTTGCGGGCGGACTTAAATCTTGAATGCGAGTTCAAGTCACCGGTGAATTTAGATAAATTCGCCGGTGAGATAACTTTGCCTTTTTAGCGAAGTTATTTGGGTGCCAATTAAATACGCTCGTTTTTTGGTTGTCTAAAAAAAATGGAAATCAATAATAGTAGGAACAGTGCTTGGATCTTCGATTCTGGTGCCACTGACACCATGACGTTTGAATCATCAGACATACGATCAATGTCCAATCCTCAAAAGACTCAAATCCACACTGCAAACAATGGAATGATGCAAGTGAAAGGAGGAGGAACAATTGAAATTTCACCAACTATGAAATTATCAAATTGTCTCTATGTTCCATCATTATCACACAAACTGCTCTCCATTAGCCACATTACCAAGGAGCTAAATTGTACTGTACTAATGCACCCTAATTTTTGCCTTTTACAGGATATCAGGACGGGTGTGATTATTGGACGTGGTACTGAGCGCCAAGGATTATACTATGTGGATGAAGTGGCTCAACAGGGTACTGTGATGTTAGCTCATGGAACCGAAAACCGGGAAGCCTGGCTATGGCATAGACGTTTGGGACACCCATCCGTTGGCTATTCGCATCTCCTGTTTCCAAAACTCTTCCCGTCAAAGGGAAAAATCGACTGTGAAACTTGTCTTCGTGCTAAAAGCCATCGACAACCGTTTAAACCTAGCAATACGAGAGTTGCTTCACCTTTTTCACTAATCCATTCTGATGTGTGGGGTCCTGCTCCGGTGATGGGGGGGGGCAGGGTCTTCGGTACTTTATACTATTCGTGGATGATTGCACTCGCATGACATGGGTATATTTCTTGAAAAACAAAGCTGAAGTCTACGAAAAATTTATCACGTTTTATGCTATGATTCAAACTCAATTCCAAACTCAAATCCAAATCCTTAGATCCGACAATGGGGGGGAATTTGTCAATACATCCATGAAACAGTTCTTTAAAACCAAAGGATTAGTTCATCAAACGTCTTGTTCTCATACCCCCGAACAAAACGGTGTTTCCGAAAGGAAAAACCGTATTATTCTTGAAATGACTCAAGCCCTTTTGATCGAATCTCAGGTCCCTAAATCTTTCTGGCCGGAGGCAGTTGCAACATCCGTGTATCTGCTGAATCGGCTTCCCACAAAAGCTCTTAAGTTTAAGACTCCCTTAGATTGTCTGTCTAAGTCTGCCAGTATTCCTCATCCTCTTACACTTGAACCTCGAATCTTCGGGTGTACCGCATTTGTTCATATACCCAAAACCAGTCGAAACAAGCTTGGCCCATGTGCTGAAAAATGTGTATTTGTCGGCTATGGGATAGATCAAATAGGTTACCGATGTTATAATCCAACAACTCGTCAAATGTTCACCACAATGAATGTTGACTTTCTTGAAACAAAATACTTTTATAACACCCAACTCAGTGGTCAGGGGGAGAATGACAGTATAGACACTCTGAGCTGGTTAACCAAAATTTCCTCATCTGAAGAAGTCAACACAGAAAACTATCACAGTACTGCGAGTCCTTCAAACACAGACACACAATCCGCGGAGCACAGTACCACTGAAGAAAGTCCATCCAACGTGATGCCTGAGGTAAGAAATACTGAGAACTCTGAATGTTCTACGTCTTATAACTATGAGACAACAGGGGAACACATAGAACCGACAACTACAGAACAGGTTGATCCAGTTGTTGAACAGGTTGAACCAGTTGTTGAACAGGTTGCACCGGGTGCAGCAGAGACTACCAGAAGATACTCTCTTCCTCCTAGAGCCAATAGAGGGGTTCCTCCAAAACGGTACTCCCCAGAGAGGGAAACCAGAAATTCAAGGTATCCTGTAGCTAATATGGTCAACGGGAACTTATCTAACAGTGCGAAAGCATTTGTTACTTCACTATACTCTGAACAAATACCTAATTCCGTAAAGGAAGCTCAAGGTAAGAAGAACTGGGAAGAAGCAATGGAAGTGGAGATGCGTGCTCTTGCGAAAAAACAACACATGGGAGAAGTGCATTCTTCCTAAAGGAAAGAAAACAGTTGGATGCCGGTGGGTATATTCAATCAAGTATAAGCCAGATGGTTCTATTGGACGATACAAAGCTCGGCTTGTAGCCAAGGGTTACACTCAGACGTATGGGATCGATTATTCTGAGACATTTTCTCCGGTTGCGAAAATGGATACCATCAGAGTTCTCTTCTCGGTAGCAGCCAATAAGGAGTGGCCTCTTCACCAGTTTGATGTTACAAACGCCTTTCTCCATGGAGACCTAACTGAAGAAGTCTACATGGAAGCACCTCCAGGGTTCTCAGGGGGCTTTAAAGAAGGAGAAGTTTGTCGGTTGAAAAAGTCCCTTTATGGGCTAAAGCAATCTCCTCGGGCATGGTTTGGAAAGTTCACCTTGGCCATGAAAGAGTATGGGTATCACCAAAGTAACGCTGATCATACTCTGTTCCTCAAGAGAAGAAACGGTCTTGTAACTTGTTTGATCATATATGTGGACGACATGATTATTACCGGAGATGATATAGAAGAAATAGCATGGCTGAAAAGAAATCTGTTTTCAAAGTTTGAAATGAAAGACCTTGGGAATCTCAAGTATTTCCTCGGGATAGAAGTTCTCAGGTCTAAACGGGGGATTTTCATCTGCCAAAAAAAGTATGTCCTTGATCTCCTAGCAGAAACTGGGTTGGTTGATTGTAAACCAGCAGATACTCCAATGGTAGTGAACCACAATCTTCACATGGAACTCAATGGAGAACTTGCAGACAAAGAAAGGTATTAAAGGCTCGTGGGCAAGTTAATTTATCTCTCTCACACTCGCCCTGATATAGCTTATGTTGTTGGAGTGGTGAGTCAGTTCATGCATCAACCTCAAGTTGCCCACATGGAAGCTGCTCAGAGAATTTTAAGATATCTCAAAGGAACTCCAGGCCATGGAGTTTTGTTCAAAACAAATGGACATCTAAATGTTGAGCTCTATACTGACGCAGACTGGGCAGGAGATAAGGGAAACCGAAGGTCAACATCAGGATATTTTTCTTTGGTTGGTGGAAACCTCGTTACCTGGAGAAGTAAGAAACAGAAGGTGGTTGCTCTGTCGAGTGCAGAAGCTGAGTTCAGAGGTATAGCTCGAGGGCTAAGTGAAGTTCTTTGGATCAGGAAGCTCCTAGAAGACATTGGTTTCTCCCAAAGGGCGAAACCCAGTAAAATTATGTGCGACAATACGGCTGCAATACAAATCTCAGAAAACCCAGTTCAGCATGATCGAACAAAACACGTGGAGTTAGATCGACATTTCATCAAGGAAAAACTGGAGGAAAGAATCATAGAGCTCCCGTATATATCAACAAAAGATCAACTCGCAGATATTCTCACAAAAGCAGTCAACGGAAACGTTTTTAGTAGCTGTTTGAGCAAGTTAAGTATTGGTGACCCCACTACTCAACCTGAAGGGGAGTGTCGGAAAGAAGGAAAAATAGTGTAGGCGCTAATGTGTAATATGGGGTTCTATATAAACTCCATCTTTGTGTAACCCTACTCGAGTACAAACATTTTTATCAATACAATCTCAATACAATTCAACCCCAATCACTATGTTTGTTCTATACTAGACAACAATAAGTACTTCAGTTAAAGTCAAAGATTAAGACCGAAGAAAATAATCTTTACCAAGGTAGCAAATCCATATATATTTATATTGTGTGTCATGAGACAACGTTGGAGATATTTTTGTAAACAACGGATAATCTGAGAGGCGTGTGAATGTGTGATCACTTTCAAATTAAATTATTTCGGCGATTCTCCCGAATAATTAAATTAGATACAACTCATAATTTCAAGATCAAGAACTATTATGTGTGTCTATGAGAATTCGTACTGAACCAGAAATGTAACCAAAGAAGAAATTTTGAATTTTGGGGATGAACAGGAAATTATTATCTTATCATTTTAAGTTGCCTTAAAAATTGCTTTAATTTTGCATCTCGAAAATTAATGGTATTTTTTTGAAAATAAATTTTCTAAAGCATTTTCAATATAGTAATTTAATAAATTTTCTAAAGTATTTTCAATATAGTAATTTAATTAAAATTAATGCTAGCCAGGGCTCTGCCCCTTGGATTGGACCCCAGTCAAGGGGGCGTTGCCTCCTTGGAACACCCATTCGGGGCTCCGTCTGAACATTTATAATTATAACAACTCAAACAAACGTGCACACCCGCACCTCATAACTTGTTCAATGTGTATTATAATTTTTTTTGATTATCAAATCAATCCCGGTTACACTAAATATCTAGCAAATCCCGGTTACACTAAATATCTAGTAGATAAATGATTGTGTTCATCAAATTTGAAAGACATCGCATAATCACATTGAAGATTTGAACATAAGATAAGATTAATTAATAGATCTCCTATTTTGTCAAACAAATATATCAAGTAAAGAGTTCCTAATAAGAAAAATGACTATAAAGATAAACTTTATCCGACAAATCAAACAAATATATCATGTCAAGGGTTTCTTAATAATAGACATTCATTCTTTAAGAATAACAAGATTGTTAATAAGAAAAATGACTATAAGGACTATTCTTCACCTTAGAGATTAGGTATATATTATGATACACTTGGGTGGTGGACCATTGGCAAATACAAAACTTTTAAACACCTTTGAGAAGGAAAGTTCTTTTTGAGAAGGAAAGTTCTTGGGTTCAAGTCCTATAGACAACAAAGATTAAAAGAATTTTTACATTCAAGAAAAAAGAGCATGCGACTACTATTGTTGATTAGCTCCCTTATCGTATGTCAATGATATATGGAGTTAATTGTTGAAATACATGCGAACTCTTTATCTCTTTTATCATATATTTACTCATCATATTCACAACCACCTGTCTTTGCACTTAAGTTCAAGATTTCATTACCTGAGACTAGTTTTTAGGATCTTTGCGTTGCTGCAAGACTCTTAAACAAAACAGAATAAAAATAAAAACGTTGAATCATAAGGCGCCAAATTTAGACTAAAATGCAAACCATTATCGCTGGAAAATTTGCGACGGGTTCGGAATGCAAATCACGATGTAGATAATATATTGTTCTGGCGGTGGCCCGTTTTGAATCTCAAAGCGTAAATAAAAAAACTCATTCTGATGGTATATTCGAAAGTGTAAACGAAAAATAACAAAATGTAGGGAATCTAAGTTGAAAACCTTTGTAGCCAAACCATAAATTATAAAAGTTGTAGTGAAATTTTAAGAAAACGCAAACTTGACTATGCGTGAAAAGAAATAAGGTTGTTGGGATTGAACCCTATCAGAGGAACAAATAATTAAAGCCAAAACTGGATCAGAGCAGTGGATCCAAAATAAGCAGATGTTATGTATACAAGTCTCTCCCCTTGAAAGTGGTTTCAACATCTGATGACCTCCAATCCACTGATCTTTACAACTGCTGACCTACAACTGATGATCAAGTCAAAGACTGATGAAGACTAAAGCTCTGCTGATCAATCTACTGCTATGGGTCAAGCACTGCTGAATATATCAAGTACTGCTGGGTTCACAACAGTGGAAGGATAAAGTAGTAGTTTAGCTTTTCTTATGTAATTTATTGTAATCAGTAGTTAGCATAACAATGTTTGTATCAGATCAGTTGTTAAAGTTTGTTAGGAGGTTAGATGTCACTTTCATGGTGACGTCAGCAAAGATGCCACAGTGGTTCGGGCGTGCCTATAAATAGAACAGTACCCTGTACTGTTCTATTAGCTCTTCACCATCTCTCTTCCTGTACGAACAATCACTGTAAGCTCAGGCTGAGGGGGAGTTTGTTACATGCATGCATTGTAATCATAGTTGAAATAAATTCAATCATTTGGTTCTTTGTGAAAATGTATGTTGAAAGCAATTCTCCTGTTTGATTGTGTGCAAAGTTTGTTTCCGTTTATATTCCGCTGCACTACTTGTTCATCTTTCATCTTATTTCAAACGTAAAACACAATCAATCCAAACTCAGATCCTAACAATTGGTATCAGAGCCCGGACAGTCAAATTTGATTTAACAATCATTTTGACATAAATAGTTCAACTCAAAATCGTTGATACTGATAGTTGTTCGTTTTGTTGAAAAACAGAGCAAGGTTTAATCACCATCAAAGTTGATTAATCAGTGCCTGTAAAACAACCAGGATGACGTCACAATCACAAGATGCTAATAACAGCATCAGACTCTTCAAACCACCCATGTTGAAGCGCAATGAGTACAACATCTGGCAGAGAAGGATGGGTCACATCCTTGCTCAACAGAACACCGGATGTTGGAAGTCGGTTATCTTTGGACCTCATATTCCAATGGTGCCAAGTGCTGAGGATACAAAGAAGTTCGAACCTAAAAAACCTGAAAACTATACTGAAACTGATTTTCAAAAGTTTGAACTGGATGCCAAAGCATTTAGCATTGTTGCATCTGCTTTACCAAATGAAATATATGCTGGACTGTTACATTGTAACATTGCTAAAGAGTTATGGGATGCACTTAAGGAACAATTTGGGGGGACTGAAGAAGTGCTTGAAAACAACAGGGAAATTCTGAATCAACTGTATGAAACATTTTGTCACATTAAGGGTGAATCATTAACCCAGCAGTTTGAGAGATTTAGTTGTCTCATGAGTGAGCTAAAACTTGTTAATGTTGAATTCACCAAGTCAGCACAAAATAGCAGGTTTCTTAGATCACTACCTGAAAAATGGGATACAATAGCCTTTGTGACCAGAAATTCTGTTGAGTTCAAAGATCTGACACTGACCCAGCTTCATGGTAGACTCCTGACCTATGAAAGGGAGTTGAACCAGAAAAAGAAGCTGCAAGAGTCTGGTAAAGTTGCAGATGACTATTCATTTGGCAACACAACTCTGTTGGGTCAAGAAGAGTCTGGCAGTAGTAAGGATCAGAGTTATGATCATTTTATTGACATAACTGGTGGTGGTAATTTTAACTCTGATCCTCACTCATCCAATTTTGCTTTCACATCAAATGGAGAAAGCCAGAGCTCAGATAATCTATGCTTTAAACTCAATGATTTACAGCACTTTGATCTAACTGATCTTGAAGAAATGGACATATTGCATCAATTGGCTTTGCTTAGTGTAAGAACAAGCAAATTTTACAAAAGGACAGGGAGAAAATTCCCAGGGTTACATGGGAATTTAAAAGTGGGACTGGATAAGTCAAAGATCAAGTGTTATAAGTGCAACAGGCTAGGTCACTTTGCTAGGGAATGTAGGAGTTAAACCACTGGTCCAATAGTTACTCATCCTAGCTCAAACCCTAGACCACAAAACCAAAGCACTGTGCATTATTCCCGTTATTCCCCTGCTGTCCATGTAAACACTGCTCATTATGAAAACCCTGTTCCTGTGCATTATGTTCAAACCACTGTCCCACAAATTCAGTATGTCCAAGCTCCTGTCCCTCAGGTTCAAGTGCAACCCGTTGCACCACAACTGTCACACCCCTTTCTAAGGTGGAAGCACGAGGTGTGATCTTGAAAGGTTCTCATTGCATACGAAAGGTAAGCTTACTACATGCTCGTAAAATAACTCCAAATGCCATTATCATTGCATAATTAAAACATAACATAAGTTAAGCGTTTACATCACAAGACAACATATTGTCTGAAAAGTTTACAACTTTAATTAAAGATGAACATCGAGAACTTGGTTCTTATATCCCACCTAGGATGAAATATAATAACCAATTCCCACAAAAACAGGCAACGGAGTCTTGACACAAGATTGCTAAAAACATAAACAACATCCAAGAGCAAGAGTAAGACCGCGCGCACATCCACTTTAGTTACCTGAAATACATGTGAGTTTTTTTTTGGAAAATCGTCATCATAATGTTGGTGTGAATTCATGCAGTTTTTGTATTGAACGTTTGTATACTTGAATGAAAACATGGTATGTAATTTATATGAAACAAGTATTTATGTAAATATAAGGAAATCGAGATCGCTAATGGTTTGCAAGGCCATTAACATGTGACACGACATAGGAAGCATCCAAACCATAGGCATTTTTAGTTGTCGAATCCACGACTGTCGATTCACGACTAGAGACACAAAAGCACTGCTTGGTACTAGAGTGACCAAGAGTGTGGATGCCTGAAACCCATTAGATCTAACCTTTTGTTCCGCGGTCTTGGTATGTAACTGATTAATGGTGCTTATGGCACCCTATTCGTGACATGATCTATAGTATCATTCCTTAGTTTTTGTAATAAACATACCATAGCACATGTATTTTCCCCAAGTTTAGAAAACAAGTAAAAGTTTAAAAGTGGGGACATGAACTCACAACTTTTCGTATCCTGCGCCGTAAACTTCACCGGTTGATTTTATAGCGTCGTGACCTATACGTGTTTTATTAACGTTAGTCACTAGACTTGTATCGCACAAGTACAAGTCACCATCTTTTATGTATGTGTTCCTTGTTGTTAAAAATAATTTATATTTTTAACTATGTATCTTACTTATATTATTTTTCCAATAAATATAAGTATCTTGTATTTTTCACCCGAGTTATGTATTTTTGTTCAAAAATACATTTTAAGTTCATAACTTGTCCAAGTTACATAATCTATTAAGAAATATATTTTCATAAATATATTTTCTTGTATTTGTCTATGCATGTTGTATATGTATTTTTGTATTTTTACTCCTTAGGAGTATTTAGTGTATTTTCAAGTCCTAATACCCTATTACATACACTTAGCACAAAATTTGGTGACCAATAAATATATATATTTTCCTAAAAAATATACATACTTAATATCACTTTTTATCTTGAAGAAATCATCATATCTTAATCTTGAAACTTACACAAAAATTAGGGAAACCTTGGTAAATATTTTTAGGTACATTTTTAGGGAATAAGTTTCACTAAAACTTATATTTCTCTAAGTGTCAAAATTTTATAAAAATTTTGACATAGTTTCCCCTAAAAATGGAGGTTTCCCATGTTTTCAAAACATGTGTTTATTTTCTTTTTAAAATCGTCACAAACAATCAACAACCAACCCTAAGCAACTTGCACTTACCAAGTGCCAAAACAATGCTATTTACATAACAATCATGAACTTGAACTTTCATAAAAAAAAAAAAAACTTGTAGTATCTTGGTAGTGTGCTTAGTAGGTTTAGTTATCCTTAAAAACATGGTTATTTATTTGTAAATCACATTATTAAAAGATTTAGTCATTTACAACTTGTAAGATGATTTTTCCAAAAATCATTCTTTTGAATTTTTCTAGTAAACAATGTATTCTTATACTTGTTTCACCACTAGAAACATGGTTAGTTTCTTTAAAAACAATGTCTATGTAAATATTGTGATTTAACATAGTTTCTTGAGAAAACTAGTTTTGAAATCATCCAAGTTTATGACTAGTAATCATGTTACATGCTTTATTATTCATAAAATCATTTCCATATTTCAAGTTCATGAAAACATAAAGCATGATGATCTTGATCTTTCACAAGGTCACCACCTTAACTTACTAGATCATGTGTTTAATCACAATCTAGTAGGTTTCTTATGATGTCTAACATCACTAACATAGATAAGCTTATGTTATTAAGCTTATGTTAAAGTTTCATGATCATGTTCTTTAGTGTTCTTCAAGATTAACAATGTCCATCATTTTTTAACCAACAAAATATGAAGTAACAAGAGATCTTAAGGGCCTTACTACTAGCTCTATGGCTAGCGATGAACACAAGATGATGAAGGTGACAAATGTGTTGGATAAAAGCAAATGGGAAAGGTCCTTCAATCTCCAAGACCACCAAGCTCCTTATCCTTGCTTCTTACACCTTGAGAGTACTTGGAAATGGATGAAAAGGAGTTGAAGATGATGGTGGTGTGGGGTGGTGATCTCGGCCGAGAGGGAGAAGGGAGGAAGGGAAAGAGTGGAGTGTGTTTGTGTGTGAAAGATGTTGGTGATGATGTTCATCTTATAACCATGTTTAGTGTTTATCCTTTGGGTATTATGCTTCACAAGTACAAGACATGATCTTTACCAAATCAAATAAGATCAAATGGTATCTAGTAGGATCAAGCAAAAATCTTGATGGTGGGCCACCCTTGGTGACCGTCAATATGAGGGGGGGTCTAGGTTAGTTTGTGATGGTGGTTAAGTAATCTAATTAGATTCCAAGAGATTTAGTTAGTGTTATAGTTAGTATGGTGTTATATAGTGTGTTAGGGTGTTCGGGGATCTTAACTAGCTCAGAAACATTAAAACAATGCTTCTAGTATAATTTTGGTGTTTCGGGTAGTGTCCGGTTGTTCGGTTAGATACCGGTTCGTTAAAGTGTCAAACTATTCCGTTTAGTGATCTTTAAGTACCCTTTTGTGACACTTTTAATTCTCGACACTTAGGAAAGCATTCAGGACCATTTAGTCATATTTTTACATGTTACTAACTCGTTACAATGCTGAATTTTGCTGAAATATGTAAAATTCAGCATTTAAAGCGTGTTTCAGGTGCTTTTTAGTGCATATTTTAGCTTTCGGAAAGTCTATATGTTACCCCTTGTATCCATACTTGGGTTTTAATGTATTTTAGACGTTGGACCTACTCCCATGCCCTAATTCCATTATCTGACTGCTTTCTGCAGAGTTGCTGACACAGTGTGTCTTACCGGTGAGTTTACTAGTCTTCCTGACGCAACGCGAACAGTAATACATAAAGCAATATTTGAAGTATAAAACGTGCATGAATTCACAAGTATAGCATGAAATCAGACAATGTTGACATTTAAGCACATAATTGCAGATATTAAATAATAATTAAATTGTACGGAAATTGCCGGTTTGGTGCCAGTTGTCACAACAACAAGCTGCACCACCAACAATGGTTCAACCAGATCAGCAAAGCTTCTTTACACAAGGCTTTCTTGACTGGAGCAGCTGACGTGTGCGTATATATACATAATATTTTGCAATGAATTACACACGATTGGGTTTTAAATTTATAAAAGTGATTATTACTTTTACATCAAAACACACACGAAAGAGGCAAGTGTACCCCGTCATATATGTAATAAAGTATCGGTAAGAACCAAGTATCGATCCAAGGAAATGGGCGGAGAATTTGTACTAGACCTTTGTCACTAAACTACCGGTAAAAACATAGGTTTTGTGATTTTAAACTAAACTAAAGTAAACATAACCAAATACATAATAAAAACATAAAAGAAAGTAGATAAAAAGCCTTGCTAAATACACAACCACAGCATGTCAACTAAGTCAGTTTTGGCACTAGAAGCATTCGGTCAATTTTCCAATTTAAAACAATTAGTATCCCTTTCGGGAATCCTAACATGACAATCATTCGGAAAGTTAAAACGATAGACACACTTTAACCACCTAAAATTGTTCTTTAACGTGCAATTGATAAATGTCTATGAAAATCTCTTAAAAATAAGTTAGGCAGTCGTTAGGATTATTCTAACCTCACTTAAACAAGGAAAGCAACACCGATAAACATAATGCAACCACCGAGATAAGCATAAACTAGATTAAATCACAACCGAGTTCATTTTACAAATCTTACACAATAATTCACCAAGATAGCAATTTTGGCCTAAACTACTAACTAAGCTAACAAATCATGGCAAGAATTCATAACGACACCATCTAACCCGTTTAGGTCCTTACGTGACGGCAAGCTTTCTTGATTAACAATAATTACATTTTATTAAATCACTAACCATTTCTAGTATCATGATGCATACATTTAAACCAAGTTAAACTAGTTAACCAAATTCAAAGTTTACTAATACAAGATTAATTAAGCTTCATTTTTCAACTATCTTAACTAACCAAGCACCAATCATCCAACAATAATTACTTATAATCAAGAATTCAATATCAATAACAAGGTTGCAAACTAATCATCAAAGATTAACATAGAAAATACTTCAAATGTCATTACAAACAAAGTTTAACAAACTAATGGTTACAATCTAGCAAGGGATTGTTGTGTTTTTGCCCAAAGGCTACAATAAAACATAAATCATAATCTAAGTACTTGAAAGATTAACAAAAACTTGGAAAGATTAGAAAATCAAACCATAAACAAGTACTAGACTAAGGATCCGGGTAGTAATCGAGCTAATCGGGATAATGTGGCTTGAATCCGGGTGAAAGCTAATGCCTCCGGAGCCTGAAAATCGCCTGAGAGCTCTCCAAAAATCCAGAATGTCGAGCAGAAAGTTTCTGCTGTGTTTTTATACTTTTTTGCTGATGCACGGTCGTTCTCCCTGAGGAACGACCGTTCACTTTATTCAATTATTGGTCATGGGTCACCATACTGCATACGTCATCGGATCATTGACCAGATCTGAAATGGAACGACCGTTCTTCCTGTGGAACGGTCATTCAGTTCCGGGCTTCACGTTGCACGCCAAGTCGCACCTACCGTTCAGTTCCGAGACTCTGTTGGTTCACCGGAGTTGCACGATCGTTCCTCACATGGAACGACCGTTCTTCTCCTAGTCGCTTGTTTTCCCTGGAACGCCCAGCCGCACCTACCGTTCATTGCCGAGATGATCAGTGTTGTCGGAGATGCACGGTCGTGCATCAGGTGGAACGGTCGTTCCACAGGCCCAGATCAGAATCCTTAACAGAAAGTCCGCAGATTTGTCGTTTTGTCCGGAAAGTCCTCGTTTTTGGTATCATCTTGTCTGAAATGCAGTTTTAGGCTTGTAAACACAAATGTAGATAAATAAGTATCCGAACGACGGTTTTACGGCCAAAAACGCATAAAATAGGGGTAAAACGGGGGACTAAAATATGTGTAAATTAGAGTGTATCAAATCTCCCCACACTTAAACCTTGCTTGTCCTCAAGCAAGCTAAACTAAAAAGCAATAAAAGACATAAACAAACAAGAACGATAATTTACACACTATTTTATTTAAAACTAAAATATAAACGGTTAGCCGGTTTGTCGAAAGACAACATCAAAAGATTCAAACTCAACAAGCATATGCAATTTAAAAAGCGACAACCAAGAAAACCGTGACTAAACATTTAATTGACTCACATGTTAATCTTCACCCAACTCACAATGTTCACACACACTCGGTTTTATTTATGAATCATACATAAAATGTGTATGCGTAAACACTCAACGCCTAGTCAATGAAATGCGCAATAACATAAGCTTGTCATAAGATCTCGTCTCCACCAACTAACATGCAAATAAGTGTAAATCAAGAGGTCTTTACGGGTTGTAACGTTAGGCTTTGGCGAAGGGTATGGAAGTGGATATTTTAAAATGGCGAAAACGGTTAAAACTCGGTAGTAGCGTTTAACTAGCAATAAACAATACAACTTTACATACAAACGCCTTAAAAAGGCGACTAAAGCGCAATCGAGCTAATCAACAAGATTTTTAACATTTAAGCATTCAAAATTGCTCGATTTCTATCAACTTCACCCTATTTTAGGGTGTTTTATTTTCTGTTTTTTTTTTTTTTTTTTCAAACTAAACAATGAAATATAAACAATAACAAGCTAGTTAAACTATTATTTTAGCCGAGTTTCAACACTAAAAAGGTTTAAAAACATAAAAAGGCTAAATTTGGTTAAGTGGGCGATAATGTGGGTAAACAAAGGTGAACGGGAAGGCTCGACATGGTTAATCCTAAAGGGTAATATAAGGTGAACAGGAAGCACAACACAAAGAACAAGGTACACAACAAAGGGGTAATCTAAGTGCCTCTATCACGTTTACACAAATCCGCACGTTCATGGTCTTAACAAGCATACTAGTGACAAGTTCTAAATTGCACAAAACATCCGGCTCACTCCTATATCCGTAATGAACAAATGTATAACAATCTAAGCTCAAATATGCTCACGTAACGGAAGGAATGGGTAAAAGTGTGAAAACTATCATGTAAGTCTTTCTTTGTTTGTCACGCTTTCCGGTTTCCTTTTTTCAAAAATATTTTGCTTGTCGAGTTTTTATCAAGTCCGATGCTTTCTAAAACATAACCAACCGGTTTATTTACCAATATATACACAAAACACAAGTATTTTAAAATGATTTTTCTGATTTTCTGTTTTTTATTTTTTATTTTTTATTATTTTTTTTTATATATAAATGAGGACAAACAAAGCTAAGTTAACAAAGTTAACCCCCTCCCCACACTTGAACTTCGCATTGTCCCCAATGCGAGACCCGAAATATAGAGAAAGGGATAAAAATACTCCCCTCAAGATGATGTTGGTGCCACGAGACTTCCGAAGCTCTAACTGGTACGTGCTCCGGTCCAAGATCCGATAGATAAAATCTGCAAGTATGTCGTGTACACCCAAAATATAACAGAAAAAAGAAAAACCAAACAACCATAATGTACATAAATGCAAATATCCAAACAAAACAGAAAGGAAATTGTTTGAAAAATACATATCCGGGGTGTTTTAAATACTAAGTCAAAATAAACACCCAAAGAAAAACAAAGTACTGAAACATGAAACACCACCAAGTGCTACCACTACCGCAAACTACTCATCATCATCGTCATCATGCCTCGTGCCAGATGGGCCCTGATCGCCATAGCTAGGGGGGTTCCACGGTGGGAACTCCGGCGGGTGCTGAAAATAATTGGGGTATGCGTGATGCATCTCCCCGAACAAATAAGAAAACCCCGCAGACACCCCCTGGTATAGAGAATCCTGGCGCTGCTCTAGTCGGTCATGTGCGGCTCGAAGCTCTGCCTGACTGGCTCTAATCTCGTCCTGGCTGGATCTGATCTGGTCAAAGTATGTACCATGCTGCTCCTGTGTGACACGCATGTCCTGGAACTGCTGGTAAAAAGTAGGCCAATCCTCATGCTGCTGAAATGCATGATGCTGCGGCGAGTGTGGTGGTGTCGGTGTCGGTGGCTGTGGCTCGTGCTGCTCACCCATATCAACGTCTTCATCCTCATGCTCCTCCTCAGCTGGAGGTAACGGGTCCCATATCTCTCCATTCAAACCCCTCAACCTATCTCTCCCATCCAACTCAGCAATAACCCCCATAAACTTCAAAGACCGGATATCAATATGCACCCCCTCAGTGATCAAGGTGAGACCCCTAAGCACCCCGGCGTCATTAATCGCTCATTGTACGCGATCTCGGTCACGTACTGACCGCCGTGGATCTCACTATTGTGGGTCCGCCCTGAACACTTGACAAAGTACTCAGCCATTCGCGCAGCGAGGTTGATCGGTGCTTTGTCAACCAACGCATAAAGAAAAAGCAAATCAGGCGTGGGACAGTTACCCTGACTGTCCATGCGTCCGCATATAGAATGGCTGAATACGTGGTGCATCACTCGCACCAGAGGGTCTCGAAGGCGCGAAGCCTTTGACATCCGTGGGTTGTATGGGCCCCCAATAGCGTTACGCGTCCAGAATGCCTCACGCGCTGCGTCATTAGGGAAGTTGAACTGATCGTTGAAGACGTCGGGATCATCCATGTCCTCCCGTGTATAAATTCCAAGCCTCCGTCCTAAACGACCCACTGACCATGTATGCCATCGACCACACAACCTGAAGGTTACCCGATTCCTGTAGCGGAAATCAGGTTCCGTATGTGCAACCGGCTTTTCATACTGATATGAGGCGAAGAACTCAATAGTTAACTCCCGGTAAACGGGTCGGTTACAACCGACCAGGTTTGCCAGCGCTGGAGTCATCATATCATCCAGTCGGTCATATTGATTCAAATCCCTCATGACCTCCCAGTCCAACCATCGGGGTTCGCCAAACTGATCCCGCCTCGCCCACAATTGATCGCGCTTCGCGATGCATAATGCTTCCTTCTCGATGTTGGGGTTAAATTGTAGGAAAGGGTGATCCATCTGCAATGGGGAATGTTGTTAGGAAGACAGAAACAGGAGAAAAATGAGTTGAAAACAAGCGAGCAGCCAATTATGAAGCTACTATCCAAACTGTACTGGTAATATGGCACGGTCGTTCTCCGGGACGCACGGTCGTGCGTCACCGAGAACTAACAGGCCAGACCAGACGATATCGTGAATCAGCCGGCGATGCACGACCGTTCCACCGAGGAACGACCGTGCACTTCCGAATCTGCAGATTTCGACCCACTGTTTCTAGAACAATCAGATTTTTCAAAAATTCAACAAGTATTGGGCTCACAGGGGTCTGCAAATCAACCGGGAGTTCACGATACTTCGATTAAACAAGGGTTAGGGTTTCGATTTGTTTATGAAGAGAACCCTAAAAATTCCTTGAAAAATCGGAAGAAAACTAAACTAGAAAGAAAGAAAACGAGAAATCTAACACTAAAAACGTACCGTGCGAAGTAGGGTGCTTGATCGTGCGAAAAATCGTGGGAAACGGTGAACAATCGCCCAGGAACGGCCTGCAGCTGCTAGGGTTAGCGAATGGTGAGTTTTGCAGCAGATAATGGTATATATAGTGTGCAAAATGACCAAATTGCCCTCAGCCTGTCGCACGGTCGTTCTCCGGAATGGAACGGTCGTGCGTCACCGAGGTCGTTCAAACCCAGCAGCTTGTTCTCGGAAATGCACCGAGGGTGCGATCCACCGTTCCGGCTTGCTCGGAATTGCACGGTCGTTCCACAGGTGGAACGATCGTGCATCAGCTGCAGATACAGAATTTCTGCAGAAGCTATTTCCAGCACCCGTTTCGGCCGTTTTTCGTCGTTTTTTCGATACACCAACTGTTCTAACAATATTACAATACAGAACCTTCGCCCGGCACGTACGGAAACTAAACAAACAAACGAAAACTACCTAACTATCCTAAATTACGCTAAAACTACAAAAACAAATAAAAGGGCAATTTGCCCTCATAGCGCCAAAGACGCTCCTGCTGCATTTTTGTCGGCGAGTCAGCAGCGTAGACTCATGCTAAATTTTTGTCGGCGAGTCGATAGCAAGACTCATGCTAAATTTTTGTCGGCGAGTCGATAGCAAGACTCATGTCCCCACACTTTACGTGTGCGGGCCATTACCACACCCCTTCGGATTCTGCTCCGTGTTGCCCGGAAGACCACCCGGGGGTCTCTCCGACAACATTTTCGCCAACTGGCCCACTTGATTCTCGACATTCTGAATGGAAGCCTTTTGACTCCGCATTTCTCCTTCATTGACCAAGAACCACTCCTCATGCTGCTGATATCGCTTTTCAGCCATTTGATTAGCACTATTGGAGTTGTTCAGCAGTTGTGCCATCATTTCCTCTAACTTTACATTGCTTTGAGAGGCGTGCGGCTGTGAACTGCTTCCTGAGCCTTGATTATGATATTGAGGCTGAAAGGATTGACCATGAGAATGTTGTGGTGCGGGAGCATGTTGAGCAAAACCGGGCGCGTTCTGGTTCCCCGAACCAGATTTCCACCCAAAGTTTGGGTGATTTCTCCACCCTGGATTGTACGTGTTGCTGTAGGGGTTATTTTGGGGCCTGTTTTGATTGCCCATGTAGTTCACCTCTTCGTGACCGGTAAACATAACACCCTGCTCACACGTACCTGGCACATGTGACACTCCACACTGGTCACATCCAGGGCCAACTTGCGCGGCTGATTGGGATTTATCGAATTTCGTCGCCAGAGCCGAGATTTGCGCAGTAATGGCTGTGTAATCGTCCACAGCGTGAGCTCCTGCGCGAGATGATGATGATGTAGCCCGACCTCTATCGCCTTCCCGACGCGAGCTGGATTTCAACGCAGCTTTCTCAATAATATCATATGCTTCCGCCGGCGTCTTCGTTCCCAGATCGCCTCCTGCGTTAACATCTAATCGCTCCTGCGTGTTGTAGCTGAGCCCCTGATAGAATGTCAAAACCAGCTGTCTCTTGGAATAGCCGTGATGTGGCACATCAATCAACAAATCTTTGAATCTCTCCCACGCTGCATGCAACGATTCGCCCTCGTCCTGGCGAAATGAAGTAATCCGGTTTCGTAGCTTGTTCGTTTTCTCAGGTGGAAAGTATTTATGCATAAACTGCTCTGCCAACTGATTCCAGGTCCTGATGGACCCGGCTGGAAGTGACATAAGCCAAGCTCTGGATTTGTCACGCAATGAAAACGGAAACAACCTCAACCGAATCGCATCCTCCGAAACATCCCTTATCTTGAATGTGGAACAAACATGGAGGAAAGCCGCAATGTGTCTCCCGGGATCCTCGTGCTCACGCCCGTCGAACTGCACTGAATTCTGCACCATGTTAATAATACTAGATTTTATTTCAAATGAAGGTGCATCAATAGTGGGTCTAATAATACTGGGCTCCAAGCCCTCTCATCCGGGCTGATTCGTCTCATTCAAAGGTTGATTATCGTCTGCCATGGTTATGTTTCCTCCTGAGCCCTCGGCTTCAACGGGTACCACTGGCTCCTGCTCACCTGCTGCGAGTATCCGCCCAACTGCACGAGATTTCTCACGAAGACGTCTCCTCAGATCACGCTCGGGCTCGTCTGACGGCTCAATAGGATTGGGAGCTGGGGTCGAGAACATTAACCTGCAAACGACAATTTAACACGGTGAATATTTTATTAATAAAATAATAATTCTGCTTTTTTTTTCCAGCTGAAAAGAAGCAGAAAGTTATTAGAAATGGGCTGAAAATTTTATAAAAATCCGAAAGATTGCCCGAAATTTTATAAAAATTCAACAAAATAAATAAATGAATCGACTAATACAAAAATGGCTTTAGGGTGCCGAAAACCCAAAGAATAAATGAATAAATAAAATCCGGATCGAATAAATAAATGGAACAAAAATAACGCAAAAATGAATAAATCGAATAAAAACAAGAAATATAAACAAATAAATGAACAAATAAAGAATCCAGAAATTATACACAAATATTAACAAGTATATACACCGATAACCAAATGACTCGGGTCGTTCCTAAAACTCGCCATCTCCCCGGCAACGGCGCCAAAAACTTGACGTGTGCGTATATATACATAATATTTTGCAATGAATTACACACGATTGGGTTTTAAATTTATAAAAGTGATTATTACTTTTACATCAAAACACACACGAAAGAGGCAAGTGTACCCCGTCATATATGTAATAAAGTATCGGTAAGAACCAAGTATCGATCCAAGGAAATTGGCGGAGAATTTGTACTAGACCTTTGTCACTAAACTACCGGTAAAAACATAGGTTTTGTGATTTTAAACTAAACTAAAGTAAACATAACCAAATACATAATAAAAACATAAAAGAAAGTAGATAAAAAGCCTTGCTAAATACACAACCACAGCATGTCAACTAAGTCAGTTTTGGCACTAGAAGCATTCGGTCAATTTTCCAATTTAAAACAATTAGTATCCCTTTCGGGAATCCTAACATGACAATCATTCGGAAAGTTAAAACGATAGACACACTTTAACCACCTAAAATTGTTCTTTAACGTGCAATTGATAAATGTCTATGAAAATCTCTTAAAAATAAGTTAGGCAGCCGTTAGGATTATTCTAACCTCACTTAAACAAGGAAAGCAACACCGATAAACACAATGCAACCACCGAGATAAGCATAAACTAAATTAAATCACAACCGAGTTCATTTTACAAATCTTACACAATAATTCACCAAGATAGCAATTTTGGCCTAAACTACTAACTAAGCTAACAAATCATGGCAAGAATTCATAACGATACCATCTAACCCGTTTAGGTCCTTACGTGACGGCAAGCTTTCTTGATTAACAATAATTACATTTTATTAAATCACTAACCATTTCTAGTATCATGATGCATACATTTAAACCAAGTTAAACTAGTTAACCAAATTCAAAGTTTACTAATACAAGATTAATTAAGCTTCATTTTTCAACTATCTTAACTAACCAAGCACCAATCATCCAACAATAATTACTTATAATCAAGAATTCAATATCAATAACAAGGTTGCAAACTAATCATCAAAGATTAACATAGAAAATACTTCAAATGTCATTACAAACAAAGTTTAACAAACTAATGGTTACAATCTAGCAAGGGATTGTTGTGTTTTTGCCCAAAGGCTACAATAAAACATAAATCATAATCTAAGTACTTGAAAGATTAACAAAAACTTGGAAAGATTAGAAAATCAAACCATAAACAAGTACTAGACTAAGGATCCGGGTAGTAATCGAGCTAATCGGGATAATGTGGCTTGAATCCGGGTGAAAGCTAATGCCTCCGGAGCCTGAAAATCGCCTGAGAGCTCTCCAAAAATCCAGAATGTCGAGCAGAAAGTTTCTGCTGTGTTTTTATACTTTTTTGCTGATGCACGGTCGTTCTCCCTGAGGAACGACCGTTCACTTTATTCAATTATTGGTCATGGGTCACCATACTGCATACGTCATCGGATCGTTGACCAGATCTGAAATGGAATGACCGTTCTTCCTGTGGAACGGTCGTTCAGTTCCGGGCTTCACGTTGCACGCCAAGTCGCACCTACCGTTCAGTTCCGAGACTCTGTTGGTTCACCGGAGTTGCACGATCGTTCCTCACATGGAACGACCGTTCTTCTCCTAGTCGCTTGTTTTCCCTGGAACGCCCAGCCGCACCTACCGTTCATTGCCGAGATGATCAGTGTTGTCGGAGATGCACGGTCGTGCATCAGGTGGAACGGTCGTTCCACAGGCCCAGATCAGAATCCTTAACAGAAAGTCCGCAGATTTGTCGTTTTGTCCGGAAAGTCCTCGTTTTTGGTATCATCTTGTCTGAAATGCAGTTTTAGGCTTGTAAACACAAATATAGATAAATAAGTATCCGAACGACGGTTTTACGGCCAAAAACGCATAAAATAGGGGTAAAACGGGGGACTAAAATATGTGTAAATTAGAGTGTATCAGCAGCTTACCTGAGGAGCTAGGTGATGAAAATTTTGCACTCTATGCTGCTAATGATTCTTTTAATGATGATTTCTGTTTTATGGCATTAGAGTCAATACAGGAAGAGCTGGAAACTGAAGATGGACAGTCAAGTGCTGAAACAGTGGATGAAGTTGCTGAAGCAGTGGTTACTGTTGTTGCTGATGAAATACTGTTGGAAGAAAGTTCAGAACCTCTGTTGGAACCACTGTCTGACCCCTGGTCTGAAGATAAAGAAAAAGAAAAGCATGGTGAAAAGGAAGAGAAGGTGATTGATGAAGAAGAGCATGTTTGTGACTGTGCCATGATAGCTGCAGCTAAGGTATCATCTCAGGTTCTTGAAAATCCATGTTCAGACAAGTGCATTATAGCATTTGCTAACATTAAAGAGGTGAATGAAAACCTTAGGGATAGAGTGTTGAATGATGAGGTCAAATTTGAAAAGTCTTTAAAAGAACTTAAAAACAAATTGGCTGAAAAAGACAAAGAAATATGCAGTCTAAAAGAAGAGTAAAGCATAACCAAGAACCAACTCCAAACTATGGTAGAAAAATATCAAGTTTGCAAAAAGGAGTTGGAATCCACCCAAATCACTTGTGAAAGATGGGTGGAATCTTGCAAAGGTTATGAGGTCATGTTAGAAAAACAGCTTGAAAGCAATGTAAAATTTAGCATAGGTTTTAGAAAATATGATGAAATTGAAAACACTGCTGTTAAACAAGCTGGTTCAGTTGAAATAACACCAACAAACAAGAATGGCCAAGAAGTTAAGATAACTGACAAACTTGGTAACAAAATCACTCTGGAAAGATCTGTGGGATCCTCAACTTTTGAGGAAATTGAGAAATACCAATTTAAACCCACATGGTCTGATGAGTGACATTCTTGAGAATTTTAAACCAATGGACTTCACAACCACTGATGGTGTAAAAGCTCCTAAAGCAAAGGTCATTCCTCTCAAAGACACCCCAATAGTGGTTCAAAACTCTGTTGCTAAGGAGTCTGAGAAGAAGAAAAGAAGAAAAAAAGTCAAAAACTTGTTTTGTGATTTCTGTGAAAAGAAAAACCATCTAACAAAAGATTGTTTTCATCTAAAAGCATATGATCTCAACAAAACAAGTGTTATTGAACCTGCTGAGAGCTGCACCATCTGTGGTAAAACAAACCACAAAACTCAAGAATGTGTGTATCACAAAAACTTTGATGTAAAAAGGAATGAGTACACTGCAAAAACATCCTTAAGTTCATCAACATCATCTGTCAAATTCACCAAGAATCAACCATTGTTTGTGCCAGTCCAAACAGCTGTTACAAAACAACTTAACCAAACATCTGTCAAAAGAGATGTTCAGGTGACTGATGCACCCCCTGCCAATCAATTCAGAAGAGGTAAGGGACAACCACCATACCAAAGGATCCTACATGTTTATGAAGCTTTTAAAAAGCCTTCTAAACCAAGAGTGAACAGGTATCCTTTTGGTTATCAACAAGTGATTGGTCAAGACCCCCAATAGTGGTTAGAGAAAAACATTCCCAAAAATGTTCAAACCCCTAAGCTAACCACTGTCCATCCACCTGAAATCATCCCAGACACTGTTGAGACCCCATCCAAAGCCTTATTGGCTTTGGAGACCCTAATGAACTAATCCTTTTACTTCATGTGCAGGGAGCTTCTGCATGCTTAGATAGCCTTTGGTGTGTAGATAGTGGAGGCTCCAGGCACATGATAGGATGTAAAGCCCTACTCAAAGATTTCAAAATCCATGGAGGGGGGTGATATATCCTTTGGTAATAACAGTAAAGGGAAAGTTCTGGGGTCTGGTACAGTACAGTCTGGTAATGTAAAATTTGAAAATGTCAATCTGATAGACAATCTAAAATTCAACCTCCTGAGTGTCTCACAAATGAGTGATAAGGGCTATGGCTCATTCTTCACAAAGGATTGTTGTAGGATTGTTGGACCAGAGATGGTTGAAAAGATTGAAGCAATAATAAAAACTGGAAAAACCAAACTTGTTGCTCAAAGAAGTGGCAATGTTTATGTGGTTGATATGTCAAAAGAGAGCCCCAGGACTGATGCCTGTCTGTTCTCAGCTGCCTCAAACAAAGAGACAGGATTATGGCACAGGAGACTGGGGCACACAAATCTCAAGACAATCACTGCCATCTCAAAACAGGGGTTAGTAAGAGGTTTACCTCAAAAACTGTTCACCTGTCCTGAGCATTGTGTTTCCTGCCTAAAAGGAAAATAACATAAAAGCTCATACAAATCAATTAAAGAGTCCAAAATAACCAAATGTTTGCAAATGCTTCATATGGATTTGTTTGGCCCAGTTAAAGTCATGAGTCTTAAGAAAAAGAGATATTGCTTGGTTATTGGTGATGACTTTTCTAGGTTTACATGGACTTACTTCTTACACTCTAAAGATGAGACTGCAGGCATTCTGCAAGACTTTGTGAAACCAGGTTGAAAAACAGTTTGATCTTCCAGTAATCTTCAGGAGTGACAATGGCACATAGTTCAGAAATAAGGAGTTAGATGATTTCTGCGTGTCAAAAGGAATTGTAAGGCAGTACAGCATTCCAAGAACACTAGAGCAAAATGGGGTTGTTGAAAGAAAGAACAGGACTTTGATTGAGGCTGCCGGAACCATGCTTGTAGATTCAGGTTTGCCATTAACTTTTTGGACAGAAGCAGTAAACACTGCTTGCTATGTCCAAAACAGA
The DNA here is from genome assembly GCA_030545235.1 of Helianthus tuberosus. Classification (NCBI taxonomy): domain Eukaryota; kingdom Viridiplantae; phylum Streptophyta; class Magnoliopsida; order Asterales; family Asteraceae; genus Helianthus; species Helianthus tuberosus. Next base: position 88,531,170 of record CM060374.1, on the reverse strand, counting down.
GTTTTAATCAACCCCAGGCATCAAAAGACTGCTTATGAACTTCTGTATAAAATCAAACCACTAATCTTATACTTTAAAGTGTTTGGCTGCCCATGCTTCATTTTGAACTTAAAAGATTCTATTTCAAAATTTGCAGCCAAAGTAGACAGTGGATATCATTTGGGTTACTCAACCACTGCTAAGGCCTACAAAGTGTTTAACACAAGGACCAAAGCAGTGGAAGAGACTTTGAATGTGAAGTTCAATGAACTCTCTTCAATGAAAATCCCTGCAAATCCTGCAGAATTGTTTAATCTTGATAAATTCACTTTTGAAAATACTGCTGTCATGTAACACCTCGAAAATTCACGTCCTATAATGTGTAGACACGTGTCATATGTTTAAACGTGTGAAAGAATGTCATAGAAGGACTAAAGTTGACAGTCATGGAAAGTATGTGAATATACAGGTTCTAAATGTCAACAGTGAATAAAAATATTGTACAATAACCCTACATGATGTTTATAGCATCAAACGAATAAATCTTGGATCATGCGAAGCTAAAAGTGAGAGATTAGAAACTACAGGGGTTAAATGTGTCAACATGTTTAAGTTGTACCTCTGAGTGACCTTTTGACAAACCCGAAGCTTTGTAACTGTTAATTATGCTCACTAGAATGCGCGATATAAATTTCATAAAGTTTCGTTATCGTATGAGAAAGTTATGATCAAATTCGTGTGCGAGGGGTTAAAGCGTTAACATTGAAAGTTGTGACTTTTCGGGTTAACCGGAAATATCCAGGGACTTGGCAAAGTGGGTATAAGTCCTAAAGCCCTTGTGGGTAAATAATAAGGGGTCAAATTGCAAGAAATTAGCTTAATTGACCTTTCGGAAGGGCCAAGAGGTGAGATGCAACATCTTGAAAACGTTTTTGTCTGATCAGAGAGCCCAAGCGGGCCGCGTAAGATCAGCAACACCCTTACGCGGGCCGCGTCAGATGCCCAGTAACAGAAAATGAAGACAACCTCCTGTATACGCACAAACTCGACCCAAAACGGATGTTTCACTTCATGTGCGACCCCTAGGCAACCCCTAGAACACTAGGGACACTTGTGGGAGTGTTGTGGTCGGATGTAGACTTGTGTGTCAACTTGTTATGGTGCTTAAATCACTATATAAGGCCCTTAGTTAGCAACAAGTCCTTCACATCTTCAATTGCACTTCCTGATCATTTCTGGAGCTTAAGAGCAGACTCAAGTGATCATAATTCGTGCATAGGACTCTTGTAAGTTTGCCTAACCTTTCTAAATTAAGTTTTAGCTTAGTTATAGCTTAAAAGTCAAACCGTCGTAATTAACGGTTGACTTTAAGATTAATCACTAATGGTCCAGTGATTAGTCGAATCAAAAGTAGTTATAAGTTGGTAATTATGTGGGTAATAAACCCTCAAAAGGGTTCCCCCTGATTCCCACTCTAACTAGGTCAAATGTCGGGTCAAACTTACTAATAAAAAGTCAACAGGATGTTTAAATTACAATTTATGCATGATTAGCAATGTAGAACACTTATAACCTGTTTGGTCATTGATACAACTTGGTAATGAATGTAAGAACATGTCTAAACATGTTCAACCCGACAATTTCCTGTAAAGACCCGGTTCGAAACCGAAAGTCGCATAGTTTGACTTTCGCTTTGACTTTCAGTTCTGACCCGTTATGGTATGTTTTAGAAATGCCTTAGAGCCTTATTTGGACCAGGTTACATGCTAGTATAACCCTCTGTGATTATACACCTCGGATCATTAGTTATCCAATTAATATGCATGATCCCGTTAATTGCCCATATGTTGACCATTATGCCCTTTTCACTTTAAAACGTGAGTTTTGGAAATGTAAAAGAGTAGAAACTTTAATTACGGATATATAAACTTGTATGCAAAGTTTGACATCAGTTTGAGGTGTAGATTAAGAGTTATGCTCGTTAGCGTAAAATGAAAGCTTTATGTTAATTAAACGGCGTAATTAGCGTATAGCCTAGTTAAGCCTACTTTTTGATATCAAAATTATTACCTACTGATGTAATATATTATTTTGGGATTTTTGAAGATTTTTAATTAATTTTAGCCTGAGCATAACTAATAGTCGTAGGCTTAATCCGGTAATTGTCGGTTTTGCCCTTACGGGCCATAAAATGAGTTTTACATATCTAATCAACTCCAAACCTTTTGGTACTGATCACATATGATAAATAAATTATTTTTAGCCTTCTGGAATAATGAAAATATCAGCCTTATGTATCAAACCCGGAAATGGCTTTAATCGCCTTTTTAAGCGTTTTTAACGCATAGTATGTGCTATAACTATATTAAACATACAAGGGTTGATACCTACTGATATTTGAGGCAAATTATAATATTTTAACAGTAAGCAAAGCTTGTTAAACTCATACTTCAGTTTTAAGCTTTTCGGCTTATGTGAAATTACCAAAATACCCCTACGGGGCATAGATTGGTTAAAATTGATAAATTTCACATATATACTTTACCCAACTGTTATAACTTAGTAAAATGAGTATTGTGGCTGATTATATCAGACCTATAACTCAGAATACTACCTAAACTCTTTTACCACCTTATAAATGACCAAACTACCCCTACGGGGCATAGTTTGTGTTTAAATTCATTTCGGGCATAATGAATGATATCTTACTGATGTCACAACATATTTGGAGCATATTAACTTAGGAAACCTGTAAATGACTCTCATTACTACCCGTTATGCTTATTACGCGTACGGTTCGGTTTATGTAACTAGTTTACATAAATTAGCCGAAACGGGTCAAACCTTATCGGTTTTATCTCAAAATCCAGAATGTGTATAATATACCCATATTAAACAAGTCTTCATACTTGTTGGGTCCAAATCACATTCTATCCGGTCATCGCTTAATCGTGCGTACGAACCGTATCTTTGAAACTAACCGGTCTAAGCTTAAGCTTAATTAAAGACCCGTTAGGATTCTAATAGGTTATTATAAACCTTCGTTCCAGATTAGGAGTACCAGTAAAAGCTACTTGCGTTTGCTTGTTGTGATTTATACTTTGCTCAGGTAAATACTTTTAACTTATTTTCCCTATACGGGCTTGGGTTACGGTATATAGAATACCGCTTGATCGGGCATCAAATCTTCCATCGTTGGGTGGTTAATTGAATAATTTGATCAGCTCGTTTAAACAGTCTTGTTACTTAAAACCTTTGGGGGGTTAATGACCATGTCCCGGATATCCTTGGCATCATTTTACGAAATGGCCACGACTTAAGCGCGGGGTGTAGGCGTACACCCGTCAGTGCACAAAAGAATAATGTGGTGTGTCTATTAATCTTTAACCCGGACAAGATCCGGGCTACTGAACGCACAAGGAACATGTAATCCGTTCACAAGATTATATATTTAAAATAATTCTCCCAAGTTAAATCAAAATGTTTATGCCACGTGCATCCAAATCAATTTTCAATCATTTTCCAAAATGAGTCAGTTGATTGTATTTACCAGTGTAAACTGACGTATTTTCCCAAAAAGATTAAATGCAGGTACTAAGCGTAATTGGCTGGGATTTCTCCTTAGCATCATTAGAAGTCTCGCAAGCTTAAGATGCCTGAAGTCTGTTGAACTATTGTTTCATATTTTATTTTCGATCCTTCTGTGGATAAACTTCCGAATATTGTGACATTTGATATTACAATATTAAATTCGGTTGAATTATATCTTACATTTTGCTTCCGCTGTGCATTTATATATATTGTGTTGTTTGACTATTATGTTGCCAACCGGGCCCACCGGTGACACGTGCAAATCGGGGTGTGACATGTCAAGACTAACAATGCAGGTCCATCAGAAAACTCATCATCAGACTTTGGATATGAAATCATTATCCCACAACAAAATTCTGCATCAAGTGAAAGAGCAGCAGATGTTCAAAACAGCTGTCAAAGTTCAACCACTGCTACCTCAACAGTTGTTGACCAAAGTAGCCCATTAACCCCTGCTTCCACATCATCAAACACTGTTGTTAAAAGTCCTCAAACAGTGGATCAAAGTCTGCATGTGTCCACACCATTACCTCCTATTCCACCACCTTTTCAAGCTACTGCTGGATCATCAAAGTCACCAGAAGTGGCTAGCTCAGATGATTTGCCATCATTCCATACCAAGGAGATCTTATCTTCTTGAAATCTCATCCACCTGACCAAATCATTGGCAACATCAATGAAGGGGGGCTCACAAGAAGTCAATACCAAAACATTTGTCTTTTTGCTGGTTTCCTATCTCTCCATCAGCCAGTCAAGTACCAAGAGGCACTAAAAGACAACAGCTGGGTAGAAGCCATGCAAGAGGAGCTCCAACAGTTTAGAAGACAACAAGTTTGGGAGCTTGTTCCATTACCAGAGGGTGTGAATCCTATTGGCACAAAATGGGTCTTCAAAAATAAAACTGATGAAAAGGGTATTGTTGTCAAGAATAAAGCCAGGCTTGTGGTTCAATGGTTTAGACAGGAAGAGGGCATTGACTATGATGAAACATTTGCCCCTGTAGCAAGACTTGAAGCTATCAGATTATTTTCGGCCTTTGCTGTTAACCACAACATCAAGGTGTATCAAATGGATATCAAATGCGCATTCCTCTATGGTAAGATTCAAGAAGAGGTATATGTTTGTCAACCTCCAGGCTTTGAGGATCCATTTAATCCAAATCATGTCTACAAGCTAAATAAAGCTTTGTATGGCTTGAAACAAGCACCAAGGGCCTGGTATGAAACTCTTTCCACCTTTCTACTTTTCCATTGGTTTCACAAGAGGTAAAATAGACAAAACACTGTTTCTAAAACGGAGAGGAAATGATTTGATGATTGTCCAGATTTATGTGGATGCCATCATTTTTGGAAGCACATGTAATAAAATGTGTGAAGAGTTTAGAAAACTCATGACAGCTGAGTTTGAAATGAGTGCAATGGGTGAACTCCAGTGCTTTCTGGGTCTCCAAGTAAGGCAACTGCAAAATGGCACTTTTATCCATCAAGGCAAATATGCCAAAGAACTTTTAAAGAAATTTGAAATGGATGATTGTAAGCCATGCAGTATACCCATTGCAACCAATAAAATAGTCATGTCTGATGAAAAGGATGATTTGGTTGATCAAACTTTATATAGAAGCATGATTGGGTCTTTATTGTACCTAACTGCATCTAGGCCAGACATCATGTTTGTAACATGTGTTTGTGCAAGATCCCAATCAGCCCCTAGAAAGTCAAACCTTATTGCTGTAAAAAGGATATTCAGATACCTAAAAGGTGCTCCCACACTTGGTATCTGGTATCCAGCTGATGGTAAAATTGAGCTTTCAGGTTTCTCAGATAGTGACTTTGTTGGATGTGACAAGACGTGGAAGTCCACTTCAGGAGGGTGACAATTCCTAGGCAGTTGTTTAGTGTTTTGGCAAAGCAAAAAGCAAGCAGCTGTTTCCACATCCACTGCTGAGGCATAATATATAGCTGCTGCAAGCTGTACAACCCAACTGCTTTGGCTTCAAAATCAGTTGCTGGATTTTGGTATCACTGCCCTAAAGACTCCTCTCATGTTGGACAGTCAGGCAGCAGAAAATATCATCAAAAATACAGTTTCCCATTCAACCACCAAACACATTGATATCAGACATCACTTTGTGAGGGATTGCTATGAAAAAGGTTTGATTTCTCTGCACCATGTTCCAACTAAAGATCAGCTGGCAGATGTGCTAACCAAAGCATTAGACACATCCACCTTTGAAAGCTTGATCTCTAGGATTGGCATGCTAAACATGGAATAACAGGCAAAATCCTGTTTTTCTATGAATAAAAGCATTAAAATGTTTTTAGAAAATCAAAAATCCATCCTTAAAAATAGCTAAAAATGAAATTTTCATTAAATCCTTAAAAGTCTGCCATAACCACAGTTTTGCTCAAAAGCCTGTCCTACTTAAAAATATGTTCACTGCTGAAAGTCAACCCATGTTCTCTCATTTCCTTGATAAACACTGTTGTCTAAAATCAATGTTTTATCCATTGATATGCTATCCATTGATAGTAAAAAATCACCCACTGCCTTCATTGTTACCGTTACAACCACTGATCTTATTCCATCAGTGGTTTTCATAAAAACACTTGTCCTTCATTTCATCAGGGGTTGGAACGTGGACAGTACATAGCGGTCAGATCTTTTGTAACCGCTGCCACGTTAGCATTCACTTTTTCCCCTATAAAACCCTGAGCAAAACCCCCAAACAGGGTTTTACTGTCGAATCGAATTCACAAAAATTCCTTTCTCAAAGCAGTTTCCATCGCTTTCTCTCAAATTCTTCATCGATTTCCTTCTTCAAAATGACAAAATCAAAGTCATCTGCGAAATCCACTTCAAAATCATCTACCGAAAAGGCCACTCAAATGGCTACCACACCCATCGAAATCCCATACAAAGCTCCTCATAACTATCTGGGTCTTCTTACAAAACCCGGCACCATCGACATCTACGATTCAATCATTGACACTATGTCTGCATCAAAGTACAAAACTTTTATGACAGCAGATGCTCCGATTCACCAGAAAACCCAGAGAGAGTTTTGGAAAAATGTTACTCTTGAAAAACAAGGCGAAGACATCATAGCCATTAACTTTTCTCTAATGGGTAAAGCAGTCAAAATCACACCACAATCCATCTCGGAAGTCTTTGAACTCAATGATCAGCAAGGTAAAACTTCTTTTCCCAAAAACGAGTTAAAAACTGATTTCCTTGAAAGGGGGTATGTAGATTCAATAAAAAAGATACCTTACAAAAAGGTGGTTTTCCACCTGCAACAAGATTTTTGTTCCATACCCTTTTGATGTATGTTTCAAACAAAACAACTGCTTTCAATGAGATACCATTAAAGATTCAAAACCTGGGATATGCTATTCTACAAGATGAAAATTTTAACTACTCCCAGGAAATCTTTAATGATTTGGTTAAAAATGTTGATAAAAAGCCATTCTTACTTTTTCCAAGATTTCTAAGTTATTACTTTCAAAAGAAATTGGGTAAGGATGATGCTCATGTAATAAAACAAGGTGACTCTTTTCAAATAAACTGCTTAACAGCTGAAACTTTTACAAGACTTTCAACGCCTTGCAAAACAAAAGCAGAGGTGCCTGAGCAGAATTTAGCAGCTACCACTGCTCCTCAGGTATCTGCTGCTGAGCCTACTGCTCTAGGTGATCACAGTAGCAAAACAACTGCTATGAAACCCACACCTAAAATCACCAAAAAGCCAAGACAAAAGAAAACTCAAAAGCCCCCCAAACCCAAATCAAAGGCAACTCTGGAGGATGAGATACCAGAGCAACTGCCAGTGACAGCACAAAAGTCACAAGAAACCACTGCTGCTACTTCCTCACAGCGGATGGTAGAAATATCTCAACCCATACCTGGAACTCCTCCTGCTTCTTCTAAAAAAGAACAGGTTGCACATATAGGGACACCACAATAGGATGCTCTGGAATCACTTGCTTCCATCATCCACAGCCCAATGCCCGGGGCCAATTCTCTTTCTACACCCAACCTCACCTCCACAATTCCCCCACAGACAAAAATATTGTTGGATGCTCTTGATTTGAACCAGGCACAAACCAGTCCTTCTCAATCACCTGTCAATGAGAACATACCTCAACAAGTGACTGGGTATGATGTATCAATCATTTCTAACCCACCAACAACACCTGAGGAGGTTACACCCCTTGAGTTACAAGTAACTCTTGGTGGTAGTCCAAGTGAAGCAGCCACTACAAGTGCTAAACCCACTGGTTTGCATTTGGACAGTGGTTACATCCATAAGACTTCCTTGGAGGCAATTCCTTCTCTGGGAACACCTGTGTATCCAGTGTTCACTGGGTCACTAAAAAGTGTCTCTTTTTTTTAAGGAATAAGTCCCCAGTTCCAAGACAAAGGGGCATCAGTGGATGATATTTGGAGTACACTCCCTGAATCAACCACTGTTACAACCATGGTTGTAAAAATCCCGACTAGTCTCCGATTAATCACTAATCGGAGGTTCACCGATTAGTAGCCGATTAATAGCTAGGCAGTCAATGGCGGTCCTATTCTGGCCAAATTTTGGCTAGATGCCGGCCAAATTTTGACCATACCATATAAATTCCTTCCAATTACTTTAAAAAATAGGCTAATGAGGGGTTAAAACATGTCTAGTTTAAAAAACTACATATAAAAATGTATGTGTGTATATGTAACTAAAAATTACATATAAAAATCTCAATCTGATTAATTCCGATTAATCCCGATTAATCGCTAGTCGGTACCTCACCGCCCGACTAGCGCCTAGCGATTCTTTCAACACTGGTTACAACCACTGTTTGTGGGAAATCAGATGATCCCATTAAGTTGGGTGATGGTTTAATGTACCGAGAATTGACTGGTAGAGTTGATAAACTGGATACTTTTGTTGCAGAAATTAAAGATATGCTGCAACAGTTGTTGAAAGTTCAAAAGGTACCACCCACTGCTACTCCAGCTCAAGCACCTGCACAACCTGCACCTGCTGCAAATGAGTTATGGACCTTATTTCAACCACTGCTCCAACATCAAAGACAATTGGCTGATCAGCAGCATGAGATACATGTTCAAAAGCTGAGAAACATAATGGAGTCAAGGTTTAAAGATACCCAAGCTGACATCAAGGCTATAAAGGCCCACATACTGACCACCACTGGCACTGTTCCTCCCACTGTTCTCTTGATTGATAACCCACCACCAGATAATGCCAAAAGGGGGGAGAAAATCAAGCAGTGGAAGAAGAAGGGAGTTGAAGATGGTCTTTATATTGAACCACAAAAAGATAGCATGACTAAAAACATTCCCTTGCCAAATGGTGGTAAAAAGATTGATGTTACCACAAATGCACTTGCTGAAGCAAAAGCAAGTGTAAAAAGGGATAGAGAGGCTAAGGATAAATCCAGGTGGAATGAGGAGAAAAGAGCTTTTATGGAGCTGAATGAGCAGGGTATTTCTGAGCCAAAAGATGACAAAAATCCTGAGCCAAAAAGAAAGAATCCCACTAGAAAAGTGAGGGAACCCAAACACACACCATCCAGACCCATAAAGCATACTTCCAAACCACCTTCCAAAAGCTCCAAACATCAATCTTCCACCCAAACAGCTGTTGTAACACCTGTTGTATCAACAACTGCTGATACTTCAGTGGTTTCAACAACTGCTAGCCAAACACCTGCCACCACTTCAACAAACACCACAACCACTGTCTTACCACCATTACCAAAGATCACCTCACCACCAAAACTACCATCACCTCCTGTCAAAAAACAGAAGACAGCTGATGACACATCATCAGTTGTAATGACAACAGTGGTTGAAACACCAGTTGTTTCAACAACTGTTAGTCAGCAACCTCCCACTCCAATCACTTCCACTACAATAACCACCACTGTACCACTCAAAACATCATCAGCCTCTCCTCAACCAAAAAGGAGAAGGTTAATTCTGAAAGATGATGATTCTTCACCACTACCAACATCTTCACAACCTTTACCACTTGTTACTATACCAAACCCTGTTCCTTTCTCTTCAGCTCAAATTCAAAAGCCAATCACTGATATCACTCCTGCAGGTGTCCAATTTCCTCTGGAACTTATAGCAGTCAGAGAAGAGATCAAATCCTTCTACCTTGAGGATGACCCTGCTAAAAGGAGTTTGCCATCTGTTGAAGGATATCCCAGGCCTAACAACATTGAAGAATACTTGAAAGTTAAGGCTCAACAGGCAGAGGATACGTCCAAGAAAAATTCACAAGGAAAGTCTGACAAAGAAATACAAAGGCATTATCAATTTCTTCTCACACAAGTCAGATCTTTGGAGTAGTTTGCAAAGAATGTATGTCAGCAAATATCAGAAAGAGCAGATGAATCCCTGAGAAAAGACTACATTGAGAATATCATGACTTATAAGAAATATAAGGGAGAAAAACACATGTACAAGGAGTGGACCATTCCTGAGCTTGAAAGTGAAGCAGCCAGGATTCAAGAAATGATTAAAAACAAGGTAAAACATACTCCACCTGATTAGGCAAAGTACAAAAAGAATGTACCTGGTAAGGCACTAGAGCTGAGGAGAATGAAAGAGGAATTGATCACTGCTGACTATGGGTCAAAGAATCAAGTGATGAGGTGGAAAGAAGACAAAGTCAGGGCCACTTACAAAAAGTTGGAGGAATTAAGAAAGAAAAATCCAAAAATTCCTCAAAAACCTGACTATCCTGATGCAGAGGTTTCAACAAGACCACCAAAGCTGCAAATCAGAAGAGCCACTACTCCAGCTGGTGCCTTTCTTTATTAAAGAAGAAGGCAAAAACAGATGGATGCTGAAACAGCAGAAGAAATAGTTGCTGGTAATGAAGTGATAAAGATGATTTACAAACATATGATGGTTGATATTCCTGAACTTGCTCAAGCTCAAAGCACTGCTTAGTCAGTCATCACCAGGCCAGCATCTCCAAACTCCTCATCTAATAAAAATCTTCCAAGAAACCAACTAGACTCAAAAGTACTAAAGTGGAAAACTGATAAACAGTCCCATGTACTGACTGTGATCAAGTCTAGTGGAGAAGTGAAGAAAATATAAAGGGAACAAGCACTTGGCCTAAGTCTTGAAGATCTGCAGGATCTCCTTGATCTTCCACTGTGCAGGGATGAAGATGACACAGATGCCTTAGACTTTGAGTTACAACTCAAAGGGCAAATAAGGGAACTGTTGATGAGGCAATAAAGCTCCACAATAATGAAGAGTTTTGGCATTATCTGTTCCAGGGGGAGATTGTTGGGATTGAACCCTATCAGTGGAACAGATAATTAAAGCCAAAACTGGATCAGAGCAGTGGGTCCAAAATAAGCAGATGTTATGTATACAAGTCTCTCCCCTTGAAAGTGGTTTCAACATCTGATGACCTCCAATCCACTGATCTTTACAACTGCTGACCTACAACTGTTGATCAAGTCAAAGACTGATGAAGACTAAAGCTCTGCTGATCAATCTACTGCTATGGGTCAAGCACTGCTGAATATATCAAGTACTGATGGGTTCACAACAGTGGAAGGATAAAACAGTAGTTTAGCTTTTCTTATGTAATGTATTGTAATCAGTAGTTAGCATAACAGTGTTTGTATCAGATCAATTGTTAGAGTTTGTTAGGAGGTTAGATGTCACTTTCATGGTGACGTCAGCAAAGATGCCACAGTGGTTCGGACGTGCCTATAAATAGAACAGTACCCTGTACTGTTCTATTAGCTCTTCACCATCTCTCTTCCTGTACGAACAATCACTGTGAGCTCAGGCTGAGGGGGAGTTTGTTACATGCATGCATTGTTATCATAGTTGAAATAAATTCAATCATTTGGTTCTTTGTGAAAATGTATGTTGAAAGCAATTCTCCTGTTTGATTGTGTGCAAAGTTTGTTTCCGTTTATATTCCGTTGCACTACTTGTTCATTTTTCATCTTATTTCAAACGTACTCCCTCCGTCCCTATTTAGATGTCATCGGACCCACATTCACACAATTTAAGAAATATTTGAGTATTTTATTTTTTGGGTTGTAAAATGACAATAATGTCCTTAGAAATGACAATTAAATTGGGACAACCAAAAATGGAAGTTTGTAATGGTAAGGGCAAAACTAGAAATTATTTGGAAATGACAATTAAATTGGGACAACTAAAAGTGGAAATTTTGACATTTAAAATGGGACGGAGGGAGTAAAACACAATCAATCCAAACTCAGATCCTAACAAAGGTAAGTAAGTAGAGGGGTCAAAATGTAAAATAGAAAAGTGATGTAGTTAAAGTTTAAAAAAATAAAAAGTATACTAAATAAGTTAAACAAGTGTAAGGGATCAAAATATAAAATAAAAAAGTTACATGGTCGAAGTTTAAAGAAAAAAAATACCATCCCAATATTAGTTTTTAAACATATTTTAAAGGAAAAAAAATATACTATCCCCAATATTATTGGCAAAAGTAGCTGGTGGCTGGTGGTTGAAAGTTGGTGGCTAGAGGCTGGTGGCTGGAGGCTGGTAGCTAGTAGCTGTAGCTTTTTAGATATATTTGGTGTTAGGCAGAGAAACTGAAGCTTTTAATAAAATATATAAAATGACCAAAATGGACAAAACTAAAAATTTAAAAAGTTTGTTCATTAAAAAGTTCATTATCTTTAGAGGTTAAAATAGTCATTTTTCCTTAAAAGCTTGTAGCTCATTCTAAACGCTACTAGTAGGAGCGTTTAACCAAAAGCTTCAAGCTCCTAACCTAAAAGATTCATGCTCCTTCAACCAAACAAGGTTTTTTATTGAGTAGGAACTTTTTCTTTAAAGCTTAGAGCTAGAAGCTCCTAAAAGCTAAGAAAATCTATGTTTATAAATCTAAGAAAATCTTTCAAACAACAAGTTATTCGAAGTTGAAATCGAACGCACCACAAATATTCGTTTTTTTTTTTAGGAAAAGTTGACCACACAGAAAAAATGTAACAATTTTAGTTCAAAAATGGTACACACTATATGTTTTTCTCATAGCACATATTCGTGAAATAAACACTACCATTCTTTTTATCGAACTTAATATAGAACTGTAGTTAAGTGAGTCCATTTTTGCGGTTGCGGCTGCCTAAAATCAACTTTGCTTCACCAAATTGAAAGCCGAAGTAAAAAATAAGCGGCTATTTATTTGTTTCTTAGAATTTACTATACAAATCTAGAGATACGGCTATGCACGGGTCTTCAGAATTTAGTATACAAATCTAGAGATACGGCTTTTCTGAATCGGCCGAGCATTTGTTGTGCTCGGTGGCATCTAATTTATGGTTTTTGATTAGTAGGTGGTGCAGAATCAGCCCGATATTCGCCTTTTCTATTCGCGACTTGCTGTCTATTCACGAATATTCCGGTTTAGAGAAGGTTGCCAAGGATGCTCTTCAAGGTATTATAATGGTGGGATGTTGGTGTATTTGGAAGGCAAGGAACGACAAGAGATTCAATAACATTACTAAAGACACTGCGGACATCTTTAAGGACGTTAAAGTGTTAGGATTTCTTTGGTATCGTAATAGATCTAGAAATAGAGGCATTTCGTGGGATGATTGGTGTTCTTTTAAACGCATGTAATTAGTTTGTTTGTGGTGTTTTTGGCTGCCCTCGGTTTTGGGGGTGTGTTTGTGAATAAAAGTATACTTTAAAAAAAAATCTAGAGATACGGCTATTCACGGGTCTTCATATGTATTTTTTTAAATTGCCAAATGCAATAAGAAACAATTATTGCAGCCGCTTCAAGGAAAATTGTATTGGATTCAAGATTTGCATTATTAAAAAATACATATCATGAGATTCAAGATTGGTATATGAAATTTTTTTTTTTTTTCACGAAGAACAAAAGTCCAATTAGCCGGGTAAATCTAATGGTAAAAGGTCACGAACACAGATGACACTAATGACCCGGCCTTCAAGATTTGCATATGAAAATTTTACCGATGATTATTTTAACGGCAAAATGGTAATTTTATTATAAAATTTACTTTTCGATTAAACCTTATTGTATAAAATTTACTTTTCAATTTGGTGATATTGTGTCAAAGCCACAAAGTGGCCATGTAACTATGAATGAAATCATGTAAAATGAGCAATTTAAGCTCAAGTACTCAAACCAACTTATAGATTTTTTAATATTGACCAAACGGATCGCATTAAATACTTTATGTAACTAAAGTCGAACTAGTCAGATGATGAAATTACTTAATTTTGTTTCGTGCTAAAACACACACACACTTACGTGACGTTTGAATAAATCTTAGGTACTGAAGCTATATTGAGATACGGTTAATCATTTAGGGGCTGTTTGTTTACCTCTTAATGAGGCTCTTAATGGTTTAGACATGTTACTGGTTCAGCACTTAATGGTTCAGACTGTTTGTTTCACGAGCAGATGTTTGAATGGTTCAGACATTTGCCTCTGAATGGTTAAGATTTATACAGAGTCTGAATGGTTAAGACCTCTAATCTGAATTGATCAGACATTTGTCTCTGAACGATTAAGCATTAAACAGACTCTTAATGGTTCAGAACTCTTACTGGTTTAGCATTCAGATGTTGCCAAACAGTCCCTTAGGAGTTTTATTGCTAAGATTAGTATATAGAGATTTCCAAATGGGGTATACACCATTCTATCCAACATTTATGTGTTTTGAAATGTTCAAGTCTTTAATTGTTGTTTAAGTGGTCTAGGGGCGGATCCAACATCAGAGAGGGGAGGCCCTCCATACTCCATAGCCATCCACGACGTCTTCACCAATTACAAAAATATATTCAAATTTGGAGAACTTTGAAAAAACTGAGAGACACTATCATGTGTTTACGGTTCGGTTTAAAATTATAAAATCGGCCAACCTGGTTATCAGTTTGATTTTATGGTCAGGTTTTTTATACAACTTTCGGTCGATTGGTTTTAACAAACCGTGGTGAACGATTTGGTTTACGGTTCACACTCAAATCCGGCTATATAAAACCTGACCAGACCGTAAAGGTTATGTATATTTTAAGTTTTAAAATATATTATATTACCGTTAATTAATTGCTTATTGTTTATTATCCCTTTATTATATTATATCCATATAAATTATAATAAGATGAATAGTGTTTTTTTAGTTTATTTCGCCATTTAATGTAATTTTTTTCATTTGCAACTCACGTAGTTTATTATTGTATTTTTCTTTTACTTTAACTAAATTATTTTTCTACCCCTAAATAGTTTTTTTAACGAACACGTTAATACCGTTTTAAATATATTTTTTAATTTTTCTTTTTCTTTGCTATAACGAGTGTAAGGTT